>OY728158.1:550514250-551764250 GCA_963277665.1 Viscum album
TAATCCGGGTCTCCCTCATAGATTTAAGACATGCTCGTGAATCTCGTTCCCGTCGCCATATCTTCATGGACACCGGTTAATTACGCTGCTTCTGCCCGGACGCTCCAAGGAGTCTGGTCGGGGCAGCAACCTGCGGTGAGGAGGCCGGGTGGCTCTGGGTGCTGGGGGCGTGTCGTAACACTGCGGCTCTGCACGTCTGTCTTCCATCCCTAATAGGGCTTCTCGAAGGCATGATGGCCTAAGGCATCCCGCACTGGGTGCGGGGAACTGTGTCCCCTGAGGTTTTCCTCAGCTTCCCATGTTTAACACGGGGTATGCCGCGAGTTTAACGTCCAGCGGGGATGGAATCGGACTGATCAACACGAAGAGTGGATCAGATGACAGAGCCCCTTGCGGGGAACCTCCGACGCTGGGGCCAGTGCATGGGCGGCTTCCCAAGTGATGTGGAGTGGAGAGAAGTGGCATGACCCCACCGGGATGTGGCGGCCCGGGTAAGGATCAGGATGGATGATGGAGTGAAGAGCTTGGACCCCGTAGGGGCTTCCTACGTACCGCGCGTTAGCACGGATCAAAGTCAACATAGTTCGGGTATACAGTTTAACGTCATGCTAGACGTCGGCAAGCCGACTCACGAAGAGGTCGAGGCCGCCAGGCGGAGGATTGAACCGAACCACCTCGCACAGAGGGGGATGGAACGGCCGGGTGGATCACAGTTTCACGTCATGCTGGACGATAAAAGGAGAAATGGAAAAAGGGGCTGTGGGGAGGCACAGTGGAGATACACACGGGCAGTCTCCCACAGGGGCGGATTCATAGGTGAATCGACGCAAGCGTGAACCCTGGAGGGGTCCACTGATGGACGGACCGACGTGAATACGACCGGGACGACTAGGTGGTGGGCTTGAACCTCAGGGAGGCTTCCTACGTACCCTGTTTAGAAGACAGGGATCAAAGTCCACGTAGTTTATTCTGTCAGGACTTACGCACTTGAGGCAGCCCGGATGCGGCAAAACTCAGTTGGAAGGGACTTGGACCGAAAGTAGGAGACACCTCGATCCCAGTCACACCCTCTATTGGCTTCGGCAGTGGGGGAGCGCAATGGAGATACACATGTGCAGCCCCCCACAAGAAACTAGGGGTTTGTAATACCCTACCCCCGTAGGGAAAAGCCGCTCCCATTAAATCGTCCCTAAAGAGGGGCAATCCCGACATCCCTGCAGAGACGAGCGGGTGGGGGCCACATCCAAACCGGGGGGGACCCTGCGTGCGGGGCACGGGATCGGGTGATGCGGACGGTTTAACGTCTTGCCGGACGAAGTACAGTTTAACGTCGTGTGTTGAGGACGAAGCGGACGGTTTAGCGTCTTGCCGGACGAAGTACAGTTTAACGTCGTGTGTTGAGGAAGAAGGTGCTTGGCAGTTTAACATCTTACAGCGCGGACGTGGTACAGTTTAACGTTGTGTTGGACGATATACAGTTTAACGTCGTGTTGGACGATGCACAGTTTAACGTCGTGTTGGATGAATGCATTTTAACGTCATGCGGGACGATGGATTGCCGCTGATGGGTCTGTGTCACTTCGCGCAAGCCTGGAGGGCCGCACGGGAAGACAACGCACGGTGCGGGCACCCAGGACGAAGATCATCGGGCGCCACGCAGGCGGGTACCCTCAGGGGGTCAAGGGGGGCGACCCTGGCGGATTGCGCGCAAAAGAGGAGCTTTGCGCGCAAAACAGCAGGTCGGCGCGCAAAATGGCGGGCTGGCGCGCAATCGGGCCAGCCCTTTGCGCGCGGATGATTGAGATTGCGTGCACCGGGTTTCGGGTAGCGCGCGGGGGCAACGGATCATTCTCTAACGAACGGCCACTTTGAAGAGGGGGGTGCGCGCAATCGGGATGGATTGCGCGCACCCGGGGGCAATTGCGCGCAAGAGGCTTCTTTTGCGCGCAAAGGCCTTCGGGTTAAGGATTATTCAAAGGAAAGGAGCCAAGGGGATTGCGCGCGAAGGCGAACCCCAAGGCTCTATTGCGCGAAAGAAAAAAGGTTACCTGAAGATCGGCATTGCGCGCGGAAGGGGTTGGATTGCGCGAACGAGCGACGCTTCGGATTCTGGCAACCTTCAAAACGTCGGGGGTCGCCTTATATTGATAGGCAACCCCGGGCGCGGAATCCGGTCTCGGGCGCGGAATTCCCTTCGCGGGCGCGGAATCAGGACCCAGCGCACAAGGGGGTCGCGCAGGACACGGGCGCGCAAAATAGCGCGCCAGCCCAGCGCATTGCGCGCATTCCGGGAGGATTGTGCGCCGCGACTCAACTTTGCGCGCGGGCCTCTGAAATTTCGCGCAAGTCCTCCGGGCCCTCCGGAACGTGCCTCTGACTCCAAATATCACTTTGCTTTCCGCATCCGGAGCTTCGTTTGGGAACAACAGACTTTTCCAGCGTCTACAATCCTATATGAATTCCTTTTTGATGATCACCCAAGAACTACTATATAATGATTCAGGAAAAGAATCTAGACCTAGGGAATGATATTTTTTATATATTTTATGGTGTCGAAAATTTCATCCTCCCCAAGAATACATTGAATATTCTCATTTATCTGAGGAGAAATGATCCTCAGAATAAGGCTGAAGATGTCAGCCTACCCCCTAGATAGTCATGATGCATTGACATGTTAAGAGAATATAAAATTGAGTTTACATGGGTAATAACCTTCTTGTTGATAACCATTGGGTCCCTGGTTACTAATACTAACATAAACTGAGCACCCTTATTATGCAAACTTTTTTGGGAAGAAGACACATCATGGTTTCATATTACTAAAAGAAAAGATATACTAAGAATAGTATTCCTATCCTCATTATCGATAATATAATTATAAACTAAATTGGAATTGTTTGAAATGTGCATGAGAATAAAAATTTATCACATCTCAAGCATTAAACCCAAATCAAACCATCTTGCCTTTCAAAATTCATTAAAAACATTTTTGGAGATAGATGAACCATCTTGGTGAAATGATTTTCTTACTCTCTTAGAGAATGGTATCCTTATCCTAGAAATACATTCTATAAATAAAAATATTAACATCAATAATTCATATGGAATAAATTGAAAAATATAAAAAAAAAATCAATCATTATCTAAATAAACCCAAAATCAAGAGGTAAATACTGATGAAAATTCCATAACCACTCCTAATATCTCTATGAAAACACAAACATTATGTTATTTTAAATGATGATTCATTTTAATTCACAATAATACACACACGAGTATAATTTTATAGTGTTATATGACACTATATTAATTATAATATTATTTTATTAATGGTTTTAATCGTACCTCATAACGGTCTTCCCATGTAGTATACTTCGTAGACATTCCCAACATAAAAACATTCTTCATATCATGTAAAATAAAAATAATAATAATATGAGACCTCAGATTATCTATAAGGGCAAAAATAATATGTATTATTCAATGATCATTTTAAATCAAAACATAGGAATAAAAGTATTATAAAATGATTATAATAGTTGTAAATCATATAAAAAAATTCATAAAACATTTTCATGAAACATATCATAAAGCATTGTTGTTCAGAATACGTGAATCATAAAAGAATAAAAATTTGGCAGCCATGAGAACATATCGTAACCCTATGATCATGTCATTAGAGAGTGTCATGCAATTTGGAATAATAATAATCATATAAATCATATTTCAGGGTTCACTACTAAGACCGTCATTTTTACTGGACAAAAAATCGTTCTGTAAAATCCTATATAGTTAATTACAACAATCTCATTTGAGTAACATTCACCTAGTTAACACTATCATAATTACCAATGGTATTAGAGGGATATATAATTCTAATAACATATATCACATATTAATAATACAGTCATATATATTCCACTTGACCATAAAATATTTACCCTATATGCATAGAATAGCATGTGGAAAATAAATTTTATTCATAAACATTTCATTATAAAAATTATAAATTAATTCAAAGTGGATTTATCTGCATATGAATGTAAAAGAGTTTTCATGTGAATTTCCTCAAAATCATAAACTATCCAAATAATTGATTTAGATGGTATATTGAGAACATATCTCTATTATAACATAAGAAACTTCAAATTATGTTTACTTTAGTGAAACATTATTTTAAATTAACATTTAATTTATTTCCTTAAATACATATAAAATTATATTTTTTATTTATAGCTTTAAAAGTAAAAATTTAAATAATAATTAGAAAATGAACTAATTTGGAAAAAAATATGGAATTTTTTTAATGAATCTTCAATTAAATTAATGGTCACAGTTGTTGGAAACTCATCTCATGCCATTTTTCTCAGAAACATTGATTCACACTCTGGAAGACTATCAAAAAGTGCCTCATTCCAAACATGGATAGAAGTTCCTTTTAATAATATTTAAAATTTATAACATTGTTAAAATGTAATTTAAAAAATTGAACATATCGTATAATATTATTTAAAACACACTCAAATATATGGACATGGAGGAAAAATATAACCAACCATAAGGAGAAATAATGATGGTTTTTCTTCAAAAATATCCTTTTAGTTCTATTTGAGTACCCAAAAAAGAAAATGATTAGAAAACATGAAAATTCAGAATTTTCCAAAGTAAAAAAAGATCATGTTTGTGTTGAATATTTAGATAATAAAATTCCACAAAAATATATTTAAATATATACATTACCGACTAAAAGTGGAATCATAGAATTAACCATTACCACCTTGGTAACAGTTGAATCATAATACCCAAGAAATAATGAAATCCAATTAAAAATAAAATATAATGAACACAATGAGATTAATTATATACCATATACATGGTGTAGTATTTACACCTCATAAAATATAATAAGGTCATAACATAACATATGCCATAATGAAGATGATTTTAGATGATAAATCATTAACAATTTTGTAACATCAAAATCAAAACCCCCTTGGATTATATAATTTTAATTGTAACATTAAATATAAATAATAAATAATTATCCAAAATATATATTGTAAATGTTTTTTCGTATACACCTCATAAACATAAATAATTTTATAACATTGAACTTGTATCAATGAAACAATGTTGGGATAATACACACTTTCAAATTTGGTAATATATAAATCAAAACCTTTTGAAAGGTGAAACCATATGTGGGATTGTAATTAAACATAATATTGTTTAATAAATATTTCAAAAAAAATTCAGGATTTTTTAAATAAGGAAATAATGGAAACAAGTGAACAATATGGAATATGTCTCATGGAAATAAAAGTGAGAAGATGAACTATTTCCAAATCTTTGACTAGATTTCAAATCACTATATCCTCCTACTCAATAAATTGAAATTTATTTTAATTTTATAGAAAAAAATATAAATAAATAATATCATATACAATCCAATTTTAATATTTCAACACCCATTTATTAAAAAATCATTATTAAAATCATCATTTATTGGAGTTAATTGATTTGTTTTTATGTATGTTTCTGTTAATTAGTTCTATTACCTACACCATGAACATGGTTAAATCATATTTAGAATTTTAATAATGATATATATATATATAATATATATTCTTTATATACATATTTTATAAATCCATAAGAGGTAATGATAAATAAATTACTTAAACCATTCATGGATATGGTAGTTTGTACATACGAAAGAGTGATGTTTCCATTTTCTGATTGATGGAAATAAATAATGGTCAATAATAATTCAACATAATAAAATAATAATGTCATAAATATTATATATATATATATATATATTAAATATAACATTATAAACATAAAACATATATCATGATTGAAAATGTATTGTATTTATTCGTGGATGTGGTAGTCCACACCAATGTATTAATGATACTTTTATTTTCAATTTGATGGAAAATGATCATAAAATATTTATTCCATTTACATAACAACATATTATTACATGGAATATATTTACAATATTATATTTTAATGGTTATAAATGAATATAAGTAGGTATGAAATGATATAAAATAAAAATACAGGTTAAGACAATTACATCTACTAGGAAGAACATCTGTTATATATCTCCATAACAATCCATGGGTTGGTCTTTGAAGACAACCCTGAAACTATTGGATTTACTAAGGATGTTAAAAAATTAATAATATTTGTTTTTGTCTTGGTAAGTGTATCATGAAGTGTGATGAAGAGAGGATATTTTGTATACTTATATAAAAGTGGATAGGGGGCCCTTAAATTTACTTGATGTATTATATGAATATAAATTCATATTGATATTAAAGTGTCAATAAATTTATGTATTTAGAATCATAGAAGATTATATTTGAAAATAATCCAATCGAATAAAATTGCATCATTTTTAATTGACTTTTTAACCGTTATCTATTGGTGTTGACCCCCATGTTAACCCTTTTGAGTATTATTTTGAAATTAATGATTTTTATAATTTAGGGGTCTATAATATTACTATAAAAGGTAAAGTTATGCATAATTGTAAAATAGATTATGGTTTTTACTATATCCCAATTATATGGGTGATGTTATTCTTTTTTATTAATTTTAGTTCATGCAATAAAATATTATTTATTAGAATAAACCTTTAAATACTTTATTGGGACTATTCACATAGTTGGATTTTATAAAATTTTAGAATATAATATTAATTAAAATGTAAAATTTTATCACATAACTAATCCATTATCTGTATATGGAGAATTCATGGAAAACATTTAGTTACTAAAAGAATTACATTTATTGTTTTTAAAATGTTTTTCTATACTTTTATACTTTATTTAGTAGAATTGTATCCATATTGGGTTCTTAGTGTCCAACATCAGTCCTCGATGTGATCCCCTATCTATGAGATAAAATATTCAGTGATTACAATAGTATTCAAGGAGACACCCAGTAGGGATGGGTGTGATCTCCTATCTAAGTATCAAGACCTATTGTGGGATAGTGTGACATTATTCTTGGAAGGACCTAACAAGAATCTCTTCTCATATGTATTCCATGTGGGATAGGAATGAATTGATGTATGCATAGTGAAACCAAATGGAGAATGTTCTCTTGAATGTTCTTTCAAGGATGGAAGATGTGTCCCCAGTTGATATATATTTCTCATATGTGAAATCAATTATGGAAGGGTTGTTCATGAAGAGTAATATCTCTTAGATGAGTGCCAGTTAGGATGGCAGGGCTCATGGACTATGTTTACTTAGATGTGTTCTACCTTTTATCCTCATTATGTCTAGTCATGAATTTTATACCTCATGAGGATTGCAGTCATGGACGAACATATGTGAGGTATTTTTGGATTCCCTATAGTGATTTAAAAAAATTGGTTAATAGAGCATATTGAGATGAGATGAATACTCCTATATAGATGACTAGTGGTCAAGATATAGTTTTTTTGTCCCTCATTATTGGGTTCACTCTATCTTGGGTCAAGAAAAAAAAATTAGTTGATCCATTTTTTTTGGTTTTTGGCGCACCTAATGGGTATTTATTTTCTCAGCCCTTCACATGATTTTCCAATACATTTCATGTCTTGTGAAGATAATAATCCTTTTAAAAGAGTCCTAGGAGTTCTGATAGTAGGAAATGCCAAGTGATATAGATATACTGATGTATATACTAGTGCTTGACAAAGGCATGTTAATGTGGATGAATTTGATAGCACTCCCCTCCATCTAAGTAGTTTGGACCCTTTTTTTAGTTTTTTTTGGGATTGTACTTTTACCTTTTTATCCTTTTAGTACATTTTATATGTTTTGATTTTGGGATAGATGTATTCATGTATTTTATATTAGTATTTTTTTATCTATTACATGTTTCAGAGAGAGTAATGTGTGTGAGTACACAAAAATACTATAGGATAAGGCCACCAATGTGTGTGATATGCCTTTTTGGTGTTGTTCACCAACCGTTGGACTACTAGAGG
This sequence comes from Viscum album, assembly GCA_963277665.1. Lineage (NCBI taxonomy): Eukaryota > Viridiplantae > Streptophyta > Magnoliopsida > Santalales > Viscaceae > Viscum > Viscum album. Next base: position 550,522,244 of record OY728158.1, read on the forward strand.
TGGGATTGGGGTAGTCGTGGCTTAGGACCTTGTGGTTCATGTAATGAAATAGTTATATCCGAGGTGGTTCATCTATGGGTCAATTTATATATAGATACATGGTGTGTATTTGATGGTACTTATATAAATAGTGTTATAGTGTGTTAATTTTGGCTCTCAATACAATGAATCCATATTTGGTGAGGCAACTAACTTATCCATTCACTAGGACTCTAAAAACCTTCTTTTTGACCCATAACATTTATTCATCGGTTTTATTTGGAATCTGTAGTACATGCTTTTTAGAGTATTGGGTGTGGGTTACATATTGTTATTGAGTCATCTCCCTATATATTATTGATTGTTTGATTTTGTTTACAGTTTTTCCTTAACATTGGAAGCCAAAAGGACATGGGTTTTATATAAAAATTTACTTTTAAAAGTATAAAAGTCTTCAAGGTACATTGAGTACTAATGAATTGTTTGAATTTCATTAAGAAGGGGAATGTTAAAATTAATCTGAGAGAAAAATTAATTTAATTTCTCATTCATTTCCTGTTTATTTTTTCCTCTCATTCATCAAGGCAAGGGATAAGGTTGTTTTAATGGGTTGTACAGTGAGTTGTTAGATGGGATATTGGTTGGGTTATTGGTTATAATTTTAATGGAATACAAGTTTTTCATTGTAACTTGAAATAAATGTGTTTAGGTACTATGTATTTTTAAATATCTAAGAATTTTTCTTCAATGGTGTTCCTCCAAAAATAACATCCTTTATTTAAGTGATGGTTGGGCAGTTTCCAGACTTGTGGTCATTTTTTTATCAAATTTTGTAAATATTTACAATAGATTGGATTTCTTGTACCTTCCTATGATTGATCTCCTCAAACATCCTAGTACGTGTAGAGTGTTGTTTCATAAGGCTTTATTATTCCCCAAGAGTGTGAATTCAAATATATTTGGGTGTATTATCATAGTAAGGTGATGTTCCAATTGTTTTTTTGTTTGATAATGCCTTCTATATACTCACAAAAATTATTTATGGATTTTTTATGGTTCCATTACACATCATGTCAATTAATTCCTTGTTTCCTAGATACAAACCTTTATAAAATATTTTAAATTATTATGTTGTTGATAATACCTAGTGAGGTAACATATTGAGTGTGTATTTAAACCGTTCACATGTTTTAAAAAAAATACTCCAATTATGTTTTGAACAATATTTGGAAAATATGTTTAAGTGAAATTAATTTATGGTGGGGGGTATATTTTATTCTCTTTTAAAATTTCTCATAGAGTAGATTGATTAATTTATAATACTATTTAACAAATTAAATTATAGATCCTTTCGTGATAAATGAAATAGATTCATCTTAGATAACTTATGTTGATGTAGGGGAACTTGGATTCAACAATGTCATTGAATTCCTTCACATTAAGTTTTTTAAAATCCAAATCCATCCCATGATTGGTTGGATTGGGGTTTATGACATTATTTTTCAATAAATAGTGGGACTTTTTATAGGAATAATATCTAATTAAATTTATTTCATTTTTCTATGAAGGTGTGTGGTTTTCAGTCATGGATTGATCGATAACATTCCCCAATTTTGAGGCTACCTCATTTGGATTTCCATTTTTGTTCCTGCCTAGGCCAATGAGTTGGTTTATTTGAATACTATATATTATAATGGGATAAATTTTGAAATCTATATTATTAGGATGATTATAATCTAATGGGAAGACACTCCTAGGTTTTCATGACTTCCCATCCTCAGCACTATCCACCCTATCTAGATGGTTTGACTGGTCATGGGTATAGGAGGACATGCCCCATGAAAAGTGAACTTGAGGGGAAAACATAAGAAAAAGATAGGTGGGAAAAGGTAACTAGGGGATAATGGTTTTAATCTCAATATTAATTAATTAGTTCACAAAAAATGTTCCAAAATATGGCCTCGCCCAAATTTACCTATGTTGTTAGGGTTGAAGCGGTCGCTTGTATTGTATCTTGGGTTGTCAAATCCTCAATAACCAAAGAAGAAACCTAAGAAACATACAATATAAGAGGAAAAAATTGATATTATGTGTCTAAATTTAATTTGATTGATTTAATTTAAATTAATACTAAATGACCTAATTGAATTCAGTTTATAAGGAATTGTTAATCCTAGGTTATTATAATGGATGGATTGGATGATATTCTTTCTAATGATTTAAATTTTTTAAAATAAAGTGGGATTTATTTAATGTTATAAAAACAACATAATTACTTATAAGTTTAGTACTAGAAAACCCCTAATGAAAATATCTTATAAACATAGAGAATCATTTTATGATCAGTCCAAAGTAAAGGTTCGTATTAATTCTTGATGTGTGTGGCCTTAAAATTTAACAATGAGAAAGTACTATTTAGAATTTCAAAAAAATATCAATTAAAATAAGTGATTGAAAATTAATATAGTTTAAAATATCATCCAAAAGACCCCCTTACACTCACTTAGATCAAACCCAAATATGTTTATCAATTTATTGATTCTATTCTCTCAATAGAAGCAGGAAGAATACTCATGGTAGTAGAATTGAAGAAGAGACATGAAACAATGATCACTCCATCATTATGTAAATAATTTAACATGTTTTTCTGTGAATAAGTATATAAAATGAAGAAATAGTTGAAATTTTATATAGATAAGAAAATAATTAGATGATAGAAGATATTGTTTTGAGAAACTATAGTGAATTAGAAAAAAAAAATACCTGAGAAAGAAATGCGATTACAACATCAAATTGGAATTATATCAGTAAAATGAATAAATAAAACAAAATTCCTCAAATAATCCAAAAAATGACCTTTAATATGAATTTTACCAACCTTGGTTAGATCCTTAAATTTTACAAGTCTAACAAATTAATTATGGTAGGCATATGTGGGTGGAAATTTAATGAATATTTGAATATTCTACCCATCAAAAAATCTAAAAAATATTGAATCCACACAAAAAATGTTAAAAAATAATCTTCTAGATGAAAAAATACGAGTTTTACATCGAATATAAAATTTATTCTCAAGATGTTCCCAAATATATAGTATAATATAATCCCAATTGGATGACTAATTTCAATGATATGAAAGAAAAAGTGACATGTCATTATGTGCCAGATAATAAGGCCAAAAATTTCACCTTCATCTTGGGACACCTGGAAGCCCCTTTAAACATCGTATTTATTTCTAGAAACTATTTAATTAAATTGTATCCATTAATTAATATATATATAATTGAAATCTGGGATCTATTGGTAATGTTTCTAGAATGATAATTTCATTTTTCTTGGGTTGATGTCTAGTTCACTTCACCCAGAATCTTCTTGGTTCAAGGCCCACAATTTTTCATTTTCTTAGGTGAATAATCAATACATCTAAAATTATAAAATGTTCCTCATAGAATGGGATAACATAAAATTACTTATGAAAATATAATCAATGAAATTGGTTTTTTAGGATATGTTCAAAAATGTACCATGTGACAGTGCATTCTTAGTAGGAATTATAATCATATTGTGAAATAATGTTCAAATTTTAAAATGCACTAAAAATGGGGTTTATGAATAATGAATAATAAGAAATTTATATATTAAAAATGAATATTTTTTATTTAATTGGATAATCAATACTTATTTTCCAAGGTGTGTATTGATACTATTTCTGGGTTCCGTTATTATTACATCCAAGAAGGATTACATGATGGGATTATGATGAAAATCCACTAAGTGATGATGATTTTGTATGGGTAACCACAGAAGATATGGTGCTTCTAGGTGGTCCACTAGTTGAGCCACCACCCATTGAGTAGTTATCTTTTTCGATAGTTCATGATGAGGATGTGTGTATGATGAGTTCACTATATGATTTCAAGAAGTAATGACCACTTAGGTATTGAGGTGAGCCATACCCCTAGAGATATGATGAATGTATTGAGGTTGTAACACATGTATTATTCCTTATGAAGACAACTCATGATCATATGGTGTTTATAGAGGTGAGTTTTTTTCTAGGCTTATCTAGGAAATGGTGGAGTCTGCTGATGCCTATCCCCGATGAGATGATGCTCACTTAGACCAAGTTTCAGTAGATCATGTGAGAAGAGTTTCATCTAGAAAAATTGATATCGGTGTATATCCAGGGGATTCTATAAATTTATAAGAATAGAATTACTGTGTCAGAGTATTTAGAAATGATTACAAAACATTTTTAGTTTTTTTTTCATATGTTTTGAGGTCCATTTTTTCAAGAATGTACCTTCAATTGATGATTTCGGTGGGATATTAGGGATTCAATGATATCACTATGAATTAACACTTATGTTTTAATTCACGAGAGGGACTTAGTGGAGGAGTGATTTATGGACGACCATACTCTAATGGTTCGTACTGGTCACATAGAGGGAGAGATCTCGGTAGATGGTACCTGGAAATATGCTCATGGATCCATAAGTGTGGGATAATTTAAGAGACAGTCCAAGTATGGAGGGACTATGTATTAGGGTTCTCTGGCTGGATATAGTCATCTTGTGAGAGGTGGTGTTTCACTTGAAATTAATGAGAACATATCGTCTGAGATTTTTTGACTAATAGTCCAAATGAGAGGGAGATTGATGATGGACTGCCTAGGGGGACATGTTAATTGAATCCTAGAGTTCCACATGATAGTGGATGTTGAGGATGAGTGGGTAGACCGGTAATAAGTGGAATAAATTTCTGTTTTTTTTTCACCTCCTCCACCATGTGTTTAATGCCATTCTTGGGGAGATGGGTGATGGGGATGATGATTGTTGCAATACATAGAGGAATATGACCAAAATACACCAAATATAATTATAGGTACACTTGGTGTCCATTATCCCTTATTAGTATTTTTTGTAAGACACTGTTTTGTGTTCCTTTATTATTTCCAATTTTTTATTGTTGATTGTCTAAGGGGACATGGGGCATCGAAGGATCGCCATGATGGTTATATCGGATGTAAAATTTGACCCATGAAGAATATGTACACTTCCCCCAAAGATACATGTTATTATGAAATAATACAAAACCATGTTTTCAAGTCAATGTAGCCGAAATTGGATAGTTTTAATTTGTGGTGGATGAGTTCCTTTGACTTGGGTGTTTGGGATGGGGTTTCATACTAGAGTGTCAGAGTAAGACATGATGATACAAGTGTTTCCTTTATGATTGACCCTTATATTGGATTCTCATATAGAGAGTATCATTGAAAGCACACTTTTGTCTACTATGTGACCCGACACAATGAGAAGAGTGGCCACATTGAACATTGTCATTACGACATTGTCATTCCCTATAATCACTAGAATAAAAATGGATTTTAACATCATTAGTTTGACGTCAGTTTCATATAATATCACATAATATATTTTTGCAGGGAATTTTTAGCATCATTTTTTTAAAAAACCGACGACAAAAAGAAAAAAATTCGTTTGGCCTTCGGTTTTTTTAAAACCGATGCCAAAAAAGAAAAAAATGTCATCGGGTTTTACAAAAACCAAAGCCAAAAAATAGATTTTTTTTACTAAGTTTTAGAATATTTCCTATGATTTTATTTGACTAGTCATGGAGAAAAAACAGAGTTATGGATTAAAATTTATGGTTTTTAGAAGTTGATCTTCTCTAATATAAGTCTTAAAGAAGTCTATCTTTCAATGCTTATAACTTTTAATCTGTTACTTAGTCTTAGCTCTAGGACCAGTTAAATAGAATCTTAAGAAATTATCTAAAACATTGTAATTTTTTTCATTTCTTGCATTGGTTTTCAAAGAAACTAATGCCAAAACATTTTTTTTTAGTTTCTGGCATTGGTTTTTAATAAAACCGACAAACAAAGTTTTTTCCTTTTATTTCATCAGTGGTTTATTTAAAAACCAATGCCCAAGATATTTTTTTTACTTTTTGGCCTTGTTTTTTTTAAAATCAATTAGTTAAATAATTTTATTTTTACATTTTAGTGTCGGTTTATTTTAAACCGATGCCAAAAAGGATATCATTTTGCATTTTTTGCGTCTTTTTTGTAGATAATGGATGCCAAAAGTTCAATGTAAATCCAATTTCTTATCGATTTCAAACAAAACCGATGCCAAAGAGTAATCTCTAATAAGCGGGATCAAAATATCAATTTTTTCACAATGCGTGTTTAACTTTTTAAACTCTTGCCTACATTTCCATTAAACGCTATAAAAAGTATTTTTGTTTACTAAATATAAATCCATTTTATCCTTTGTTCAAAATTTTCAACCTATTCAATTCAATCAATATTGCAACACATTTTCAATCATTAATTTGAACATGGTACCTATTCTAATCCTTTATTTTGTTTTTATTCATTCCTTATTTTTAAAAAAACTCGATTAGCTTGCTTATAAATTTGATTTATTCTTATTATCGATTTACAAATATAGAATATTCAGATGATATTCTCCAATTTTAGTGTAAATTTAATTTGTGATCGCCATTTTTATTTGTTTTATGGGATTTTAATTTATGTTTATCAAATTTTATTTGAAATTAGTTGTACCAATTGAAACTTTGACAAGTTCAACTTTCGACGACCATAATTTTTGATCTGTAACTCTAGTTTTTCTATACGACCTGTAAAATTGATGCTTAGGAAATGATCTAAAACATAGAAGAAAAAAAATTCTTTTTGGAATTGTTTTTTGTAAAAACCAACACCAAAAATATTTGTTTCATTTATGGTATCAGTTTTTACAGAAACTGATGACGAATCTATTTTTTTAAACTATTCGGCATCATTTTTTAAGGAAACTGACGCAAAAAATGATACGGATGGATTTTTTTGGCATCTTTTTTTTAAAAAACCAATTCTGAAAAACAAATGAAATTCATTTTTTGTGTCGGTTTACAAAAACCAATGTAAAAAAATTATTTTTTACATCAGCGGCTTCAACGTCTGTTAAAAACTGACATGAAAATTAAAAAAAATGATGTTAAAGACAATTTTTATACTAGTGAAGGTTTCCATTGCGTAAATTGGTTTCCCACCATCCATTCCAAGATGGTTTCCAGTAATTAGTGTGTTTGTTTTTTTGTCTTGAGGAAAAGTGTTTTAAAACTTTTTGGGCGTGATTCCAGACTATGTAAGATGAGATCAGGTGTGGGAAGATAAAACAAAATTTTATTAGATGGATAGTATGACCCTTGGATCTGTAATGATATGAGTATTCACTTTTTGATTATAGCTGTGGAGTTAAGGATGTATAGTTGAGGTTGAGCTGTGTTTAATGACATAAAGAGAGTTTTCATCTATCTATATTAGAACCCATAGGATTACCTGATATTTTCTCCACATAATGGTTGACTCCCATAGATCTTCTTAAGGTGTTTCACAGATGGATGTTTGTAGATTAAGGGGCTGGTAGGACCTAGTGTGTCATAATGGTTAATGGTTTTTTGTTGATTAGAATCCTCATGTTCATAAATTTAGAGTTTCACATGAGACATATATGGATGAAACCACAAGTATCTAATTGGTGGTTACCCGTCCAATTTTTTAACACAGATGGGGGGAACCACAATGTTTTTGTATTTTTGAGATATCATGTGACCATATATCAATTAGATGTTCATACTAGGTTAAATGAATGTTGGGATAAAATATTCCTTCTGATGATTGATGATAAAATATGTTGCAATGTGAGATGAGGTGATGAAAAAATTTCATTCCCTTAGTAATAAACCCATGAGAGGGATGGTTGTGATATGTTGAGTGAACCATTTGGGACCAAAGAATATCCATTATGTTTTTCTATTGGTGTGGTGCAGTCGTTGGTACACCATAAATGTTTAACTAGTTGAGTCCATGTTTGAGAGGATTTGTAGGTCATTGATGTAGTTTTTGGAGCCAATGAGAGATCTTTTTTGTCATATAGTTCGATATAGGTATGGGTGATAAGTGAGTAGTTTATCTAAGGATAGATAAGGACTTATATTTTTTTCCAGTATCTACATGGTTTTAGAAAGGCTATGTACCACTGTACTATGTGACCACATTTGGACTAGATTCTTGGATTTTTATACATTTTTCAGTTGAGGAGACATGTTCATGCTTCATTACATGATGTGGACATAGATTTATATGTACATTATATGTATATTGGACTTCATGGTTCCAAAAATTGCATGTTTTGTGTCATCATGTAAACACTCTAGGGATTTTGTTAGCATGGGAGATCTAGTTTAGAGCCTAGTTTACAACCTTTTACATAGGATATCACTTGGAGGATAAATAAATGTGGGGAGATTTTGGAAACTCTGGATTCTTCATGTAAGGATTTGGAATATTTCTATGAATAATTCCATACCCAGCTGGTGAGCCATTGTGAGACTCTAATACATAGAGGGCCTCGATGTGATGAAATTAAAAATATGAAATATATTTTTATCACAAATGGATATTTTTCAGTAAAATATTATTAACTCTTTAATGGATTAATAGATCAAAATTTTTGGGCTATGGATGAGTCTAAAACAAGTTGTTTACCCTAGGTGTGACTCATAGTTTGTATGTGTGAGATGCTCGGTTCTGGGAGAGTTGTAAGGGTGTTAAATAGAGGGTTATTAATTTAATGAAATGAAATTAATAACTCCTCCCACACCCCCTTTGGGTTCTCATGAAATGTATATGAGAGTATAAGTATTTCCCCTAGTGCGATATATAAATCGAGGAAGAACTAAAGAGTGGAGGTTCCACTGATCATTGATCTTGATGGTGATCACTCCTTGATTATGGTGAAAAAACATTGGAGCATAGATTGACACCTGGAGCTTCCCAATTTCTCCTCAAGGTTGTAATATTTATGAGAGTAATGTCTCAATTCACTTATTTAAACAATTTTAGGGTTTTTAATCCCTATTATGACTCATAGTGATCCACTAGGGGTAGACCTGTGGGTTTTTTTGGAAACAATGGAGTTTTGGGGGCGTGTATGGAATTCACATTTAGAATTTATGATGATAAGGATTGTAGTGTAGTTGTACATGATGTTTTTTATTCTTATTTAGGGAACAAGATATATGGGGAATTCATGTCATGTAATAGGGGTACACATAGTGTAGTGAGACTATGTCATGTGGCTGAGGGACACGGAAAGACATTCCGTGTTAAGGGACACAACCATGTGAAAGTACATTACATGGTACATGGAAATGGTGTTCTGGACACGGGCACAAGGTGAGATGATGGCCAAGTGGAAGGGTATCCAAGAAACACTATATACCAAGGGTTCATGCCATGTGGGGTGACATAGCCAGTAGGATGTGTAGCAGTGGGGATAGACCAAGGATATTGGATGGAGTCACACATTTTGTGACTTGGGTACACACTTCATATATTACCAAATACACTCTGACTACTAAGAGGGGATATATATAGGGGCTAATTTCTATGGGTACACACCGTGTACTTTACTTGGATAATTATCCCTCTTTTGGACTTGGATAGAGGCCTACCTGTAGCCTATCCTAGGTAGTTACCCACTTGGAATGTGTTGGTCACCATGGTTTTGGAATGCAATATGTGATGCGAGGTGAGGTTAGAAGGTGTCCTAATAGAATTTATAGACCAGTATTGGTTGAGTGGATTACCTTGGTCTATCCCTATGAGGGTACAATGTGGCATTTCATCCTCTGTACTGGACTGTGATCCCATTGATATGACGAGATAAAATAATGTTATTGTGTCCCTCTAAGAGGCTGGGGTGGGATCCACTATTGTATAGACTTACCTAGGTGGGGTTTTAAGTATCTTCATGTCCCTAATACATAGGGTGGTGATCCTATATCTTGTTGGATAACCCAGTAGGGGTTGTGGAATAAATGGATATATGATCCCTTACTTTGTGTATGGGTTCTAGTAGGGATTGTGGTGTTTTAATGAGAATGATCCCCTATACAGTTGTTGGTTATAGTGGGGTTTATGGTATTGTCCAGAGTAATATCCACTACATGGAGGGTGGATCTAAATATGGGATTATGGTATATCCCAAATATCTATGGAAGGATCCACAATCAGAGCAATTTCATATGCAGATGTCCAAATTGGGCTCATGGTTTCAAACATAGGTCCTCAGTGTGATCCCCCAAATGTAAGATAAGATCTTAAGTGTTTATAATATGGTTTGAGGAGTCTCTCTTTTACTATGGGTGTGATCCCATAACCAAGTATAAAGACCCACTGTGTTATAGTGTGAATTTATTGATGGTGGGGGCTGATGCACATGTTCTCTCAGGTGTATTCCATGTTGGATGACAGTGATGTGGCATTGGATTAGAAATTCCTGATAATGTGTTTTATCTCTAATTTTCCATCAAGTATGGATGAACTATTCCCCATAGAGTGGTATCTCCTAGAATTTATATCAGGTATGGAAGGTTTATTCTTGAAAGGTGATATATCTTAGTAGATATCCATCAAGGATGGTAGGGCTCTTGGAGTGTGTGCTCTTAGATGAGTGTAACCTTTGACCCTCAAGTAGAATCCTATGTCTAGTGGTGAGGTTGGGACCTTATGAGACTTGGTGTCAAGGATGAGTATGTGTGGGTTATTCTTGGATTCCTTATAGTGATGTCACATAATATATTGAAACACCATGTGGTGATGATATAACAAGATTTATATAGTTTATGAGTGGTCAATATGGAGTTCCTTGTTTTCTCTCGCTTGGGTTCCCTCTAGGTTGCATCGAGAAGAATATTTTCTTTTAGTTAATCCCATTTTTTGGGGAACCTAATAAGTATTAATTAACTAAATAAATTAATGTATCTTTACCACACATGTAATTTCTTATGAATATGATATGCCTTTCGATGGAGTCCCAGGAGGAACTAGATTTGGAAAAGTTTTGTGAGCTTGACAGACTGAGGTTTATATTGGTGCATGACTGAGTTGTGTTATAGTGGATGAATTTGGATGAACTCCCCTCCATATGAGCAGGTTGGACATTTTTGTAGGTTTGGAAGGATTTTATTTTTCTAATTTTACACTTCCAATACTTTTTCTATATTATTATTTTGGGATAGAAGTATGCACGAATTTTGTATTAGAATGTTTATTTTCTCTTCCCTATTTCATGGATATGTATGTGTTTTCATCCATACGTGTACTACTGGATAAGGCCTCCCATGTGTGTGATATAACTTATTTCCCCTAGTTTTTATCCCATGACAAATTAGTGATGGGCTTGGGTTAGTCATATATAGGCCCTCAGTGGATCAGTTCTTGACAACATCCCTTATCATTTAATTTGAGATCATTGGGCATGGTGTCCATTATTTATAGGGTGAAAATTGTATGATATCCTTTTGTTAATTACTTGGTATTATTCATGGTATCCAAATTAATGAATGTGTATATTTTCATATATATGATTATGTATATGTATATATACACAATGTTTGATGTTTTGTGACATTTCAATTTATGTTGATGTATGTGTGGTTGGTGATGTACCTTTTGAGGCACATGATTTTACTTGATTACATTTATTATTTAGTAAATTTTTATTTTAACTTCACATGATTTTATTTTATACTCACTTTATGGATTACATTAGATAGTATTATTATTGGCGTACTGAATTTTTCTCACACCATGTTCAAGCCACTATTAGGGACCAAGACATACACCATTAGTTCAGGTTAGGAACTGGACTGTTATATTTTTATTCGATTACATATTTACTAGGACTTGATATGGTATCTTGGGAGTATTTTATGAACATGTACTTGGTATTCCTTCTAGAGTTCTAGTATTTTACTTATTTGTTTGTTTTTTTAGTCTATCCCAACTTATTGTATTACCTATTATATGATGACTATTTTTATTTATGACTCACCATGTTCATCCATGGATATTTATTTGGCCGTGTCCATATTATAAATTATGATTTTATATGTGAATTTTTCTTGATTTTTTTCTATTTTTGTTGTTCAGTATTTCCCTATGGTTTTTATTACTAATCCATAGGGTATATTCTAGCCATTATACCTCCATTAGACCATAACTTCTAGTCTGTAACCTATAGTGTATGGAGTCTCTCTTGAGGCCATGTAATGAATTGGTTCAACTATCTTTTATAGAGTGAAATATTTTGGTATAGGAAAATGTGTTATTAGAACGTTTTTTCCCATTTTATTTGTATTCTAAGATGGTAAATATTGGACATGGATTGTGTCAACCCATAGTGAATAGCTCATGTATAGGTCTGTACAACCCTTACATAGGGAAAGGATCACCTTTTCAAGGATGTAACTATTGTTCATAATGATTCATTATTATACTTGATTATTATTTCAACTTTATTGATTATCATAATATCCATTGTTATTTATTTATGGAAATTTGGGTTTTACCTCTTTTCCCTATATAGAAATAGACAAGATGTGTTCTGGAATCATTATAGGTATATAGTATTCAAATGTTATTTTCAGGTTGATTAGTAAATCATGCTTTTGTGATTATGTGCCATGCTTTTCTATGTACTATGTATAGGTACTTATTTTCTTGGTTATCTATGTTTTTTTATTCTAGGATTTCTAACTTTAATTATTGTATTACTTTATTTGAGATAGAATGAATTATAATATTAATGATATATGATTAGATATTAATGTAACTTCATCAATCAAAATAGTGTTTTCCCCATATATCTTTGTAGTGGAACACTAATTAACGAGCTATGAAATGATTATGCCACAGAAAATTGGTTGTATTATATGATAAATGGGTCTTTATGGTAAAGTGGGTTCTCATAGAAATTTATAAAATGTATAATCCTTTTTAAATTGGGATGGGTGGTCCAAATAATTAAACCATCATATATAGACTTTATGTTTTGAGATCGATGGTGAAAATTTGTTGCAGTTACATGAATTTAAATTTAAATTTAAAAATTCAAGTACCATTATATCATGTGAATGGAAATTCATCTAACTAAAACATTTTATAAATAAAATAGTTTTCAAATTTTTATTAAATAAGAAAAAATTTAATGTACAAGGAAACTGGTTTTTTTAGATATAGAAACATGTGATTTCTTATGGATTTCAGTTCAGTGGTGTATTAATTAGAAACTTAACAATGCTTGTAATTTCATTTAATATGAGTGATGGCCTATATAACTGAATCTTTATATGATAAGCATAGGCATTTTATGTGAGTTTTATTATTTTATCAATGTGTGATAAAACCATTAAGGTTGTTTTAAATTTTAACTATTATCGGTTGCAATTAAATTTGATACCAATTGAAAATTATAATTTTTTTAATCTAAAAATTGGGATTAGAAACCCATATAAATGAACCCAGATTGACATAAATATACCCTCATATGTCTTCGTTACTTATTTTCATTATTTAGCTACTAATCCCATGTCAGTATATTAACTTTTTATGGTATGTTTTTACCATGTCAGTAGAAACTTATATGGTGTTGCATATAAATATATTGTGCCATCTTACACGAAAAAACCCTTAAAATGATATGATAATTTTTTCTACTTTTCAGAATTGTTTGTATGAGGAGTGTGTTAATTTTAATGGAAATTATAACCTCAATGATTTATTCCTTTTTATATTCAAATTGAGATACAAATATTTGAAAACATTTGGATGGATAATGGTCAAAAGGAAATAATAGGATAATTTTTCTATTTATACATTTAACTAGTTAAATAATCTGATTTGAATAGTTTTCATTTATGAATGGTACATTACATTTCATATGTTTTCCATTATTTAAAGGTTGTTATAATTGTGGATTGATTATATGACTTGAAATGAACCCTCTTAGATGAATTATATTTCTTAATAGTGGGTTCCCTAAACCCAACTTGAATAGTACTTTTGATTACCATATCATGTATACAATTAGATATACATAATGCATTCTTGACATTATTGTGTAGAAATTTATTATTCTGTTATTTAATGGTAATTTCCATAGATTAATTGTCATATCAAGAGGTTATCGAAGATCTCAGGCTTTAATTAGAACATTGAGATACTATAACATTAATCATAAACAATGGTCTTATGGTATAGATACAATATACTAACTGGACACAACATATGTTTGAATATCAGGTGTTAGGGGCTCATAATAATGGAAACATCTTATCCTGAATATCAAACTTGGTGATGTATTGTAGTGAGATAATGATGATAGACTTGCCAATAGGAACAAAACATGTTTTGAGGATCTTTGGTTGTTATTTTATATGGACATGTGTATTGGTTTATTTAATTGAGATGACTACCAGTTTGTGCCATTTTATAATATAATTTTATGCATGATAATAACCATGATAATGAAATAATCATGATTTATCATGTGTTGGGTGTATCATTGGTGGTATGGCATTGGTTGAATGGTCACGAAATAATTTGTCACATTAATATTAATGGAGTTATATATCTTAGGCCTGGTCGATCGGGATGGTGCTACCTTCATAAGTCTTTGGCCAATGTAGTCAAAGGAGAAATCCATCTAGTTATATTAAAAAATAATAAAGAAAAAAAAATGGTGATGAAACAAGTGTGCGTCCTTCTTTTCAAGATATTTAAAGAAAAAGAAATTATATTACAAATTATGTGTCTATAGGTTGGTGTTAAATTCCATGACTATATATGTCTCTTAATGTGCCTTGATGGGTTGCTAGACTCCACTCTTTTACATTAGGTTTTATTCAGTACTATCTAGATAAGATCCAACATGTTCACACACAATAGTGAATTAAATAATCCTCCTCATTTAGTAAAATAGGTATATTGGACATAGTGGTCACCACCAAGCTTTTTGAGTGTTATCCATGTTATTGATAACAGATAAATAAATTCATATTATTCATCTAATGAGAAATTGGGTTGAATATAATTAATGTATTTACAATTTATGTAAATAACACATAATATTAACAGAATGGTTATTATTTTAATATTCTAAGTTCGTTTAACATTATGTGGTAATTTCTATTCGAGTTAGTGGCTCGATTTTATCATATAATATATTTAATATATATTATAGGTATGTGAAAAAATAATAAATAATACTGATATAGATCAATTTTTCATAATTATTTATTTAGTGGAGGATAAGTAAATGAGGGATGGGGAATCAAATCGGGTATATTGAACATCCACTATTTATAGAACAAGAGAGACTATCTCCATGTACTATTCACAGAGACGATTCTTCAACCTCTCTCTTATATCAATATTTCTAGAGAGAGACTCCTGTTATAGGAAATTAGATCTATTTTTCCCTCATGCATTGTAGGATCAATGATGTGGTGGTGGTTAGAGCATCAAAGGCATTGTTGGATCTCCGCTCTAACACGCAGAATTCGACTATTGGTACACTAGAAGATTTTTGAAGTGTGTGTGGATTTTCTAGAGGGATCCTGCAATAGATCATTCAAGTAATGATTGTTGTTGATGTGTTGCGGTCTAGTGAGACTTCAGATATGAATAGGTACGTTTTCAATATTAATTTATGTGATAATTTAATTTATGTGAGATCCTTGGAACGTACTAGGGCCTAGATCATTTGAGACAACATGTTTTGTCATCCTGATGATGAAAATTATAAAATTCCAAGCCCACCAACTTTTGATGAGAATGTCAATACCTTTAATTGGTACTATATAGATCCCATAAATTATATGATCCAATAGAAATTTATTTTTAATTTACCATTATATAGAGGGTTTAATTTCGGTCCAAATGGTTTTGACCATGAGTTGATCAGAGGATGGATGACCAAGTTATGGTTATCTAATTTGTTTTTATGGATCGTTCATATATATTTTCAAGTATTAATTTTTTTATTGGACCCAAGTTCGATGAAATCCTTTTTCTGGCAATGGAATGGTGACCTGAATGTTGTTTTCCCATCACCCTTTCTTTTAACATAATTTTGGAATTAAAATATAATAATATATTTTTAAATAATAATAAATCTTATTTTATATTAATATATTAAATGGATAAAACAATATCCCTCGAAAAAAAAACATGGCTAGACTTTGTACATAAAACAAATTTTAAATATTTCCCTTTTATTGAAGAAATGGATGTTTGAAAAATTTAAAAAAGGAGGGTGTTTATTTTGGGGTAAAGACAAAATCCATGGACCACCCCATGTCATCCTCTTAGAAAATAACCTCCCATGCCACCAACATGTCACTTGGTGGCCTCTCGAGCAGAAGGCTGACTTCTGTCAAGCCACTACAAACCAGAATAAAGCGGCTTCTAGAGTTATGTGTTGCCCTACTTTGGTTGAGCCCATAAGGTACCACTTTTCACAAACTTGAATTTTCCCAGGCCATTTTCTGAATGGTTCTACCCAACACAGAACGGGTCTAGATAGACATTCTAGGCACAAAATATCCTATCACATGCTTTGTCAAGCTTGTTACTGGTTTGCAAGGGGGTTGCGGAACCCACAATGGGTCGTAGTTCTATTTTGGGGGCCAATCATCAAAATTAACTATTTTAATTATTTTAATTTTTGAATTAAATTAAAACAATTATTATATTAATTTTTGGTTTAGTATAATTATTCTAGTAACCTTGGATAAATTAATTCAATTTTGTTTTTTAATTTAATTTTTTAATTTATATTTTATTTTGGAAGCAAAATTAAATTAATAGTGGACCAAAAAAATAATTAAATTAGTTTAATATAACTAATTCATTTAAATTAATTGAAATACACTCGTAATTTATTGAATGAATTTAAATTTATATTGTGATTTAATTTAACATAGCATGGTCTTGAGAAATGATCTGACTTTGTTATGTCTATTTTTATTTAATTACTTATTTAAATACATGTGATGCATGTAATTAATTAACACAGTCTATGTATCATAGTTTATTTTTGGTCAATTTGTTTAAGGGAACGTGCATCCAAATTCATCTGATGTACATTCACCCGAATTCCTCTCACCTGCATGTGAGTATTATTTGTACATTGGACGAACACGGTGTATGATGAGGATCCCATTGAGATGCGGTGGTACACATTAACAAAGACGATGCATGACATGGACCCCACCAAGATGAGGTGACTACCAGATGGGAAGAAGACATACTAGACAACAATGATATGTGTCACGAGTCATGCGATGACTCATGTATTATTCCCCTAGGTCATTGTTGGTCCATTTAATTTAAATAGACCAACCAATATGAGATTCTCAAGATCTATCCGGTATTAGACTTCCTTTAGGCATCTATTTATTACCTTTTCCATTTTATAACAACAGGAAAATATAGAAAATAATAAATAATTACATGCATAATGAAGCAGTGAATGAATTTTCTTTTTTACATTAAATTGTGAGTGTGAAAATATAGATAGAAAATATTAATATAAATATAATACATTTATCTATAGATAAATATAAAACCCTAAAACAATATTAAGTCATAAACACCATCCATCATTCGAATTTTGAAAAACTAGGTGTTTGGGGTGCTTATCATCCAATGATGAGGGTGTCCCCTTACTATTGGGGAGTTCTTATGAGAGTGGTTGGTTGAATTAACTAAAGTGGTATTAAAGATTATCTAAAGCTAATATTATTCCATTTTATAGGGAAGAATTTTGTAAATATTGTTATGATTATAGAAGCTGGGACTTTACTCAACAGAATAAGGAACCATGAGTTAATACGGTTGGACAATCAAACGCTTACCTTGAACGCTCTAAGAAGTGGAATAGAAAAATCTTATAGAATATGATGGGAGGTTCAAATATCATTTCCACTTGAATAATCAAGTGATAATTCATTCTAATTCTAGTATATAGGGTTCCTAGAATTTTATAAAATAGTGAGAGACATTTAATTAATTAATTAATTAATTAATAATGTCTAATTTTGTAAACTATATAATAGTACTAATCAGCTAGAGTTTATTTTTGTAGATAATGGAACGTAATTACACAAAAAAATACACAAGGATAATATTGGAAAAGGTAAATGTACAAACCTACCTAAATTTACATGTTTAGTAAAAGTACTTGTGCACATTACAACAATATCATAAATTCAAGGAACATGTGTCCCAAAAACCTATTAAAGACTACTTCAAGAACCAAAGGTGTAAGAATGATTACATGAGACACATGTATGATACATATGATGGTAATTTCACAATGTTATGATCAACATCCCATGTTTTTTCTGGAAATTAAATTGAGACATGAATGATATAACATGTACTCTAATCTATAAGATGTTTATGATAAGAATGTTTAGAAAGAACAAAAGGGGTGAATGGGTAATTAATTGAAATGGATTTGTCTAAATATGAATGAAGGATCATCCTACTCTCATTTACAAACAATTACACTTGTTTCATTTATGGTTCCAAAATGAACAATATGAAGTAAACATTTCATTACCTTTTAGGTAATGTTCGCCATGAAATGAGAGTATTAAAGAGAGGTTAATCATTAAGTATTTTGGTTGATAAGTTCAAATACATGGTGATAAGGCCAATGTAAAGGCCAATGAAAAAGAAAAAATTGAAAATTTCGTCAAGGAAATAGGTTGGTTATTAAATTGAAGGATATTTTCATCTCATAACTTGAAATAAATCTATGGACGTTAAAAGAAATGAATGAAATTTTAGAAGCAATCATTCACTTCTTCTTTATGTATATTTTTATATATAATGTTTATTACATTCTAATTGGTTATTAAATACAATATTCCCTTCATGTATGTGTATTGAATTCAATAACCAATTATGTAATAGAAACATTACAAGAAGTCAGGTGTATTCTCTAAGCGGGTGAGAAAGGTTGATTCCTATATCAGTGGTGAGAAACACATGACATATAATTTCCATGTATATTATTTAATTAAAACTATTATTGAGTGTAACTAAAAAATTTATCTTCTATTTCCATTGTAAATAAGGATACATCATTCCATGTTTAGGAATGAATGTTTTTTGTGGTGTCTCATTCTAAATGAATAGTTCATCAGTAATACGCGATCTATATAAAATGTAAGACTTACATACCCAGTTTTAGAAAGATAATTTGTTCCCAAGTAAAAATAAAATTTGGACATACAGTATAAAGCAAGTATGGTATTTAGAGTTAGTAGATCTAAAAGCCTCTTTTATTATTGATTTGTTTAGTTATTTTGTTATTCAAAGAAACCATTGAAATAAAGGTATTTCATAAAGCTTGTGGAATTAGTTTAATAGAGATAATGAACTATTCCAAGGGTGAGATAGTGGTATATATAGTTCATAATTTTTTTATGTAATTATTGAATGATAAAGTAAAATATGAGATAGGTGTGGTCATATGATACGAGTTCCTTCGGGCCTGCACGTTGAAGAATATCCTGACCAAACATTTATCCATCATTATAATGTAGCAAGGGGTAATTCTTAAAACAATATCACATTATCTACATCACAAAACCGATGATAATAAGGAATATTGATGACAAGTCATACATGTTAACATTGATCAACAAAATGTATCATGAATCAATTCCTAAACACACATTTTATAAAAGATAGATATGATGTAACTAGTATCAATGTCGTAACATGCGGAAACATCCATTATATTTCTAGACAAAAATTAGAAATAATGGTGAAATACAATAACAATATGTAAAAGAAAAATAAAAATTGATATCATATGTGTATTAATATGATGGAAATCCATTATGTCGTAAGAACTTGTGTTTATATGAAAAGAGTTTGTTAGGATTTAAAAAAACATGCATCCAGCTAAATACATTATGTATCTAAGTAATTATCCTAATAGTTTCTTATTATATTACATAAATTTATATTATAGATTAGTTATTGTCAAGTAATAGTAAAAAATTCTATGATAGGGTACTCATATCTATTAGATATGCTGGGAGAAACATTTAATTGTATTTATTCATTGTTAGAGATGCACATGTTGTTGGATATGAACTTATTCCATAGGTGTATGTAAAACATGTATGATCCAAAGACACATACCATATAGGAAGGTTAAAACCACAGTGACAATTTTATATTCACCATGACCAGTGATAAAATATTCATTGATAATAATAATTTATATAATTAATTAGTATATGGAAAGCCACATGATTGAGTAGGTTAATTATAATTCAATTATGGATTCCATGTATCAAATTGAAAATTGGATTCTTATTTTGAATATTGTAGAGGGTATTCGATAGATTGGACACAAAGGTGGTACAATTGTGGTGAAAATAAGGATTTATTGGTTATACCAAGTCATTATTATTAAATCCATTAGAATCTTACTTGTTATAGCTAATACTTATGATGATTTTATTTTGAATTTGATGACATGACCACCATTCGTTGAAGGTGTCTATATGATGCAACCATAATTGGATGGTCACATCACTGAATTCTAATAAGGGATATAGGTTAATGAAATCTAGTTTAGAATTTCTGTATGAAATTGTATCATAGAATATTCATTTGGAATGATTATTTTCCATGTGTCTACCAAAGGGTAGTGGGAGAAGCAATGTTTTACAAGTGAAATATGTTTGGTAACCAATAGAAAATAGATATTCTTATTACATTTCGTTAATATCAGGATAAAAAAATACTCTTGTGGTTGAAGTAAAAACATATTTTCTAGGAAAAAAGTTATACTGAGGTAGATCTAATAGTAGCATGGACCCAGTCAATCATACAAATAATGTCATGGTATTGAAAATTACAAGTTGAAACAATTTGAGAGAGAATTGTTTCCAATGTCACATGGCATAAATCACTTCAAGAATACATGCATGGCTATAGGAGGAGATAAAAGTGTGTGTTACATTACATACAATTCTCTTATAGACCAATCACATAGGCCAAGATATGTACAAGAAATTCTATTACCAATATGTACTTTATAGAAAGAAAATATTAGTTATATCCAAGATAAATGAAATTAATGATGTTAGAACTATATTATTAAACTTATTAAAGTAAAAAATATATATAACAAGGATGTGGATAGAAAGGGATAGTGGTTTTAGTGAGACATCAATTAGTCTTCCTTTAGATCAATTTTATCTAATACCGCAATTGGGATAAAGAGTTTATAAGGACATGATCCTAAAAGATAGTCATAGTCGTACCTACAAAAACTGAGAATGTTGTAGCATTCGAAGAAGCTATGAACCAGTTATTACATGCAACCATTTTTTCCAGTTCCTAGAATCCCACCTACTAAGTATCATTTTATCAAAATGATAATTCTCTTAGTGGTAATGGCTAGGATGTAATGTTTTGAAAGTACAGAAATGACAATATATTTAGGAGTTTCTTATATTGAGAATTTTTACCAAAGGATATGAGGATTCATATTATAGAATATCCATGTAGAAAAAACATGGAAGACCCAACAACTTAATTTGTTACTCAGTAGAAACATGATCTTTATCATGTGAGAGCTAACTAGGTTTGTTATCAAGTTGGTTATATTTCAAGTGGGAGTGTCCTAAAAGAAAGTTCCCTAAACCCAAAATGAATAGTACTTTTGATTATGATATAATTTATACAGTTAGATATACATAATTCATATTTACCATTATTGTGTAGACATTTCTGTGTCCACTATTTAATTCTAATGTTCATTCACTAATTATCGTATCAAAAGGTTATAGTAGATCCCAGTCTATAATAATAACCTAGAGATACTATGAAATTAATTATAAAAAGGGTCATATGGTCAAGATACATTAGAATGACCGAACACATTTGATGTTTTATTCTCAACTGTTGGGGGCTCATAAACATTGAAACATATTCTCATGAATTTCACACATGGTGATATCTAGTTGTGAGATCATGAGGACACACCGACTAATAGGAACACAACTTGTTTTGGGTGTAGTTGGTTATTTCTGTCCAAAAACATGTGTATTGGTCTCCTAACTTGATATCATTACCGGTGTGTTTAATTTGATTGCGTATATTGATGTAAGAAAAAAACTATGACAGTGAAATCATGGTGAGGTAGCTTTTGTTGGGTGTGTCATTCGATGAGTGACATTGGTTTAATGTTTAAGAAAGGATTTGTCACATCCCGCTTAAAAAAGTAATATATCTTAATCCTATTTGATCCGGATGGATCTCTCTTTATAATACATTTTGCAAATAATTTGATAGGAAAATCCATCCATTTAGATCAACAAATAATAAAGCAAGTAAAGGGTTATTACACAAGTGTGTGTTCAGATTTATGAGATATTTAATGACAAAGAGATCATATTATAGTATGTATTTGTAGGTTGGTTGTCATTTATATTACTATCCTTATCTCTTCAGGGACTTTAATGGGTTCTCAGAAATTGATCTTGGTATATAGAATTTATTCAATTATATCGAGATAATGTCCTAGAGTGTCACACATAATAACTTATTCAAGAGTATACCCTATTTAGTAAAATAGGTATACTGGTATTGGTGGGACCACTAATGGGTTCAATTGTTGTCCATGTTATTGATCAATGATAAATAAACTAATATTATTCAAGTTATTAATAACAAGGATTAATTATGTTATTGTATTTATAGGTTAAGTAAATATTATAATAAATTAATAGAATGAATAATATTTAAAAAAATTAAGATTGTTTAATATTAAGAGGTATTTCTGAGTTGAGTTAATGATTATGTTTTATCATGTCATATATTTAATAAATATTATACGTATTTGATATGATAATAAATAATATTGACATAATTTATGTCATCATAATTATTTCTTTATTAGATGTAAATTAAATGGTGGTTGGGGAACCCCAGTGGACATATTGAACATAAAATCATTATAAAAGGATAGGTTCTCTCACCATATACTATTCAATGTGATAATTATAGAGCCTCTCTATCATATCCCAATTTTGGGGGAGAGAGACACTAAATTTCAGATTGAGTTCTCCCTCATACATCACAAGCTCGATGATGTAGTGATAATTTAGGTGTCTAAGGCTTCATCGAATCTCCATGTTATCACCAAGAATTTGATGATCGATGATCTAGATGATTTTTTAAGAACGTGTGGAAGATTGAGAGGTATCCTTATATGGATATTTCAGGAAACGATCAGTAGTGATGTCTTACTATCGATCGCAGATTCAGATCCAAGCATGTATGTTTTCAATTTTAATTATTATTCTCATTTAATTTATGAGAGATACCCGAACTATACTAAGGCTCATATTGTCGGTGAAGACAAGTTCTATGATATGGATGATAAAAAAATTTAAACACCCAACCTACTAGATTCTGTTGAGTACCATGGTACCTTCATTATATCATGGAACCTTGGGATGGGGTTAGTTTTAAAAATATAATTATGTTATATCTTGAACATGAGTGCGAAAATTTCCCATAAATCATGATTGTATTCTTTTCTACTGTTGCATGAATCATGAGGTTGGGTGATATAGATGAATTACCATTTTTCTTGTATCTAGTTTAATTTCAAAGCATTGTGATGGTGAGGGGTTAGACAGTTATGGTATCACCATTTGATATGGAAAATCTATAGAATTTTTATCCATGACTTTGGGCATGGGAATTTCTCTCTGTTTCACCATCTATTTTTGGTAGGACTCTTAGATAACAAAATGATAGACCCAAGTTGGTGCGTGGTTGTCTAGAAAGGTTAACTGAGAGGTGTTTTACGAAATGAAAATACGTGATGAGTATTATATTATTATTTATTTTCAATGATTTGGTGACACTTTAAGATGCACTCTACTATGATGATTATCATAGATAATTTTGGTCCAATAGAAAAATACTTCGCAAGTAATGTCATCAAACTAATATGTATAAGTTTTGACCCTTGTAGGTTTATGATCTCCTTACCTACTTCTTGTTTTACTTATATTAGTGAGAGTATATTGGATGATTATATTCCATGTAATACAATTCCTTATGTTGGATATAGTTATCATTTGGATAATCTTAGTGCCATGTGGGTAGACCTAGTAGACTTTTTTATCAGTTTTAATCAATACAGTAAGGTGGGAGACCTGGAATCCATTACTTTTTACAAAAACAATAGAGAGTAGGTGGTTAGATTAATCAATGACAACATGTGAGATTGGATGGCCTGAATATATGAACACCATTAGTGGTGGGGAGCTTGGTTTTATGTTCATTTTGAGACTAATTCACTTGAGGCACAAAATTTATAAAATATTGGATTAATGAAATCTATGATTTTTTATGGAATCACCTAACATGCTTGGTTATCGTTACTAGTTATGATGGGAATGACTATTTGGGAACTAGGCCCTATTGACATGTTTTTTTGTTATTACTACTTTGGTTATTAAAATGTGGTTGGGAGGCGTAAAGTCGTTTGATATAACATGGAACATGTGAGATGCATAATTATGAAGAAACAATACAAGGAATATCCCAAGGCGCGATGGTGGAAGCGAGATGGCTTCAGGAGGCAACATGAAATGGCGTCTAGGGTTTTGGTTCGGAGATGGTGCTTCCCCATTTTCATGGTTTCAGGCGACTTGATCTGCAACAGATCGGTGAGAAGCATCTGGTGCCGGGATCTTCTATCTCTGTTTCAGCTTCAGATGGGCGACATTCGACGCATCCACCTGGTTTGCGCATGTCGCTGGTCAGTGTGACTCCCCCCAATCCAGTGAGGTCGGCTCCTGGAGATCTACATATGGAGGGTTGAAGGCAGATGAGTTGCTGGAAGCTGACAAAATGGTGGCCTTGGAAGCTTGGTCTCATGTGGCTGGGGATTCCTCTCATGCGGCTGTGGATGCGGCTAGGGGTGTCTCTCTCGCGGCTGAAGATTCTATGAAGGGGGGTCGCGCTGCAAAGATTCTTCCCTGCAAGCCCTCTAATCAGCGGGATATCCCCCCTGGGTCAATGGAAATGGGTGTTTTGAAAAATCCCGCTGCTGCTATCAATTTTGTACAGGATCCTATGAAGCTTCCCACTTTGCGTGATCAGCGCTCCTTTGTAGATGTCATGAAGGACTTTGCACCAAATCAGAAAAGGAATGAAAACTCTAGGAAAATTCTTCTAAAGGGCTCTTTGGCGCATGTTAAGGCCAACCTTAGTGTGATTTGTGAAAGATTGGCATTGGGTGAGAACTCATTGATTGCTCGTATTGTCCTTCCAAAAGGTGGGCTGCCCTGGAAATGTGATGATCTATTCCGTAGAATTTTGATTTTTTGGGGCTTTGGTAACTGGAAATTTGTCTTCCTTGGGCGGGGATTCTTTCACTGCTTGTTTCCATCTGCTGATGTAAAGCTTAAGGAATAGAGTTTTGGTTCCATGTTCCTAAAGCCGGGGTTGATTCATCTACATGAATAGTCACTTGACATTAATGTATCCAATGCAAAAAATTTCCTCGCTCAGGTATGGGTGTGTCTTCATGGGATTAATTGGGTATTTGGCATCCAGAGATCTTGCATGATATTGGAAAGGCTATTGGATCACCCATACATCTTGATAAAGAAACGACAAATGTTACGTATGGGAACATCGCTAGAATACTAGTGGAATTTGATCTTAGATCTACTCTCATTGACACAGTAACACTTTCCATTCCCTCTGATCAAATTTTTATTGATGTTGAATATGAAAGAAAACTTCTCTTTTGCACTAAATGTATGGTTGTCATACACTCTTTGGAGTTGTATCGCAAAAACATCACCTGTATGGAGTGTGGAATGTGAAGACACTCCTATAATCATTGTCGACGATAGGTGCATTCGAAGGATCCATCCACGACATAGCATGTCAACAGGTACATTGACCCTACTTTGAATCCAGTTGATGTACTGACTCCCAAGAATGGAAAAGATTTGATAATTGATGATAATATTCCTAGATTGCATAGTGGCCCTCCTACTTGTGAGGTTGGAACCTCTGAGATCCCGAGTCCCACTCCTGCTTTGATGGAGAATGTTTTTACGCAGCAGCCTGTCCAAAATGAGAATTCTTCCCCTGCTAATCGGGGGAGCCCTTCTGATGAAAGGAAGGAAAGCGACATGGTTTTAACTCTCAGAAATGGGGATCATTCCCCCTCCATGTTGGGGCACATCCATGTTGAGGCGAAGAGAATTGAAATGGATATGACTAAAGAATCATACAGTGAGATTGTTCGGGGAGAAAAGAAAAGAGTCTCGTACAGTGAGGGTGTCATGACTGCCCCAGTTATTAGGAGGCCAAGGATGGACTATTATGTATTTCTGAAGATGGTTACCACAAGGTCATCTTCTAAGAACGCAAAATAGAAGTCATCTATGGAGAAACTGGAGCGAAGGAAGGTATTTACCAAGCTTCCCAAACTATATAAGACTCAATCAATGTGGGAATCAGCTGATGATGATGACATGACCAGGTATGGGTCTGGTGATTATGACTATTATTACTTGTAATATCTCTCCCGCTTCTTCTTTCATGTCTCTGCACTCTTCTTTTTATTAATAAATTTGGTGGTCCAAGCATGCTTGGATCTGACTTTTTCAGTACAAGGTATCTCCTAGAATTTTGATACTATCATTTAAGATTAAATGGTCAATATGACGTTTTTGAAGGATGACTCATGGGATAATGATTTTGGACTCAAATTAAGTCGTCTAGGAAGTAAACCTATTGCTTATGAAATTTTTATTTCACATCTGTTGTGAATGATAACTATATGGTATGTAATTTTAGTGAGTGGTCAAGTATGTTCCAATTACTGAAAATTATAGTTTTTATGTAAGTGTGAAGGGAGTTCGGCAGAATTTGGTAAAACAATTCATAAGAATATTCCATGTGAAGATGGATATTTTATAAACATGATGGGTTTCATGAGATTGTAGGCCCATCGGTGGAATTCGATAAGGATTTTTAGGATAACTGGTGTTTGGATATGGTTAAAGGAATTTATTACCTGTTTCGATGTAGTGTGTCTTGAGGAGAGAGATACATGGCCATTGATGAAATCTTAGTCAACACCTATATTAGAGATAATAATTCTCAGTATATTATAATCATCCTAAGTATACAGATTCAGTTCCATCTATACCCTAGGATATCTAATCATATTTTTATGGTTTGTTACAATAACTCCATAAGAGTTTCACTTGAGGACAAATTTAAAATAACTAGGCCAGAAGGGGGGAGTGAAC
This sequence comes from Viscum album, assembly GCA_963277665.1. Taxonomy (NCBI): domain Eukaryota; kingdom Viridiplantae; phylum Streptophyta; class Magnoliopsida; order Santalales; family Viscaceae; genus Viscum; species Viscum album. The sequence goes on from OY728158.1 coordinate 550,549,493, forward strand.
CATTAGAAAAATAAGGATAGTAACCACCTTTTTTATAATATTTGATTACTTATATGGATAAAATTCTTGAAAATCAAAAAATTTTTATGAGTGATGTTGTGTTAGAACTCAAGAATAAAAAGTATCTTTGTTTTTATTATCATAAAATATTTGGTTATATGGGGAATGTTATATTGTAATTGGGGTTTTTATATTAATGGTGTGGTGATAAGGATTCTCCAATTGCAGGGAGTGGGATTTCAGTTGCCGGTTGGAAACCCTAATGTGATAAGGTCCATGGTATCTTGAGAGTGGTTGTTAGATAGTTGTTTTAGATCTTTCATTCCACTCAATAAATGAAAAAATGTATAGTTATATTTCTTAGTATATTCTTTGAATAAGTTTGAATGAAGAATTAGGAGGATTACAAGTGCAGGCGTTCATCCTGGGATAGAGTGTGATGGTCCAATGGTTTTGGATTGGTTATGTGTCAGTGATTGTGTTATGGCGTGATGATGGTTTTAGTCATTAGATGGTTTAGTCAAGAGAAACCACCAAAAGATAGGTATTGGATTCAAGGGGTGTTCATTGAATAATCTAACTACACCATGGGTTATTGGATTTTGGGAATAACTTTTTATGTGGTGTGTTAGATTTTAAAGCATATATTTTTTCAAATATCATCATAATGGTGTGGTTGGACTTGATATCCTGAAATGGTATGATATGATAAGTGATTAACTGTATTTTGAATACCATTGGAATGATACAAGTGAAGCCCAAAGGTTTTTTAGGTTTTCATGTAAACCAATGTTTGACTTCGCTAAATGGTATGATCTGAATGTGATCATTAAAGAAAATAGATAAACATACATGAAGTGTCTCAAGGATACTAATGACATGATTGAATACGAAATTTTGATGGTGGGTGTACCATGTCTTCGATTCTTCCATTGGAAATCCTGAATCTATGCTAAGGAGTACCTTAAGATATTTGACGAGAGAGAGTAAAATGTGATCATGTCTTAGTTCATACAGACTCAGGTTAGAGTTTTAATATCATATTAGTTTTTTGTTACAATCCTTGGATTAGGTTTCATTGTATTAATCTCCATATGTTGATACTTATTTCTAGAGGTACTTTTGGTTATTAGAAAAGAAACTTGGCCATTTGATAAATGATTCACTTCCCAATCTAGTAAATTAAAGATTCATGGATAACCCCCCCAGACATATAAGGGATGAGAATTTCTAATGTGGGGAGTTTGTATGATATCATATTCTGTACTATTGGAAAATTTTAATGGAATTTTTTATTTTCATTTGGTACATGGGACAAATAAAAAAACTGAGATTTAAAATATAATTACAAAATATGAAAAACATAAAATAATAATTTTTAGATGTTGTTTAAGGATTGAATGATTTATAGGGTCCTTGTATGCTATTTGGGGGATTTAGGTCTGGAAAGATATGTTTTTGGAGAAAGTGACAAGGGTGAACGGTTGGTTCATGGTTTGGGCTAGCTATATGGCAGAAATAGTGTGTCATGTTTTTTAAAGGGGAAAAGTTTGATGAAACTATTCATCCCTTTAGGTATAATTATGTGACATGATTCAAGTGTGTAGAGAGACCGTTCATGCTTGGTGTGTGGCTTTACTAATTGTGCAATGAAACCATGCAAATTGGATGGTGCTTCTAATAATTTCATTGCATGGTTCGTGAATATTTTTCTAATCTATGTAGCTAAACTATGTGGTTATTTACTTGGAATGTAAAAGACCTTTCCTCCCTTACTCCACTATATTTTACCCAATTTTTATACATAAAAATTCATGAAAAGTTCTCCCTCCAACGACTCAAGATCTATTTCCCCCTCTACTCTAGGAATGTAGGTATCTTCATTATCTAGACTTGGAATTTGACATCACCATCCCTATTGGATTTTCATGGGTTATTATATCATTCTTATTATTTCCATTGTTTGTTTTCTGTTTGATATTGGATATTATTCCCATGAGATATCATTTCCCCTATTTCATTGGAATTAATCTATTTAATTGATAAATCTCATCCTGGATCAAATACAATCATGATAATATACCATTAAAGCTTCATTAGTGAAATTTGGGTTTGAGAAAATCTTATTAGTAAATGTTTAATTATTTATAAAATGTTTCATTGTGCTACACAATATAAATTCGACCAGTTTCTTATAATGTTATAAATACTATAATTATACATTATATCTCTTATTAGATTTATCCCCTTATAACATCTATGATTTTAAGGCTGTCTACATATACTTTTTCCACCCCTTGGGAGTGTTTAATAAAATACCATAGGAAAATTATAAATAAACATGAGAAAAAAACACAATCAAGGTGGGTTTGCTATTTCTCATAATTGATGTATATTAAAATGAACCAAATTGAATGTGAATAGTTATATGAATAATTGCACCTTTTTAGATTTATGTATAAACTGGGTTGTAATCCCAATAGATTAATTTTGTATTATGACTTCTATCTTCAAGTGTCCATCTTTATTACATGAAAATTAATTTACAAATAAAATGGTCATAATGAATCATTTTTGGACACATAGACATTCCCCATGGAGATTGTCTACATCTTAAATGTAATAGTAGGAAAAGAATATCCAATTTTAGGTAAATGATTTACATGAGTGGTTTGATTATTATTATTACTGGGCCAGGTTGGTTTTTTTGACACTGTTAAGGGAAGTATTAGACAAGATGCCTCACTCTCCATTGACCTGTGATGTTGGAAAAAACTTATCACATCCTTTATTATGAGGTTGGGAATGTAATCCATTATTTTTAATTTGATAGTGTTCAAAATAAAAAAACGATTAATTAATTTGAAGTAGTGGGGGAATGGGGTCCCTTATCATTAATCTAATATATTCCTCATGATGTACCTTATCATTTTATTCAATTTTATCCAGACCTATGTATCTTAATTAATGAGAGAAACCTCTATGATATCCTTATCTAGAATACTTAATATTATCCTCAAATCCTCATAGGTGGATGTATATCATCAAGTATATAGGATCACATAAATGCATATAAATATATATACACACACACATGGTGGCAAATCTTTAGAAACATTCCAGCTTTGACTGAATCTGTTGTTTTCATGCATGTGTCTTTTGAGGAACCTGAGCCAACATGAATAAATTTATTATATACATATTTATTTATTATAACCTCACACTATGTTATTTATACTCATGGATTTGATTTCATTAGATGTTGTTGTGGATGGCCAAATGAGCTTATCTCAAACCATATTAGGGCAACTATTTGGTACCCAGATAGAAATCATGATTACGGTTTAGTAACATGATAGCGAAAATTGTTATTGAATTACTTGTAGACCAAGTCAATAAATGTGATCTTAGTAGTAGAATTAGATAATTTTTAGTAAATATTTGTTTATATAATAGTTTTTAGAAACATTTCATGATCTATAATAGTGAAAACAATGTTGAAATCATTTTTTATTAGTGAATCAAGTACTAATTCAGTTTTAAAATATTAATATTCATTATAATTAGATGTAAAAATTATATATTAAATTTATGATTCTAAAATCAGTATCTAATTATAATTTTATGTCTATAAGACAACTATATGAATGGTATAAGACTTACTAAATGTATTGAGTTTAATGATTTTTTAGTGTTTTTTATTAAAATTTAATTTTTTTAATATTACATTACCCATCACATTTACATATAATTACAAATTTCAAAATAGGATAATTTAAAATTCTCAATTAATTTTAAAATCTATATTTTTGATTTTATAAGATAGATAGTTTAGTTATCCTTAAATATTTCCAACACTATTTACTGTGTGGATGTGATTTTCTATAGAATTTTAAATTTAAAAAATATTTTTTTAAATGTTCATTTTGAAAATTTTAGATATTCATTTTTCACTTCTTATTTTATCATTATAAGGTTTTTATCATTTGTTTTAAATGTTTTTTTGAAATAAAATGATTCATATTGTTTTCCAAATCATCATTTTGAAGATAGATTTTATCTTTATGATATATAGAATCATTTTTACACAACATATTTTTTTCTTACCAAGTTATAGTTCAGGCTGACATACATTTCAAATTTTTTCATAGGTAAAATATACTCAATTGATAAATCGACATACATGCTTTCACTCATATGTGTATTCTCTCATACTAGATGACAGTGAGCTACATCACGAGTCAAGCAACAACTCAGGTATCATTTCCCAATGTCATTATTAGTCTATTTAATTTAAATAATATAACCAATATTAGATTTTAATGTCCTATCGTGTAGTAGATTTATAATATTAATTTATTTATTATTTTTTACATTTTATAACAACATGATAATACAAAAAATAATAAATAATAATATGGATAAAGAAGAGGTGAATGATTTTTTCAATTAACGTTCATTTGTGAATTTGAGAATATTGATTGACAAGATTAATAGAAATAGATTACATTAATCTAGAGAAAAACATAAAAACCCTAAAAATATTAGGTCATAAATTCCTTCAATCATCTGAATTTGGAAAAACCAGTTGTTCGGGGTGCTCATCATCCAATGTTTAGGGTATCCATTACTATTTGGGAGTTCTTATGAGAGTGGTGGGTTGACATAACTAAAGTGATATTTATTATTATACAAAGTTGAATTTCTACCATTTTAAAGGAAAGAATTGCGTAAATCATGTTATGATTTTAGAAGCAGGGACTTGACTCAACCAATCAAGGAACTGTGAGTTAATACAGTTGGGCAATAAAATGCTTACCTTGTAAAATTTGGGTAGTGGCATAGAAAAATATTATATACGTTGAGGATAGGTTCAAATATCATTTCCACTAGAATACTCAAGAAATAAAGTATTATGATTCTTGTATATATGGTTTCTACAATTTTATAAAATAGAAAGAAACAATTAATGATACAATTAATTAATTAATAATGTCTAATTTGGTAATCTATATAAATGTACTAGTCAGATAAATATTATTTTTTGTAGAATATGGAATGTAATTCCATAAAACAATACACAAAGATAATATTGGAAAAGGTAAATGCACAAACCATCATGAATTTCCATGTATAGTATAGGCACTTGTGTACAATACTACAATATCATAAATCCAGATACATGTGTTCCCAAACCCATTAAAAAATAATTCAAGAAGAAAATGTGTAAGAATGCTTAGCTGAGACACATGTATGATTCATATGATGGTTATGTCATAATTGTATAATCAATTTCTAAATTTTTTATGGTTATAACATTGGGACATGGATGATATAACATGTAGTCTCATCTCTAAGATGTTTACGAGAAGAAGGTGAAGAATGAACTGAATGGGTGAATGAGTAATCAATTGAACTAGATTTGTGTAAATATGAATTAAGGATCATACTATTCTCATTCACACCTAATTTTTCTCGTTTAATTTATGGTTACAAAATGAACAAGATGTAGTAAACATTTCATTACTGTTTAGGTATGGTCTGCCAAGAAATGAGAGTGTAAAAGACAGTTTAATCATCAACTATTGTGGTGAATATGATGAAATACCTAGTGATAAGGCCAATGGAATGGCCAATGAAAAATAAATCATCCAAAATTATTTCATGGATAGAGTTTGGTTATTAAACATAAGGTTATTTGCAACTCATAACATGAAATAAATCTATGGACGTTAAATTCAATGAATAGAATTTACAAAGGAATCACTCACATATTCTTTAGGAATATTCATCAATATAATGTTTCTAATATACTAATTGGTTACTAAATACAATTTTAATTTCAAATATGTGTATTGAAATACAGTAACCAAATAATTAATTAAAAATTTACAAGAAGTCATGTGTTTTTTCCAAGCGACTGAGAATGTTTGATTCCTATATCAGTGGTGAGAAACCCATAACATCTAGTTTCCATGTAGTTTATTTAATTAAAACTATTATTGAGTATAACCAAAAAAAACTTATCTCATTTTTTCATAAGAAATAAGGATACATCATTCCATGTAAAATAATGAATGGTGTTTGTGGTGTCTCATCCTCAACGAATAGTTCACTGGTACATGAATCATTGGAAATTTGGGATGAATATAAAATATACGACTTACATAGACAGATTTAGAAAGCTAATTTTTCCAAGTAAATCTAAAAATTGGACATCTAGTTTAACCATGTATGGTGTTTATAATTAGTATATCTAGAAAAAATTTTAATGTTAATTTGTATACATGTTTATTTTTTTCAAAAAAACCATAGAAATAAAGGTATTCCATAATGCTTCGGGACTTATTTTTCAAGGGTGAGACATTGGTATATATAGTTCGTAATATTTTTTAAGTAATTATTGAAATAGATAGTGAAATATGATATATGCATGGTTAGATGATATGAGTTCCTTCGGGCCTGCACGCCGAAGAATATATTGATCAAAAATTTATCCATCATTATAATGTATCATGGAGTAATTCCTAAAATCACATTAACTTATATACATAAAAACATTTTTGTTAATAAAGAATATAAATTATAATTCTTACATGTTAACATTTATAAACATATTTCAGAATGAATCAATTCCAAAATGCACATTTTATACACCAGAGTTATGATGTAAGTATTATCGATGTTGTAACGTGTGAAAACATCCATTATATTTCAATACATACTTCAGAAATAATGGTGAAATCAAATAGAAATATGAAAAATATAATTAAAAATTGATATCAAATGAGTATTAATTTGATGGAAATCCATTATGTCATAAGAACATGTGTTTAGATGCAATGAGTTTGTCAGGATGTAAAAAAATATCCATAGAGCTAAACACATTGTGAATCTAAGTAATTATCATAATAGTTTCATAGGATATTACATAAATCCATATAATATATTATTATTAGTCATGTAATAGAAAACAATTCTACAAAAGGGTACTCATATCTATTAGAGATGGTGGGAGAAACATTGACTTGGGTTTAGTCAATGTTAGAGATGCACATGTTATTGGATAATAATTACTTCCATAGGTGCATGTGAAACATGTATGGTCCAGAGACACATACTACATAGGAAGGTTAAAACCATATTGATAGTTTTATATTCACCATGACTAGTGAAAAAATATCCATTTAGAATAATAATTTCTATAAGTAATGATTATATGGAAATCCATAAGATTGACATGGTTAATTATAATTCAATTATCGATTCCATGTATCAAAGTGAAAATGGGCTTCTTATTTTGAATATTGTGGTGGGTATTCAATAGAGTTGATACATGGGTGGTACAAGTGTGGTTCCAATAAGGATGGATTGGTTATAAAAAGTCATTGTTCTTAAATCCATTATAATTTTACATGTCGTAATTAATACTTACGATCATTTTATTAGGAATTTGATGTCATGACCACCATTCATGGAAGGTTTCTATATGATGCAACTAGAATGGGATATTCATGTCATAGAATGCTAATAAGGGATATAAGTTACAAAAATCTATTTTAGGATTTAATTAAGCAATAAGATTATATAATATTCATTAGGAATGATTATTTTCCATGTGTTTACCATATGGTAGTGGGTAATTCATTGTTTTACAAGTTAAATATGACTGGTAACCTATGGAAATTATATATTGGTCGTACATTTGGTTAATACAAGGATAATACAAATACTCTTGAAGTTGACTTAAATTAGCAACATGTTTTATAGGGAACAAGATATACTAGGTTAGATCTAACAATAGCATGGAACTAGTCAATCAAAAATATAATGACTTGGTATTGAAAAGTAAAAATTTAAACCTTTGAGAGAGAATTGTTTCTAATGTCACATGGTATAAATCATTCCAACAATTCAAGAATGGGCATAAGAGGAGATAAATGTGTGTGTCAAGTTCTATACAATTCTTCCATGGACTAATCACTTATTCCATGATATGTACAAGAAATTATATTACCAACATGAATTTTATGGTAGGAAAATATCTGTTATATCCAAGAGAAACGAAATTAATGAAGTTAGAACTATCTTATTTTACCTAGGAAAGTAAAAAAGATATGTACCTAGGATGTGGATAGAAATAGATAATATTTTTGGTGAGACACAAACTAGTATTCCTTTATATCAGAGTGATCTAAAACTACCGTTGAGATAAGGTGTTTAGAAAGAAAAGTTCACAAAATATAGTTGTATCCATACCTACAAAAACATGGATTTTTGTATCTTATGAGGCAGCTAAGAAATAGTTATTACATGAAACTATTTTTTTACTTCCTGGAATCCCACCTACCAAGTATAATTTTAACATAATGAAATTTATGTTAGTGGTAGTATCCAAGATGTAATGGTTTGAAAGTTGAAAAAAAAGACATTATACTTAGGATTTTCACCTCTTGATAGGTTTTACTGAAGGATATGAGGTTGTATATAATAGTAAATCCATGTGGCAGAAACATGGAAGACCCAACAGAAAAATACTTTACCCAGCAGAAACATGATCTTAATCATGTTAGATCTAACAAGGCTCACTATCAAGTTGGCTCTATTGCAAGTGGGAGTGTCATAATAGTGGGTTACCTAGACCCAACATGAATAGTAATTTTGATTATGATTTTATGTATATAGGTAGATATACATAATGCATTCTTACTATTATAGTGTAAACATTTCTGCGTCCACTATTTAATGTTAATTTTCATAGATTAATTATTTCATCAAATGTTTATAGTAGAATGTAGTCTATAATAATAACCTATAAATACTGTAAAATTAGTCATAATCAAAGGTCATATGGTCCAGATACATTAGAATGACCCGACACAGTTTATGTTTTACTATCAGGTGTCGGGGGAACTCAAACGTTGAAACATCTTCTCATGAATTTCACACTTTTTGATATACAGTAGTGAGATCATGAGGACGTACCCACTAATAGAAACACAACATGTTTTGGGTGTCATTGGTTATTTCTATCCATGAACATGTGTATTGGTGTCATTACTTGAGATCATTACAGGTGTGTGTCATTTGATTGCATACTTTTATGCAAAGAAACAACCGTGTTAATGAAATCATGGTGAGGTAGCCTGTGTTGGGTGCGTCATTCGATGTATGACATTATATGAATGGTTAAGAAAGGATTTTTCACTTCCAAGTTATTAAATTAATATATCCCACTCCAAGTTGATCATAATGGATCCATCATTATAATACATTTTCCAAAGAAGTTGAAAGGTAAATTCATCAGGTTAGATCTACAAATAATAAAGCATGTAAAAGGTAATTACAAAAGTGTGTGTCCATCTTTATGAAATATTTAATGATAAATAGATCATATTACACAATATGTATTTTTAGGGGGGTTGTAATTTTTATTACTATCCTTATCTCTTTAGGGCCCTTGATGGGTTTCTAGAATCCGCTCATGGCCAATAAATTATATTCAATGTTATCAAGATAAGGTCATAGAGGGTCCCACATAATAGTATATCCAAGGGTCTACCCTATTTAGTTGAATAGGTATATTGGAAATTGTGGGAACACCAAGGGGTACGAGTGTTTTCCATGATATAGATCAATAATAATTAAATTAATATTATTAAGATTATCATTAATTAGGTTGAATTTAGTTAAATTATTTAAAAGTTAGGTAAATATTATAGAATATTAATCGAATTGATAATATCTAAATTATTCATGATTGTTTAATATTAAGAGGTAATTTTAAGAGGAGTTAATGACTCTATTTTATCTTGTAATATATTTAATAAATATTACTACTAGGTGATAAAATAATATATAATATTGACACATTTTAGGTCATCATTGTTATTTATTTATTATATGTTAATCAAATGGTGGTTGGGAAACCCTATAGCACATTTTGAATATCCAGTATTTATAAGAGGAGAGGAGCTCTCACCATGTACTATTCAATATGATATTTCTAGAGCCTCTCTCCCATATCCCACTTTTGGGAGAGGTAGACTCTCATTCTTGGAATTCAGAATGATTTCTCTATCCTGCATCACAAGCTTGATGATGTGGTAATTATTGGGGCATCTAAGGAATACTTGAATCTCTATGATATCACCTTGATTTTAATGATCAATGATATATAGGATTTTGTATGCATTTGTGGAAGATATAGAGGTATATTTCTATGGATCTTTTATGAAACGATCACTGGAGACGTGTTACTATCGATCACTGATTCAGATCCAAACCTGTTTGTTTTCAATTTTAATTAATGTGATCATTTAATTTACCATAGATCCTCAGATTGTACTGGGTCTTGGATCATCGACGAAGGCAATTTTCATTATCCTGGTGATAAATATCTTAAAATACCCAACCCACTAGCTTTCGTTGACCACCATAGTGCCTTCATTATAGCATGGAAGTTTGTGTAGGGGTTATGTTTCAAAAATTAATTAAGTGATATCTTGAACATGAATGTGAAGATTTCCCATAAATCCCATTTGGATTATTTTCTTCTATTGCAAGAATCATGTGGTTAGGTGATATAGTAGAATTACTATTTTTTCTTGAATATGGTTGAATTTTAGTTCTTTGTAATGGTGAGGGGTTAGTCAGTTATGGTAGCACGTTTTGATATGGAATGAATATATAATTTTTAGCCCAGACTCTGAGAATGGGAATTTATATTTCTTTGACCATCTATGTTTTGTAAGACTCTAAGATAACAAAATTAAACACCCACGTATGTGGGTGGTTGTCTATAAAGTTAAACCATGAAGGGGTTTTACCATATGCAAATACCCAATGAGTATTATCTTATTATCCATTTTCATTGATTTTGTGACACTCTAAGATGCACTCTCATATGATGATTATCATAGATATTTTCATCCCAGTAGGAACATTATTGGAAAGTGATGACATCAAACCAATATATAATGATTTTGACCCTTGTAGATCGGTTATATCCATACCTACTTCCTGTCTTACATCTATTAATGAGATTTTATTGGCATATTAGATTCCATGTAATATAATCCCTTATGTGGTAAATAGTTATCATTTGGGTAATATTAGTTCCATTTGGGTAGACCTAGTGGCCAGGTTTTCAATTTTATTCGATAGGGATAGTTGGGGGACCTAGAGGCCATTAAATTTTACTCAAACCATAAAGAGTATGTAGTTAGATTAATCCATGACATCATGAGGGGGAGGTTGGATTGAATATATGAACACCATTAGTGGTGGGGAGCTTGTTTTTTTGCTCATTTAGAGACTAATTATCATGATGCATAAATGTTATGAAATATAAGAATTATGAAATCTAATAATTTTAAAGGAATCACCTGACAATATTGGTTATCGTTACTAACTATGATGGGCATGACTATTTGGGTACTAAGACCTATTTAATAGTTTTTGTGTGGTTACTACTTTGGTTTTTAAAATGTGGTTGTGAGGTGGGATGTCATTTGATAAAACATGGCACATGTGAGGTGTGAAATTATGAATAAAATTTTCAAGGGATATCATTAAATTCTGATAATAACATTATAGGTTGAATGATCAATATGAACCTTTTGAAGGATAACTTATGGGAGAATGATTTGGGTCTCAAAAAAAGATTTTTGGGATGTAAGCCTATTGCATATAGAATATTTCTTTCACACTAGTTATGAATGATAACTAGATGATATTTATTATTAGTGAGTTGTCAAGTATATTCCACTGACTGAAAATTATAGATTTGATGCAAGGGGGAAGGGAGAACTAGATATTTGGGTAAAAATTTTCTTAAGAAAGTTCCATGTGAAGAGTGTTATTTTACAAACATGTTGGGTTTCATGAGAATGTTGGCCCATCAGTAAAACTTGATAATCATTTTTAGGAGACCTAGTGTTAGGATATGGTTAAGATAATGTATAACCTATTTTGATGGATTGTAGCTTGAGAAGAGAGATACATGGAAATTGGTGAAGTATTAGTCTACACCGATATTGGAGATAATTATTCCCAATATATTGTAATAATATTTAGTATACTGAGTGAGTTCCATATATACCATGGTCTGTCTAAACATATTTTTATGGTCTGATAAAATTACTACATTAGATTTTCACTTGAGGATAAATTTAAAATAAATAGGCCAGATGGGGGGGTGAACCATTGGAAAAATGAGGATAGTTACCCCGTTTTTTATAATATTTGACAAAAAATACAGAAACCTTTCTTAAAAATCAGTACAAGGCGATGAGTTTTTTTGAGTTAGAACACGAAAAAAAGAAGGATATTTTTGGATATTGTCATCAAATATTAGGTTAGATGGGGATGGGATCAGAAAATTTGGGTTTTCATATTAATGGAGTGATGATAAGGATCATCCAATTATGGGTAGTGGGATTTCAGTTGTTGGTGGGAAACCCTCATGTGATAAGGGACATGGGATCTTGAAACAGGTTGGTAGAAGATTGTTTTAGATATTTCATTCGACATAATAAATAGAAAAATTTATAGATATATTTCTTAGTAAATTATAGAAACATGTTTGAATGATGTATTAGGTCGAGTCTAAGTGTAGGCATTCATCCTAGGATGAATTGTGAAGGTCTAATGGTTTTGAATTGGGTATGTGTCAGTGACTGTGTTCTGGCACAATCATTGTTTTAAACACGAGATGGTTTAGTCAAGAGAGACCACCAAAAGTTAGGTATGGGATTCAGGGAGTGTTAATTGAATAATCTGAGTACACCTTGGGTCAAAGGATTTCTGGAATATTTTTTGGTGTGTGGTGTATTAGATTTTAATGCACATAAAATTTAAAAAATCACTAGTAGGGTGTTTTTTGACTTGATCCCCTTAAATGGTAGTATATGATCAGTGAGTAACAGAATTTGTAATGCAATTGGAATGATACAAGTTATATCTAATGGTTTCATGAGGTTTTCATGGAAACAATGGTTTGACTATGCTAAATGGGATGATAGTAATGTGATCATTCAATCAAATAGACAAACATGGAATAAGTGTATAAAGGATACTAAAGGCATGCTTCAGAATGAAATAATGATGGTGGGTTTAACGTGACTTAGATTTTTTCCATTAGAAAACTTCATTCTATGCTGGGGAGAGAAATGGGACAATTGATGAGAGAGAGTAAAATTTGATCATGTCCGAGGTCATACAGACTCAGGTAAGAGTTTTCATAGTATATTATTTTATTGTTAAAATAATTGGATCATGTTTTAACAGATTATGTTCTGTATGTTGATAGTGTTTCATATAGGTACTTTTGGGAATTAGAAAAGAAACATTTCCATTTGAGAAAAAATTCACATCTAAATCTGGTTAGTTAAGGATTCTTTAATAGTCCCCAAGACTAATAAGGGATGATAATTTTAATGTGGGGAGGTTATATGATATCATGCTTTGTACCAATGGAAAAAGTTAATTGAATTGGTCATTTTCATTTAGTACATTAGCCAAATAATAAACCATGATTTAAAATATAATTAATTTTTTTGAAAATAATAAAATAATTGTTTTTAGATGTTGTTTCAGGCTAGAATGGTGTATCAGGTATTTGGATGATATTTGTGGGATTTAGGTATTTAAATACATGTTTCTAGAGAATTAAACAATAGTGCATGGATGGTGCATGGTTTGGACCAGTTCTGCAACATAAATAGTTTGGCATGTTTTTTAAAGGGGAACATTTTGAGGAAAACATTCACCCCTCTATGGACCATTATGTGACATGATGTAGGTATGTAGAGGGACCATTAATGGTTTGTGTATGGTTTTCCAAATTTTATAATGAAATCACGTGAATTGGGTGGTGCTTATGATAATTTCATTGCATGGTTGGTGTATAGTTTTCCAAACTGTGTAGCTAAACTATGAGTCTATTTCCTGGGAATTTAAAATACCTTTTCCCCCTTACTCCATTATGTTTTTCTTCCCCTTTGTACTAATCCATTCATTAACAATTCCCCATACAACTAATTTAGCTCTCCTTCTCCCTCTACTCAAGGAATATAGGTATCTTTATCACATAGACTCAGAATTGGACATCACCACCCTTATTGTATTTTCATTGGTCATTATACCATTCATATTCCTTCCATTGTCTCTTTTGCATTCAATATTTGATATTATTTCCATGATAGGTCATCTTACCTATTTCACTGGAATTCCCCTATTTCATTGGTATCTCCCATACTAGATCAAATCAAAACCCGATAATATATCATTGACTCTTTATTAGTGTAATTTGGGTTGGATAAAAGCATATTACTTAATGTTTCATTATTTATTAAATGTGTAATTGTGATACACAATTGAAATTCTACCAGTTTATAATAAAGTGATAAATCCTTTAATTATAAGTTATATCTCTTATTAGATTTATTTCCTTATAAAATTAATGAGGTTTAAAGCATTCTACCTATACTTTTTTCACTACTTGGGAGTGCCTAAAAAATACCATTGGAACATAATAAATGAACTTGAGTGAAAACCACATTCAAGGTGGGTTTAGCATTTCTCATAATTGAATTATATTAAAAATAACGAAAAAAGTGAATAGTGATAGTACTACTTTAACCATTTTAGATATATGGATAAACCGGGTTGTAATCCCAAAAAATTTTATTTTCTCGTACGACTTATATCTTTAAGTATCCATCTTTATTAGTTGAAAATTAATTTACAATTAGAATGATCACAATGAATCATATTTTGTCACATAGACATTTATCATGGAAATTGTCTACATGTTAAGTGTAATAGTAGGAAAATAATATCCTAGATTAGGTATTGTATTAACATGAATGGTTTGATTATTATTATTACTGGGCCATGTTGGTTTTTTTGTGACACCGTTAAGGGAAGTATTGGATAGTACGCCTCACTCTCCATTGACCTGAGATGTAAGACATAACTTATCACATCATTTATTTGGATGTTGGGAATGTAATCTATTATTATTTACTTGAGAGCATTCAGAATGATAAACACAATAATTAATTGGAAGCGGTGCGGGAATAGGGTCTCTTATCATTAATATGATCAATTCCACATGACATACCTTATAATTTTATTTGATATTATCAAGAACTATGTCCCTTGTTTAATGAGAGAAATTTGTATGATATCATTTTGTGTATGACTTGATATTAACCTTATATCCTCATAGGTAGATGTATATCATAAAATATATAGATTAACTAAAATTCATATATATATATATATATATGGTGGCACATCTTTAGAAACATTTCGTCTTTGACTGAATCTATTATTGTCATACATATATGTTTTGAGAAACCTGAGCAAACTTAAATACAATTATTATATACATATTAATTTATTATAACCTCACACTATATTATTTATAATCATGGATTGGATTTTTTTAGGTGTTTTTTGTGGTGGCCTACTGAACTTATCTAATACCATTTTTGGGCAACCGTTTGGTACCCAGATAGACATCATGATTGTAGTTTTGTAACTAGACTATGATTTTTTCCATTGCATTACTTATGGACTAGGACAATAAATATGATCTTAGTAGTAGCTTCAGAGCATGTTTAGTAAATATTAGTTTTTATCATAGTTTTCTAGAAATATTTCATGATATATAATAGAGAAAACGGAGTTGAAATCAATATGTGTTATAGAATCAAGTACTAATTTAGTTTTAAATGATAATTGAACATTATAATTAAATGTAATATTTATATATTAAAAATATTATTCTCATATCATTATCTAATTATATGTTTATGTCTATAATAAAATTAAATGAATGGTATATGATTTACTACATGGATTGAGTTTACTAATTATTTAGGGTTTTTAGTACAATTTATTTTTTTAATATTAAAATACTTATCACATTTACAAATAATTACAAATTTTAAAATTGGATAATTATAATTTCTTAATGATTTTTTAAATATACATTTTGGATTTTATAATATATATAGCTTAGTTTTCCTATTATATGTATAACACTTTTTATTGTATGGAAGTGATCTTCTATAGAATATTAAAATTTAGGAAAAATGTTTTTAAAATTATCATTATGAAAATTTCAGATATTCATTATGAAATTTTTATTTTATCATCATGATGGTATTTTCATTAGTTTGAATTGATTTTTGGAAATAAAATGATTCCAATGGTTTTCTAAATAATCATTTTGAAGTTACATTTTAAATTTATGATATATAGAATCATTTTTACACAACATAGTTTATGATCACATCATTATAGTTAATGCACCAATATATCTCTAATTTATTTTTATGTAAAATATCCTCAATTTATCAATCAATATACATGATTTCACTCATTTGGGTATTTACTCGTATGAATATTTTTTCCATAAGAATCTTAACCATACAATATTAATTTTTTTGTCTACATTAATTAAATTATGAATAAACCATAAGACATGTATCAATATGATAAGTTATATTAGATGAATATTTATTTTATGATGTTATATCTTATGAAAATATTAATTTTTTGAGAAACCAATGAATTATTATTTTATAATGATTTTCAAATTAGTTATGTATTGTTTATTTTTTTCAAGCTATTTAGTTTCCCATGAATTTTCAAAAAACAATTGATTACTATTTTAATGTATCAAATGATGGATCAAAATATAGGATCCCACATGGATATTATCATATATATCATGAAAAATCTAGAGTAATCTTTTTAAAAATAATTATCAAGGGATATGGATGAATGAAACGATAAATGATATTCAAAATTAATTCAACAAATACTAGTGATTATACTCTAGTACATTAAATATTGATCATATATTATGATTATTTAATTGTTGAAGTGGATCCTTGATCTATTTTTTTATATTTTTATAATTAGAAAAACATCATTATTGAATAATTACAATTTCTCATATATTTTACATTAGTACATTATTCTAATAAACCTGAGTTAAAAAATTATTGTATTATTATATTGTTTCTAAGAAATGATGTTATTCTTAATTTGTTACTACATTTATGATTGTATTTGTAATATATTTTATGAATATATTTTATAAAATAATCAATTATTATATGGTTTAATATCACATATACTATAAGCACGCAATTTTATATTTTATATAATATTGTTATGTATTAGTTCAACTGTGAGTATCAATTGAATACGGTTCATTTGATTGTGTGAAAAAATACATCTGACTTAATGCATTGACTGGTCATGTAACTATGGATAAAATCTTAGAGATTTATTTAGAATTTATCTAACTAATTAAATTTATAACTATAAGTCAAACAATCAGAATATTTATAATTGATGACCCCACTATTAGAAGAGACATGACTAAAAAAAGATAAGCATTCTGAATTAAAAAAAATAATTAAATGAAAACAAATTGTAAATTTATTGAACAACACATTGAAAAATTGATCAACATCATATTATAAATTCCATTGAATGTAAATTTTATATCTGATTGACTATAAATTTGGTCTGATAAATCATATTAAGAAAATAATGACATTGGAAAATGTGACGTACCATGATCTTGAACTAAAAAATATCATGACCAACCATTATATTAACAAATTTTTTTCTAAAAGTGTCTTTTTTATGATGCCTAATTTTTTATATGTATTATATTTTATAAATTTTGATTTACTAAAACTTTGTGTTATAGGTTTTCATTAATATAATTATTTCCTAAATAATTATTGATAATTTTGATGCTAATGATGTTTATTTGGAAGAATTATGTGAAGTATTGAATTTTCCTGTAAAGACCCGTAAATTTCAAGGAAATTTTTTATCTTACTTTTCTTTGGAATTTTACAAGAATGCAACTTCTGACGGCACCTGATTTCGAGGCCCGGTGTGCCCGGAATCACTTTCTGAATTTTGGCTCGGGTACGTTCAGTGAATGGACGAGCGGGTTTTTCTATCTTCTGAACCGGTGCCCGGAATCGAATTCTGAGGGCACCGATGGAATTGCAGCGCCAGTATTTGCTTAGAAACGCCTCTTCCGGAGTTGCGTTTTCTTGTTTGTGGTTTTTATATTTTTTGGTTTTAAGTTATGAAATAAAATAAAGTTTTGCGACAATTTTATTTTCATTTCACTTAAAGCCGCTTAAAGACCACTTAAAGCTTCTAAAGCTGAGTTGATGTAGATAGGGTGCTATCCAAAAATATCTTACCCTCTTGGTAGGATATTTGTGAGGTGGGGGCCGCACGAGCACCACCGTTTCTTTTCCCCTAAGTAACGCACCCGCGAAAACCCGTCATTATGAAAGTCAACTGATGCGTTTTCTTAAATTCTTAACGGACCATTTAATTGGGCGGTTTTATTCGTTGAAATTAATTTTATGAATTAATTTTGTTCGTTTCTTAAAACGTTTTTGTTTTGTTGGCATGTTAATAAAATAAGGCCAACACACCTTCTTTTTGAAATGTTGTGTTAAACCTTTGGAGAATCTCTAAGGATCTTCCTCCTTCTTCGCGAAGAACGCGAAGAACGCTGACCTCCGACGAAGAACGCCGAACCCGTGGAAATCGACGACACGACGCCGTGTGCCGCGACGCCGCCGTTTCCTCTCCCGCGACGTTATTCTGCGACGTTCCTTCATCCGCAACTAAATCTTCGATCATCCATTGAGGTGAGAGATTGCGGTTCTTTAAATTCCTTTGTGGATTATAACTCAATATGGATTTAATTATTAAAATTAAATCTGTTGTTTCTTGGTCCTCGGAGTTCGTCGATGCAATGCCGGATACCACGATGACGCGACGGTCCCCTTCTTCCACGACGATCAAATTTCGCGAAGAACGCGCGTGCGACGACTTGACTGAGGTAGGGGTTTATTTTGATATAATTTATATTCCCGCAATTGTTTCTTTTAAAACAAGACCTGGATCATGTGCAATTTTAAATTATTAAAAAAAAATTGAAACGTTTGTCATGTGTTATTTATATTCAATTTTATATCATCTAACGCTGAGGGTGCGGGCCAAACAAACACGATCCGACAACCCTCCGCCGTTCTTCGTTGTTGTGCGGATTTGGCGGGCGACGACAAAACCTGCCGCAAAGGCAATTTGATGTTTCCGCTGTGATGAACGGGACCCGGGAGGAGCAGCGGCACAGACGGGACGGAAATCGGACCGCCGTAGCAACTCCGGTGGCCTGCAGAAGCCACCAGCGGCCGGAGGCGACGGCGCCCCGGCGCGCTGCCGGACAGGGCCGTCGCGGCTGAAGTCGCGGCCGCGCGGGTCCGGCTCACATGCACAGGACGCGGCGAAAGCCGCGTCCGTTGACTCTAGAACGACCCCACGTGGGTCGTGACTCCTTTTTTCCACGGGGGCAGCGCCACCCCACGGCTGCCTCACTCGGCCGCTCGGCCGAGCCGAGCCGAGCCGGGCCGTGCCCTGGCCGGACCAGACCGGGTCCAACTGGGTCGGCCCGGGCCCAGACCCCCCGTCTTTAGACCATTTCGGTCATTTGCCCCTAACCCGAGCTACGGACCTCCGAACAACGCGCCGTCAGAGGAAACACGATCCTTGGATTGAGACGGTCGTTAGGGTAGACTGTACTCAAGGTTTCGGAATACTTTGGGTTCGGCCGGGTTGGTTCGTAAACGAAACCAACCGGGCCCTCGGAGCAGAAACACTCATATCTTGAGCTCCGGACGTCTGATTGACGTGCCGTAAACTTTGTTGAATTCCTCTAAGTGAGACGGATCTTTTGGCTCACTCCGACCGATGTTTGGACGTAGGTGGAGTACGGTCGGGTTGGTTTTCCTTAAAAAAAACCAACCAGGCCCCTGGGGCGAAAAAGTCAATAACTCTCAGACCGGGCGTCCGATTGATACGCCGTCTGTGACGTTGAGTTCCTATTGACGATACGAAACTTTTGGATACATCAACTCTGGACCTTGTGTCAGTTGATGAATCAGCCTCTCGGCTCGTGGAGCGGACCCTCCCAAACGAGCTTGCTGTGTGCGGGAACCCTAGAACTGGCTGCGACTGCTACTGTGACGGCGACGACTGTACAGAGATCCTCAGTGGGTTCGACTGTGATGATGATGAAAACAGTACGGGAATCCTCCGTGTTTTCAGTAGTGACCACTACGGTACAACTTGGGATACATCAACTCCGGACTACATGTCAGTTGATGCATCAACCTCTTAGCTTGTGGAGTGGACCCTCCCAGAACGAGCATGCAGTGTGCGGAAACCCTAGAGCCGGTTGAGACTTGACGACTACTGATCGAACGACTCAGTGTGTTATGGATATCCCGACAGAGGTGAGCTTGGTTGTAGCGGCACAGGGGAGCGCTTGGTTGTAGCGGCAGACCCACGACAGAGATGCGCTTGGTTGTAGCGGCACAGGGGAGCGCTTGGTTGTAGCGAAAGACCCATGACAGAGGTGCGCTTGGTTGTAGCGGCATAGGGGAGCACTTGGTTGTAGCGGCAGACCCACGACAGAGGTGTGCTTGGTTGTAGGGGCACAGTGGAGCGCTTGGTTGTAGCGGCATACCCACAACAGAGGTGCGCTTGGTTGTAACGGCACAGGAGAGCGCTTGGTTGTAGCGACAGACCCACGACGGAGGAGCGCTTGGTTGTAGCGGAACGGGGGAGCGCTTGGTTGTAGCAGCAGGCCCACAGTACCCGATAGGTGGAGTACTACAGCAGTCCAAAGTAAGAGGGAAGCGCTTGGTTGTAGCGGCATAACCACTGTACTTGATGGAGAAGGAGTTTTCCAATATCTTTGGGTTCAACTTAATGATCGATCCTGTGTGGGTCATTGCGAGGGTTAGTACCTACATATTGTTTGTGGGTCCGACGGCTTAGATGAATCAGTGGCTACATCCGATCATCTCTAACGTCATACGAAGAAGTACCTGTGTGAGCTAAGTCTTGTTTACTCTCCTTTGTGGAATGTTTTGTGCTATCCTATGTGGATTACGTTTTTCATTCCTCATGGATTGTGTTGTGCTATCCTATGTGGATTACGTTTTGTTTTCCTTGTGGATTGTGTTATGCTATCCTGTGTGGATTTACGCTTTGCATTCCTGTGTGGACTGGGTTGTGCTTGGGCTTGGATGTTGGAGCTGAACGGGAATTGATGACTTAGGTATATGTATGGGCATATACCTAAGGAGTGTCGGATGTTACTTCATAATTGTACCTTATCCCTTTGTGGTTTATCCTATGTGGATTTCGAGAGACCATCGGGGGTCCCGGGGTCCCTACTGAGTAGCTTATACTCTCCCCTGCACGGGTTGTGCCCGCACTACGTTGTGTTGGTTGCAGACGACGGACAACACTGATTGTGGTGGAGGCTTGTGGAGTAGGACGGTACCTGGAGGTGGACCACTGGGCGGGGTTTACTCGGAGCAGACGGCTGGACCGAGGAGCTATGGAGGCTATTTGTACTCACCCTTCAGGTGGGACTTCCAGAGGATGGCTCGACGTGGCGGCTTTTCTTTTCAGTTGCTATTTTTTCCCCTTTCAGTTGTACTTTATAGTTGGGATTTTATTTCCGGCCCCCTTTACTTTTCTGCACTTACTGTCGTACCAGATTTAAATTAGTGTTTACTTCTTCCGCTTTCTTACTCGGTGGTGCTTGTTTACTTTTCAAAGACAATGCCTTCCCTTTTTACCAGGATTTACACCTTGGTGCTAGTCGCCAGCTCATGGCCTATGGAAGGCGGGCTTGGGGTAGTCACGGCACGAGCCCCGAGGACGGGTCGTGACAAATTGGTATCAGAGGAGTTCGGTTCTACCGCAAACTCTGATCTTTCTTCTATGTGAAGCAATAGTGTTCAGCGTATTGGGTGTGGTTATCAGTCTGGGGAGTCCAGTGTTGGTGTGGCGGCCGACGTATCCGTACACCAGGACCCTGTCTTCTGGTTTCCGAATTAATGCACGAAAACATTGATTGCATGTATGTTCAAGTTTTCTTTGTGATTACTTGTGTCTGCTCACCAGATATACTGTTCTGACCGTGGCACACCTGTTTCCTTTTCAGGATGGCCCCACGATGGCAGCCATCAAGGGTTCCGAGCATTGTGCGTGGCGAGAGCCCACCGAGCGATGAGGACTCTGTACAAGGCCCTTTGACAGCTGAGGCACCGGCGGTACCTATACCCGCCGAGCCACCGATGCTACCAGCCCCAGCCGCTGACGATACACGTCGCCGTAGTGCACTGCATGAGTTCCAGCGCTAGAGACCACCCAGGTTCCGCGGGGAGACGGACCCTCGGGCCGCCGAGGACTGGCTGGAGGTAGTTGTACAGGTTTTTAGATTAGTGAGGACACCAGCAGACCTCATGGTGATCCTCGCAGCGAGCCTCCTGCACGCGGTAGCAGGCAGATGGTGGAGCTTGATTCTCCAGGTGCACAACGAGACATCACTCCTTTGGATGGACTTTGAGAGCCTTTTTCGCTCGGAGTTCATCCCAGCCACCCTCCGAGCGGTGCGCATCCAGGAGCTACTACAGCTGCGTCAGGGCAGCATGACAGTAGCCCAGTACGCGGCGAGGTTTACTAATCTCTCGCGCTACTCCACATATATGGAATGAGACGCGTTCTTCCGGTCCCGGACCTTCGAGCAGGGACTGAGGCATGAGATCAGGGCTTCGATGATCTCCCTCAACATTATGACTCAGGCAGAGGTGTTGGAGCGATCCCTCTTAGTAGAGAGTTTCCTTGCTGAGCAGTCTCTAGCAGCAGGACCCACCACTTGCCGGCATGCGGCCGAGTCTTCTGCAGCGGGCATCAGATAGATGACGCAGGGGTCAAAGAGGACTAGACCTACAGGTGGTTGACAACATGACTTTGGATCGTTTGTGCGAGACACTCGGGGTGGACAATGACTTGCCATGAGAAGGACGTGTTACTCCTGCGGCGGGATTGGTCACATGGCTCCTGACTGTCCGACCCGACGCAAATCTTTGACCATGGAGAGCTGTTCTTTGATGATGCTACGACTTTTGCGGAGGTCCTAGTGGAGATCGAGGATCTATAGGAGCGGGTACTACGTGGACGATCGATTCCTCTAGTGTGCTTCAGATGGCAGCTCGGGAACCTCCAGGAGAGTACTTGGGAGCGGGAGGCTCAGATGCGTGCTCAGTACCACCTTTGTATCCCTAAGTTTGTGGTGAATCTTTACGGGGACGTAAAGCCCTGTGGTGGGAGTAATGTAAAGACCCATAAATTTCAAGGAAATTTTTTTTTCTTCATTTTCTTTGGAATTTTACAAGAACGCAGCTTCTCACAGCACCTGATTCCGAGGCCCGGTGTTCCCGGAATCACTTTCTGATGTTTGGCTCGGGTACGTTCAGTGAACGGATGAGCGGGTTTTTCTATCTTTTGAACCAGTGCGCGGAATCGAATTCCGAGGGCACCGATGGAATCGCAGGGCCGGTATTTGCTTAGAAACGCCTCTTCCGGAGTTGCGTTTTCTCAGTTGTTGTTTTTAATTTTTGGGATTTAAGTTATGAAATAAAATTAAGTTGTGCGACAATTTTATTTTTATTTCACTTAAAGCCACTTAAAGACCACTTAAAGATACTTATGCTGAGTTGATGCAGATAGGGTGCTATCCAAAAATATCATACCCTCTTGGTAGGATATTTGTGAGGTGGGGGCCGCATGAGCCCCACCGTTTCTTTTCCCCTAAGTAATGCACCCGTGAAAACCCGTCATTATGAAAGTCAACTAACGCGTTTTCTTAAATTATTAACGCACCATTTAATTGGGCGATTTTAATGATTGAAATTAATTTTATGAATTAATTTCGTTCGTTTCTTAACACGTTTTTGTTTTGTTGGCATGTTAATAAAATAAGGCCAACACACCTTCTTTTTGAAATGTTGTGTTAAAACTATGGAGAATCTCTAAGGATCTTCCTCCTTCTTCGTGAAGAACGCGAAGAATGCGAAGAACGCGAAGAATGCGAAGAACGCCGACCTCTGACGAAGAATGCCGAACCCGCAGAAATCGACGACGCGATGCCGTCTTCCACGACGCCAACATTTCCTCTCCCGCGACGTTCTTCTGCGACGTTCCCTCATCCGCAACAAAATCTTTGATCATCCATTGAGGTGAGAGATTGCGGTTCTTTAAATTCCTTTGTGGATTTTAACTCAATATGTATTTTATTATTAAAATTAAATATGTTTTTTCTTGGTCCTTGGAGTTCGTTGACGCAACGCCGAATACCGCGACGACGCGACGGTCCCCTCCATCCGCGACGATCAAATTCTGCGAAGAACGCGCGTGTGACGACTTGACCGAGGTAGGGGTTTGTTGTGATATAATTTATATTCCCGCGATTGTTTATTTTAAAACATGTCCTGGATAAAGTGCAATTTTAAATTATTAAAATTGTTTTTGATACGTTTGTCATGTGTTATTTATCTTCCTGTTTATACCATCTAACACGGAGGGTGCGGGCCAAACAAACACGGCCCGACAACCCTCCGCCATTCTTCGTTGTTGTGCGGATTTGGCGGGCGATGACAAAACCTACCGAAAAAGAAAATTTGATGTTTCCGCAGTAAAGAACGGGACCCGGGAGGAGCAGCGGCGCAGACGGGAAGGAAATCGGACCACCGAAGCAACTCAGGTGGCCCGCAGAAGCCACCGGCGGCGCGGGTCGCCGGCGGCCAGCGGACCCGCGGCCACGCGGGTCCGGCTCACACGCACGGGACGCGGAAAAAGCCACGTCCGTTGACTCCAGCGCGGCCCCATGTGGGCCGCGACTCCTTCTTTCCATGAGGGCAGTGCAGCCCCGCAACTGCCTCGCTTGGCCGCTTGGCCGAGCCGAGCCGGGCCGGGCCGCACCCTGGCCGGACAGGACAGGGTCCAGCCAGGTCGGCCTGGGCCCAGACCCCCCCTTCTTCGGACCGTTTCGGTCTTTTTCCCGTAACTTGAGCTACGGGACTCCGAACGACGCGCTGTCAGCGACAACGCGATCCGTGGATCGAGACGGTTGTTTCGGTATACTACAGTCAAGGTTTCGGAATACTTTGTGTTCAGCCGGGTTGGTTCGTACAGGAAACCAACCGGGCCCTCGGAGCGGAAATGCTCATATCTTGAGCTCCGGACGTCTGATTGACGTGCCATCGACTTTGTTGAATTCCTCTAAGTGAGACAGATCTTTTGGCTCACTCCGCCCAAGGTTTGGACGCATGTGGAGTACGGTTGGGTTGGTTTGTCTTAAAAAAACCAACAGGGCCCCTAGGACGAAAAAGCCAATACTCTTAGACCGGGCGTCCGATTGATGTGCCGTCTGCGACGTTTAGTTCATGTTGATGATACGGAACTTTTGGATACATCAACTCTGGACCTTGTTTCAGTTGATGTATCAGCCACTCGGCTCGTGGAGCAGACCCTCCCGAATGAGCTTGCTGTGTGCGGGAACCCTAGAGCTGGCTGCGACTTCTACTGTGACGACGATGACTGTACAGAGATCCTCAGTGGGTTTGACTGCGAAGATGATGAAAATAGTATGGGAATCCTCCGTGTTTTCATCAGTGACCACTACGGTACATCTTGGGATACATCAACTCCGGACTACATGTCAGTTGATGCATCGACCTCTTAGCTCGTGGAGTGGACCCTCCCGGAATGAGCATGCTATGTGCGGAAACCCTAGAGCCGGTTAAGACTTGACGACTACTGATCGATCGACTCGGTGTGTTACGGATAGCTCGACAGAGGTGCGCTTGGTTGTAGCGGCACAGGGGAGCGCTTGGTTGTAGCGGCAGACCCACGACAGAGGTGCGCTTGGTTGTAGCGGCACAGGGGAGCGCTTGGTTGTAGCGGCAGACCCACGACAGAGGTGCGCTTGGTTGTAGGGGCACATGGGAACGCTTGGTTGTAGCGGTAGACCCACTACAGAGGTGTGCTTGGTTGTAGCGGCACAGGGGAGCGCTTGGTTGTAGCGGCAGACCCACGAAGGAGGAGCACTTGGTTGTAGCGGCAGGGGGGAGCTCTTGGTTATAGCAACAGGCCCACAGTACCCGATAGGTGGCGTACTACAGCAGTCCAAGGTAAGAGGTAAGCGCTTGGTTTTAGCGGCATAACCACTGTACTTGATGGAGAAGGAGTTTCCCAATAGCTTTGGGTTCAACTTCCTGACCGATCCTGTGTGGGTCATTGCGAGGGTTAGTACCTATAGATCCTTTGTGGGTCTGACGACTTAGATGAATCAGTGGCTATATCTGATCATTTCTAACGTCATACGAAGTACCTGTGTGAGCTGAGTCCTATTTACACTCCTTTGTGGAATGTGTTGTGTTATCCTATGTGGATTACGTTTTGCTTTCCTCATGGATTGTGTTGTGCTATCCTATGTTGATTATGTTTTGCTTTCCTTATGGATTGTGTTGTGTTATCCTGTGTGGATTTACGTTTTGCTTTCCTGTGTGGACTGGGTTGTGCTTGGGCTTGGATGTTGGAGACGAACGGGAATTTATGACTTAGGTATATGTATGGTCATATACCTAAGAAGTGTCGGATGTTACTTCATAATTGTATCTTATCCCATTGTGGTTTATCCTATATGGATTTCGGGAGACCTTCGGGGGTCTCGGGGTCCCTTCTGAGTAGCTTATACTCACCCCTGCACGGGTTGTGCCCGCACTACATTGTGTTGGCTGCAGACGGCGGACATCGCTGATCGTGGTGGAGGCTTGCGGAGCAGGACGGTACCCGGAGGTGGACCACTAGGCGGGGTGTA
Source organism: Viscum album (assembly GCA_963277665.1). Lineage (NCBI taxonomy): Eukaryota > Viridiplantae > Streptophyta > Magnoliopsida > Santalales > Viscaceae > Viscum > Viscum album. Next base: position 550,576,302 of record OY728158.1, read on the forward strand.
CTCGGAGCGGACGGTAGGACCGAGGAGCTGTGGAGGCTATCTGTACTCACCCTTTAGGTGGGACTTCCAGAGGACAGCTCGATGTGGCGGCTTTTCTTTTCAGTTTCTGTTTTTTTACCCTTTCAGTTGTACTTTACAGTTGGGCTTGTATTTTTCTGCCCCCTTTACTTTTCTGCACTTACTGTTGTACAATCTTTTACTTAGTGTTTACTTCTTCCGCTTGCTTACTCTGTGGTGCTTGTTTATTTTACAAAGGAAATTCCTTCCCTTTTTACCAGGATTTACGCCTTGGTGCTAGTCACCAGCCCCTGGCCTATGGAAGGCGGGCTTGGGGTAGTCACGGCACGGGCCCCGAGGATGGGTCGTGACATTTCTTCTCATGGGTAAATATCACATGTAGTTTTGAGGGAAGAACTCAATATTCAAATTAAAATTATTTGTAATTCCAATATATTAACTCATATACTTAAAAGTTATTGTCAAAGGTACTTTAATACTATTTATTTTGGATTTTTAAAACTATATTATTTATTATAAGATGTTACACTATGTATTTTTTATAATTTTAACAAATTAAAAAAGTAAAACATGATGGAATATTTGTATATGACTTCAATGAAGATTCATACTTGTGTTGCATTAGAAATGATAGAGTGAAAAAAAATAACATTATCTACTGAGTTTTAAAAAAAACCATATAAATTTTTTGGTTGAGGATATTCATGAATTGTAGTATGCAATACACCATGGAAATCAATTACTACTCTCTTATGAATTTAAATTATTTTATCCATCGCTATTGGAAATAATCTAGTTTCCCCCATACATAAATCCTTTCTTGTTTATCTATTATTTATAGTTCATAATTATTTATAGTTTCTATATTCATATTCATTTATGGGTTATTCCACACATAAATGGAAAGAATATGGTTATACTCTCTCTTATAAAAGGTAGGTTCTAGATTATTGTTATAAGGATGGAAAATGAAGGGTAATTTGGTTGTAACTCCTGGCGAGAGAATGCATATAGTGGATTGTGACTCCTAGTGATAAAAATATTTCTATTCATTTTTCCTCTAATGTATAAAAATTTAGTTCTAATAGGTTTTGACTCTATTAAAAATTTATAGATTCTATAGATACTGGGTTTCATCTATCTATATGTTTGAGAGGGGTGAAGTGTATAAAAGTATTTCTTATATATAGACAATTATTAAACATTCTTTTCCATATATTATAATATTTCAACTAAATTAATTATTAAATTGATAATGATTCATTAAATATTTACAAAGGGGTCAATTCAACCACCCCTCTTCACTATTAAACTATTCCCACATTGAAACCTAATAATTTGAATCAATGGGGGACCCCATGATTTGGAACTCATATATTATACTTGTACTGATATATTGTTTACCTCAATATTTAATGGGAAAATATTGGTATTTAGATGCAAATAATGAATGTGAATGCTGAATGGGAACTTCAGTGACATCAATTATTTGATGAAACCAATTATGGTTATTAGCTACCTTTCCAAGAATCATTTCTTATGAACCAAAAAAATTATCGTTGGAAAATAATGATGGAACTATATAAGATTCATTAAATTGATTTAAAATCATTTAATGGTAATGAATTTATTAAAGATGTTTTGAATTATATGAAATTGAATAGTATATATTGTAAAATTAGTAGAAATGTGTACATCAATGTATTTACTTGTAAAACAACACATGAAACATGGATAACTCTTCAAGTTTCACATTTAGGTTTTTATATGTATTTAATAATTAGATAAGGAGTGTTAAGAGTTGATTATCAAGAGATTAAAATGGAAGAAGAATAAAAATACCATCATTTGTTTCATATATTTACAAGAATTGTGAATTTTATGATATGTACAATAGAAACATAGGATAAATCAATTCTTGTCTAAAGAGTTTTAAGATCATTAATGAATAAATGGAATACAAAGAAGGAAACTATTGATGATTTTAAAATTTAAATGGAATATACACTGTATGATATTATTGAATATTTAATAGAATTTGAGCTATAATTGAAAACAATCAAATGTAGATATTTTAATAAATTAGGATATTCCATTTAAATATAAAATCCATGATATTACTTACACTTCTGATATTAAATAAGAATGTAATGAAAAATTACATATTGTACCATATTACTGAGATAATATAATGAAAAATTACTAAAAGATAATTAAATAGAATTTTGCATTATAACATCCCCGGTCTGGTAGCCACAAAACTGGTGACCCAAGCCGGGTCATCATATAACCTCAATAGTGCCTATCCATACACCAGAGGTTGCTGACTAGTAATGCGAGTATGTAGAGATATGATATTGAGGTTATACATTCATATTAGAGTCAATCTAGAACATAAATATCATCAATATATAAATCAACCCACAAGAATAATAAATAAATAACCTGAAGTAAAATACAATATATTTCCAAGTTTTACAAACTACAAAAACCTGATGGATAACCTACATGTCCGGAAGTCATACAAGTAAATTTCTGTACAAAAAATACAAAATGATCACGAATGTGGACCCAAGCCCCAACCTGGTCCTGAAATCCCATGTTCCAACCCATCAACCCATGCACAAACCAAACACTATGTTCATATCCATAACCTATAACATAAATAAATAGATTCTGATTAGGTACCCATGTTTTATAACATCCCACAAAGGTTGAGTAAAACTTATTATGACACCTCCAATGGTGTCTAATGAATTAACTAATCTATACATTAGATTATTCAAGATAATCATGTGTAATAAATAAATACGGATGCAAGGAAATATGTTTCACATTTAGAGAATCATTAAAAATATTTTTTTAACATTTAATCTCTTCAACATCATCCAATCAACAAAACTAAATCAATTTATATTTGGGTCCTAATCAATAACATGAAGGGGTAACACACTTTTAATAAAAAATAAATTAAATAAAAACAACTTATTAACATACCTCATAGCCCTAGTCTTGTAATCAATACATTTTGATGTGTTTGGGAAGCACAAAGACTCAATTTAACATCACAAAACACACCATGTCCATATGTTGAAAAGCATAGATACCCAGTGGACACCTAAACCATACATTACATAAAACATACCTTGGATCCACCATCTTGAAATTCTATAAAATGTAACCATTGGGGACATAGATCCTTAGTATAACTCCTTAACCCATGCATTAAAGGGTTGGGGTTTAGAGCCCGAGTCTAACCTGAACTGTTTGTGTAGGAACTCATGTCAATACCCCACATTCCACCACGCCATGAAAAAATTCAGCATTCACTATAACACATTTATGGAACACAAACCATAACCATTATATACATTTATCATATAAAAATATATCTCATTATACATATCCAACATATAAGGAATAACCCATTATTTTTAATTCTTTCTTTAATATGTGTGTCTACATGATGTGATGTGCTGTTTGATTCCCTGAATTCCCACTTTCCAAAGGTGGGCATCATCCTTCACTTCTTTAGGGACATTTTCTCCTTGATAGAAATGGGTTTATGGGATGTTGGTATCTCCTTTCATGGATTCCTACCCATAATTTGTCGCCTAGTCTAGGTCTCCCTCATTGATTTAAGACGTTGTCCATCAATCTAATTCATGGTGACATATCATTGTGGACACATGTTAATTATAGTACTACTGTTAGGAAATTCCCAGAGGTCAAGTCAGGGAAGGAACCTTCGATGAGGGGAGTAGTCGCATTGGACAACATTGGTGTGTCTGGATGCTGAAACACTACTGCGCCTGAATTTATTCCAGTTATGATAGGGATTATTGATGGTGCGAAAGTCCAAGGAATCCCACGTTGAGTGAAGGGAATTGTATTCCAGAGGCATGTATACAAGGTTTTCCTTGGCTTCCCATGTTTAACACAGGGTATTCCACTAGTTTAACATCTAGCAGAGATAGATCGAACTGATCAGAACACTTATGGGAGTGAACCAGATGAGTATATCCCTAAGAGGGAAACATGATAGGTTTACTCGATGGTGGATTAAAATTTCCAACGAGGATGGATATGAGAATGCTTGGGTCCCTACAAAGGGGGAATACAGTTTACCATTGGTAGGTATTGAACCTCATAGAGGCCTCTAACATACCCTATATAGAAGACAGGGATCAAAACATGCATTGTTGGAGAGGGTCAATCATAGGATCGGGGTTTACACAATGGAAAACTACACAAAGACATGTTCGGGATTATATGTGGTTAGAGGCCCATCATAAGAGGGATACTATTGGTTATATGGTTATGGATTTATATGGTATTATACATGGTTAACTTCCTAAGGAAATGGCTTTATCCCACTGGGATGCGGTGGCCCAGGTTGGAAGAATGATGGATGATGGATAGTTTAGCAAAGTGGATGGGAGAGAGTGGGGATGGAACTGACGTGGAGATGATGGTGGTGTTGGGATTGTGAATCAAGGAGAATTCATATATATCCAACTGGGTGGTAATCAAATTTCACATAGTTTGGTGAGGTGATGAGTCACATAAGGAGGAGACTTATGAGAATAAATGCATGGATGGGGACTTGAAGGAATTAGAACCTTCAGGTTTATGGAATGATCTTCTCAAAACACCTATGCTCAAGGGAGAGATTAGGATGAGACATGAGTGATCGGATTGAACCTCATGAAGGATTCCTACATATCCCTATGGTAGGGAATCAATGTCCTTGTACTTTAGAAATGGGAGCATAGAATCTGGGTGTACACAAAGGACATCAACCCAAATACATACTAGGGTTATGTGTGATTAGCATCCCATTGAAAGAGGGGCACTCTTGGTTAGAGGAGGGTAAATTAGGTATGGGTCTTACAAATGGTTAGCTTACCAAGAGATGGTATGATTCCACTAAGGGATGGACCAAAGTTGTGGGTCCCAAAAAAGGGGTCACCAAAGTTTAACTATGGGTTGAACCTCATAAAGGCTTCCTACGTACCATACCTATGAGACAAGGATCAAACCCATGTAGTTCGAAATCATACAGTTTAACATCATGTGAGATGGGGGTAAACCAACGTGAAGTGGTTGGGACTGATGTTTGATGGGATGGAACCTAATAGAGGCTTCCCACATACCTCAATTGAAAAGGGAATGGATCAAAGTCCACGTAGTTTGGTTATGGGAGATGGGGCTTGCACACTAAGGCATCCAAAATAGGGTGTCGTGGATGACGATTACTCTAATACCATGTGATTCATGCTCAGTGTGGGAAACAAGAGGTAACTAAGACCTCATGATCACGTCATGAAAGGTGCATCCGTGAGGAACAGATCATGGATTAGGTGTGGCTTGCGACCCAGGGAGATGAATACTGGGGATTACTATCTGAGGGGGGCATGACCAGAAAAGAGAGTGTCTAGACATATGAGAAGGATATGACCCTCATACCAAACAAATCCCATCATTGGGTGTTGGGGATTACGTGTTGATTGACATAGGTTCACATGGAGACAAAGCCCACACAGAAAGAGAGAGTGGTAGGTAACCCATGCCCACACCCTCTCTGATCCTCATAGACCTAGCACACATGTGTCCATCATAGGTTAACATATTATGTCAGGGACACGAGTTCATGGAAGATTATCATCTTGCAGCTCGGATGGGGAGGATTCAGTCCTCACCCCTTGGAATTACATAACCAGTGCATGTCAACCCTTGGTGAGGGGAAGGAACCAGCAATGTTATATGGATACGAGGTTGTAGAGTGATCCATTGAAGGGATCACCTTATCATGGCTATACGAAGTAGAAATAGACATTAGCGTGACTATTAGAAGGAGGATGAGGCAATGAAAAAAAAACACAAGGCACCACTTGGGGGACCTTGAAATCACATCATACGATCCTAGAGGGATACATGGATGTAGGGTGTGAAAAGAAATAAATATGGGAAGGAGGTGCATTGCAAATTTTGGGTGCTTCGTAAAATATTGGGCTTCACGAAGGGAAGGGACTTCAAAAAGGAAAACCTTTAATGGAGTAGAGTTTCACCTCAACAAAAAATCTTTTTTTTGGAGAGTGCTTAATGAAGGTTTTACGCTTTGCGAAACCTTGAGCACCCAGAGGGTCCCACTCCTTCAAAAAGGTTATATTCATTCACAAATGGTATCCCCACTATATCATGAGGATGATAAGAACACAAAGAGGTATGACTCATAAAGGCCAAGTACCTTTGGCGATCCATCTATGGGTTTCACGATGGTCTATGCGAAATGGGAGCTCAAAAGTTGAAAGGGTGGGGTAAAAGTGGTTTGAAAATTTGGGTGATCCCTCTATTCATAGGAAAAGAAGGTTGGTGGGGGTTGAAAACTCTCCATTCATAATAGTGACATCATAGAGAGGAGGAACTCCATTAGAATGTGTCGGTCTTGCAAAGGGTGTGTGACATTGGAGAGAGGATAGCTGAAGTAGCTATCGCGGATCAGGCCATATAGATTGACGATGCTATAGAGAGGTCACGGTCTATCAGAATGTATCGTCCTCACGTGTGGGCATGATGTCGTGGAGCTGATCATAGAGGTGGCCTCACGGTGGTAGGACGGTTGTGTAAAGAGCTTCACAAATGATACCTTTCATATGGTTTTAAGGGATTTAGAGCCCATTGGAGTGCTTATTAACTCTACATCATCTAGGAGTTCTCTCCCTAAGAGGGATGAATTTCGGCACAAAAAAATTCCCCCCTCAAAATTGGAACCGATGGATAAGAGGGGATGATTCTGATGCTTAGATGTTAAAGATACTAGGAGGATCAAACATATGACTAATTTCAAAGCTGGGCCCCAGAGGCGAGCAATAAGTCACGATGCACAGGACATCATACAATGGTTCTCGTAGGGAGACACCACTCATCGTAGGCAAAAAGTGTCGTGAAGAGGCTCCAAAAATTGTAGCGAACACTATCTGTGGGTTGCTATGAAGTCGGCACTGACAGTGCCTATATATAGGTGGCCAAATTCATTTTTCTACATTTGGATCTTCAGAAACAATTGTGACGGTTCTTTCTCTTCACAAAATGATCTTCTCGGTGAACTATTTTATCAATCTATAGTTCATTGGTTCGTTGCTTCATGATTTCTTTTAGAGAACCGAGGCATTTAGATCCATTTTTTTCTTTGTGACATGGGACAATGTTAAGGCTGCTTCATGGAGGGTAGGTGGTTTGAGAACTTCTTTTCCAAACTTCTTTGCTAAAAGTTTTCATGAATAGTTTTTGTTCAACCATTGTACCCCGCCCAAAACTATCTACATGTCTTCGGGATAATGGATACCTAGAGGTTTGTGTGATAAGTACATGTTGACGCTACTTGAAGGGAGTCCCGAGAAAACAACATCAAAATTGGAGAGTATTTCCGATGTACTTCTGATCACCAATCATTGATAGAGCGGCTGATGGAGGTGCAAATGGAATATCTACTGTTCAAGTGCCTTCCACTGAACAAATTTTGTTTTAATGATGAATTATTTATCCTAGACACCAACAAGGACAAGCCATCCTACTGGTTTAGGAGAACCCCGGAGTAATACAAATGGTATAGGGCTACGGATGGCCACATTGGAAACTCTTACACCCCCATCACAACACATTTCCTTTACAATAATGTCAACAACATTGACGATAAGGAATTGGTGAAGGATAAATCTTCACATCTGTACATGATGATCATCAAGGAAGGGCTCAGGAATCCAGACAAGGGGTGGAACATAAGATGGGATTTGCACTAGGGTGGAAACTTCATCGATAACTGGGCCTGGGCCTACTAGGCTTGTTCATCCTATGAAGAGTTCGAGAATGTAATGAGGTTGGTAGGCCTATATGATGTGTACTGGGCTTCCCAAATTAGTGTCTCTCAACCGAGGGAGTTGATAATAGAATTGCTATGTCATTGGTCTTCGGATACTAACACTTTCCACCTATATCATGGGAAGGTTGACATCTTCCTATGGGATCGTAATCAAATTTATGGAATCCCAATTCTTTGTGGTATGTTTGATGAGGTACTACCCACCATGAAAATCTGGGAGGATAGAGAGAAGATGCTGCATTTGTTGATGGAATTGATGAGGCTAGTACCAGGTACAGATAAGGATAAGAAAAACCCCCGAGAAAACCACTTTAATCAGTGGTTTTTTTCTGAATTTCCCACTAGAGAAGGAAAAACTAAAAGCGGGGCCCTCCATATGTCCATGAGGTGATCAGAAGGGTAAATAAGGTTCATACTGACAGATATTGGAGGTCAACATATGGAAACTATGGGGGTATAACATCAATAATGAGGAGAGGCCGATAGTCAGGTTGGACATATTTATCTCGACGATGATATGTGGGTGGATATCATTAGTCAGAGATGCCCACAAGGGGGTGAGACAAAGTACATTTATCATGGCAGATCAATATTATGGTAGAGACCACACCAACTTGGGCATACCAGTGCTATCAAAGTTATACCATCTACTCTGGTACATTAGTGAGGGAAATAGGGCACTACAGGTGTGTAGCCCATTCCACTTTTGGTATAGTTGGATTCTAGCACACATGGGGGGATGGGAATATCTTATCCACATTTCTCTGACTAGGATACATTCTTGGATGGATATTTTGAACATTACGAGGAGCACCCCATTGATTCTAGATGTAGTGACCTTACAATGTAAGATGGGGTAGGAGGAGAAATTCATTTTACACCCATTTCCTTTTCTAATTCGAGCATTTACTGATTATGACACATATACTATAGAGAAGTATTAGTATCTTCTATATTTTTGTAGTGGTGTTTTGGTGACACATGTAGACTGTGAACCATATACCCCACACCAATTAACCTAACAATTTTGGTGCATGCATAGGCTGACTCCAGATATTTTTACAAATGTGCTCCATGATAACCTTGTATGGATGACGAAACAACTCTGCATGATGTTTACAATAGAGTGTGTGAAGATGTGGAATTAGTTGAATCTATATAATGGTGCATTCAGACTAGTTCAGGAGTATGAACATAGCTGGAAGGTGCCTACCCTGGTGAGAAACAAAAGAGACTGGCTATCCGGGCCAACAAGGTGGTCCATATGCCTTGATGGCAAACCGCGATGATAGGGGGCATCCAGAAGGTGGTGAGAACATGCGTCAGGGCCACATGGTCGTAGTAGTAGGGTCAGCAGGCCACAAATCCATAGATCTCATACCTGTGCTAGCTGGAAGTGAAGAGAGAGAGGTGGGAGTTTCGGGCCGGGTGGATCCACCTGGGATGGCCTAGGAGAAAGGTGAATAATCTCGAGGCTTTTGGAGGGTCCCCCCCTCAAGCTTCCGGGTAGCAACTTTATCCAGTAAATATTCCTTATGATGTCATCTTCTTGGAGGCCAATAAATATTGAAAAAAGATAAAACAATAACTCGGTATTAACAGCTTGTGGACTAACTTGAACATGCATGGGATATCACTAGGATAACTTTTCTTTGCGAAGGGTGACTCAATTCTTCCACTATCGAGGGAAAAAATTTGATAGATCTAGAAAATGTAATACATTATCATAGAAACATGTTTCCAATGACCAACCAGTTAAGGTTGATTTTAAACATGAATACTCTTACAGAATTGAAAGCGTCTCAATTGGTAGGAAACTTTCCCCTTGCTTGGTCTTGGAGAAAATTCTTGGGTGGAAGAAGTCGGTGTAGGAGTTTTCTACTGAGAAACAGAGGGAACTTCCAAGGGAGACTCTCCAAAATAATGTGAAATAGTGGCCTTGGGGGGAATTTCCATAGGTGAATTTTCTACAACCCTAGAAGTGAGTTCCCACACCCCTTCATCCGGAAAGTTCCCTTCTTACCTTATCTTGGTTTCTCAATAGACACTTATCTATGGAGGATAATCTCCAATCAAACACTCCCACTAATGGGGACAAAGGCATGATAGGTGTAGAGAACCAAACATTGGGGCCCACAGCTGGAAAGATGGTGGTTGCTGAATCCAGAAGTGCTGGGGGAGTAGGGGTAGCCTCCACAGAATCTTTAGAGCCCACAATCAAATATTACGGGCCACATATTGGCCTCCCGGTGATGATAGACCTGAGGTAAAATAATGTGGCTGACCAGGGTAAGTCACATGCTTCAGAGTTTTACTCATTGTATGTTCGGTCAAATTGGATAATGTGACCCATGATTGCATAGTTTTTTGGATGGAAATCATGTTGATGGTGAAAATTGATGGAATACTCAAGGCTCCACTCCAAATAGGAATGTTGATCCCTATAGCACTGAGTTCCCTGGATGACCAGGAAATGGTTCCTTATGAGAAGTTGTTGTAGACAAGTGATACTAATGGCAGGACAATGTCTAATGTTGATCGGGCAGACATCATTGAATTAGAATCCAGCAATGAAGAACAACCATAGGAAGACCCTAATGCTGAACTCCTGGAGGAATTTACAAAATATGAACCTACTGACCTAGAGGACTAGGAAGTGACTGCTTCTAATGAAGAGGATAGCAAGGCCTTCCATCACCGGTCATGGAAGATGATCAAGCACTTTATTGATAGCACCGTGAAATCATAATGTATGAGTCAGATGGGAAAAAATTTCCCCTTTTGGTGAGAACTATGCACTGAAGGAGTAGATGCTTGAATCACTCACATGTTCATTTGAGATTACCTTGCTGAGAAGGTGTGGGAAGACTCATGTGGCATCAATGTTTGTTGGAAGCATAGGAAGTCCTTCAATACCCAAAACACCAAGTGGCTAATCAAGAATCTCGGTGTTTGAGGTTAGAGGTGGCTGAACATTCTTCCTTAAATAGTGTCCAATTGGAAATCATATCTTTATTAAAGGTACAATTGATAGAAGCCAAGGAAAAGATGAGACAATCATCCCAAGAGATGGCTAATGTCTAAACCGATGAAGACTGGGCACACATCAGGGCTGATGAATTTCTCCCTATGTTCAATGAAGAGGAGAGGGAGATCAACAGATGAGGGAAAATTCTAGAGGTCATGCACCACATAGTGGTGGAGTTGAAATGATCTTTTGAGGAGGTTAATCCATATATTTGAGGGGGGAATTCAGGGGAGTTGTAACTTTCTAGAACTCAAAAACATACCTTCATATTTTGTTATTTAAATCAGTCACCTGCATGGAACCCATTATTTGATTTGATTAAGGCATTTCAATCGTATTTATGAAATATCCATCAATCAATCCCTAAGCTCACTTGGGTCATTCCCATAGCGATAAATAATATATGACCACATAATTATGCCACATGAATATGAGTGTGTTAACCAATCACTGGAAATCTAGGGTCTGAATGACCTCTCCATGTTTTTGAAAATAGAAAGGGGCCATGTTTAGAGAATAAGATTATCCAAATAGGGAGAAATCCCTCCCCTAACAAGATGTAACACATTAGTAGGATTAATAAATTACAAAATACTTGAAATTACGCCACTTTGATGAATGTATACCAGGTGAGAATAGTGGTCAGAGCCAAGATTGGGCCTACATCAAGAGGGACCTCTCTGGCGAGGTCCTAGGGTGGTTTATAGTTTTATGCTTCATATATGAGGATGATAAGCATGTAGTTTAGCGTCATACGATGAGGTAGATAGTTTCATATTTTTTTGGTAAGACCCAAGGGCCATACAGTCAAGTATATGGATATTACCAAGCCATAACCCCTAAGCCTACGCGGGCCATGTTTGGTACAGGAAACAAGGCCAATTTCAGTGCCTTCCATATCTAACAAGAGCATAAAAAAGTGAATTTAAATTCCATGTGGGAAAAATCCTAGACAAAACAACATTCCTGCTTGAAGAGTGTAAATGCATGGAGTTACAACACCATAGGTGTTGAGGATCCGTAAAACAGACTGGGGAATTAAACTTGTGATGGACCGCATTCGTTATTTGGGATGCAGTGAGAGCAAATTGACGATAAAAGATAACTGTTAACCATGTTAAAAACAAAATATCTATTTCACGTTATCCCAGAATGAGAATAAAAAAAATGTGCATTTACCACTGAAAATATTTACAATGCTGGATTTGCCTCAAATTGTTGTTCGATATCCATCAGGGCGTTGGCCCATAATGGTAAGAGTGAACTGAGGCCTAGAATCCATACCATTAGGGGTTCCCTTCAGATGTGAAGGAAAATGGAAACCCAAATGAAGTAATATGAAATTCGGGATCAATACCCATTCAGTTTATGTTTCATGGGGGATAAACGATGGGTGTGGTAATCTCGAAAGAAGTACATGGAACAATTATTATAAACCCGGTAAGAATGAGGATCGGGGATATCTTCACCACACTACCTAATTTTTAGGAGACCTCAAGCCATAAGGGGATGGGTAGGAGAAATTTTTTGTTTCTAGAACACATACAGGAAGCTTGGGAATCACTACGTATCTCCTAAGGATGGAAATCAAGCCATACGTAGTTCTTGAAATGGGTATGGTATATGCATGATAGAAAATGGTGTAAGTATAATCTTTCAAAGAGGAATACCATAGTTTTTATGCAGTTTAACATTGTGATATCATATATGGTAAGAATTTTATATTAAGGTAACATATCTCAAACCATAAGGTTCCCAGTTTAATTTCATGTGCATGGGACATGTCCGTGCAATTTTTTATCATGCAGTAAGAAAATAAAAAATAGAGAACTCTCAAGGGAGGTATATGGTGTGGATACTACAAACCCGACATGAATGTGTACATACATCCACACCAAACCACATAATTAAAAGGAAACTCGGGCTGGAATGGCATAAGAGGGTTCTTGGTGATGCGGCTAGACCGTAGACAAGAAGGTTGTGCATCACTACATATCCCATGAAGATGGGAATCAGGCCATACATAGTTAATGAAGGTGGTATGAAAGGTGGGCCATACAATGAGGGGAGACATCTTCTCAAATGAATACATTGAATTGATAGTTAATTTATCATTACATAACCTAGGCATAGAAGATGTAGTCAAGTGCCATAAGATAGGGACATAAGAGATCTTAGATTATTGCGATAGTGATTGGACCAAAAATGGAAACATTCCTGAAGCAGAAATATGTGATTTATTTCCATAAAGTGACCTGATGTTAATGGGGAGAAAATAGTCCACACCACACCACAAATTTCCCTAATAATGCTGACAGTTTAATGTCACGATGCCTAGACTAAGGGACTGGAGATTCTAGTTTAAGGTCATAGAGTTCAGACCAAACAAATTGTGGGGTTTCCATGTCTGCACAATCCATTACCATATCACTATGCCCATGTGACCTATGCTCGATGTTGTAAATAAGGGTGGAGAATATCTTTGAAACATGTGGAATACACAGCTGAGGGAGATGGTGTGGAGTTGAAGATGACCCTCACGACACTGATTTAGCCTCTCTAACGCGCATAGATGCACGATGGGATAACACCATGGGTGTCGAAATCCTACATGAACATGATGGATTGGAAGGGAAGTGAATTAAGTGAATGATATTTTTGGCATAATGGGGGTGGTGTAATGATGGAGGATAACTGTTGACCATGTTTGAAACATAGCATTCATATCGTGTGACCTGAAATGGGAACTAACAAATGTGGGTTGACTACTGAACGTATTCGAAATGCAGAAAAGGTCACATAATGTCGTTAAAAATCCTCTAGGACATTTCCACAAAGTGTTAGGTGGGCCAAAAGTCTAAGAATCTCTACCATTATGGGGTCTGTTGGTATGGGAAAGATGATGAAAACCTAAATAAAGGAATACAGACATCATGGAAATGGATGAAATCATATCTACACAGAATCCAATACCCTAGGTCAAAAACCATATTACATTTGAGTATACTAGGGAGGCATAATAGAGGTCGAGAATTATAGAATAGAAGGGGTGAAATTGGATGATGAACCTAGGGATGGACCTGAGGATGAAATGTTTCGGTGTTCCTATGTGTCCCATGAGGATATGAATCAAGACATACATAGTTCGTGGAATTCCGTGTAGTTTATATTCAAGTGACAATGATGTAAAGAGAATGGAAGGAAGATTCTTGAACGGAAGTACATGGAATGGTTATTATAAACTCGACATGGATGAGGACCAAAGAGGTCCTCGCCACACCACGTGCTTCGGACAGAGTTCAGATCCTGAGGCCATAAAGAAGGTACGATTTGAGGTAACTGGGGATGGACCTGAAGACAAGATTTTAGGGTGTTTATACGTATCCCATGAGGTTAGTAATCAATCCAAAATAGTTCTTGAAAAGGGAATGGTAGGGTACCAATTCCAGGGGAAATACCATCGTGCATTTTTGGACCATGCACCAAAAGAATTGGAATTTGATGGATCTTGTTTGTTCTTTAGTATGGATGTGTTTTTTTTTGAAGCAACAAACCCAGGATGAAGAATTCAGGAATTTCCATAGGAATTAAACCATATGTAGGAATTGAAAAATGGAATGCTGGATAACCAATACCAAACACGATGTCCCTCAAGTGAGGACACCAAAATGTGGTTCTGTGTTTTATCATGCGGCTAGGACGATTATGTCACAGTATAGAGTCATATGATAGAACCAACACATGTGTTTTAACATCGTGTGACAAAGAGACAACATATTAAAGTAACGTTTAATGAGGATGAATAGTTTGAACTTGTCTATCTTGGAAACATATAGAAGCACAAGGTTCTAAAGGGAATGCACATGGAATGACAAAGCATACCTGAAGTGGATCAGGGAAAAAGGCCACACCACGCGGTGCACAATCCCAAGGGAGGGAACCTATGGCCAGGGGGCCATATAAGATCAAATTACCTAGGGGTGGACCCGAAGAAGAAATTTCCAGGCATTCCTACATATCCCATGAGGATGGGAATCAAGATGTACCTAGTTCTAGAAATTCCATGTAGTTTAATTTCACGCAGTTGCGATGATAAGATCTTAGTTTAAGGTCATAGAGCACATTCCATAAGTTAGTGAGATTCTTCCAAGAAGGCGAAAACGTTTACCATGTACCTAATCCCATGTGATCTATTCTTGATGTGGGAAACAAGGGCCTATATGATCTTCACAACACATGGAATACACAAAAAGTGGGAAGGCAGCATATTCAATGATGACACAACGATGCTGATTCGTCACATTAATGTGAAAATGCACACAGATGGATAGCACCATGGGTGTTGAAATTCCACTTGATCATGATAGATTGGAAAGTGATGTGAATCACCAGTCCAATATTTAGGGTTCTATGAGGGTGGACCAATGATGGAAGATAACTATTGACCATGCTTAAAACCCAATACCCACTTTGCGTTGGGATGAAATGGGAATGAAAAATGAGGGTTGACTACTAACCGTATGCAAAATGTAGAACCTGTCACATAATGTCATTCAAACTCCTATGGTCTGTTTCCCCAAAGCGGTAGGTGAGAAATAAGGTTGAGCATCCATACCATCCAGGGGTCCTTTCGGATGAGAAAGATGATGGAATCCACAATAAATAGAGATGTGAAACCTGGAAATGGATGAAAGCATGACCATGGAGAATCCAACACTCTAGGTACTAAACAACAGTGCATCTGATCACATTGGGGAATCACCAAAAAGTGTCAAGGGGACCAATAGAGAGCAGACGACTCGAAGAGATGAGTGGAGGAAAGGGGAGTGGAGAGATCATAAGAAAGAGATACGTGGTGTGGTTATTGGAAACCCGATGTGAATGAGGGCATAAGTCCCCACCACACCACAAATGCTTTGGAGAACATAAGCCAATGTGATAGAAGGAAGAGAAGGTATCTAAAAACTGGTGTTGGACCCAAATACAACATTTTTAGTCATTCCTACGTATCCCATAAGGATGAAAATCAAGCCGAACATAGTTCTTGAAGATGGCCTATATTTTAACGTCATGATGTAAGGACGATGGATGAAGGATGTACTAGAAGGAAGGTAACATGATCTGATCGTTCTATAGAGGACTCTAATGAGGACTAAAGGAGTCCACATCTCACTATACACAACCTTAGAAGATAACTAATCATAGGGAGGGGTGAAGAGGTTTTTTGGGCTAGACCCGAAGAAGCAATGTCCAGGAATTCTTACATATCCCATAAGGATTGGAATCAAGCGAAACATAATTCTGAAAAATGTTGTGAAGTTTAACTTCATGCATCAAGGACATAAGAAATATTATTTTAAGGTCATAGAGCTCGGACCATTTATAGTTTAACATATTATAGGGCAAGGGTGAGTAGTTTATCGTCTTTGAGGAAGATAATACAGATTAATGTTGTGTGGGATGATAATACATTTTAATGTCTTGCGGGATGATAATACAGTTTAACGTTGTGCATGATGAAAGGGGTCATAGATTAAGGTTGTATAACATAGACCATTTTTCAGTTTATCGTCATGCGGGACAAAAGCAGTCTTAGTTTAAGGTCATAGAATATGGACCATTTTACAATTTATCATCATTTGGGATGAGTGTTGGGTAGTTTTACGTCCTTTATCCTGGATAGATCATGCAGTTTAACATCCTGCTGTAAATACTGGGACATGTACTTTTAAGAGAAATACTGCTTGAGGAATTTATCAATGTTGGGAGGAGTAATACACTCACCATCCATAGTGACTAGGAAGTATGTGCCATTGGGTTAAACCTTGTGAATGATATAAGGTCCCTCCAATTTGGGATCCAATATTGGCGGTTTACTGAAGGGTATGATTGGAATTCTAAGAGACAATAATTTATCAACATGATGGAAATAACAGAGATATACTTTCTTGTTGAAAGCCCTAGCTATCTTATTCTTATACCTCTCCCGATTGTGCAAGGAAGGAAGTTGTCTCTCAACGAGGGCTTCCAGTTTATCCAGATGGATTTCAACTACTTTTTCTAATGCCTTTTGATTGTATACAGCAATGAATAATGAGGGTAACTGGATATTGATGGGTAGTACTGATTCTGTTTTATACACCGGGGAATATATAGTAACCTGAGTGAAATTACGAGTCGTTATCTGGTACGCCCAGAGAGCATTGGATAGCTTTTTCTTCTAACTATTCTAGTTCTGACCAACCATCTTCATCATACTGTTATAGAGGGTTTTTTGAATGCTTTGATCTACCCATTTTCTTGCGCATGATAGAAAGAGGTATGATTATAATGGATGTTGTACTTGGCATGAAATTTCTTCAGCTTGGCTGCCCAAATGTTGGTGTCGTTATTAGTGAGGGTGACATGAGGGACTCTGAATCAGTGGATGATATTGGATCTCAAGAAGTCAATGATAGAACATGCCTTAACTTCCTTGAGTGGAATTTCCTCTACCCACATGGAAAAGAATTCCATAGTGTTCAGGATGAACATGCACTAGGGATTTGTTGTCTGTGGATATGGTCTCATGACATTGAGTCCTGATACCACAAAGGGCCATGATTAATTGGTTGTATAGAGAGACTTTGGTAGCCGATGAACAAAATTGGAATGGATCTAGAATGCATGGAACCTCTTGACGAACATGATACAGTAACAGATCATGGTGGGCGAAAAGTATCCCAAAATTTGGATCTGATGATAATTTTTCAACCCCGTCTGATGAGCCCCAAAAAAACTAGAATGAAACTCTTAAATACCCCGAAGGATCTCACCTCCTTAAATAAAATAGAGGAGAATACCATGATACCCACATCTATAGAGGATCTAATAATTACTAGGACAACTTTGGATGATGAACTGCACTGCGCGCCATCAGATTCACTCAGGTTTGGCTTATTCTGTCATAAGATTACCATGATGGAGTAACTCAATTAAGGGATTCGTCCAGTCAGGGGTCCCTTCCAACACTATGGTAGGGGAACATGGAGGACCCGATGTGGGGGCGTCAATGGTAAGGTGGATTACCTGTTGGCTATAATCATTGTTTGAAGTGATGAGTGTTATGACTCTTCAATGTGCCACATGGATAATCAAATTACCCTGGTCAGGATCTACCATAGATGAGTTATGGTCGTCCAAGGCATCATATTGACCATTTTGTGATTGAGGGACATTAGTAACTTCTTTCCAAGAAGGTAACAGGTTCATCAGCTGGTGAGTACACTCTAATAGGGGTATTATCTATGGCTTCCTGATGACATACTAATTGTTGACCTACTTGATGGACTTTTTAGATTCCCCCTTTACATGCAGGTGGGGAATGTCAATAATGAGGGCTATCATTATACCAGTGATTAGAGCCTAATACTCAGCCTCATTGTTGGTGAAAAATTCTGAAAATAGGAAGTAATGGTGCATGATAGACTATACAGGAATGGTGAAGACAATACCCAGGCCTACCCTATTGAGTATGGGATCATTGAGTCTCTTGGCAGTTGGGCTTCAGGAAACACCATCAAAGTGATGTTTCCAACATGGAATGGATTGACCCACTGATAGGATTTCATCATCTAGAAAATCTAGATCTAGAGACTACTATGTGGGGGCTAGATGGGAAGAAAGAAAATCTTCTAATTATAGCCCCTTGATATATTTCTGAGGTAAATACGTGATGTTAAATTGTTGAAGGATCACTGCCCCTGAGCTAGATAGCCTGCCATCATAGGGTGGTTTAGAATATACTTCCGTGAATATACTTGGGAAACTATCTATATATCATGGTGCTATTAGTAATTTCACCATATCTACACTATGAATACCTTGGCAAGGAAACTCTTCTTGACATAGGAATATCTGGTGTCTGTATCAAGGAGATTGCAGCTGAGATAGTAAAAACTATTCTCTATGCCCTCATTGTTCTTATAAGTGAGAAGGGTTCAAGCGATCATTTTATAGTGGTCACATAGAGGACCATAATACTTTTGAAAATAAGTGGCATCAGAACCAGAGGCTGTAGTAAGTACTTCATGATTTCCCCAAAAGAGGTTTGACACTCCACATCCCACTGATAATAGAAACTTTTTTCGTGAGTTAGGAAAATTTCATACAATTTCCATCCAGATTTGAGATGAATCGGCGTATGTTGGATAAGTGGCCTTTAAATCCTTGGAGCTCCTTAATATTGATCAGAGGATAATTCTAGCAAATGGACTTGATCTTTTCCATATCGATCTCAATGCATCTATATCTGACAGCAAAGCTAGAAAACTTTCTAGAGGAGGCCCCAAAGGAACTCTTTAAGGGGTTCGTATTGAAATGGAAGGAAAGGAGGAATCCAAACACTCTCTCAAGCTCATTGATATGGTCCTGATTCTAGTGGGATTTAACCACCAGATCATCGACGCAGTATTACACCAATGTCCCAAGGATCAGATTGAATATGCGGTGCATCGTGCGCCGATAGGTGGAACCTAAACTCTTTAGACCAAAAGACATTACCTGGTAGAAAAAAAGTAACTTGTGGTGACCCGAAGGTGGTAGAATCTTCATCCTTAGGTCCCATTAGGATTTGATTATATACCAAATACCCATACATGAAGGAGATATCCGATAACCTAGTGGTACCATCTATCAACTATTATATTGCAGGAAGGGGAAAGTCATCCTTCAGACATTGAGGGTTAAGATCCTAAATTTTGACGCACACTCTGATCTATCCAATCTTTTTTCTGACAGGAACAATGATAGACAACTATTTGGGGAACTGGACCTCCATGAAGAAGTTGTCTTTTATGATCTTATCATCCTCAGCCTCAACCATGGAACCATGAGTAAAGTGCTTCTTTCAAGGAGGTTGTTTGAAATCGTGATTATTGTTTGGGAGATCGAGATAGTGGATGATAACCTGAGGATCTAGCCATGGATTTTCTTTATAACTCAATGAAAATGCATCACAATGCTACCTTATGAAATTCAAATATCTCTATTTCTCTTATGCTGGCATATCATTGCAGATAAATATTGGTTTTAGATTTGTCTCGGTATCGAGGTTCACCTGTACCAATTCATAGAACATATCGGAGATACCCTCTTTGAATGTGGGAGGGGTGTCTTCCATATCCTCTTCTCATCCATGATGATAGGATCATTGGTTAGAGGTAACTCTACTATGTTGCTCGATCTTAGAGGGACATTGGTGTCAGCCTGAGCGATAGTGGAAACCTCATTAGGGAACTCCTACTATAAGGCCCCAGCCTTAAACCTTACTTAATCATGAGTTATTACAAGATTACACATTGAGAATCTTTTAAGTTTTAGAGTTTTAGAGAATTAGAACATAAAACTTTCATTACATTCCACATTTAAACAAAGTGGTTACATAAAAGATAGTATTAATTTTTTCCCCATAAATGGGATCATATTTAAAAATAATGCATGGATTCTTTCTTGTCACTTCCTTGACACTATCATCATATCTTGTACCTTTCCCTTGACCTGTGAAAAACATTTCAAAAAAACTTGGGATGAGGATAAAAATCTCAGTAAGGGTTATAAAAAATATGGAAAGGAAACATGAGTTCATATATACATAAGAATTAAATCATACATTACCCATAAAACACAGGCACTTTAACATACCTCATCAAATCATGAATAAATAATAGAAATCATAAGACATAAAAGGTAACTTGAGGAATTCATAACATTCTTACGTAAGGAGTAACCCACTTGGTTACGTTTGGAATACCCACCATAGTATATTCCTTAAAACTCTTCAGAGAAACCTTAATGTTTCACTCCTCCGTGTTACCCAATGCATTGGAGAGATATATCGGGCTCACCCGCACTTAGTTTATCACGGAACCACCCGTCTTCATAACAAATCCCATTAACCATAACATAATCTTATCACATAAAACATGCATAAAAGAAACATAACATTTCCACCTTTCAATAACAAGATATCAATACAACACATATAAAAAAATTATGAAAACCATTTTCAATACCAAAAAAAGGAAATGTGAAAATGGTATTTATATTTCTTTTAAAAATAAGGGATGGCTTGCAGAGGAAGCCGAAACTCAAATAATGGTCACGACGGTGGAGAAGTGGTTTTCGCCACATACATACGACAAAAACATTCCCTTTTGTCGTTTAGTAAAACGCTTTGTATAAAAAAGATTCATTTTGAATAAACATAAAAGTCAAAGGGGTTTATACACCATATAAAAGAAAGTTGTGTATAAAACAAAATATGCCCCAATGAATGGAGATTGAGACAAAGTCCCATACAATGACGGTATCCTTGGATTAAGGATAAATCAATTACATAATTATGTGTGAAAAATGAATACATAAAATATAAGTGGATATTAAGGGTAAAACAATCATAGGTTATTCACACATATTCATAGAACGACATATTCAAAGAGTACAAGTTTATCCCAAAGAATAAAATTTGGGTTAAGAAGTTCCCTTGCAAAAATTTGACAGCCTAACAGCGTCACTACAAAATTCAGAAAATGAGTTGATGATAGATAAAAAGGGTATCTCATCACATGGACATAAAATTTAAATCAATCAGGATATAGAAGAAAATATCCCAACATAGTAGTATGTGAATTAAAAGACATAACAAAACAAGTCTTTTAAAAAGAGGAGGGTGAAAGGTTCCCTTACCGACATGGGTATCTTTCAAGACATGCCCCCCGTGAAAGAAGGACAATACAACATTGATGTAAATACTCATAAATGAAAGTATATTACACAATGAGTAAAATAATTGGCAGTACATACACCACTCAAAAGAAATTGTGGCAAATGTAGCATAAATCTCATGGGAATAAAAGTGAGATGAAAAATCCCTTACGAAAACTCGGCAGCCTAACAGCGCCACTTAAAACTTTCAAAATGGATTGATGAGATCAAATAGGGTCTCTCATCTTATTAACATAAAGTTTATAGAAAGAGGAATATAAAAAAACATCCCCCAACATAACAAAGAGGAGCTTAAAAGAAGTGACATAATGGAGAGTACTTAAAAAGAAAGAGAGAGGTTAGATCTCTTACGAAAATTCGGCAGCCTAAAGGCGCCACTCAAAACTTCCAAAATGGATTGATGAGAGAGAATAGGGTCTCTCATCATATAAACATTAAAATTACAGTAAGAGTATTATAAAAGAAGATCCCAATAACAAGAATGATTATATTTAAAAGGAATGACATAAAAGTGTGTACTTAAAAAGAAAGAGAGGAGTAGGATCCCTTACCTCAAGTCCAACTTGTATTGTTCGTTTCGTTATATTCTTGAATAATAAACTTTGGCCAATTTATAATTTCCGGAGGACCTCATTTAAAGATTATTATTCAGTTCATATCACATATTATAATGTTATAATAATTGTTTAATAATTTTAGTTCATATCAGACGTTTTTTTCGATGTTTGGTACATGAGTCAAAAATGAACTTGTTTGAAAAATGATTTCCCATGTAGTTATAGGTGAATAATTTCCAGAATAGTATTAATGAATAAAATATCATATATATCTAGTACATATTAATTTTATACTATTCCATATTATTTGGAGATAAAAAATTAAAAGCACCGTTAATGGAGACAGTAGGCCGTACGTACGCATGAACGCTACTTTCATGTTTTTGTCATATTAATGGAATTAAAAATAAATGATATATATATATATATTATAATTACAGTATAATATATATGTTATATAGGTCACATATGTTCATTAATTGCATTCTTTATACATTCCATGTATTGCATGTACGAGTCACATCACTTGAGGGGGCGGTAGTCCACACTTCCTTATATGAAATTATCGCATTTACACAACATGAAAAGAATAAAGGTATGTTTTAAATATAAAATACAAAATCATATAAACATAAATACCATATATATCATATGTAAAATATAGCGACATCATAATGGCCACTTTTAATGGTGTTAAAAGAATATTGAACAATCATCGTTTCGTGAGGTAGAAAATCGCCAACCACAGAAACAGTATGTTCTTTAACCATTAGACGAAGGTGTTTGTAAGTGTAGCTCGAATACATCTTATAACAACATCCTAGTATATTTAATATACTGGAGTTGTTACAAAATAAATTAATAAAAAGATTTAAGGGGTTGGAGAAGTAGAATAAAACAAAAGGACACAAGTAAAGACATTACCTTGAAATCGGGTAACTCCCTTTGGTTTGAGATCAAAGGCTTCCTTGTGAAGACTTATGCCCAAATTGAGGCTTCAAAGAGTTATAGAGGGATGTGGAGAGACAAAATGGGCAGGTGTCAGCCGAGCCAAAGGCTTTGGAAGTGTGGGTAAGGATGTAGAGGTGGGGGGCTTTTATAAAAGGAGGGGAGGGGCACTCTTGGAAAGTAAGGAAATGATACTTTATTTTAGAATTATTATCGGATTTTAATGGTCCCACATTGATTTGTTTCGAGGATAAGGTGATAACGGTTAGAAATCTACCCATCCAATAGCTGTTGGACATGTTTAGGTCTTAGATTTTACATTATCATTCCATTTTATTTAAATCGTTAAATAATGAGGTCATCGCTGCATCATCATGATGTCATAAATAATTTAATTTATTTAATGTCTAAAAATTATAAAAAAACTATCATGATGTATGAAATCTTTGTATCTTTCTATGGAATATTTATAGTCAAAAATCTGACTTGTATAACCCCATGTAAAAATTGTTTTAGTAAAACATCTCAGGTTTGTGTCATTTTTACTTTAAAATTAAATAAAAAGTTATTTATGTCATTTCCCAACCAAAGTGGTTCCATGGGGTCCCCATGTTGACCCATGGATTTTCAGGGTTGGCCATGTCGCATCCAATGAGGGTAGGAAACGTTTCAAGCTCATCTCATATTATTAAAACATTATTTTTACCTTAAACGACACTAATTACCTCTAATCGCGATTAAAAACATAAAAGTTACTATTCACCAAAAAATTATTTTAATCCCATTGAACCACATTTTACATCTTAATGAAAACCATGTATATAGGATTTTTGAAATTTAAAACACAGAGGTGGTGAAATTTCATTTAAACGAAAAATCAGTTTCTTAAGTACCACTTAGTGGTTTCACTATTCATCCAAAATTGAAGTTTTTCAGAAAAAAACCAAAACTTCACCCCAAGCTATATTTGATATTCCAAATTCAAAAATTATGTCTATTTTACGAAATTCAAAACATATAAGTTGCATTAATTAATTTAATAATTACTTCCCGCTATCAGAGCAAATAGCGTGTTTTTATGAAATAATAAGTATCAAAAGATTGACACTAGTTTAAGTCCAATTTCAAAGTGAAATTAATTCCAATGACCACTATTGGATTAAATGGAAAAAATATATTCTAATTTCACTTTAAAACCAATAAAAAAGATAATCAAATAATATAAATAAATTAGATTAAAAAGTGATTTTGAATTAAAATACAACATTTTTCACTATTCATTACAAAATGAACTTTATCGGAAAGATACAAAAAAATTACACAAATTAAATTTTGATGCCCCGATTCTAAATAAGAATTTTATTTTGTCAAATATAACACATAAAATTATCAAAAAGTGGATTTAAAAGTAGTTCTCCTTCAAAAGTCGGTTAATCGACCTTTTAAAGAATATTAGAATATCTACGCTTAAAATTGGATTCATTCGCATTTTTAATCCTCTAACATTTATTGTAAAGAGTAAAAAATATTTGAAAAACATATATAATCATTTTGTAGTTAGTTCTGTTCATTCCCTCCATTACAATGGTTCGGCATTAACTACTATTTAAAATAATATTATTATATTATTAGATTGCAATGTAAGATTCCCAAGAAACTCGTTGTTGCGTATTGGGTACGCCATCGAGTATAGAATCCCCTTTAAAGTCATATTAATATTTTATTCAAAAATATGGATAAATTGGAAAATTTCATACTCTTTATGTACCTGGGGTGTTACATCCTTCCCCCCTTTTAGGAATTGCATCCTCGCAATTTTAAAATTGAGCTTGGAAACATCCTTGAAAGTCCCACATCAGAACAAGAGTCGGTAAAAAAACCACTTTAAAATAAAGGAAGATAAGTACAGAGGTCACCCGAGTTAACCCATACTAGGATTTCATGTAGCAAAACCTGGACATGGAGGAGAAAACATAGGGTCATGTTCTGAAGGAGAGTGATAGAAAACATGTTTAGGAGAAAGTTAACCACAAGAAAATCACAAACTTGAGATGGGTTAAACGGTATTCGATTCCCCAGTAGGAAAAGTTAATAGACAAAATTTTTGTTTTAAGTTACTATTTATTGAGGAATTTATTCATAAGGAAACATAATCAATTATCATGTTGACTTTCAACTTTTATTAGATTCCTTACACAAACTCATATTTTCTCTAAAAGACGAGTATTTAGGAAGACTTTTTCACATTAAGGGTACTATAATCAACATCTAGAGAATCACCTAATCCACAAAAGAGAACTATATACTTCCCATGTATTTATACTTTAACCAAAACCAAAACCAAAAAGGTTAGTACAAGATCAGATAATCCAGAAAAGGATAACCCTTTATAAAAATAAAATCTATTCCTAATCTCCAAAAATTGTCCAACAAAACCCAAAGTTCAACGAGGACCATTCGATAAACAATTTGTCCATAAAATTATTCTAACTAAACCAAACTAAGATTGAAACCCAAATATCTGAATGATTTAGTCACATAGTCTTCCAAGATAAATTGTAACATTTATCTCCAAACAACATCAGTTTCTCTTAATGTCTCGTATTGAAAAGTAACTAACCTAATCACATATCCTCCATGATAGGTTAATAAATTTCCATAGATAACCCAAAATCAACATTCTCTTAATTCATAAAATTATCTAACTAAAAAGAATCAGTCAAACTAACCAGGTACTTCACGTAGTCCAATGGTAGGTGATAAATACCAGCCGCACTTTGGTTGCGGGTTCAATTCTCGTAGCTTTGTCCAACGCGACGGGTTGTCACATGGTCTGTGTGTTGTCCTTTTTGAAAAACTATATAATTCATAAAACATTCCCCAAAACGAGATAAAATCATCAAAAATAATCATAACATATTTTAAACTCAAGTTTATCTCATACCTTTCATTTTCCATCATAACATATAATTACCCATAATTACCTCAAAAGTAATGATCATATAAACTCTAATGGTTACCTTTATAATTATTACCTAAACTTCCACATCGATTGGTCATCTCGTACACGATGCATTACAGAACATACCAAGGTTCAAGTGGTTGATCATGGCTCCTTGATAGTTGGTTTAGAACAACCATGAGTTTACTCATTGAATCCCCCATTTTATCTAGTATCCTAATCAGAGAACCACCACAGTTTCCTTCAAACCTGTTGACTCTTTGGTGCCTGCTAGATCCATCCATTCATTAAAAATAAAAATTTCAGTGTGAGCATATCAACAAAACCATCATGTACTAATGAGGAAGGTAAACACTAAGATATACTTACTCATTCACATTATCTAAAACTAGGACTCTTTCTGAAATCCTATCCATTATAGTACTGTCACTTATGTTTAGAGAATACCCTAACCTCTAAAGTTATTTAAACTGACCTTGGATACCAACCATAAGGTCCCAGCCTTAAACCTTACTTAATCATGAGTTATTACAAGATTACACATTGAGGATCTTTTTGGGTTTAGAGTTTTAGAGAATTAGAACATAAAACTTGCATTACATTCCAGATTTAAAAAAACTGGTTACATAAAAGATAGTATTCATTTTTCCCATCATTGGAAACATATTTAAAAATAAATCATGGATTCTTTCTTGACACTTCCTTGACACTATCATCATATCATGTACCTTTCCCTTGACCTATGAAAAACATTTCAAAAAAACATGGGATGAGCATAAAAAGCTTAGTAAGGGTTATAAAAAATATGGAAAGGAAACATGAGTTCATATATACATAAGAATGAAATCATACTTTACCCATAAAACACAAGCACTTTAACAGACCTCATCAAATCATGAATAAATCAATGAAATCATAAGACATAAAAGGTAACTTGATGCATTCATAACATTCTTACGTAGGGAGTAACCCTCTTGGATACATTTGGAATACGCACCATAGTATATTCCCTAAATCTCTTCAGAGAATCCTTAACGTTTCACTCCTTCTTGTAACCCAATGCATTGGAGAGATATATCGGGCTCACTCGCCCTTAGTTTATCACGGAACCACCCGTCTTCATAATAATTCCCAAGAACCATAACATAATCTTATCACATAAAACATGCAAAAAGGAAACATAACATTTCCACCTTTCAATAACAAGATATCAATACAACACATATAAAAACATTATGAAAACCATTTTCAATAACAAAATAAAAGAAATGTAAAAAATGGTATTTATTTTTCTTTTAGAAAGAAGGTATGTCTTGTAGAGGAATCAAAAACTCAAATAATGGTCACGGTGGTGGAGAAGTCGTTGTCGCCATATATATACGACAAAAACATTCCCTTTTGTCGTTTAGTAAAACGCTTTGTATAAAAAAGATTCATTTTGAATAAACGTAAAAGTCAAAGGGGTTTATACACCGTATAAAAGAAAGTTGTCTATAAAACAAAATATGCCTCAATGAATGGATATTGAGACGAAGTCCCACACAAAGACGATATCCTTGGATTAAGGATAAATCAATTACATAATTATGTTTGACAAATGAATACATGAAATATAAGTGGATATTAAGTGTAAAATAATCAGAGGTTATTCACACATATTCATGGAACGACATATTCAAGGAGTACAATTTTATCCCAAAGAACCAAATTTGGGTTAAGAAGTTCCCTTGCAAAAATTTGATAGCCTAACGGCGTCACTACAAAATTCAGAAAATGAGTTGATGAGAGATAAAAAGGGTATCTCATCACATGGACCTAAAATTTAAATAAATAAGGATATAGAAGAACATATCCCAACATAATAGTATGTGAATTAAAATACATAACAAAAGAAGTCTTTTAAAAAGAGGAGGGTGTATGGTTTCCTTACCGACATGGGTATCTTTCAAGACATGCACCCCGTGAAAGAAGGACAATAAAACATTGATGTAAATACTCATAAATGAAAATATATTACACAATGAGTAAAATAATCATCCGTACATACACCACTCAAATGAAATTGTGGAAAATGGAGCATAAATCTCATGGGAATAAATGTGAGATGAAAAATCCCTTACGAAAACTCGGCAGCCTAACAGCGCCACTTAAAACTTCCAAAATGGATTTATGAGATCAAATAGGGTCTCTCATCATATTAACATAAAGTTGAAAGAAAGAGGAATATAAAATAACATCCCCCAACATAACAAAGTGTAGCTTAAAAGAAGTGACATAAAGGAGAGTACTTAAAAATAAAGAGAGAGGTTAAATCTCTTACGAAAATTTGGTAGCCTAACGGCGCCACTCAAAACGTCCAAAATGGATTGATGAGAGAGAATAGGGTATCTCATCATATGAACATAAAAATTACAGTAAGATTATTATAAAAGAACATCCCAATAAAAAGAATGATGAGCTTTAAAAGGAATGACATAAATGTGTGTTCTTTAAAAGAAAGAGAGGAGTAGGAACCCTTACCTCAAGTCAAAATTGTCTTGTTCATTTATTTATATTCCTGAATAATAATATTTGGTCAATTTATAATTTCCAGAGGACCTCCTTTAAATATTATTATTCAATTCATATCACATATTATAATTCTATAATAATTGTTTAATAATGTTAGTTCATATCAGACGTTTTTGCCGATGTTTGGTACATGCGTCAAAAATGAACTTGTTTGAAAAATGATTTCCCATGTAGTTATAAGTAAATAATTTCCATAATATTATTAATGATTAAAATATCATATATATCCAGTACATATTCATTTTATACTATTCCATATCATTTAGAGATAAAAAACGAAAAGCACCGTTCATGGAGACGGTAGGCCGTACGTACGCATGAAGGCTACTTTCATTTTTTTCATATTAATGGAATTAAAAATAAATTATATATATATTTATATTATAATTACAGTATAATATATATGTTATATAGGTCACATATTTTCATTAATTTCATTCTTTATACATTCCATGTATCACATGTACGAGTCACATCACTTGAGGGGGCGGTAGTCCACACTTCCTCATATGAAATTATCGCATTTACACAACATGAAAAGAATAAAGGTATGTTTTAGATATAAAATACAGAAGCCTATAGTAAAAATAAATACCATATATATCATATATAAAATACAGTGTCATCATAATGGCCACCTTTAAAGGTGTTAAAAGAATATTGAACAATCATCGTTTCGTGAGGCAGAAAATCGTCAACCACAGAAACAGTATATTCTTTAACCATTAGATGAAGGTGTGTGTAAGTGTAGCTCGAAAACTTCTTATAACAACATCCTAGTGTATTGAAGATACTGTATTTGTTACAAAATAAATGAATAAAAAGAGTTTAGGGGGTTGGAGAAGCAAAATAAAACAAAAGGACACAGGTGAAGACATTACCTTAAAAACGGGTAACTCCCTTTGGTTTGAGCTCAAAGGCTTCCTTGGGAAGACTTATGCCCAAAGCGAGGCTTCAAGGAGTTACATAGGGATGTGGAGAGACAAAATGGGTAGGGTTTGGACGAGCCAAAGGCTTTGGAAGTGTGGGTAAGGTGGTAGAGGTGGGGGCCATTTATAAGATGAGGGGAGGGGCACTCTTGGAATGTAAGGAAATGTTACTTTATTTTAGAATGAGTTTCAAATTTTAATGGTCCCACATTGATTTGTTTCGAAGCTAAGGTGATAAGGGTGTGACATCTACCCATCCAATAGGTTTTCGACATGTTTAGGTCTTATATTTTACATTATCTTTCCATTTTATTTAAATCATTAAATAATGAGGTCATCGCTGCATCATCATGATGTCATAAATAATTTAATTTATTTAATTTTTAAAAATTATAAAAAAACTATCATGATTTATGAAATCTTATTATCTTTCTAATGAATATTTATAGTAAAATGTCTGACTTGTATTACCCCGTGTAAATTTTTTTTAGTAAAACATCTCATGTTTCTGTCATTTTTACTTTAACATTAAATAAAAAGTTATTTATGTTATTTCTCAAACAAAGTGGCTCCATGGGGTCCGCAAGTTGACCCATGGATTGTCTTGGTCGGCCATGACACATAAAATGAGGGTAGGACATGTGTGAAGCTCATCTCATATTATTAAAACATTATTTTTACCTTAAACAACACTAATTACCTCTAATCCCGATTAAAAACATAAAAGTTACTATTCACCAAAAAATTATTTTAATCCCATTGAACAACATTTTAATTCTTAATGACAACCATTTATTTTGGATTTTTGAAATTCAAAACACAGAGGTGGTAAAATTTCATTTAAACGAAAAATCAGTTTCTTATGTACCACTTAGTGGTTTCACTATTCATCAAAAATTAACGTTTTTCAGAAAAAAACCAAAACTTCACCCTAAGCTATATTTGATATTCTGAATTTGAAAATGATGTCTATTTTACAAAATTAAAAACAAATAAGTTGCATTAATTAATTTTTTAATTAATTCCCGCTGTTAGAGCAAATAGCGTGTTTTTATGAAACAATAAGTATCAAAAGATTGACACTAGTTTAAGTCCAATTTCAAAGTAAAATTAATTCCAATGACCAATATTGGATTAAATGGTAAAAATATATTATAATTTCACTTTAAAACCAATTCAAAAGATACCGTAATCATATAAATAAATTATATTAAAAAGTGGTTTTGAATTAAAATACAACATTTTTCACTATTCATTAAAAAATGAACTTTATCGGAAAGATACCAAAAATTTACACAAATAAATTTTTATTTCCCGATTCTAAATATGAATTTTATTTTTTAAAATATAACACAGAAAATTGTCAAAAAGTGGATTTAAAAGAGGTTCGCCTTTAAAAGGCGGTTAATCGACCTTTTAAAGAATATTAGAATGTCTGCGCTTAAAATTGGATTCATTCGCATTTTTAATCCTTTAACATTTATTGTAAAGAGTAAAAATATTTTAAAAACATATGTAATCATTTTGTAGTTAGTTCTGTTCATTCCATCCATTACAACGGTTAGGCATTAACTACTATTTAAAATAATATTATTTTATTATTAGAGTGCAATGTAAGATTCCCACGGAACTCGTTGTTGCGTATTGGGTACGCCATCGAGCATAGCATCCCCTTTAAAGTCATATTAATATTTTATTCACAAATATGGATAAATGTAAAAATTTCATTCTGTTTATTTACCTGGGGTGTTACACCTGCAGTATTGAAACCGTGAATATGAATGTAATTGAACCAATCCAATCTGGACATTGACCCAAGGATTTTTTTTGATAAAATCAAATCAATATTGGATCATTTTCTTGAGTAAGTTGATACTAGCACTACGAAACATGTAAGTATGAAGCATTGTTGTTTCCATGAGGTAGACATCTCGATACCTTATAAAAGTAGGTGGATCTGGGATCACCAAAGATTAATTTCTGTAGGAATATGAGGAGATATTATGGAATTACATAGACTTGGGAATGCACTTCCCCCTCATTCCATAGACTGCAAAACATTTATCCATGTTCGGGGTTGTGGCCTCCAATCAGTTAATTGGGAAACATAGGCGTCATCTAGGTCTGTCCACAGATCAGTCACAACCAGAGCATGTTCAACCTTGTTAGCATAAATTTTCATGTACTTTCTCTTGTAATATTCAACATCCAAGTAGCGGGATTCACAGGAGGCAAAGTGAGATAGATCACCTTAGAGTATTCACACTCGAACATTAAGGGAGTAAATAAGGAATAGGTGATATTAGGAAGGAAATGTCGCATGTATGTGGATCCATGGCCTTCCCATCAATGCATTGTTAGCAGTGTATTGTGAGATATCCATAAACTGAATGCTAGTAACTAGGACACCGAACTGGGTCTTTATGAGAATTTCTGCAACTGGTGTCTTCTCCATCCTGTCATAACCATGAATTTTCAGGTTACAGGAACTCAGATCTTCCTCATATTGTCCAATATTACAGAGTTTCTGTGTTGATAAAAGGTTAATCCCAGAGCTTGTGTTGACAAGGAAGTGGCATACCTCCACATAATTGAACTATCCAGTTATGTACATTGGGAGTATGTTCCCCTATAAAGGATAAAAATCAACTTCTCCAGATAATGAGATAATTTCCTGACATTTTGCATTCTTGACTACCTCAGCATGGAAGGTTTATGTGGTAACTACCTTTTTCTCTAACTAGAGGGGGATTCGTAATGCCTTTGTGAGGGCTTCATGCATATCTGTTGATAGGTGTAGAGCCTCAAGGATAGATAGATTTTTAGTAATGCTGGAATGATGCTTGGGGATATCATAATTTTGTGCTAGGTAGACACTTCTACTGACATGATGTCACTCTGTGGTAGGAGGTTTGATGGGCACTACTAGTTGAACCGGTGGATTATGGATGGTGCTGAGAATGTCATGTTCCTCACTAGTCAGACTGTGTAGAGTGATTACTGGCGGAGGTCCAGATGATTGAGGCCTATCTATGATAGAACGTGACTAAAAAATCCATGGTCGTGGTGACTCTGCCTGATCAAGTTGCACAAACCACAGTGGAGGCAGATATGATGAAACGAGATAAGAAGGCTGCATGTGGTGAGCTCTGTGATGGGTCTTCTGTCTAATCTCAATGGCGTGCATAGCATGGCTAGGGGCACTAACCAATTCATTCTAGAAATTCAAATACCCATAGCTCCATCGACATTGGCATCGGCTGGGGACATTGGGATGGTTCGTCTGACGCTCTTCATCATCAAGAACCATGTAAGGGTTTACTAGCTTAAATATTTTATTTAAGTGTACCCATGATCATCACATGAAGAATCCTATATTGCTGGTTGGGTTCTAGGGTTAGAAACCATCCTTAGGGGCATGAAATTTCAAAGTGTACAGGGTGAAGATGACATCAATGGGGGAAATTTCATTCCCTTCTGTCGTGGATGCTTACCCTTCTATTTGGAGGGAGGATGAGATGATGACGTAGATGTAGTGGATGTAGGTACTACAATTAATTCTAAAGGATTGGGTTGATTTAAATGTGTACATATAATACCATGGGCATGGGAAATATCCTTGCAAGCCATCTGGTTGTCGTATTTTTGAGACCCATAGTTAGAAGCCTGCTATCATTCACCCTCATTATCACTGTCAGGATTTAAAAACACACATGACACATTTTCTTGGGTTGGTCCCAAAAAGTGTATATTTTTATCGACCTGTTATTGGAGCCGGTAATTAAATTCATATCACTTCATAGGGATGTTCCCAAGGAACTGATTATAGGGTCAATAATTAGGGTGATCAATGAGTTCTGCCTCTTCAAGGACCTTTATTTCTATAAAATACATGATTCCATTATCCAAGGCACAACAGAGTTAATCGGGGACCTGATCCTTGTTGAGTGAGTAGGTACAGTTTCTTCAATAAGGGAAAGAAGCTCTTGGAACATGGACCTGACGAAGGGCTGGC
Organism: Viscum album; assembly: GCA_963277665.1. Classification (NCBI taxonomy): domain Eukaryota; kingdom Viridiplantae; phylum Streptophyta; class Magnoliopsida; order Santalales; family Viscaceae; genus Viscum; species Viscum album. The sequence goes on from OY728158.1 coordinate 550,609,976, forward strand.
AGATCCGGACTGGAAGGAGGAACCTGATTATCTCACCTAGGATAGAGTGGCATGTTATGCGGGGCACCTTCCAATTCTGAGGTGGGTGCCATTGGGCCATAGGATGCACCTAAGGTAGTTGGACTCGATGAATCTATGGGGTGGCTCTGTCGGTAAACATTTCAGCTACCTTGGGGCCTCTATCTATGCTATCGTAGCTGTCTCGGACTTAGAATCTCTTCTTATGGGAAAAGTGAGAGGCAATGGATTTGACTTCTTGGATTTCATTAAGTCTTCCTCTAGAAGTTGGGATCTGTAAAAGAAATCCTGAAACCCCATGGGTATTTGTGTGTGATGAAATATGGGACCAATTAAGTCTTCTCATTATCCACACACATTGTCTGCAATTTCTCCTAGGATAGTGGCTTATCAAGAGAATATATGAGGCCCTTCCACCTAGAGACAAATTCAATGACACACTCGTTAGACCTCTTCTTGAATAGGAAGAGGTTAAAAATTCTTCTCTTCTAGGTCGTGGAACTGAACTGTTAGAGAAGTTGCCTATGAAGATCCTCCCAACCAGCTATTGACCCAATGGATAACTAGTTGTACCCGATAAATGTGGGCCCTTCCAATGTTGGAATAATAGACCAGAGTTTCACGGACTCTGGCTATGCCGGAGTTCCCTACATGGTTCCACATCTTGAAATGAAGTGGGACAGATGTTTCAGCATGTCCCACATCCCATTAAAGGGGGATAAAGTGGGATTTTTAAAACCTAGGGGTGCTGGAATATCATCCGCCCATGCATGATATAGATTTCTGTCAGGTGGGATAACCAATTACGGGGTTTCTGAAGCCTCAAGGTGGGAAATAAGAGTATCCATTGGATCATCATGGTGGGTATTATTATCTTGATGTGGATCCCTGACTACTAGGGTGTTGGTAGGTTCTTCAACATGGTAATCATACCCAAAGGCTCACGAATAGGTTGGTGGGATGACTTACGAGACTACCTAGGGAATGGCCTATGGAGTAGGGAGGGGAAACTGAGGAGGGATCTCATGCAACTCGGGTGGATTCGGTGATTCATATCATGCACTCTTGCCATAAACTCCAACCACTACTCTGTCTATATAGATATGATGGTTACGATCACCAAAAGGAAACTCATTGGCGGGAGGTTGTATCAAACCCTATTTCCCCGATCGAGGATAACCATAACCTGTTCGTCATTCTACAAAAAATTTGGTGAGAGGTAATCGATCATCTTTTTATGTTACATTAGCTGTTGATGCAATAAATCCTTTTTAGGGCCATATTTTGTCTTCTTCACTGAGCCAGATTGGTCAAAAGGTTTGACGGTCCCATCGTGCTCTTTTCCCTTATTGTGGTCCCGATATAAGGAAAATGACTTGAAAGGTGTAGGATGGACCATTAAATTTCTCTACTAGAGAGTAATCCTGCCCAAAGGAACGTACATGTACAGAACCACCACTAGGGGGTAAGTTATCTTCAATTATTCTGAGCTCAGTTTATTCCTCTAGTATGTCAGCCATGTTAACTATGACTGTTCTTGGTGTCTTATCCCCAATATCACCTATAAATTCATGCTAGCATCAGATAAGACTAAAATAAAGGGCATCATAATATCTCTAACCCTATATTATAATGTGGCGGGAATCCTCTTAAATAATCATGTGGAGTACTGTAATGATATGGACACATCGTTGCTGGTGGGTCTGATGAAGACCAGTCAACTAAGGGCACTGCGCCATGGTAAGTGCATCCAAGTCAACCATGAAACATTGCTGGATGATGTTTTTGATGTGTTACCAGCACTTTGGATAAGATACTTGTCAATGAAATTGATAGAGGTGCATTACCCAGAGAGTCTGGAAGAATAAAATGACCTCCTCTTGGATGTGGGATTCCAGGATGCTGAAACCAACAGTTCTAATGGGTCAGAATATCTTAGGGAGATGATATTCAGTGAGCATGTTCCACAAACATCTCATCTTAGAACTGGAATCTGGACATTGTTTGCCTCATTCATTGACTAATGATGGTTGTAGGATCGATAACAGCAGTGAAGCGGATCATTTCAGTGGTATATTGGCCAGTGGAGAGTACAACCCGTGAGCTGACAAGCCGCCACATCTCATGCTATCTTCCAGATAATGCACTGATTGCGTCACCACATCCCTAAAAGATGGACTAGTGAACACTGATTCCCAGATAGGGGATGCAGTCATTGGAGGTGGTTCAAAATATTTCTCATCCTTTATTTGTCCCTATAATGACTCCCCGTGATCTCTTATTGAGGTGGAGAATGACCAGGTTGATGACAAGGAGGATTTCATGGCCAGGCTCTAGAAAGTGGAAAAATCTTCCTCCACCTGTATGTATCTTCAATGGGATGTAGGTAATGGGTGGACCTCACATTTTGGATGGATTAGACTTATACACCTTGTTTCTACCCTACCCCAACACAAAAGATCGGGATGAGGGTTCCATCACCGAATTTCACTCTACCTCAGAATCCAAAAAGCATACAGGTTTAATTGTGGTTTGAAGCTTCTCAAGATTCCTCCTTTGGAATCGGTGACCAACTCTTCAGTACTAGGATGGTTCTTTTGGAGAGGTTAGGTTTTTGACATGGGTAGTTTCTCTGTTCATATTGGTGAGAGAGTAGGGAGGACCTTCATATCGACCTTTTCTAACAAAGGGAGGACCTCCCCTCTGATGAGTTGGGGTGCAAGGGGAACCTGGAAAAATTTAAAATGGAACACGGGGAGGAAATCCATGCTTAATAGTGCTACAGTGGGGAGGGCCACTACTGGATCTAGTAAACACATGGGGAGGCCCTCAGTGGTGGTCGTCCTTAGTGCGGGGAGGATCATCACATCAGATATCCCTGACATTAGTGGTATAAAGAGGGCCTTCATACTAATTATACTGGTCATAATAAGGGCCTCTATGTTCTCCATTGATGAAATGGGGATGACCTCTACTTTGGTGATGGCAAGAACCGGGATGATCCCCTCTATAATCTATGAGCACATGGGGAGGGCCTCCATGTTGTTGGGTGACTGGGCAAGGAAGACCCTCATGTTGAGAACCTATTATGAGAGGAAAATTTCTATACATGAGATTGAAGGAATGGGGAAGAACTTCATTACAGGTGTTAAAAACATGGGGAGGGCCTCTACTTGGGCTGATGATATTGGTATGGGGAAACCTCCATACTAAATGTCACTATCACAGGCTATCCTATGACAGCTGTTACTTTCCCCAGTAACCAAACTAGCTAGTTCAACCTATGCATAGGGTGACTGGTGCTTTAACTTTGGTCGGTTTTGGATGTTCCCCTACTCTGTAACTAAGAGGATCCCCTACCCAATCATGATAGGGGCTAATAGCTCAGGTCGATGCTGGATCAGGACACTAAATCCACATATGATGATGCCCTCTGGCAGGCATACTCATGATCTTGCACCTGGAATTGACATCTGGTTAGTAGAACCAGATCCTGCTGTGTAGGGGGGTGGAAAACCCACTCTTTGATCTATAGGACCATTTGGCGAAAATGACATGATTGTGTGGGATCCTTCCTCAGAGGTTCCCAAGATAAAATCTGGACTGAGAGGGATTAGAGACCCCCACTCTGTCTGTATAAGGTAGTGATTCATATGAGTGCTATGTGGATAGGCTCATAATGAATATTAAGGTTAGAGTGGGGAGGAGTGAATCCATGTGTGGACCTTTGAAGAGGTGGCACTGATGGGGCATAGAAGCCTCCAGGTCCTGGCAGGCGATGTCCCTTGTCAGGATAACCCCCTCTTGTTTGTATCGAATAACAAGAGTATTAATCTCCATTATTTGAATAAATTCAGATGGTGAGAGGGGGCGTGGTAACCTAGTATATGTGGGAAGGCGATACATCATAGAGGATATGAATCTGTGGGAAATTAATGCATTTGTACTTCACATGCCTCTACATGCTTGGGAGGGTGGTGATCGGTTCCGTGTAGCTTAATCTTGGGTCCTACAATGAAATAAAATTCACTCATTAGTACAGATAATAGGAACGCAATGCATAGTGCCCCATTTTCATTCTGTCTTCTATGGCTGGATAGAACGATCTATACAGACAATGTCACAAACTTAAATTCCCAATGATTAACTTCCCCAAGCATTGGGGAGTGTCACTCTAGGCCCACTATTTTCTCTGTGGGAACTAGAATCAGATATCTGGATCTAGTGACATGCTTATCTGTTTATTTCTTGAATGATACTAATCACTATATTGAGGAAAATGCTTTCATCAGATTCACCATTTCTGTTTCTGATGCTTTCTTTGGGGTGTGTGTCATCGTGCTTCAATGCACTAATTGTTTCCCCTCATTCCTGATTTCCAAAGGATACCAGAATCCTTTGATTATTCAAGGAAATTTTCTCCCTGATTGAAATGGGATGATGTGATGTTGATCTCTCCTTCTATAGATTCCTCTTTGGAATTAATCTCCTAGCATGGGTTCCCCTCATATATTTAAAACATTGTTTTTGAATCTCATTCCCGATACCATATCATTATGGAGACCAGTTAATTAGACTAATTATGTTAGGAGACTCTAAGGGTTCAAGCCAGGGAAGCAACCATCATTCGGGGAAGTAGTCATGTTGGACGTCACGAGCATGTCTGGATGCTGAAACACTAGTACACTTGTATTTATTCCCCTTATCTTGAGGGTGTGAAAGCCCAAGGCATCCCATGTTAATTGTGGGGAATTTTATTTCATATTCATGTCTCCATGATTTTTCCCAGAATCCCATGTTTAACATGGGGTATTCTTTGAGTTTAACGACTAGTGGAGATGGATCAGACTGATCGTAACACTAATGGGAGTTGACCAGATGGGTACATCCCTAAGAGGGAGCACCTGTGAGGTTTACTGGATGGTGGATTGAAATGCCCAATGAGGATGGACATGAGGATTCTTGGGTCCCGATAAAGGGGACACCAATTTTTACCACTGGCTGGGATTGAACTTCATAGAGGCCTCCTACGTAACATGTATAGAATATAGGGATCAAAAACCACGTAGTTTGAGAGGGTGAATTATAGGATGGGTATGTACACAATGGACAACAACCTAAAGAAATTATGGGGCTTTCACATGGTTAGAGTCATGTCATATGAGGGACACTCTTGGTTAGATGGTTATGGATTGTGGGGGGATTATGCATGGTTATCGTACCAAGGAAATAGTATGATCCCACTTATATGTGGATTCCTATGTAGGAAGTAAGATGGATGATGGATGGTTGAACGAAGTTGGTGGAAGCGAACCAGGGATGGAACCGATGTGATGATGACAGTAGTGTTGTGATTGAACATTAGGGAGGCTTACTACATATCCTAGTGGGTGGGAATCCAAGTCCACATAGTTCGGTGAGGTGATCAGTCACCTGAAGTGGTGACTTGTGAAAATGAAAAACTGGATGGGGACCCAAAGGAAGTATAACCTTCAGGTTTAAAGAAATATCTTCCTGAAACACAAAGGCTCGAGTGAGAGACCAGAATAAGAAATGAGTGATGGGATTGAACCATAAGGAGTCTTCATAAGTATCCACATGGTAGGAAATCAAAGTCCACAGAGGTCAAGAATGGGAGCATATAATCTTGGTGTACATAAAGGACAACAACCCGAAGACATTTCGGGGATTACATGAGGATAGAATCCCATAACAAGATGGAAAATCATGGATGGAGGAGTGAGAATTGAGTATGGGGCTTATGCATGGTTAGGTGCCTGTGATTTTGCCTAACGCCACTAAGGGATAGACCAACGATATGGGTCCCAATAAAGAGGACACCGAAGTTTACCAGTGTTTGGGGTTGAATCTCAGTGTGGCTTCCTACGTACCTGCCTAGAAGATAGGGAACAAACCCATTTTGATTGAATGAATACAGTTTAAAATAAAGCGAGATGGGTGTAAATTGATGTGAAGTGGTTGGGATGGATGGGTGATGGGATTGAACCTCAGGGAGGGTCAATATGTACATCACTTGAAAAGAGAAAGGTTCTAAGTCCACATAGTTTGGTTGTGTGGGAAGGGGGTTACACACTATGTCATCCCAATGTGGGTGTTATGGACAATGCTTACTCAAATCCCATATGATTCATTCTCGGCGTGGGAAAAAAGATGTAACAGTGACCCCATGATCACGTCGTGAAAGGAGTATCCCAAGGAATGAATCGAGGATTACAATTGGTTAGCGGCCCAAGAAGATGGATATTGGAACTTACTCTATGAAAGGGCCCATAGATAAAGGAGGGTGTCCAGGTGTACGAGGAGGATATGAACCTAGTACCTGAAACAACCAATCAGAGGGTGTTGGGGATTACGTGGAGACTTCCCAAGGTGTGGATGGCGATAAAGCCTAGAGGGAAAGAAAGAGAGGGAGGGAACCCATTCCCATCCACTCTCTGATCCTCCAGGACCGACCACACATGCGGCCATCACAATATAACATATTGTGTTGATGATGTGGGTTATTGGAAGGTTAACGTCCAATAGCTCAGATGGAAGGGATTCACTCCTCACTATTAGGTCTTCCATAACATGTGTACTTCAATCCTTGGTGAGGGGAAGGCACTAGAAATGTCTTATGGAGATTGGGTTATTGTGTGATCCATTGATGGGATCACTTTAGAGTGTTTATGAAAAAAGTAATAGTCGTTAGTGTTACTATGCGAATCAACATGAGGAAAAGTAACACAATAAGAGGAACCACTCTATGGACCTTGAAATCACATCGTACGAGCCTATAGGGCCTCATGGAAGAGGGATGTCCATAATAATAAATCATGGAAGGAGTTTCTTCACAAAGAGGATGGGTTTCATGAAGCCTAGGTTCTTCGTGAAGTGGTCGGGCTTCGCAAAGGGAATAATTTAATGGAGTAGAGTTTCACCTCACCAAAAAACTCATTCGTTGGAGAGTGCTTCACGGTGGATCTATGCTTCCTGAAACCTAGATCACCCAAGAGGCCCCCATCCTTTGAAAAGGTCATATACCTTCGCGAATGGAATCCGAAACATAGGTGGAAGATGGGAAGAACACAAATAGGTATGAATTAGATGGGCTAAGTACCTTTCGTGCTCTATTTATGGGGTTTGTGAAGGTATGTGTGAAATAAGAGATCAGAAGATGAAAGGAAGGTGTAACGGTGGTTTGAAAATGGGGGGGGGGGGTGAGCTCTCTATTTATAGGAAAAGAAGGTCGGAGAGGGTCTTAGAACTCGATGGGGAGAGTATTGAAACCTCATAGTGGAGGAACATCCTCAGAATGCATCTGCATCGCAAAGGGTACGTGATGATGCAGAGAGGATATACAAAACAGACTTTGTGGAGTGGGCTGCAGAGATAGATGACGTTGCAGAGAGGCTGAGTTCTATTAAAATACATTAACCTCTTGAAGGTCCATTATGCTTCATATCCAATCACAGAGGAAGCCTCACGGAGGTAGGTAGACCATGTAGAGAGCTTTGCAAAGGAGCACTTTTGGATGGTTTTGATGGATTTATGGACCTTTTGAGTGTGGATTAAATCTATAGAATCTTGGAGTTCGCTCTCTAAGAGGGAAAATTTTTATCCCCACAACCATTAACACATATACCATTATTCTAAACAAACCCTTAAGATTTATCATAAAATAATAACACTCATCACTTAGTTCATTTCATAACCATGTTAACATGCAACAATAATTAGTGTGGGTTTTATCTCACAAACCCATAAAACATTTCAATTACTATGGTCCCAAAAAACCTTTTATACCAAATCATGGAGTAACACAAAATCCAAAATAATCAATTGAAATCATCTAGAAGCCACATGGTATAAAAATGTCTTCCCTTTGGGTAAAAACAAAAACATTCCACAAGATTACCATTTCCATTCTCAAACAATCATTAAGAAATTTTTACTAGAAAGGGACCACACCCCCATTTCAAGTCATCATATAAAATATATTAAGAATAACCCATTTGAAATCATTTTGATGACAACACCTAATTTATTAACATTTATCACATTCAAAACATCATTTCCTTCATTAATTAACGTTTCCATGTCAAAACCGAAAACACATTTTAAACAATTTCAAAATCCCCTTGGGCACTTACAAAACTAACATGTATGAATATCGGTGGTCCTATTAACCTAGGATCCATATCCAAATAAAATTCAAAACTCATTAATTTCAATAATTACCCTACCTTACTGTTTATTAAATCATTTTACCTTTTTCATGGGTTCAGCATACCCCAAGGGTATACCTAGGTTCAGTATTACATCATCAATGAACCTAATGGGGCCTGTGAAGTTTCTAGTACCTCAATATAAGGCCCCAAATATCTTTCCATATTTAAATTCATTAAAAATAAATAAGTTTGTACATTTTAACAACCACATACACAAATATAATAACAAAAATATGGGAAAATATTTTAGACCACATTATACATACTCGAAAATTATAACTAGCCCAAATGCATCCATTGATCCAAATTCACCCGAACTATATTAGTAGAAATAAGAACACCCTAGATAAATAAGGTTTTAGGGATTTAGAAAGAGAAAAACCCATACACCAAGCATTTTCTAGAAAATGAAAGGAAACAAAGTCAAAGACCTACAAAGATTTTTGATTCGCACTAAATGACACCCCAATCACCCAATGATTGGTAGAGAATAACCCAGGGAGGAGGAGGGGGATAATGGTTCCTCACCCTAGCCATAGGGGGTTGAAATATAGAATAAATTTAGGAAGGAAAAAATATGGTCGGAATGGAAAATTGAAATTTCTAAATTTCTATGGGAAACATAGTTTTGAAGTACGATTGGCCAATCCAAGGTCCAACCGTGTGACTCTATATATCCTAGAGGGTGTAAGCCATATGGATTCCTATAATCACCCAAACTGTCTTCTAATCATTCAATGATAGTTCTCCTTCCTCTATCAAAATGATGGTATTGGTGTGTGGTTTCTCAAGCCCAGAATACGGTTAGTACTAATTGTGTGCCAATTTTGGGTTGCACACTGGTTAGTATATTTTCTCATCCTTTCCTATTTCTCACCCCTACAAATCCACCAATACTTCCCATAAACTCAATATGCATTTTATTAGCCATAAAAAAGTGAATTTGACCAAAATTTAAATCAGTACATACCTTTATGAATGGTTGGGGACTTACAACCTCCCCCCTTATAATGAATCATCCTAGGGAAACTCCTCTAAGAATTATAGAGCCCTAAAGACCAAATGTACATACTATATACCCACTAATCAACCATCACCTCCAATTTTTCCCCAATAACCCAGTAATTCTATAAAAACACTCAGACCAAGGATACAGTCCCACCCCAAAAAAATGTCCATCACCATGATCCACAATCACAAAACTAAAGCTCTTTGAGGGATGAACAATCTTAACACATAATTTACAGACTATAACATATGTGAAACATTCAGGTCTAATTACAAAACCATCTCACTCAAAGGATTTCAAACAAGGCACTACAATACCCTATGAAAGCCAATTGGAGCACCATCTGTCCGACCCTCTCCACAACTAATGGCCCAAATAACATTGCTCCATCTTACCCACATCATTGAAAGTTATAATGGTGACCCAATATTGTTTTCATCCTATGGAAAATATGGTTTTACATCGATGATTCCCTAACCATCATCTTTACACAAGTTAATGAACATCACCTCATTCCACATGAAAACATTCCGAACACAATCAAGTCATAACATTTATCTTAAAGAGATCAACCGTTCAAAACATGATCCAATGACTATCCCACAAAATAGAAAACTAATATGGATATTAACTGATCCCATCCAATATAAAACACTAATCACACTATCCATCAACTATTTTTCCCATTATGGTGTTATCCACTATATGCCTTTTTTCACTGCCACCTTGTTCCAGTGGATGGAACCTCCACTAGTGGAAGGACTACCATAATAATCCATTAATTTTTTTCAACATACCCAATGATTTTCCCAACTAACCATGCCAAAAATTCTATGGTAACTACACCCAACCTTGGAATCCACCCTTTCCATCAAAACCACCCAGAACAAACACACAAACTCTATCCCATTATAGACTAAGAAAAACTCAACCTCTCTCATATTTTTCTACATTTTTGAAGAACAATTACCACTGGAAAATTAAAATAGAGGTGGCCAATATGAACTATGAATTTTCACCTAAGAAATCCCACCATTATCTGAAACACTTACAATTTTAATTCCCTAATTTCTGGTGAAATTCTATTCTCAACATATCCATAACTCCTCAAGACATCGTGTTGCTCAATAGGACCCATCAACATTCCTAACAAAGACACCTACACTATCCATTTATAAACTAAATACACCTTGGTCCTTCCTCCAATCTCATTTCCATTATCAAAACGCACTCATCTTCACTGTTGGCATGTCACTACTTCACATGACCCAAAATTACTTTACACATAAGGTCACCAAAACACACCTTCCCAAGTCCATGTTCGACTCTCGATGAGGTTCTAACACCTATCCTAAATTACAATTATATGTTTTTAGGGATTATATCCTCCATAGATGAATCATACATATGAATCTAATATTTGACATAGAACCACCCCGAGACAATCTCGAATGCTTAGATAAATATACCACCACATCCAAGGATCACCTGGACTTCCACGACGAACCCAAACTTGTCCATCACATTTCTATCTTTGGAAACTCGATGCCACCACATCCAATCCACATTTTGATCCTCACATCCATTTACTAACATACCACTCCCCAACATAGGATAGTCATTTTCACCAACTTCCTCATGAAATTGCAACCACCATGGCTCATGATTTGATAACAATATTATCCCCAAAATATGGATGTTACCATCCATATTCTACCAGAATAACAAAACAAACATCACCCACTAATAATTCCTAGAAAATAATAACAGTACACATCAAATTATTAAATATTTTGTCTACCACTAAGACCCATCTAGTAACTGGTTAATGGTGTAATCCTCAACCAAATGGATCCCACACACATACAACTACTTGAGTTTATCATTCATGAGGTTATATTTCTATCGAAAATATATTTGGGTAGCTAAGAATAATGAAAAATCTCTCTCAATGTACATGGAATGATGTCAACATATTGGTTGTGATCATCATTAGCTAGGAGTATGCTAAGAAGTCATCGATTAACACAAACATAATCTATCCATCACATCCATTGCCTCCCACTATGGGGACACCTTAACCATACAAAAGTATCAGGCTTCCCTACTTGAAAATGTCTCATCAACACACAATCACCACAACTCAAATGAAATTTCCAACCAAAACTCAGCACTACCTCACAACCCTCTACCAAGACGTCATGACCCTACTTTCCCTATGGCACCATTTTTCTCACCCCACTAGAGTTCTTCCAGCACAACCCTAGTCATTTAATATGAATCACAATGACCACCACACTGATCCACAACCCAATTGTCTCATGCATGACATGCACTTCCCATTGTGATCACACATAAAAAATTCACTTATTATAGGCCACATATCCACCCATCCCCAATGTTATCATGCCTTCCCAGAACATGCCCATATATGGACCTCATCAGAGACCTGAAGGTCTCACCCATTCCTACAACCACACACTATTTCTGAATCTGGATCACATGAGCTAAAAATAAATAGATATTGGCCTAAACGCCCAATCACACAACAAACCAAGACACCATAAGCATCATATTTATTGTACTTCAGTATTTCATAATATCTCACCTAATAACTAAACCGTTAGGACAACTAAGTCCAACCGTGTGACCACCCTCACCACGGGTGTCACATCCATAACAAAATTTTCCTTCCATTATTTTCTTACCTTGTACTTTTCCACCCCTAATATATATCAATTTCTATATTAAACAACATTAGAAAAATAGGGTTAGGTCTCTAAATGATATCTCCTATAACATCCTATAACCTAGATGGGGTACATTTTTCCCTGTCTTTATGTTCTCTTTTTGGTGTGGAGTTTTACGAGTTGGTTTCAAGATTTTCTATAAGTTGTATGAGATTTACGCATCGTGTAACTGTGTTAGATGATGTGTAATGGATGGTGGGTCCATGCTGAGAGAAGGGTTCATGTTGTGAAAGGTTCCACGATATAACGAGATTTTACACATTGAGAGATAATTAAATATCATATTTTAATTCAAGGGGATAGGTTTTTTGGAATATTTGGACATCATGGAGTTCATGATGTGTAAAGGTATTATACATCATGTAATTTCGTGGGAATATATTTTTTGGTAACCCTACAAGCTTTGATTTCCTATTTGGCTATCTTTTTTAGTTTTCTCTTGATCGAGGGTTCATCTCTGGTGATTTTTTGGGATGTCATCCCTTCTTGATCGATTTTTTCTGTGTTCTATATTTATTGTGGTTATGGTGTGCCTCCCTAAGTGAGAGACCTTTATACTTATTTGTTTCCATTGACCGTGATATCTCCTTTTCATCATGTTATCAAATTCCTTGTTTTGAAGTGTTGTTTCATTTTGTATTCTTATAGATTAGTTGTGTGATCCTGTTCTGGAGATCATTTATTTTTTGTTTGTGGTGTGGAGGGTGTTCATTCTTGAGGTATATGGTTTTTATTCTTTTTTTCTAACCCTCCTTCTCAATTGGATCAATTCCTTGATGTTTAAACTAGGTTCTAGGGCCATTGTCGCCATTTTTGAGTTATTTTGTTTGCGGGTCCCACTATGGGTGTGTGAAACCCATGTTTCATGGTAGGTGGTTCCATTTTCAATCAATTTTGATGAACCATATTACTCCTATTTAATAAACTGATTTATACATGGAATTAGAATGACTATTTTTGTGTGTGTTGAAAATTGTATTTAATGAAAGTTTTTCCCTAGTTATTGATAAATGTAAAGAAAAGGGATATTTTAAAAGAATTGAAATGAATTAGTGAAATGGTTTTGAACTGGTTTTCATAGAATTGGAATTAATTTTGAATAAAAAACACATGGGTTGCCTTGGGTACTTAGGTGGAAGGTTTATCTTGAGGCCATCATCCATTTTTTTTATCATGAGATTTTTTCATATTTATTTCATCTATTTCCTTGGACTATTTTTCTAGGGGAACTGATATTGAAATTGAGGGGGGGGGGGGTACTCATGGGGTATTCCTCTACTTTCTAGGCCTATGTTCTAGGAACTGGATTATGCAATTGACTGAATTTGTTATAAGTAGTCTTCTCGTCTGACCTATAGTGATCCTTGGTGTTGATACCTATCATTAAATTTTTTGTTTCTTGGATTAGTTTTTATCCCTGATATGCATGTTTATTCTTGGGAAAGATGACATCAAATTTTTTATTTGAATTTGATATAACTTTTTTTTCGAACTGTGAAAAAGAAAAATGTTTCCAACTTTTTTCAATAAAATCAATTTACTTTATATCGTGGAATGTTTTATTTGAAATGATAATACATTAATTGTTATATAGAATTTTTTTGGAGCACCAGGGTGGGATCCTATTGATCATGTTAGCTCACACCATGCAATCATTTTTAGTGGTGTGCATACCTATGTATGTCTTCTAATTTAGGGAAAGGCAAGGTTCCATAGCGAGGTAATGGGGTTTCATGTCTACTGTGTTGGGTAGTTTATGATGAGATAGTGGGAGTTATTCCACACTATCACATAAAGTAGCTATTTGGTTTTGGTCCTCTGTTGTTGGACTTATTTCTTGGATATTTTGGATAATTTTATAGTCATTTTATTTTTTATATTTCATTATAATTAGAGAATATGTTAATTAAATTTCTAATGTTCCATCATGCTCTGTGAATATATATACCATGTGTTTGTTCAGGTTGGGGGAATCATTCCCTCTGGTATGTTGTTTGATGCCCAAGTTCATATCGCCAACCTGAGGGAATCGGTAATACCCTTCGGGTATGCAATGGGATAGGTCAGGTGCCATGTTTGAGGATAACTCAGGTCGGTATGTTACAATGTGGTATCATAGTTCATATAAAGGTTTTCCCCAAGATTAATTGTATTGGGAATTTTTTTAGAATGGAGATTGTATTTTTGGTGCATGATAGGTATGATGTGATATGTGCCTAGTTTGATCTTATTGTGAAGATACTCAAGTTTCCATGGGATGTTGGGATATGTTTCTCTAGGGTAGGGTTTTGTTTTAAATATCAGTTTATGATTATGTTTTTTATGATATGAAATGAGATTAAAATGTTGGCTCTCTATTCCTTCTATTTTTGTGTGCAATATTATGCCTTCGAGACATCTTCTAAGAGTTCATATGGAAGGTGTAACTGATGCTCCATAAGGGAATCTTCCAGGGGATCAAAATATCATTAAGGATATAGTATGGTAATTTTATGTTATTGATAAAAACATACCATGAGATCAAAATGTAGTTGTTAAATTATATCTTAGAACTAGAGGAGATAGAGATCGATTGGGCGAATTATTGTGTGGGAAGCCACCATCCTAGGAAGGAATTAATGAACCTCATGAGGTAGAGGACTGGATGGATATGATCGATCAAATCGCCAACTTTTTGGAGACCCCTAAAAATAATAAGGTGAAATGTGAAGCGTTTAGGATCAATAATTCTAGTAATAGATGGTGGGATTCCATATTATAGGTAGATAGACACATGGAAATGGATTGGAAGGGTTTTAAAACACTATTATTCTAGCAGTTTTTTTCTGAGTTGTTAATTCTGGAAAATAATTGTAGTTCCTCTCACTATAGTAAAGAGATCATTCTGTGTCATCATACACTAACCATTTTCTATGCTTGTCTATTTTTCTCTAGACATGGTGAAGAATGACCAACTGAAGGCTAAGAAGTACCTACAAGTTTTGCAACTAGACTTCATATCATAGTTTTTTATGTTGATGATGTTAACCTATGGGGTGATGGTAGACAAATATATGATGGAAGTGATGATTATGGAAAGAAAGGTAAAATTTTCCACCTTTTAACTTATTTTTAGTGGTATAATTAGTGGAATATGTGGTAACAAGTGTAAGTGAAAAGATAATCACATAATTAGTGGCGGTGGGACATAGCAACAATCCTCCTATTCACCACCTACTACATCTATAAATGTGCCTCTTCCTTGTTATCAGTGTGGAAAGGTCAGATACAAAAGATGTTCTTTTCCTATGCTTTTGAAGGCATGAAAAAGTTAGGCATGAATTGGTCACTTATTTTGATTCTTTTAGTCTATGACTACACCTCATTATGTTCCCAGTTTGTTGGCTCTGAAGGCTACTATAGGGAAGTCAAATTATTTAAGTTCTAAAGGGATCCATCCATAGGCCTCAGGAGTGAAGAAATTTCACGTAGTAAATGAGTTCCTTATGTTAGTCAATGCAGGTCCAACAATGGTGATGTGTACTATCCTTATTTCATATTTTGTATAAATTAATTTATTTGATATTGGTGCCTCCCACTAATTTATATTTACACGTTTTGTTGATATTATTACACATCCAATCGAATTTTTGTCCCTTTTTATAGAGTTAGCGATGTATCTTGGTTAGAGGAAAGAATATGGGTTTCAGTGTCCTTGTTCATTAACGATAGCTGAAATGAAGTTGGTCTGATATATTCTAATTCTTGTTATGTATTTATTGGATTTCAACATCGGTATTGATTGTCCTATCGCACATAGTGCTAAGGTTGATTGTTATCATCTATGTGTTTCTTTTCTTACTGCGGATGGGAGCTCTTATGTCTTTTAGGGGGAGTGGGACCCAATGTCTGGTTAAGAATAACCTTAACACCTAGATATCAAGAGTTTATTAATGATGTTACGATTAAACCTGATGATGTTTCTTTAATTTTTTATCTTCCCATTATTTTCAGAGACTTTTCTGATGTTTTCTTAGATGAATTCTCTAGTCATACATCAGAGAGAGAGGTTGAGTTTATGATTGACCTAGACCCAAGTAAATATCAATAGTGATACATTCATATCATATAGAACCAACAAATCTATAAGAGCTTAAGACTCATTTGGTTGACCTATTGGAAAAAAGTTTTATTCACCATATTTTTTCACCTTGGAAAACCCCTATACTCTTTTCCATGATTGAAGATGGTTAACTTCAGTTGTGTGTGGACTATTAGAAGTTAAATTGGGTAATAATTAATAACAATTATCCTTTTCCTTATCTAGATGATGTTATTTATTAGATAAAAGGGGAAAGTGGTTTTCAAAGATTGGTCTTCCATCAGGTTATCATCAGCTTAGAGTTCATGGGTCTGAAATACTAATGAGAACATTCAGGAGAAGGTATAACCATCATGAATGGCTTGTGATGATTTTTGGAATGAGGAATGATTATGTAGTAATTATTACATTGGAAAATCATATATTCCATAAATATTATGCAAATACTGTTCTAGTGTTTGTGGATAATGTTCTAGTTTATTTGATATCTGAACGTGAGAACAAACACCAACTGAGTTTTTTTCTAAAAATTCTATGAATTCATTATTTTTATGGAAATATTTTAAAATGAAATTTATATATTAAATAAGTGAAGTTATTAGAGCGCATGATTTCTGAAAATGACTTATCTATTTACGCTGAGAAGGTGAAGGTTGTTTGGTCCTAGAAGGAACTACAAATTGTTATTGAGATACAAAGCCTTCTTGGTCTTATGGGATACTACCGATGATTTGATATGTATTTCTCTAAGACACCATCACCTTTGACTGGTCTTACTAGAAAAGAATTGAAAATTACATGGGATGATAAGTTTTAGTCTTATTTTGATTTAATAATGTGACTTCCTACATAAGATCCTATTCTGATGTTACTATAGCCTTATAAGTGGTACATGGTGTTTTTAGATGCTTCTGGTGTTGTTTTGGGACGTGTGCTTTTGTAGGATGTCCATGTGCTAGATTAATGTTCTCAAAAGCTTCAGCTTCATGAGAATAATTACCCCACTCATGGTTTAGATATTTCATTCATTATTAATGTGATTAAATGTTAGAGGTGCTATCTTTTTGGGGAATGTTTAAAAATATTTTTTTGATAATAAGAGTTTGAGTTATATATTTTCTCATACAGAATTGAATATCAAATACAGATGATGGGTATAATACATTAAAATGTTATAATTCTATATTTACTAGACCAAAATAAAGGGGAATTTCATTGAAGACTCTCTTAGTAGGAATATACCCCCGTAGACTATCTTGGTATCAAAGGAGGAGTGGAACCTTATGGTAAATTTCACTCTGTTGCACCTAGATTCTTAAGAGGAAATTTCAAGTATGGTCATGACTAGTTATTTGTTTTCATCATCTCTCATAGAAAATATTTTTTATTCTCAACACCAGGATTATGAGTTTAGAGATATTCAAGAAATCCTTTATGGTTGGGAGATAGTTTCTGGTTGGTCTTTATCATTAGACGATATGCTCCATTTTGGGGAGTGAGTTGTTGTTGCAAAATCTATGACGAGTTTATTATTGTTCAATTGTCCCATCTATTCATGGGATTCCCATACAATAACTGTGAAGATGTATTATGACATGAAGCAAAAAATTTGGTGGGTGGGTATGGAGCCTGGAATTGTAGATTATGTGTCCTACTATTACACCTCCAATAGATAAAGGCAAAGCACATGAAACCCTCTAGATTTATTCAGCCTTTTTAGATACCGGTTTGAAAATGGGATGTGGTATCCAAGGATTTTTTTTGGTTCATCATTGACTCCTTAAGGTAGGAATGTTATTTGGTTAGTTGTTAATTGGTTAACAAAGTCTTCTCATTTCATTCTGATCAAGTATACCACTATGGTTGGCGATTTGGGTGATCTGTATGTACAGAAGATTGTGAGGTTACATGAGAGTCCTTAAACTTTTTTTAGATAGGGATCCTAGGTTAACCACGAGGTTCATAAAGAGTCTCCAATAGGTTATGATAACTCAGGTCAAGTTGAGAATATCTTACCATCCAAAAATGGACAGTCTGATGGAGTGTGTGATTCAGAAACTAGAGGATATGTTTCATTACTATATTGTGGATTTTGGTCGGTCATGGGGTACCCATCTATAAATGGTTGAGTTTCTTTAAAAAAATAATTATCAAAAATTTATCAAAATGGTTGCCTTTGTGGTATTGTATGGTCTCCCATGTAAATCAATCCTTTTTGGGTTGAGGAGGGTGATGTATCTTTAGTTGGAGCAGGTTTTCTCGATGTGATGTCAAAAAAGATCCTGGATGTACATCGATGTCTATTTATAGCCAAAAGCCAACATAAATTGTATGTGGATCAATGACATCATCCATTGGATTTTTCCGTTGGTGACTATTTTTTCTTGAATGATTCTCCTTGACTGGGTCACTGTTGTCTTAGAAAACCAGGAAAGTTAGCTCTGAGATATGTTGGACCTTTGGAGGTCACTGAGTAACATGGGAAAGTTACTTATTTGTTAGTATTTCCGGATCATTGGACAAGTATTCATGATGTTTTCCAGATATCATAGCTTTGGAAGTATCAAAATGGTCCCACTCATGTTCCGAGTCGGGAAGATATTGAGATAAAACCAAATGTTTCTGTTCTAGAGTAACCATTTAGGACCATTCATTCTCAAGTGAAAGTATTTCATAGGAATTTGATTCTATTGGTCAGTGTTTTATTGAAACATGGATCAGATTCTCATGAGACTTGGGAACTAAAGTCATTGATGAGGGAATAGTGTCCTCATCTTTTTCTAGGAGTTGCATCTTCTAAATATCTTCTTAAGGATGGAAAGTCTATATGGTGGGGAGTTTATAACATTATGTTACCTTGATCAGGTATGGTTTACCCTCTCTCCTTGTTCGCTTTTTGTTGGGGAGTTTTGGATATTGGTATCTGCATTTTCTGTCAGCTGTAGGAAATCTACACACCATGTAACTAGGTTACATGATGTGTAATTCTTACTGGGTGCATGTTTTGAGAAGGGTTCATTCCAGGGAAGGTTACATGACATGATGATCTTTTACATGTCATTAGTTAATTAAAGATCATATTTTAATCTTAGGAAAAAATCATTATATTTGGACATAGTAGAGTTCATGAAATGTAAAGGTATTACACATTACGTGATTTTCTGATCATGGATATTTAGGGAACCATATGAGGTTTGAGTTCCAATTTAGCTACTCTTTCTCCAATTCTCTCAACCAAGGGATCCTCACTAGAGAATTTTGGAGAAACCATTCCTTCCCAATCGATCCATTTGGCATTTGATATTCATTATGGTTGTGATGCATCTCTCCAGGTGAGTGACCTTTATGATTCTTCATTTCCATTGATCATGGTAGCAATTTTTATTGCATTATCATATGCATTGGTCTAAAATTGTGTTTCTTCTTGTCTTCTTCTAGATTCATTGTTTGATCTCATTACAGATTCTATTCCTTTGTTGGTTGTGGTTCATTGGGTGTTCGTTCTTGAGTTATGTGGTGTTTACTCTTGTAAAACTCCGAGCTTCCACGATACGCTTCTCATTCAATAATGCAATTGCTTGCATTTTACGCAACTTCGAGTTCTAAAATGCCGCGACTAATCAAAGTAGCCGTTATGAATAGTAATAACCACTTTTTAAAATTATAGAAATTTTATATTTCAAAATGGACTTCATTTTTGTATTCGTAATATCGAAATTATCCAAAGTTGAATTTTTTGTAATTTTCTGAGAACTTCCAATTTTTTATGAATAGTGAAAATTACTTAAAAACAACTTTTTTAATCAAAATAATTTATAGTGATAAATTATATTATTTAGTGGTTTTAAAGTATAATTAGAATATACTTTTACCATTTTATCCAATGGTGGTCATTAGAATTAATTTAACCTTAAAATTGGACATAAACAATTGCCAATCTTTTGATTTAAATTGTTTCTCAAAAACACGCTATTATTGTGACATCGAGAATTAATTATAAAATTAATTAATGAAACTTATATGTTTGGAATTTTTTAAAATAGACAGCATTTTTGAATTCGGAATATCAATTATAGCTTAGGGTGAAATTTTGGCATTGTTCTGAAAAACTTCAATTTTTGATGAATAGTGAAACCACTAAGTGGTAGTTAAATAACTGATTTTTTGTTTAAATGAAATATTACATCTTCTGTGATTTTATTTTCAAAAATCCAACATACATGGTTTCCATTAAGAAGTAAAATGTGGTTCAATGAGATTAAAATAATTTTTTGGTGAATAGTAACTTTTAAGTTCTTAATCGCGATTAGAGGTAATTAGTGTAGTTTAAGGTAAAAATAATGATTTAATAATATGAGATGAGCTTGACACTTGTCATACTCCTATTGGATGAGTCATGGACGACCAAGACAACCAATGGGTCAACTTGGGGACCCCATGGAGCCACATTGGTTGGAAAATGACATTAATATATATTTATTTAATGTTAAAGTAAAAAATGACACAAACATGAAATTTTTTACTAAAACAATTTTTACATGGGGTTATACAAGTCATATTTTTTACTATAAATAGTAATTGGAAAGATAAAAAGATTTCCTACATCATAGTATTTTTTTAATAATTTTTAGACTTTAAATAAATTAAATTATTTATGACATCATTATGATGCAGCGATGACCTCATTATTTAACGATTTTAATAAAATGAAAAGATAATGTACAGTACAAGGCTTACACTTTTCAAAAGACTATTGGATGGGTATATTTCGAACCCTTATCACCTTAGACACAAATTATATAAGTGTGGGACCTTTAGAATCCGAAAAGAATTGTATAATAATGTAAAATTTCCTTACTTTCCAAGAGTGCCCCTCCTCTCCTCTTATAAAAGGCCCCCACCTCTACCACCTCATTCACAATTTCAAGCCATTTGACTCGTCCAAACTCTTCCCAAATACTCTCCCAACTTCTCTCTCTTACTACTGGAAGCCTCACTTTGGGCAGAACTCTTCCCAAGGAAGCCTTTGGCTCAAATCAAAAAAGAGTTACCGGATTTTGAGGTAATGTCTTCTCTAATGTTGTTTTGTTTTATTTTTCTTCTCCATACCCCTAAACTCTTTTTATTCATTTCTTTTTTAACAACACCAGTATACTCAATATACTAGGATGTTGTTATAAGATGGATTCGAGCTACACTTACACACACCTACATCTAATGGTTAAAGAACATACTGTTTCTTTGGATGGCGAATTTTTGCCTCACGAAACGATGATTGTTCAACACTCATATAACACCTCTAATGGTGGCCATTATGTTGACACTATTTTTATATATAATATATATTTTTTTTTTCTTATGATTTTTTATTTTTCATTTATGGCATTCCTTTATGGTTTCCATTATGGGTAAAAGCGATATTTTCATTTTAGGAAGTGCAGACTACCGCCCCCTCAAAGTGATTTGAATCGTTAATACCATATGTGGGATGTATAAAGGATGGAGTAAATGGTATTATATGATATATTATACTGGAATTATATTATACATTTATATCATTATGGTTTCATTCAATTAAATACGAAATAGAAATGAAAGTAGCGTTCATGCGTACGTACGGCTTACCGTCTCCATGAACGGTGCATTTCATTTCTTACCTCTAAATGTTACGTAATATTATAAATGAATGTATATACTGGATATATATGATATCTACATCATGAATATAATTCTGGATATAATGGATATTTCACCACATGAACAAAGTGTAATTATAAGAAGTTTATTTTTTACTCAAGTACCTAAGATCGTCAAAACGACCGTTATTAACATAAATAATTACATAATGTTCATAACATGGTAATAAGTGATATAAAAGGAATAATGAACATGAAAAAGGTTATTATGTAAATAGAAATTAACTCTAGTTTATTATTCAGGAGGTTAAAGAACGATCAAGTCAAGTCGGACACAAGGTAAGGGAACTTCTTAACCCAATTTCTACTCTTTGGGTTAATCTCCTACTTTCAAATTATGTCATGATATTATTATGTCCTATCATGTATTTTTAAATTATTTATGTGTACTTATAGTGAATACACATAATAGACCTACTTTATAAAAAAATTACCTTTTTAAGGACTTCGACTCAATCCCCTTTCATTGAGGCATATTTGGTTTTATACACAACTTTCTTTTATACGGTGTATAAATCCCTTTGACTTTTACGTTTATTCAAAAGGAATCTTTTTTATATGAAGCGTTTACTAAACGAAAAAAGGGAATGTTTTTGTCGTACGTATGCGGCGACAATGACTTCTCCGCCGCCGTGACCACTATTTGAGTTTCGGCTTCCTCTACAAGCCATACCTTTTTTAATGAAAAATAAATACCATGTTATGCGTTTATTTTATTTTGGTATTGAAAATGGTTTTGAAAGAATTTATATTATATCAATTTGTTGTATTGATATCTTGTGATAGAAATGTGGAAATGTTATGTTTCCTTTATCCATGTTTTATGTGATACGATTATGTTATGGTTTATGATATGTTTAAACTTATTCATATGAGGAATGCATTGGACTTAATAAGTGACGGGTGGAGCCCGCTATATCTCCTCGATGCATCGGTAGGTCTCATGAGACAACTAGATGTGGAATTGGCCAAGGCCCTTTCCCAATTTGATTTATGGTTTTGGCCGAGGCCTTAATCATTTTAGACGTCTTGGCCGAGGCCTTGACAAAATGTTTCAGAAGGTCTGGCATTATGCATTCCATCATTATGAAAGTGGTTATTGATATTGCATGTGATTATTTGACCAGTAGAATATCCATGTGAATAAGTAAATGGCATTATCTCATTTTACTTTTGCCATATTATGTTGTAGTTCATGTTTAAAAGGCTTTTGTTTTAGTTATACATTGCCTTAAATGTTAATGTTTATTTATGAAAGCTTCCGCATTATTGTTATCCTTACTAAGCATCTGAGCTCACCCCTTTCAATGTTTTAATATTTTCGAGGATGTGAAGAAGTATTTTATGAATGACCTGCAGGGATAGTCAAAAGAGGATATGAGTGTGGACTATTAAGACTTTGTTATTATTTTTTCACTTTATGATGTAATGTATCATTTATGAGTGTATCTAGTGTTTCCAAGGCTACTAATCTAATTGGTCTTTCGAGACTTGATCTTTTGTGATCATGCCAATGTTACGAAGTAATGCACCGACTCTGGGTAGCTGGGGTCGGGGCGTTACAGTTGGTATCAGAGGCAGTTTAGTACTAACCTTGGAAGCTAGATTTAGATAAACTCTGATTAGAGCACATAGCACAAAGATAGACTTTAAGGATTAGTACAGAAGAACTTTCTAGAATTTTGGTATTGTAGATATGTGGTGAGTTTTCCGAGGAATACATCCCTGTTTGGATACGAGCAGGTAGAGGAGGCTCTGGAACAGATGTACCTAGGGGTAAAACTCGAAAACACCGCTTTGAGCTAGACTCGAATGGGAACTGGTGCACGACAACGGGCCTTGCTGCACTCTTGGTTACGACACTCCCGGGGGATATGCTTAGGATAATTCTCATTTTCTTTACAAACCACTATGAAGGGTTATGAGTATATACTTCCTTAAAGAAAACATTTCTTTTTATGAATATGGATTATATCCATAAATAGTTCAATTTATGTAAAGTGTTTTAAAAATATGGAATTATGTATTTTAATTCATAAACTAATCTAGTTTATGCCATTGTTTAGAAATGGCGCCTAGTGGAAGGAATGGAAACCGTATCAATGCACGCAATCCGTGTAGGGATTTCCCTCCTGCTCAAGATAATCATTGTGGATCTGGAGATACAACTGGTGCTGATCAACTTATTACCCTACTTGGACAACTCACTCAAGTTATGAATAATAACCTTACTCGTATGGATCACCCTAATCCACAACGTGGAAGATCAATGTTAGACCGCTTCATGAGGCAACAACCGACAACATTTAATGGGGGTACAAATCCATTAGTAGCTGAGAAATGGATAAACTCCTTAGAGAAAATATTCCATGCCTTGGGGAGTAGCGAAAGGGAGAAGGTTGTCATGGCAGTTTACCGCCTCACTGGAAATGCCGATCAGTGGTGGTCACTGATTCAAAACACAAAGGAAGATGATGACATATCAAATATGGAATGGAGAGAGTTCAAAGATCTTTTCTTAGAAAAATACTTTCCACATGACAATCGAGCAGATATGGAAAGACAATTTCTGAGTTTGAGGCAGAAGGAGGATGAGAATGTCGCAAAGTATGAGGGTAACATTACATGGTTAGCGAGGCATGCTGCAGATTATATACGTATCCCAAGAAGTAAGATTGATCGTTTCTTTGATGGGTTAAAACCATTTCTTCGTCGACCATTAGTCTCACAAACCTTCTCGTCATACGAAGATATTGTCTCGTGTGCTATCAAGACGGAAAAGAAATTATCTAAGTCTCATGACTTTAAAGCAAAGCAAGAAAAGAAGAGAACGGTGGAACAAGAGACGGATAATGGGAAAAAAGGAAAGAAGGATTTTCCATTATGTGATAATTGTTGGAAGAATCACCCTGGTACTTGCCTAAAAGGAATGAGATTTTGTTATAAATGTGGAGAAAAAGGTCACTAGGCTCGTGATTGCAAGGGAAAGAAAGAGGTTATCAATGTTGAATGCTACAATTGTAGGGAAATGGGGCATTATGCAAATGAATGTCCTAAGCGTCAGGGAAAATTACCTCAGAAAAGGCCAAGGGATCAAGGACAATCTTATGCTGTTACTACAGTTGAAGCAGAATAATTAATGTACTGGTGCTTTTGGACTCAAGGATTATATTCTGGTTATAAGAATAATGTAATATATATAAAGATTGTACTGAAGTACATGTTGTTTTCAGTAAGGTTTTAATATGATGAAGGTAATTATATTTTTAGTATGTGACAATAAGAGAAACTTTACTTTGTTTGGGGAATCTGATAAATTGATTTTGGAATTAAGAGAACTTTTAGAGAAAGTCTGGACAGAGGTATTTTGGATAACTATAAAGGTTGGAGTAGATTAAGTTGATCTTTGGATAGTGTTGTTTATGGTTAAAAAATTTATGAAGATTATTTTTGGAATATTATAATACTATAGTTTTAGGAAAAGGACAACCTGCAGGGTGGGGCATAACCCGTCGCGTCGGACAAAGCTGCAGGAATAGAACCCACAATCATAGTGCGACATGCCATTATTTCCTACCACTAGCCTACAGGAAGTCCCTGGTTATTACAAAATAATTTTACTAATCTAAATGGTATGTGTTAACATTTGGAACCTTATACAATTAGGATAAGTATAATATTTTTGAGTTCTATTATCTTTTTGAGTGAAAGATGAGTTGAAGGTTGAAACTCTAATTGTCAAGCATAAATATATATACCTATCTCTTATTCAATGAATAAATTAATTCTTAAACTTTAGTAAAGTGATATTAATACAAAAAAATGTGTTATCTTATGTCATGTTGAACTGATGATATTTTAAATGAACAGAGATTGAAGGCTTTGAGGCCCTCAATTTGACAGTTGATTGTGATTGATGACCTCAATCACTCCCTACAAATATTTATGTTCTTCCTCCAATTATATGTCTCTAATTTCCACCAATGTTCTCCTAATCAAGATCATAATTGGGTGGTGACTTTTTCATTCCCCTTTCCCTCTTATTAAGGCTAAATTTTTTTAATCTTATTTCCGATGTGGGTTTTCCTCAAAGGTATTTTCTCTTTTCAACCTTTTATTTTCAAAGAAAAATTTCAAATTGAGAGGACGCAATTTATTGAAGGAGGGGAGAATGTGACACCCCGAGCTTCCATGATACGCTTCTCATTCAATAATGCAATAGCTTGCATTGTACGCAACTTCGAGTTCTAAAACACCGCGACTAATCAAAGTAGCCGTTATGAATAGTAATAACCACTTTTTAAAATTATAGAAATTTTATATTTCAAAATGGACTTCATTTTTGTATTCGTAATATCGAAATTATCCAAAGTTGAATTTTTTTTAGTTTTCTGAGAACTTCCAATTTTTTATGAATAGTGAAAATTACTTAAAAACAACGTTTTTAATCAAAATAATTTATAGTGATAAATTATACTATTTAGTGGTTTTAATGTATAATTAGAATATATTTTTACCATTTTATCCAATGGTGGTCATTAGAATTAATTTAACATTGAAAGTGCACATAAACAATTGCTAATCTTTTGATATAAATTGTTTCTTAAAAACACGCTATTATTGTGACATCGAGAATTAATTATAATATTAATTAATGCACCTCATATGTTTGGAATTTTTTAAAATAGACATCATTTTTGAATTCGGAATATCAATTATAGCTTAGGGTGAAATTTTGGCATTGTTCTGAAAAACTTCAATTTTTGATGAATAGTGAAACCACTAAGTGGTAGTTAAATAACTGATTTTTCGTTTAAATGAAATATTACCTCTTCTGTGATTTGATTTTCAAAAATCCGACATACATGGTTTTCATTATGAAGTAAAATGTGGTTGAATGAGATTAAAATAATTTTTTGGTGAATAGTAACTTTTAAGTTCTTAATCGCGATTAGAGATAATTAGTGTAGTTTAAGGTAAAAATAATGTTTTAATAATATGAGATGAGATTGAAACTTGTCCTACTCCTATTGGATGAGTCATGGCCGACCAAGACAACCCATGGGTAAACTTGGGGACCCCATGGAGCCACTTTGGTTGGAAAATGACATTAATATATATTTATTTAATGTTAAAGTAAAAAATGGCACAAACATGAAATGTTTTACTAAAACAATTTTTACATGGGGATATACAAGTCATATTTTTTACTATAAATAGTCATTGGAAATATAGAAAGATTTCCTACATAATAGTATTTTTTTTATAAATTTTAGACATTAAATAAATTTAATTATTTATGACATCATTATGATGCAGCGATGACCTCATTATTTAATGATTTTAATAAAATGAAAAGATAATGTACAATGCAAGGCTTGAACTTGTCCAAAGACTATTGGATGGGTAGATTTAGAACCCTTATCACCTTAGCCATGAATTATATATGTTTAGGACCTTTAGAATCCGAAAAGAATTGTATAATAAAGTAAAATTTCCTTACTTTCCAAGAGTGCCCCTCCTCTCCTATTATAAAAGGCCCCCACCTCTACCACCTCATTCACATGTTCAAGCAATTTGACTCGTCCAACATATTCCCAAATACTCTCCCAACATCCCCCTCTTACTCCTAGAAGCCTCACTTTGGGCAGAACTCTTCCCAAGGAAGCCTTTGGCTCAAATCAAAAAGAGTTACCGGATTTTGAGGTAATGTCTTCTCTAATGTTGTTTTGTTTTATTTTTCTTCTCCAACCCCCTAAACTATTTTTATTCATTTCTTTTGTAACAGAACTAGTATCCTCAATATACTAGGATGTTTTTATAATAAGGATTCGAGCTACACTTACACACACCTACATCTAACGGTTAATGAACATACTATTTCTGTGGATGGCGAATTTTTGCCTCCCGAAATGATGATTGTTCAACACTCATATAACACCTCTAATGGTGGCCATTATGATGAAAATATTTTTATATATGATATATATTATGTTTTTGTTTTCCTTATGATTTTGTATTTTTCATTTATGGCATAACTTTATGGTTTCCATTATGGGTAAACACGATATTTTCATTTTAGGAAGTGCAGACTACCGCCCCCTCAAAGTGATTTGAATCGTTAATACCATATGTGGGATGTATAAAGGATGGAGTAAGTGGTATTATATGATATATTACACTGGAATTATATTATACATTTATATCATTATGATTTCATTCCATTAAATACGAAATAGAAATGAAAGTAGCGTTCATGCGTACGTACGGCTTACCGTCTCCATGAACGGTGCATTTCATTTCTTACCTCTAAATGTTACGTAATATTATAAATGAATGTATATACTGGATATATATGATATATATGATATCTATATTATGAATATAATTCTGGATATAATGGATATTTCACCACATGAACAATGTGTAATTATAAGAAGTTTATTTTTGACTCAAGTACCTAAGATCGTCAAAACGACCGTTATTAACATAAATAATTACATAATGTTCATAACATGGTAATAAGTGATATAAAAGGAATAATGAACATGAAAAAGGTTCTTAAGTAAATATAAATTAACTCTAGTTTATTATTCATGAGGTTAAAGAATGATCAAGTCAAGTCGGACACGAGGTAAGTGAACTTCTTAACCCAATTTCTATTCTTTGGGTCAATCTCCTACTTTCAAATTATGTCCTATAATGTATTTTTACATTATTTATTTTTACATATAGTGAATACACATAATAGACCTACTTTATTAAAAAAATGATCTTTTTAAGGACTTCGTCTCAATCCCCTTTCATTGAGACATATTTGGTTTTATACACAACTTTCTTTTATACGGTGTATAAATCCCTTTGACTTTTACGTTTATTCAAAAGGAATCATATTTATACGAAGTGTTTACTAAACGAAAAAAGGAAATGTTTTTGTCGTACGTATGCGGAGACAATGACTTCTCCGCCGCCGTGACCACTATTTGAGTTTCGGGTTCCTCTACAAGCCATACCTTTTTTAATGAAAAATAAATACCATGTTATACTTTTCTTTTATTTTGGTATTGAAAATGGTTTTGAAAGAATTGTCATTATATCAATGTGTTGTATTGATATCTTGTGATTGAAATGTGGAAATGTTATGTTTCCTTTATCCATGTTTTATGTGATATGATTATGTTATGGTTTATAATATGTTTAAACCTATTCATCTGAGGAATGCATTGGACATAATAAGTGACGGGTGGAGCCCGCTATAGCTCCTCGATACATCGGTAGGTCTCATGAGACAACTAGACGTGGAATTGGACAATGCCCTTTCCCTATTTGATTTATGGTTTTGGCTGAGGCCTTAATCATTTTAGACGTCTTGGCCAAGGCCTTGAAAAAATGTTTCAGAAGGTCTGGCATTATGCATTCCATCATTATGAAAGTGGTTATTGATATTGGATGTGATTATTCGACCAATAGAATATCCATGTGAATTATTAAATGGAATTATCTCATTTTACTTTTTCCATATTATATTGAAGTTCATGTTTAAAATGCTTTTGTTTTAGTTATACATTGCCTTAAATGTTAATGTTTATTTATAAAAGCTTCCGCATTATTGTTATCCTTACTGATCATCTGAGCTCACCCCTTTCAATTTTTTAATATTTTCCAGGATGTGAAGAAGTATTTTATGAATGAACTGCAGGGATAGTCAAAAGAGGCTATGAGTGTGGACTATGAAGACTTTGTTATTATTTTTTCACTTTATGATGTAATGTAACATTTATGAATGTATCTAGTGTTTCCAAGGCTACTAAACTAATCGGTCTTTCGAGACTTGATATTTTGTGATCATGCCAATGTTACGAAGTAATGCACTGACTCTGGGTAGCTGGGGTCGGGGCGTTACAACTCTTCTATACCGACCCTCCTTATCAATTGGAAAATTTCAAAGACATGTAGACTGGGTTCTAGGGAATTTGTTGACATCACTGAGTTTTCATTATTGGCTGATTCCATTGTAAGCATGTGCGGCCCAATTTTTAATGTAGGAGGGTCCATCTCAAGACTATTTTGATAAAACTTATTATTATTCATTTATAAAATGATTTATACATAGTATTGGGATGACTGTATTGTGTGTTTTGAAAATATTTTTTAATGAAAAATATATTTCCCTGGTTGTTCATAAATAGAATGAAAAGGGGGATTTTAAATTAACTAAAATGGTTTAGTGAAATGGTTTTCAAAGAATTGAAATGAATTATGAAAATAATAACATAGATTACCTTGGGTACTTATGTTCATCTTGTGTCCATAATCCATATATATAGGATTATCAAGAGGTTTACTCATTGAAATATCCTATGTTTCCTAGGCCCATTGTACTATGGGATTGATATTGACATTATTGGGGGGGGGGTTACTCATTGGGTATTCATATCCTTCCTTGGCCTATGTTCTAGGAACCATATTTTTCACTTGATTAATTATATTATGAGTAGTATGATAGTCTGAACTATAGTGATCCTTGGCATTTATACATGTGCATCTATTTTGTGTTGCCTAGATTTTTGGTTTTCTCCTTGATATGCATGTTTATGCTTATGAAAGATGTTATGGAAAATGTGTTCTGAAATTAATATACTTGATTTTTATTTATAACTATGAAAAATTGGAATGTTTACAATGTTTTCTATAAAAATGATTTTATGATTATCATGCCATGTTTTTTTTTGAAATCAACGTTCAAGAATTGTTATATAGAAACTTATTATGGAACACCTAGGTGGGATCCTGTATCACCCCCGAGATTTTATGAAAAGTATTCTTTTTAATTTAATTAATTTCTTGTGTTGTATGCTACACCAAAAGGAGCTTGCACAACACGTATCCTTGACTTGCCTTGTATTACACACAATCGTGACCTTCCTCGATAGCATGTGTAGTACGCAATAACATGTTTCACTAAACAACAATATGCTATTAATATATTATTAAAACTAGAAATTATGAATATTAATAACAAATTTTTTAAATTTTTTAAATTTTATTTTTCAAAATGGACTTCATTTTTGGATTCGGTATATCGAAATTAGCTTAGGGTGAAATTTTGGTAATTTCCGGATAACTTTCATATTTTGCTGAATAGTGAAAATTACTAAATTTTAATTAAAAACAACTTTTTCAATCCAAATAATTAATAGTGATAAATTATTAATTTTAGTGGTTTTAAATTATATTTAGAATATATATTTACAATGTAATACAATGTTGTCATTGGATGTAATTTCACATTTAAACTATACATAAACAAGTGTCAATCTTTTGATAGTTATTATCTCTTAAGAACACGCTATTTGTTTTGATGACGGGAATTAATTTTTAAATTAATTAATGCAACTGATATGTTTTGAATTTGGTAAAATGGACATAATTTTTGAGTTCATAATATCAAATATAGCTTAGGCCTAATTTCTGGTATTTTTCTGGAAACATTCAATTTTTTGATGATTAGTGAAACCACTAAGTGGTAGTTAAAAAAATAAATTTTTCATAACACTAAATTTTACCGCTTCTGTGAGTGGAATTTCAAAAATACGAGAGACACGGATGATGTCAGTAAGTAAAATGTGGTTCAATGAGATGAAAATAATTTTTGGTGAATAGTAACTTTTTACTTTTATTTACCACAGTTAAAAGTAAATAGGGTAATTAAGGGTAAAAATGATATTATTATTACTCTAACACATGTAATAATTCTATTGGACAAGTGTAATTCGACCAAAAACAACCTTAGGAATAAAATATGACCATTTAGGCCCACTTGGAATAGATTAGGACATTTATTATTAATTTATTTAAAGAAGGGTTAAAATGGTTTAAATCAATGTTTAATAAGTATGTCATTTTTAATATAGGGTTATACATAAGATAAATTCTAATATAAAATTTCATTAGAAATCTAAAAATATTTCCTACATAATGATAGTTTATTTGTAATTTTTAGACGCTATAGAATTTAATTTATTTATGACACAAATATGATGCAGTAATTATCTTATTAATGAAATATTGACATAATGGATGTTATAAATACCCAAATAAATATAATTTGAGACTTTTGATGAATTAAAATAATTTTATAGGTTAATATGACATGTTATTATTGATTTAAGTAACTTTTTCCAAACTAATCATTCTGTTATGATTTTCACAAAAATCAATTGCTAAATAGTGTCCAAATTGACATAAAATAGTTTTTAAAACAAATATTATATTATTAAATGTTATTTATTCCTAAAAATCTAAGGTTAGGAAAAATGTCTTAGATAAGGTTATATATATTAATAATAATCAACTTGGGGTTCTTTTGGCTTGTTATAGTATGTTTATTAACCTTATAGTGTAAGAACACAAAAAGACACGGTAAAAAATACAATTATCTAACTTAAAGTTAAATATAAATGATAAGTTTAAAATAGAAACCTAAACTTGTCTAAATTCTATTGGACGAGAGTATTGCGACCCATCCCCACCTTAGCTTAGAAATAAATCAATTTGGAGCTATTTAAAACCGAATTTAGCTTTATAATAAAATAATATTTTTAGTTTTCCAAAGGTGCCCCTCTCCTCCCTTATAAAAGGGCACCTCCTCCCCCTCTTCCTCACACCACTTTGAGCCTTCCATCCCAGAAAACCCCTACCAATTTCTCCTATACACTTCACTAGAAACATCCTAGAGGTCCTGGTCTTTTTAAAATACCAATTTTAGTTCCCTAACAGGATATCTCAAAAAAGCGTTTCAAAGAAGAGGTAATGTCTGTTACCAATTCTTTCAACTTTATTTCTTCTTCCACGTCTACTTATTTAGTTGTTTCATTATGAAGTATTAACATCAGTATCAATCATATACTGATATGTTATTATATGTTTGAAACAACCCTATTTCACCATCTATCCATCCTACAGAAAATGAAATCACATCGCGTCTGTACGTACGGAATACCGTCTTCACGCCGTAGTGTAATCTATTTTCCACAACCACATTACTTGGATGGTTATAATGGTGTAAAGAATGAATATATATGATTATTGTAAAGTGATATTGATTCTGAAATAGTATACATACACTCCAATACAATTCCACGATCATGAGAACGATATCATCGCTCGTGCGTACGTACGGACTACCGTCTCCACGATGCGATGAGATTCATTCTCCACGTTAACCATTCATGAATGATTATAAAATATATATAATAAGTAATCATGAAATATATTACATAATAATGATCCTATATTTATGTGTATATATATGTATTTCATCTACATAATTCCATTCAACTCAATAAGGAAACGAAAACAGCGTTCATGCGTACGTACGGCCTACCGTCTCTAAGAACGGTGTATTTCTTTCCATTTACTAATCTATTATATATATGTATATTATTAATATATATTATATATGAATCATGTTTTATATTCTAGAATTAATTAATCATGATCTAAGTAATCATATGAATAATTACAAGTCAAAACACGGACGACAAATGAAACGATTTTACCCAAAACGCTCTTTAACATGGAATTTACAAAAGAACGGGTAATATAAAGTCGTAAGTGAACCATATATGATATCATAACAATGATTATGATTTTGGAATAAGTCAATGACATTAATTAAATCATTATACAGGTGGTTCAGACACTTACGAAGCAAATCAGACCTAAGGTAAGGGAAATATCACAATCTCATTTTTTCCGAGATTGTTTATACTTTGGTATTTACTGGGGTGTATTTCATCATCCACATCCATGATTCCTCAATATGTAATATTATTTCCATCCATATATAATTGTTTAAATAAAATTTTACCCTTCTGTGAGTTTTTAGTAAAACATATGATATGAATCTTTTGTCGTTTTTCGTACGAGGTACATTTGGAGTTTTCCGAAAAAAGTACGAGAAGAATGTTTTTTTAACTTATACGGCATGAATGGATTTTTAAAACATTATTTCCAAGAAGCATCCCTTACATGTATTCACGTTTATTTTTAATCAACTGCTTTTAGTTTAGAATTGTATGACATGTTAAGAAAAGTAAAGTGTTTTTGAAGCAGAAAGGATATTTTCCTCAAGAATGGAGTTCAAGTGTTTTATCAAAATTATTTTCCATATAAGATAATAAAGGGTTCTGTTTATATCCCTATTATTACATTGATTTTATTATGTTGTGATTATGTTTATGAATTCCTTTATCTTATATGAATTTTTTTATGATGTCACGATGTTTAAGATTCCCATTTTTATTACATGGGTTATGCAATGATGTATGATTTATGATTTTGTGGAACACATAAGAATGGTATCATTATGAGATGGGTGGGACCTATATCTCCCTCCATTTTATTGGGTAAAGATATTATTTCTCATGAGATAGACATGGCTGGAACGGTAGGTTAAATCGGTTCAGTGAAACAGGACTGAAACGAGGAATGAACTCGGTTCAGAAATGGACTTTGTCCACTAAGATAGTCTTGGCAATGAGTCTTGACTAACAAGAAATGATTCTCTATGATTATGTGTGTACGCCACAAATTTTCATGTTTTAAGTTGTTATTATTGGGTTTACATTTCACTACTATGATTTATCCCATGTTATGATATTATGATTTCTTTTGTAGGTTAAGATTTCCAAAATGTTATGTTCTTATGAATATGATGTGATTGATATTTCCTTTGTTTACCCTTACTGAGCATTTGAGCTCACCATTTTATGTTTTCTATTCCCCAGGATATAAAGAAAGGTTTTAGGTAGAAAAAAAGGAAGATCTTTATGGGAGATGTTGAAGATCTTTCACCACGATTAGAAGATTATATTCCAAGTTTCCAGAGACACTAAACTATTACGGTCCTTGTGTGTGTGTTTTTGTTATGTACTAAGTATTCAGCAAAATTAATGTAATGTCCATGTACGTTAAGCTTCGAGTCTCTATAGATCCTACCAATCTAGTTATCTCACACCCTAAAAACCTCTTAGGTGGTGTACATACCTATGTATATCTTTGAATGTAGTGAAATGAAATTCATTATAGAGAGGTATGGCGGTTTTATATCAGCTAATATGGTTATCTAGTGATGATATGGTGGGAGTTCATCCAAACTACCACATAGAGTATATGTTTTTTTGGTCCTTTTCAGTTGGAATTGTCACTTAGAGATTTTGGATACTATTACATTAATTATGTTTCTGATATTTTATTACAGTTATAACATATATTTAATAGATTTATTCTATTCCTTATTGATCTGTTTATATATATTCCATGAGTATATACATGTTTGGAGAAATTGTTCTCTTTGGTTTGTTGTTCGATGCATGGGTGCATGCCACCAACCCATGGGGATTGGGAACACCCGTCATGTATGTGACAGAATGGGTCGAGTTCTAGGTTTGTGGGTAACTCTGGTCGGTAAATTATATATCCCTTAATTGAAACCTTTAAAAACAAATTTACACACTCATGTACTTCCCTAAATTGAGACCAAGGAATAAAGATAAACATTTACCACACTATAATTCACCAAATTTTCCTAAATTCATCCTCTATTCCAACAACTTGTGTATCACATTCTAATTCACCTACAATGTTAGGCCAACCATCCTTGAGTCTACCCTAAATTTCCCAAAATTTTCAACAAATTACAAAAAAACTCATGTTTCTTCACCAAAACCATCAACCCTTACCACATAGCCCTCTAGACCAAATCATCACTAGAATACACTCTTCTTGTTCCACTAGCAATGTCCAAAATATCCATCTATTCTTTATACACCCAGAACACCGGAAACCCTGGTTGAACCTTCTCTTGGGTAACCATAAAAGTAAAATGATACAAAAACCCTAAAAAAGGGTTGCGCTTAAAAATGGATATTATCTCTCCCTAAAATCCATAGACATAAAATATAGTGGCACATGTACATCGACACTACTAGAAAATCATACACTATAGGGTCCAAAACACAACTCACAAGGTATCAACACAAAAGATTCACCACATCCACATTAATAGTTTCTATTTCACATATTAAGGTTACATCAAATACACACAGGAAATATTACATTAACTAGAACATCCGAACCCATCATGGAATCGCATTCTAAAACCCAAGGCCTTGAAAATTAGGTAAACTCACTTCCCAAACCACCCATAAATAGGTTTAGAATCTAGAATAAGGAATACCTACCTCTAGTTTCCTTAAATGTCCCCTCATATTCTCATATCCCTTATTAATTAAACTTTATGATTTAAAACCCAATTATTCACATTTAAAAAAAATTAAATTTCAAAATCTAAACATTTACAATTTCAATAGAAATCCTTTTATTAACACAAAATTTCAAAAAAAATCCTTGATTCATTCAAATTCATATTTCAAATTTTTTTCATAAAAGATGATTTCTAGCAGTGATAAAAAATATTATACAATAGGTAAAATGAATATTACTAACATGTGAGACAAAAATAACTATCAATCATAGGGCATATATAGTTGAACTATCATTTCTATGTTCCTAGCATGATGTAAGAACTCACATTCCCTCTATCACTATAAAATTCTAAAATATTAAACATAATAAATTAATAAAATACTATCTAAGTGCACTACTCAAGGTGGATGTATCAAGAAACCACAAAAATCATAAAATAAAACATCAATTCCCGCCACTAGAGACATTGGTTTTCCCTCATATGTGGGGCTGTAGAAAACTAGAAAAATGCACATTACCAAGCCATGATAAGATCAAAGTCATGTATTTAACATGCACCAAATAGTAAAGAAAAAACACCAATACAATTCCACATTGTAATATCCCCTTCTTGATACCCGCTAAACTGGTGCCCTAATTAAGGTAGTCGCATAACCTTAAGCACACCTCCCCATATGAAAAAGGATGCTGACTAGTAGTATGAGACTATAGAGATACATTCATGAGACTATACCCAAAAATCAGTATCAATCAACAATAAAAATTAAATTAATATATAATATAACCAACATGAAGAATAAATAAACAACATATATAAAAATCCAATAAATAACCATGTAGTACATGTTACAAAAATATGAAGGATACCTTATATGGAAGGTAGTGATATAAGTAATTTCCAAAACCAAAAAAATAAAAGGTCCCAAACACAGACCGTAGTCCCATCCCTGTCTTGAGATTCCATGCTCCAACCCATCAGCCAATGCACAAACCAAAAACCATTTCCCTATCATTAACCTAGGCCAGAAACAAGTAGCTTCCTCTTAAGTATCCAAGTGCCATTGCGTCCTGAGTAAGGTGTATGTATAACTTGGTAGGACACCGCCAATGGTGTCTGAAGAATTACCCTATGTAGACAATAATGTATTAAAGATAATTAAATGCAATAAATAAATGAGTAATCAAGGAACTGTGTTTCACATTTAAATAATTATTAACAACAATTATATCATTTTAGTTCCATAACATCAACTAATAAAAGAAAAACTCTATTCATACCAGGGGATTATGCCATAGCCAGAAGGGGGTCACATAATTTTTATCAAGGAAAAATTCACTAAACTCAACTTCTTAACATACCCTAGAGCCTCAGTTTGGTGATCAAGTGATTTCTATGAGTTTGGGAATCACATATCCAAAATCATACACCCCAAACCTCACCAAGCCCATACATTGGGAAGCATAGTGTCTCAGTCCGACATCCCAACCATAGATTGCATAAAGAAATGATAGAGAACCAATCAATATAGTCTCATAAAATGAAATAATTAGGGGAATGGATCCTATATTTGATTCCCTAACCCCTGAATTATAAGGGTGTGGTTTAGATCATCATTCCAACCTGACCTGTGGGCCTAAAAACTCATGTCAAAACCCCAAATACCACTAAGCCATGTTCACATAATACTTTAACCATAACACATTTAAAAAACACAAACCATAACCATTAATCTAATTTATCATTTTCAATCATAAATTCGTATACATATTCCACTTATATGAAATAACCCTTAACACATATACCATTATTCCAAACACCACATTTTTCTATGTCAACATATAGGCACATTCATCATTTAGTTCATTTCATAACCATGTTAACATTCCATCATAATAGGCATGGGTTATATCTCACTAACCCATATATCATTTCAATTACTATGGTTTTAATATTCCTTTTAAACAAAATAATTTAATAAAACCCACTTCAAAATACTCATATGAAATCATCTTGAAGAACACTTTAATCAAGTAGCGTCCTCATTGGGTAAAACCTAATGCATACCCCAAGACTCCTATTTCCATTATCAGTTAATCATTAATAATTTTTCAAAATAAAGGGACCACACCCCCATTTCAAAACATCACTTAAAATTCATTAATAAGAACTTGTTTTAAATCATTTGGTGTTCAAAACCTTCTTTTGAATCATTACTCACTTTAAAAACATCAATTTCTTCATTGAAAACCATGGTTGGTTAAAACCCAAAACACATCCATTAAACCATTTCAAAATACCCTTAAGAACATACAAAAATAATATGTCATCATTCAAGTGATCCTAATAACCAAGCTCACATAACCAAAAAAAATTCAAATCGTATTAATTTCATTAATTACCATATATTAATGTTTACCAACTCATTTCACCCTTTTTAGTGGATTGGTATACCCCAATGGTAGCTCTAGGTTCAGTCTCACATTTTCAATGAACCCAATGACATCCATCAACGGTCTCAAAACTCAATATAAGGACCCATATCACTTTAAAAATTCAAATAAATTAAAAAAAAATATTAAAGAACATTGGCCAACCACATTCTCATATATAACGATGACACAATGGGAAAAATCATTAATACTACATACCACATGCTTGTAGATGATTAATAGCCAAAACACAGACATTTATCCAAACTCAACAATCTACTAACACGAGAATTAATAAAAAAAAGTAAAAAAAACATGTTTTTATGGTTTAATGAGGATAAAAACCCACACACCAAGACTCTTCAATAAAATATATGGAAACATAGTCTAATACATTCTTGGAGCCTTGATTCGCACTTAAAGGCACAACTAACTACCAAAGATCGAAGGAGAATCACCAATGGAGGATGACGGGGTTTCAGATTCATCACCTGAGTAATAGGGGGATGAATGGGGAAGAAATTTTGAGAATAAATAAATAATAATGGGAGGCCAATATTAAAATTTCCCTTTTTATGGGATGCATTGTTTTGATACATGGTTATCCAAATGGTGCACTAACAATGCAGCTCCATATGTCTAAGAGGGTCTAATCTTCACAGTTTCCTAGAAGCACCCACACCATTTGGAAAATGGTTTGGTGACCATTAACCAACCCTTATCCAAAAGAAGGCCAGACTATATGGTTTCCTTGGAAAAGGGCATTAATAGAACTAACCATCCGCTAACTGTGGGCAGCTTTGATCCCCTCCTTTCATATCCTGAAGCACCGTAACACCCCCCAAA
Source organism: Viscum album (assembly GCA_963277665.1). Taxonomy (NCBI): domain Eukaryota; kingdom Viridiplantae; phylum Streptophyta; class Magnoliopsida; order Santalales; family Viscaceae; genus Viscum; species Viscum album. The sequence continues at coordinate 550,649,308 of OY728158.1, forward strand.
ACATCACATACACCCAGTAACTACTTCATTAGAATTAATAAAGGGATTATAACTAAAATTTTACCAAGTACTTACCATCACAAAATATTAGGACCATACACCCATAGAATAAATAAATAAAACGTGGAAATGATGATAATGATTTTATTTATTATCAATGCAGAAAAATATTGAAGATAAATATTTACTTTTCAAGGCCTAATAATGAAAAAAGCATGGTACAAAATTAAAAAATAAATCTAATGAAATATTATGTGGTCAGAGCTAAAATTTATACCTAGTGTAATTGATTAATATTTTATAGAAAAAGAATTATGAAACCTATTTTTATTACAATAAAAAAATTGGTATGGGAATAAAATTACTCTTCTAGTTATGAATCTAAATTTGATTCATCTAAAGAAGAGATGTATGATTAAATTTTTATATTCATCTATAATGATTATAAAATTACTATATTATTATAAATATTAAAAGAAATTATAAGAATTTTTTAAAAAATAATAATTAGAAAAATACTCATGATGGATCATATAATAAATTATGTAATGAGAAAAAAAAATATTAAACACAAAAACATTAAACAAAAAAATTATTAAGTTAAATGTGAAGAAGGTAAATGAATTCTATTACATTTTATTTTAGAATAAAAATATGAACATAGAATTGAAAATGAAAAGATGATGGGTGATCTATCTACTTTTTGTTCTAGGGATACAACATCATGATAAAATAAAAATCTTGTGTAAATTGAGATTTATTTTTTATGATATAATTTTAGTAAAAATGTATAATTTTTTTATTCTGATTCTTAAGTTAGTGACTCTACATTTAAATATTATACTTTCAAATTAATAGTCATTATCAAAATGAACACTCCATGATATTTTTGAAGACTCTTGGTCAAACCATGTATTTGTTTATAACTCATTTTATTCTCTATTAACTATGAACACATTTTTTTAATCTATATGGATTTTTAATGAATAACATACTAATCACACGAGTCATATGTTTGAATGGGTGCCAAAATATTTTTGGATCTATGTTTTATACAATGTGTGTCTGAGAATCATCGAAAATGATGTTTAGTATATTGAAAGTGGATGTTAACAACATATGAATGGTGGTATACTAATGTTTTTACATGTTAAAAAATTTGGTTATGATAGTGTTACATTTAGTGAAAACTCAAATGGAAAATTAAAAGGTTTAGAGAATTTTGAATATGAAATTAAAATATTATTTAAAAAGATTCATTTGTTTAATGATTGAGTCACAATTTTATAAGTATTTAAAAAAATTGTGATGATATTATAAATGTGATATTTGAATATTCTAAATTCATTTTTTATATATGAGAATATATAATTTTTATAAAAAATGAAATGGACATATTTAGTCAATTAATTTTGATGATTTAACTGAATAAAATGTCAAAATATTTAATAATGCGAAATATATCATTGTTTGGTGGAATTAAATATTTCCCCATGTAAATATTCAGTTTTTCAAAATGTTGTTCAAAATGAAAAAGGTGTTTGACATACTTGATCTGAAACTGGGAAGTACCTTTTTATAAGATTTGTGCTCAAAATGCATGTAGAATAAGTAGTAGTTTAAATATATTCTAGAGTTATTGAATTACATATTTTATAATATTTTATATTTTAACTAAAAAATGTTGGTATTAGAGGAGAAAAGTTATGCGTCTTCTATTTTTTAGGAATATATGGAATTTACATTGATATATTTTCATGCACAAAAACCAATGACTCGGTATTTTTTTTACCTTCTATAAATTGGATTAAAATGATAAAGAATAACCATATTAAAGAATTATAAGTAACATAAGTTTTTATTTTTCAAATATATAATTTGAGAATTATTTTGATGAAAATGTACATAGTCATAATTTTTTGAGATGCGCAAAAACAATTGTGAAATTGAAAAGAGATATGTGAATTTATAAAAAATTCCTTGGACACCTATTAAATGATTAGTCATTTCCAAAAAAAATTGGAAATAAGATGATAACTTATGTTCTCTTGTGTATAATTTAATTATTCTAGCCCCTATTAAATAAGAAGCCTTATAAAATCTGGGAGTAAATGAAGCCACGATTGGTTATTTTTTATTATTTGGTTGTTATATTTAGATTCATAATACCATAGATTCATTAGAGCAACTCGATTCAAAGAATAATAAATATTTTTTCTCGGGTATTCAAATTCAAATAATGAATATAGAGTTTTAAACAAAATAACATTACTTATTTATGAATACTTTAATTTTAATGTTGATAAAAATAATTTAATGGAAATAAAATATTATTTAGAAATATATGAATAAAAATGTAGAGGCATAAATTTTGAAGAACTTTAATATTATTAATTTGATGAATATATTGACTGGGTTAGTGTCTCTAATGAATAGGCATTAAAACTTTATGAATATCACTTGGTTAATAAGCTAATTATGACATAACTATTTGTGTTAAAACTAAATAAAATTTAAGAAATATTTTTTCTTATCAAGCATTTATTTATAATATTGTGCAATAAAATATTAATTATTTTCTATCTTATTCAAATTGCATGATTTTAGTGCATTAATAAACAATTAAATTTAATAGGAATAAATTATGGACCATATTTTAACCCCCCAAGGATCAAATTTTAATTTTAACCAAATGAATATATAGAAACATGTGGGATGAATAATATAATATAATTGAAAAAATTATAAATTAGCGGATGAAGGATATAAGGTTGAAGAATGTATTGGTATTGAAGAATCAATACCCCCAAATACTTAATTAAAATATATGATATTTTTTGGCATATACATGAAATTATGGAATTAAATTTTTTCAAATGGATGTCAAAAGATCATCTTTAAATTGATATGTTTCATAAACTTTTATTTAAAATAACCGATAGGTTTCTATAATATATATTTTCTTCACTATGTTTTAAAACATTCAAAATATATTTATAGTTTGAAACATGATCCTCAGGCTCGGTATGAGAGGTTTTCATTATATCTTTTTAATAATGGTTTTTTAAATGGAATAATTGATAAAATCTTATATATTAAAATGGATTCCAAAATTTATTTAACCATTAAAATATATGATGATGATATTGAATTTTCATATTAATGTGACTCACTTTTTAATGAATTTTCAAATGTAATGTCTTAAAAATTTGTCATGATCTTTTTGTATGAATTTATTTTCTTTTTGTGATTAAAAACACTATAAATGATATGTAGTATTTTTTATAATCTATAAAAACATGATAAATTATTTTTTAAATATTTGGTCTTGATAGTAGTAAATTATAATATTTTGTAATGACTAATTCATGTATGCTATATAATAATTATGTAGGATATCATTTTTATAATATGTTGTTTAGTGAAATGATGGGTATACAACATTATTTTATAGTATCTAGATCTCCAATAATAATTTTTCAAAAGTATATTTTCTATATTAAAATAAAATCCTAAATAAAATAATTTAATAGATGTTAAAAGAGTAATTTATTATGTTAAAGGATCTCTGAGTCTCATATCATATACACACATCATTTAAACTAATTTGTTTTTATGATTTTGATTTTGGTTAGAGAAAATATATTTAAAATCATTGTAGATTTGTGTCACATTATTTTAAAATTTCTAGTTTCATGAATTAATAAGAAACATATTTCATATATTTATCAATAACTGGGAGTGAGTATATTATTGGTGCTTCTCATAGTTTCCATTATTTTTTGAATTAAAACAACTCTTTTTGATTTTTTATTTTATTTTAAGAAAATATTTTTTCATAATACATCTAATATTTCTATGATGAAAAATAATTTACAAAAAATCAAGGACTAAAACAATTGATATTTGATAAATTTTTATATTGATCATATTCAAAAATAAAATATTATTTAGAAATTTCATTCTATAGAAGATAAGTGTTATGGAATTATTACTGAACCAAATGGTTAGGAAATTAAAAAAAATAAATGTGAACTTTTAATGATAGAAATATAAATTTATAGAATATGTTCATTAGGTGTTATTCAATGATTATGAAATATAATTTTAATCTTGTATTCTTTTTGGGCAGTTCTGATGAAAAAAAATTATATTTATCACTAGCATGTGCTGTAATAATTTGATACTAATTAATTCATTTAATATTATTTTTATTCATTCATTGGACATATTGGAATGTTATTATGGATCTTAATAGAATGATTATAATTTCATGCATTCATACACCATATTAAAAACTATAATATATTCATCAATTTGTTAATTTAATGGGGTCTTAGTTATCTTAATGCTATCAATTTTATGTTAGTTTCGTTCCATGTAATAATTTAGGGGGAGAATCCAATGTTCAATTTTAATTATAATGGACATTTTATTTCTAATTATTGATTTATATCATAGAGGAGCATATTTAAAAAAATATGTAGTCAAATCAAAGATAGAATCAACTTGTTTTTTTTTGAAAAATTTCATATATGGAGATTTTTTTTAATTTACACTTGTTTTTTAATTATCTAAAAGGGTATAATGATTAAATAACTCCTCGGTCAACTTTTCATACTTTTTTAGATAATTATAATTTTTTTATAATTTTAACATGTAACTTCTTTTATTTTAATTATTTATCCACTCTAACATGAGTTAATGAAATCATTTCACTTTTGGATTGTTTTTAAGAAATACTATTGTTTATAATTTTTTCTACACAATTATATATTTTGTTTGTTTACATATTGAATTGTTTTTTGGAAAAAAAATCCATCACAATATGAGTTAATATAAAATATAATGTATGTACTCTAATTGTAGGTTTTATATAATATGGAAAAGTATTGGGTCGACTATATGGTTTTTATTATCGTGAGTTTCAAATGACCGCGAGTCAATCAACCTATGAATCAAAGAAATGTCACCACAATATTTGGCATAATTCATGACTATGGATCAACCAAAAAACATTTGGGAATAATTTGAATTACTAAATAACCAACTGCATGAAGAAATAGGAATGATTATAATAAAATAGAAAGAATTTTTATTTTTAATAAACCAATCATATTATGGATCATGACATATAATAAGATAGATACTAGAATAATTTTGAATAGATTAAATTACCTAACATTGTAAATTACATTGATCATACATTTTAAAATTGATAAACCACATAATATAAAATTGATTTACTGAACATTATGAAACCAATAGACAATATGATATAAATACGACTTTCCACATATTTAATATGGTTGAGAATATAATGAAAATAATTACATTATAAAAAAAGAATTATGGTGATATTGTTCCTACAAAAAGTCATGATATACAAATTCTTCAACCTATCATTCCTTAATAGAGTATTTTCTATAATGATTTATTTCAATATTTTTTGATTTTTACATTTTGATTTATGACAAGTTTTTGTTAAACGTTTTATTTGAACTAAAGATTAATTTAAAACATATTGAAACTTGGGAAGTTATTGTGTCTTTTTGAATGAAATATATTCCTCAAAAATTCAACATAATTTAAACTCTCACACTTATTTCTTGGGGAAGAATAAGTTTTAAATTTAAATCATTTAGAATATTAACACATTGGAACACTTATTTAATTAAAATATTTTATGGAATATTATTTATGGTAAATATGTTTTATTATTAAATTATTAATTCTGTTAACATGTTATAATATGTAGAATATTTAAAATTTTATAGATTCATGATATGAACCAGGTTAGATTATTTTATATTCCCATTCAGTAATGATACATACACATGTTTCTTCTGAAAGGAAAAAGTGCAACAAATTTCTTCAACAAAATCTGTTTTTCATGAAAGAACCCTATATATTGAGTTTAATAGAATAAGATAAAAATGATTATAAGTATAATTTTTAACTATAATATGAGATAAAAATGGTTATCAATTACATCTCTCAACTGAACCTCAGTTTTTTATCATTTACTGCTAGAGAAAAATTTGATACTTAGAAACTTAGATCCATTATTGTTTTTCTAGATTATTTCATGTCACATTTTTCATATTTAATATTCATTTCTTTATTAAATAACATATAAAACGTAGGATTAAGATAATAATACACTATAAAAACTAATTTTAAGGGTTATGCCTCTATGTGTGCAAAAGTACGTGTAAATGGGTTTTGAAATAGGGTGATTGAAAATCATTAGTGGGTTGAATATCTAGTAAAAAATACTTATCATTGGAATTTTTATCAAGGGTTAAATAGGTGGTTATAAATCATTTTTCCCCATTAAAATTTTATGGATTCAATATATAATAGAATCCCTCTCTATTTATGATCGAGAGAGGAGATTTATAGAGTATGAGTATTCAGATCCAAACTATATTAAAAATATCAATGGTTTTTATCTATATATTTTTATTTGAGGAAGTATTAAATTTGATCATAAATTAGTATAAGTTATTAAAAATTATAATTAAACACCTATCCATTCATCCATTCTCACCTTGAGATTAAAAAAAGGACCTCTAATATTTGATCATTTAGTTGTAGATATAATTGAAAATAGAAATTCATTTTTTGTTCATATATTATATCCACGATTTGAATGATATATATATATTTTTGGTATTTTATTTTCTTATAAATTTTTTATTTATTTTTATCAATTAAATATTATATATATTTATTTTTTATTATATATTCTAAACAAATTGTTTTTCTATAAATTGGTTACTCTCATTAAATTTTTTTCTATATTGTGCATTATTTAGTCTAAAGCTATGTTTATTTATGAAAATTTGAACCATAATTATTTTTTAAGGTCAAATAAATTGATATTATAATTTATTAAATATATAATGTTGATCTTGTGTTTCAAACTTGATGATATTATTTTTTGTAGAGTTCATTAAAATTTGTGGGATGTTGTGTTTTTTTATAAGTATAAAGAGGGAATTTTAACAAATATTGAGAAATAACTTTTAATGATTTGGGATGGACTATTATTCCATAAATTAAATTTTAAAAATCAATTTTAAATGAATTTTTTATTTATGTAAAAATTCTAGGACTCCTATGTGTAAGAATTCTAAATTATTAGTTGATGAATATAGGAATCTAAAAAACATTATTAAATTAGGGAAATTATAGGATGATTATTATATTTACATTCTTATAGGCCTGAAATTAAGTAAAATATATATTTTTGTATAACATTTAAATCAAATTCTAAAGAAATTTGTTTAGTTTTTATAAAATTTATTATATGATATTTAATAGTAAATTTAAATTCTAGTTTTTTTCTTTAAATCAAAACTGGTTTTATTTTACTTCATCGTATTATTTAGATTTTTATGGTTGTATGCTTAATTAATATAACACATCATGTTTATGTAATTTATTTTGTAAAAGTTTCATTTTATGTAGTTTTGGAAGGAACAATAATTTTCATAAACGATATATGAGTCTGTCTATATTGATGTTATTAATTATTTAGCTAAAAGATTAATAAAAAATCATTATATGGGTTTTAATTTCAACTTTTATGACATTTATATTCATTGAAAAAATAAATATAATCATCCAATATAAATGAAAATTTTTCATCAATCAAGAATATGAAAATTTTATTTTAGTTTTCATTTGATTCTTGAATATGTCTATAAAGGATACATTATGTTATATTTATTGAAACTAAAAATAAAATGCATAATTATTCACTAAACCATTACAAATATGATTATTCTGAAAAATAAATTTTAAAATGGACTGTTTACATCACAGTGGATTTCTTCATGTCATTGTATTCAATGTCTCAAATAATTTCAATCTACTTTAGTGATTTATATCTAAGGGTTTTGTTATTTTATAGAATATTCACTACACATGTGAGTTGGAATATCACGTAAATTAATTATTATATTATTAAATTTAACACATAATAGTTGTATCTAATATTTTTATTTATATAATAGATTTTAATTAATCGACATTATATAATTTATTTTTGGAACGAGGATTTCAATTTTGGAGTTTAATTTTTTTTCTCCCGAATCTACTCATATCAATATTAAACTTATGTTTTTGTATTTCACTTAATATGAATTTTTTAATTATGTTTAATTAAAATTGTTAATAATATTTCAATAATTCCTTTTGTTATTATTTATTTCATTATGTCATTATACTAAAATCTGTAATTTTTTGATATCAATTATTATATGAATAAAGTAATGATTTGTTTTAAATTTTGAGCATTATTTTTTTTGGATTTAAGGTAAACGGGGAAATAGTTTTGGAATATGTATTACAAAATTATAGTATTACATGTATTTTTAAATTTAAGTAAGTGTCTTTTAATAAAATTTTATTATTTTTCGTCTATTTGAAAATTTTAATTTGGATAGGGTGTTGTTGAAATATTTTCAATAGTTGTGTAATTTTATAGAAGTGTAAGATTATTAATTCCAAGACTGAGTATATTGATTATATGGATTCTGTTCGTGTTTCTAATCTATTTCATGATATTAATATTACTACATATCACATGTTTATAAATAATTCATTATTTCAAATTTTGATAATTATAATTTCTCAAACCATATTTAAATTTAAATTTATGTGTTTATATAATATATATATTATAATTTGGATATTATTTTGGTTATTATTTTTCCTATCTCATGTTCATTTTATAATGAATTAGAAGTTCATGAAAGATTTTTTTGAAAATATCTTTAAGAACATTTTCAAATTATCATTATTCTTATAAAACATTATCCTTATAATGTGTATTACATCATTTTGAAATTAATTATTTGAAATTGAATGATCCTTATGGTTTTATAAAATTCCATTATGATGTAATATTTCATAAATATATTATATAAATTAAATTTTGCATAATTATTATTATTATATTGATATAGTACATTATTATTCAGAACAAAAATTTATGGTTACATAAAATATCCTTCCTTGAGAAATTTGTGTACATGATTTCAATGTTTTTTGAAATCACTCATAAAAATATTCTATAACCTATGAATATTTACCTTATGATCTCAACTATGCTATATTCACCTTATGAATATTCTATAAGATTCATAAAACCTCTATCACATAAAAATTTCAGTCGTATAAAAATATATTTTATAATGATATATATTATGAAAATATATATCATTTGAGATAATTATATATCTATATTATACAATGATTGTAAAATTATTTATATATTTTTTAGTTTTTGTTAATTTTTTATCATGATTTTTAGCTTCTCATGTATGTTTCTAAGAGTTTTAGAAACTCCATTAATGTACAAACATGTGTATCCGAAAAATTAAATTGCATGTTGATATGATTATAGAGATCCTAGAATTTTTTTTAATTTGTTTTAAATCATTATTAAAAAATTTTTTTGAATAAAATTTAAAACAATATAACAAAAATATATTATAAATTGAAATTTTTTAAAAATAATATACAAGAACTATATTTATACATTTTTTTACCGAAGGATCTTCAACCTATTAGAGTTTTAATGTTTTGATCATTATTCATCTGTACATTTTATTTTATTATTTTCTATAATGGGTTTGAATATCTTATATTTATTAATTTTTTATTTGTGTTGTTCTTGAATGTTTACTCTTACCCATTAAAAATAATTTTCATTTATTATACCTCTTAAAAATATAGGTCCACTAATCTCAAAATGTTATCAAATACTAGGCTTATTTTATGTTGTGAATCAGTCCATAAAAGGATATTTATTTTTGGATTTCACATCTAAGAGATAAAATGGATGGGTCTATAAAATTTCCCAACTTCCTTTGAAAAGAAAGGCTCTTAGTAACTACTATTTATTTTATGGAAAATATTTGAGTGAAGATTAGATTTGGGATCACGTTCATCAAAACTACTATAAAATTATAATGTTTATTATTATAAATTTATATTTCATCTCGTCATATCTATATAACCTTATTATTATTTTTTTAATTGTTTCACTATATATCAGACATGAATTTTCATTTAATTTGATATTAAAAACTATTTTTGTAATATGTAAAATTTATAAGGAATGTACCCCCACTCCTCTTGACATATTCAGCATCTCCAAATGGTCCACTAATGTAAAATAACAAATAATAACTACAGTTTTATGAAATGTGTGGTTTTCTAATTTTTAACATTTTTTCATGGGTACATAGAACATCATGTCTCTAAGAGATAATATTACATAGTCTATAGATACTATATTAAGGAATTTATAAAATTTTTCATCACTAATTCGTGGATTATATATCTATGATCAATTGATAGAGAATGAAAATTTTAATCAATATATCTGAAAACCCACCAGCTATTGAGAGGTGGATTCATTATTTGATAAATGCATATATTATGACTAAATTCATGATAATACAGAAGGATATATAATATTTTTATTATATGGATGATAAAATTACTAATTTATTGATAATGATAAAAATTAATTAAAATAATAATATGTTTCCTATAACTTTCATTCCCCAAGATCAAATGAATATTTAGAGGAGAGAGGGGGGGGTCAATCTGTGGTATTTGTTTTGACAATTAATTCATTTGAACACATCATATTAGTGTTTTTAGGGTCCCAATCTTCCAAATATAAACTCATAACCTTACATCATCTGAAATAATATTTAAATGAATCGCAAAACACATGATTTAGATGGTATAAGTAAAATATAAGACTATTTTTATGATTTGTTAGTCCCCCAATAATTGATTCTTCATCAATATATGAAATTTTTTATAAGCATATTCCACTAAATTCCTATCAAAATAGAGACACATTATTTCAAATATCTTATGTTATACATGATATTCTATTAGATTTACACATCCCAATAATAATTTTTTATCCCAAATGGAATGAATATTGTCTTCTAATGTTTGATAGTGAACCACTTAAGAAGTGATATTACTCATTTAAAAACATAACTAGGGCAACATAATTTGTACACCTTTAGGTATGTATGCTCATAATTCTTCATAAAATGGATTCCAAAATTGTATTCATGCAAAATATTTATTTGATCTAATTCTTAAAATTAATTTGGATTCTCAGTTGAAATGTGTCTACTAATTCAATAGTTAATCTCGAATTCAAACTCTGCCTTCTTTATTTAATACTATTTTAATATCAGGATCCTAGAATTCCCTTGATCAGTGTTTATGATATCTATAAATTTTTAATAAACACTTCTATTTGATACAACATTCATTTGTTATTATAAAAAATAATGTGAATATTATTCCCTATGTGATTATATAAAATACCGTGAATATTAGTCAGTAGAAAATCATTAAAATAAAATCTATATTATATTACTAGTTTGAATTATTCTTTGAGATTTTCTTATAAAACCAGTAAAGTCTTCTTACATAACACTTTAAAACAAAGATGATTATTATAAAACATTAAAAATGATGTGTAAGAACCTTATGATTATGGATATGATTCTTACACAACCCCATGAAATGGTTTTACTAATATTTAGAACATGGTTATACAAATCACATAATTATTATGATTTCAACCATACAAATCATCATTCTCAAAATGGTAAAATGATCCTTATGGGCGCTAGGATATGTTTATATTTATGTGAATTGATGAATAACCAACCTTATGGAACTCATTATTTTTTAATTAGGTACTTCATATAAAGCATATGAGGAAATCACTAAAACATTTACAAAACCTATTCCACTAATCCCATGGTATTCATAGTAGCGTGAGATCATCTCAAATCATAATACAAATGGATATATAGAGTCATATATCAATGCATGTGTCTTCTGAATTTCATTTTCACCTTGTCAATTCAGGTAAAGACCCTGATCCTTGTAGCCCAAAGTTGGTGGTTGCATTTTTACATTTTCACTAGTTTTTAATGTATCATATTATAAAATACTCAATAGTTTCCTAGTCCTGGTAAAATGGTTACATTCATGAATTTCACATAAATTTGAATATATCAAAGAAACAATGTATTTTCTTTTATAACCCCATTATTCCTTATAGTGTATCCCTGCATATCAATCACAAAACACTTCCTTGTATACCAGGGAAAATAAAACCTAATAAAGGGGTGAGAAAATATTCTTAGTAAGTGTTAGTATACAGTAAAAGACATCATTATTAACTAAAAATAATATATATGGAAGGGTAAATAAAAAAAACTTTCCATTTTATCAATAAACGGATTATAATTTTTTAGAAATAAATGATAATGAATTATGACATATAAATAATCACATATGCATGAAACATATTCTGAGATATTATAAAAATTTTAATAATCACATGGACGTAAATAACTGATATCATATGAAGGAATAAATAATTTCATACATCTAAAACAAATAGTTAAGACCTTCCACCAGACAATTTAAATATTTGGGTAGAAAACCATGTAATTTGGCCAAATTATTTGTCTCACAGGACCCGTCAATACAACAAGGGTATATATATAAAAGGGTACCACCTATTACATACTATGTCCAGTTAATTCCTCAATTTAATAGTGTCTAATATAATCATTATAAAAAATTATATCGAAAAGTTAATATAAAAATGTCAATATATACCACAATCAATTATCCATAATCCTAAACCATGCTGAATATTATGGTGAATCACCATAAAATTATACATCCTTAGTCTAAATGATGATAAACCATCCAAATTAATATTAAGTATAATATCAATATAGAATAACCTCAATGGATCATATTTACAATAAAGGTTTTATGTCATTGAATAACAAAAATACCATAAAAGTCTCATTAAAAACATTCTTGATGAAAATAACCTTTGCATATTGAAAATAACATTTTAACAAAAGTATAATTTCTTTCAAAAATAATTTTATTTTTAAAATAAGATTTTAAAATGTGTAAAATATTCTTTAATAACTAAGTGGTTATGATGAAGAAAAATTATGGTCATGTCGTACATGTTAATACAAAGACCCCTTTAACATTTTTGGTAAAAGGAAAATGAGGTTTTTTTGGAAAATGATATGAGGATACCATTAAAAAATATTTTTAAAAATTATAAAATTTGTAAAATTTAATTAAAAAAGTAATTTGGATAATGTTAAAATCATTTTCAGAATTTGTTTTATAAAACATGGTTTTAGAAGAAAAATGATTTTCAAGTGAGGATATAAATGAAGCCAGATATCATTATGATGATTCTATCTATTGTTTTAAGATACAAGGAGTAGAAAATGGTAGTATTCCGTGAAAATTTCATCAATGATCATAGGGTATAAAAATAGTTTTTTTAAAGATACGGATACTAAATAATTCTCACAAGGGTGACTTAAACATAAACAATCCTGAATAATGATGAGATTGTGAAATAAAACATTACCACTATGGTAACATCTAAATCATAAACCCTATAAATGAGATAACATAAAATTAAACTTTAAATACTATCTTGAAAACTATATTCATGGTATAACATAACATATGGGTAGTATATACAATACATAGAGGAATCGGTTGTGAATATGGAATATGTGTCACATAAGTAAAAGTGACACAAGAAAATGTTACCTTAGGTTAGACTTCCTTCTTCTGTGTCAAATCCTAATATTTAATAAATAATAGTTTAATAAAAATATATTAAATAATTATTATTATATATATATCATAAAATATATGATTTAATTATTGAATTTTATCACCTTTTTTTTATGAATTCATTGTTAAAATCACTGTTTCAATAGACAATTGCTTCGTTTGGCATGTATGTTTTAATTAGGTAATTTTGTTCCTTCTAATTTTATCATGGTGAAATCATCTCTAGAATTTAATCCATGATATAATCATCATATATTTTCATTATATATGTTTTTAGAGTAATGTAAAATAGTTATAAGTACAAAATGGATTACACCATTCAAGAAGATGGTAACCCGTACATATGCATGAATCCATTTTTCTCGATAAATGTGTCATGAACCAACCCAATAGGAATTGATCAATAGCTACCACATGCCCGCCTCCCTAGGCTAGGGGTTGAAAAAAAGCATTGAAATGAATATCTAATGTTGGAGAAATTTTCCTAATATACATGTACATACACACCCACAAGACGATCTTGATGAAAAAGTGAAGAGGAATAATAGAAAAAGATAAGAAATATGAAGTTTTGGAGAAAATACAAGACCAACTAGATAGATTTCCCAATCTAACAAAAATGGAAATTTAAATGTTGAGAGATCCCATATTTCGATCTCTATGATTCAACCAACATACATGGTCCAATGCACACGATATTCTTATGATTTTATGTAGTATCCACCAACATGTTCATAATTTGTATAAGACCTAACACATATAGAAAAATATCATACAAGAATGAGTATATACAAACTTAATAGTATTCATAGAAAGCTGAAGTAGAGTATTAAGAGACATGATAAGATATTCTAGACAACTCAACCCAAATATAGAGAGAGAAAAATCTAAGGAAATTGATATATATATATATATATACCTGTTCAAACCAAAGAATAAAAACAATTAGAGATAAATGGGATCTTCTTCTCATATCTCATCCATGGATAAGAGTTACAACAGTTCTATGAGTTCCATTATCACTGGACATCATCTTGGGAATCTATCTAAAGATATATCCATGTTAATCCATACCTTACCACTATTCCACATAGTTAATGGGAAACATCTCTAGGAAGAGGATCCATGCGATGTTACATGTTGATAGTACCACTAAAAATATCTCTAGAGGACTAATGCCATATCTCGGCAGGAGGGTGACACTTTTATAGTAGAGGATGCCTCTATGACTCTTTAGGAGTGTTCCAATCATGTAATCTATAGAGGAATCATGGCCAGCCTAGATAGAGGGTGCCACTCTAATAGTTAGTCATGGAACTAGGCCCAATATATATTGAGCGTTCCACTCTAGTAATCAAGGATCCAGGCCCTAATACCACATAAAGGTTCCACTCAGATAGCAAATAAATAACCCAACGTCAGCCTAGAAAGAGGGTTTCACTCTCTATTCAAGGACCCATAACCTATATCCGCAGGAGGGTTCCATTGAGTGGATAGGTAAACGACCTGTACCTAGTCCCATTAATAATGTGCTACTCTAGTAGTTGACAGAGGATCCATACCAATCCCATTTGGAGGGTGTTATTCTAATATTTGATTGAGGAACCATGCCCTACCCAGTAGCAGGGCTCCCCTCTGATATCTCTAATAATATTGACCTATTAATATCACCATCAAGCATCACATAAATATTTTTTATGCTCAAGAAACCTTGAATCGTATATCAAACCCCATTATAGAAGAATCCACCACACTCTATGTGAAAAAAACTCAAGAATGATTGTTAGCAATTCAGATGAACATTGGTGAAATATTAACTAGCCAACATTTCATAGACAATGAATACAAATAGGTATTACTAGGGTGAGGAAAACCAAATTTCTAAATAAAATAAATAAATAGGGTCATAAAAATGATTTAAAGTGATGAATGTGAAAGTAATATTATGATCATTATGAAATAGTTTAATCAATTGGGGAAGAATGAAAAAGATCATGAATCTAACCTAGATATTATATTATTTTTTGATGAAGAATGTGGTCTCTTACAAATCAACAGGAGTCATTACATTCATTGTGTCACAATCTGTCTAGATCCATATTATTCCCATTGTATGGTTCCTATTTTCCAATGAGAGGTGGAAGTAATTCCTCTCAACGATCTCGGGGTTTTGGAGATAACCCTATAGAACTGTACATGATGGTTTATTTAATGAGGATACTAGGTCTAGGTGATTTAAATAAATAAATAAATTCAATTATTTATTTAACTAAATGCATGTGCCTACATCGGCATTCATCTGAATTCCTTATGCTGACCTATTTTGAGACTCATTTAGGTTAAACCTAGTGTTATAGACTAAATTGTGGTATTATATTTTTAATATGAGGCTCATTTTAAGATTTATAATATTTTATTTATGAAATTGAGGGTGCGTGAAAAAATAAATAAATATTATTATAAAATTAATTTTGTGCACACCCTTCCACAAAATTGCATGCCTTTTAAGATCCTTACTCCAAATATATATATAGAAACATTTAAAAGTATTAAAATAAAAATATAGGGTATGTACTTCATTCCATTCCTCATAAATTTTCTCCTCAATAAGTAATAACTAACCAAAGAGCTCGGGATACTAAGCCTGAATCTAGATATCCTTATCCAAGGAGGTCACATGCATGCTCATGTGCTACCACAACACATGAAACAAGGTGATTGGGTATATACGCAAGGTCATATATTACTTATCCTCAATTCCATTGATTGATATTCAATAGTGGATCCATCCTTGATTTATTTCTATCCTCGTTCAATAATGTTCATGGGGTAACACATGTGTCCTCTCAACTATGAAACATGAAATTCATCATGTACGAACTCCTACTGTGGCAGTAGGGAAAGGTGGTAAGAAACTTTTACTAACCTATGTAAGATCTCAAATGGAATGATGAACTTTTGGGATGTATTTTGTACCTGAATAAATCATAAAAAACATGACTGTGGGGATGCTTTTAGAAAAAAAATACTTCCATGACTAAACTTCAAGAGCCTAAAACATCGATATATATATATAATTTCTATCTATTATGAGCTATCCTCATCTACTCGTGGATGACCATGACATTCTCCATCATTTCACGAACCATCTCTATCCCAAAAGTAGATACCTCTCTGATATCTTTTTAACATGTGGGTGACCTATAGGGTCTCCCATAATTGTCCAAAACAGGATCCTTAATTATAATAGGGTGGTAAATATTGTTGTATGAAAACATCAATAAGAGAAATTCATCTTTCCATCTCTAGATGAAGTATAACATGCAAACCTTCAACATATCCTAAAAAACAACATAGTGATATTATTCTACCCATCTATATAAGGGTGTAATGTTGTACTAATGTTCACCTAGGTCTTTAATTCCTCCAAAAAGCATATCCTCAACCATAATGTGATCCCCACATCATGGTCGAAGATAATGGTTAAGTGAACCCTGTGAAGGAAAATAATCTCCTTCATATACAACTACCCCAAAATCGACACTGAAATCTACTCCATAGTAGAAAGGAAGTGCATCAAAATTTCTATTCTTTCATCTATCACCCAGATGGCCTTGTGGTCTCTCAATATCCATATAATTACTATAAAAAATTTCATGTATATTTTTGTCCCATTTACACTCCATGGTTTCAAGGTAATACCAATAACCTATAAGAACCTACTAGTCAGCCTTCACTTGTTGGCAGGTGAGGTACCAAGTGGAAAATATAAAAACACTCCATATAATACCAACCCCCATTAGTTTTTATCTAGGGTCTCTATACATCTTCCATAAACATAGATATATAGACAAATGAT
This sequence comes from Viscum album, assembly GCA_963277665.1. NCBI lineage: Eukaryota > Viridiplantae > Streptophyta > Magnoliopsida > Santalales > Viscaceae > Viscum > Viscum album. Next base: position 550,666,865 of record OY728158.1, read on the forward strand.
ACATTTGAAACTCTCTCGTCTCCTCCTTCATTGTGACTGGGTCCACTGTCAATCCCTAGAAAAGAATGACGTGATTCCCTCCTTCAAAAAATCTATAAGCTGAATCTCCGGAGTATATTTAGTTACAAAATACTCTATAGAAAATTTCTCCCAACTGGGAGTATCTCAAACAATGAAGGAGATGTGGAGTAAAAAACATCAATTAATGATAAGATGCAACCTCCTACTCAACCGGGGCCATCTTCAAGGATGATAACTACTTAGATGCCTCCTTCACCAAATATGTTTTGTAATTACTTCTAAGGATATATTCTACCACATTTCCATTACTACGAGAATAGACTATCTCTAAGTTAGAGTCTGATAGGAACTCCAACCAATGCCTCTTTTCCATTTTTAGGTATCTCAACATGAATACATCCATGTGACTCTAGTTGTGTGATTAAACAACAACTAGATCTCCAAAAATATAGTGCTTCCATATCCTATAAGAAATAACTATTACTTCCAGCTCTAGGTTGTGAGTCATATATTTATACTCATTGGGTATTAATGGTAGCGACCCAAGTGTAATAATTTCATATCTCTACATCAATATATAGTTGAGCTCAACTCATGAGGGATCACAATGCACCACATACTCCAAATAATACTATAATTGTCTCATAATAGGAGCACCTTTGATCCTTGGACTGAACTACTCAATTTCTATATGGTATTTCTCATTCCTCAAAAAATGATTCCATTTTCACATCAGGGTAGTCAAATGGAATGAAATCTTGGGGCTGTTGACCAAAAATTTCCACCAGTAACCTGTACATCAAAGAAAACTCTATACCTCAATCATGATATTGTGTAGCTCCCATGAAAGCACTATATTGATCTTTATTGGGTCCATAACTAATACTTATATATAAATGAAATTCCCCTTGAATTGAACCTTGTGGATCCATAATTGAATATTCTAGAGCTTACTATAATGCTGGTTATCCCAAAGAAAATCTAGGACTATCCTCAAGTGCTTTTCATGATTTAATTTGAAAGAGTATATGAGTATGTAATTAATGAAGACAAAAAAATCAGTTCATCTATAGTGGAAAAATATATTTCATAAAATCAAAAAACATGGAAGTAGAATTTATCACACTGATAGGAATCACAAGGAACATAAATTGTGTAAGGGACATCAGAATGATAGCTCTGGAATATCATCCTTGTAAACTCTCAAATGGTTGTAGTAGGGCCTATGATTGATATTAAATAACAAACTCACTTCTAAAAACTAATCAAAGAGTTCATAAATACTTAGAAATATATACTTTTTATTTATCATGTCCTGATTTAGGTGATGATAATCCACAAAAAATCCATAATCTTTCATCCTCCTTTTTAAAAATAAACACTGCAACTGACCAAGGAGATACACTTGGTCAAATAAAACCCTTCCCTCAAAGGCCATCCAACTACAACCACTATTCATTAATCACGATTAATATACTTGGTATTATAAAGAAGATATCATATTGGTCCCATGGTGAAATTAAATGAAAAAATACATCAATCCATAGAGGTACTCCCATAATTCCCATAGGGAAAATTTATATAAAACCATCCATGTAAGAATCAATATATATTCCTAAAGAGTCTGACGTGCCAAGTGATACACATTCCAAATGATGGGGGGATGGTTTACAACCTCCTAGCAACCGAACCCACTTTCCCCACTTTGATATCTCCTACCCCACAAAGAAGAATCTCATCCCATTAGTGTGAATAAATATGAATCATTTGCAGTGATAGTCAATATGGACTTGGACCATGAAAAAATAATGTATACCCATTATTTTTTTCATAGGCTTCTATTATAATGAAAAAAATGTCTCATGATAACCTCTCCCAACTAAGAGAATAGATCTCACTACCAGAAGATAAAATATCCTTAATAACCATTCCCCGAAGGAACCTCAATATAATGATGATGTACTAAATCCTCAACTGGGAGCTCTATCTCTCATACCAGGAGTAAAGAGATAAAGGAACTAATAAAAACCATATATACTAATACTGAATCAATTTTATAATAAGAAAACATCATACCTAAAATCAACTAGTGTGCTACTGGGTCATACGCCTCCAAATCCATCTGCTATTTGAGGACCTAACCACTAACTCATAGAACCCGATGTTGGCCCCTTGGTGGTGTTTGAGGATAGATATTATAGTAAATTTCACCACCATCATCTCTTCTTATTAGAGCTATACCTACTCCTCTGCTAGCACTACCTCCTTTGGGGCCACCCTACCCTCACATAAGAGATCCCTAATCATGGCACTTCCTTTAAGATGAAAGTCCATCCACTATTTTCAAATGCTTCAGAGCATTTTGAGTTTAGTAATATTGTTCCATGTTACATCACCTACCATATGTGTTGGAACTCCCTTCTCCATTCTATGTTTTTTCTCTATTCTTTCCCTAAAAATTTTTAAAGACTACTCATGAGAAGATATACTGCACTGAGATCTTGTATACTAGCTTCTACTAGTTTCTACTAATGTCTCAGCTTTATAATTATTTTTCCAGCTCTACCTTCCCAGCTTCCCTATGAAAGGAAGTTCTACATCACCATTTCCTTATCCAACAACACATCCTAGGTGAAAATGCACAAGGTATCTACTCTAAGAAAGATATATTGATGGATTACCTCCTCAAACATAGGATGGTTCCATACTGGATCATATCAAAGGAGTACCATGTTTGGTTTTTGATCCTTGAAGCATACTCTCAAACTTTATCCCTCTTTCTACAGCTCCTAAAATCCCTGCATGATCATAGCACAAATAGGTGGGGTAGTACTACTCATAAATAAACTTCTAGAAGTCAGTCCATGAGTGTGTCGACTCATCAGGTGTCTACATAACTAGACTTCACTAGCAGCTAGATGGTCTATAGAAAATTATTGATAATAGCATAACCACCTAATTAGTCAGTGTTTAGAAAATTATGACGATGCAGATCACTGAATCTAGCGAATATTACACTTATTGGGGATCTAGATCAACATTAAACCTTAGTGTCCTCTATTACTAGAACTCCCCATCTTCTCTAAGAATGTGCACACCCTCATCATACTCTATAGGTATTATCCACTACTCAACAATTGTGGGTAACACTACCTATCCACATGGAGTAAAAATCTCATGGGATGGACCCAAAACTGTGACCTCATCTCTCATCCAATCATCATCGTGATCCAAAACATGTAACCCTTCTAGTTTTCATCACTAAGGTCTCCAAGAAAATTAAACAATATGTACCACGGTTAGATGAGAATATCTATCCAATGGGGATCTAACTCAATAATGACATAAAAAGGAATCAATAATATATGATGAATGTATCAACTATCCCTGCAACTAATGTATTAGTACATCAATTCAAAAAGTAGGTAGTCAAGGTCCAAGTGAATGGATACATCATCTACCGCACCACCACTAAGTTCCCTAGCCTGGAAATGACACTCCAAGATCAATGCATTTTTTCCCTAAATCCCAACCAAATACACATAAGGAGAGTACTCCAAACACCATCCTATGGGAAAATATCTATGACAACAATTTTTCATGAACTAGCCTAATAGATCTCAATAAAAAACTAATGTAAACCCACATCTATAGGATAGGGGATGGAGACAAGCTCAAAAAGGAGTATCTATTGAGTGGGGGGGGGGCATTTTCCAAATGTACATGTATGCACATATCCGATTATCTTGATAAAAAAGATAAAAGAAATAAAATAAAAAGTTTCAAAATATATAGTAATATCAATGAATGCTAAATATATAAGGAATAAAAGGAGTATTGTAGTGTAAAATGAAAAGTAAAGTGAAAAAATGAATACCCTATTTGATATAAGTCCCATACTAAAAACAATGTGTTTGAAAATTGATGAGGGATCAAATATCCTAATCTCGAAGCCCCAACCACCATAGTTTATCCAATTCACCAGGTATCCCTATGATCCCATGTAGTCACCACCGACCTACCCTTCATCTATATAATACACGAAGCATGTGGGAAATCCTATGAAAGGGTGATAGTATACATACTTAGTAGAATGAACTAAAATATTAATGACTATGGTAATAGAACTGATAAGAATAGACATACATCTTAACACAAATAAATAGAGTAAAAATCTAACACCATGGTTATATATGATCAAACAAAATAATCTTAAATGGGAGTTAATGTAGATCTCCACCAATTTTCCTAGCGCAATATGATAGTTCCAATAGTTTTAAGAGGTCCATCAACGATTCCCAGTATCTCACTTTTTTGTCTGAAGAGACATCCATGTAAAAGAACACTTCATCACTATGCCACACATTTGAGGGGAATAATATATATGTTTATGAAACATTGCCTAATAAAAAAACAGGGTTCCACTCAATTGATAGATAGAGTACCCATGCCCTATCTTGGTACGATAGTGCCACTCTAATGATCAAGGACCCATGCCATGACTCTATAGGTGAGTGTCAGTCATGTAATTAGTAGATGACCCATTCCCAAAACATCTAAAGGGTGTCACTCTAATAACCTATAGAGGAACCATTCCTAATAGGGTTGGAGGGTTACACTATATTAGTCTAGGAACCATTCCATGATAACACATGAGGGTTTCAATATGATAACATATAGAGGACCCCTGCCCTCCCTAGAAAGATAGTTCCACTCTCATAGTTGAGGACTCAAAACATGTATCCATTGGAGGGTTCCACTCGGTAGATAGGTATATGACTCATACAATATCCATGTATAATGGTTCCACCCTAGTAATTATTGGAGGCTGTATACCCATCATAGCTTGAGTGTGCCACTCTAATAGTTGATTGAGGACCCATGCCCCACCTAGGAGGAGGGCGATACTCTAATCTCAAAAATGATCCTTCCTAATCACTTCCATTGTTAAGCTTCAAGTAAATATGACCCATGCCTGAAAAATATCACATCATATATAAAAGTACACTACGTCGGTTTTTATTGTGTTCTAGATGAATAAATAGTAAGTGTATGATACTTTCTGACCAAAATCTTTGTCTAATTGATGGAGGTATGAGAGGTAGGGGTTCCCTAAAAAGGAAATTAGGGGTACACAACATGATAGGGGACCCACATATTGTGTTGTACCACATTTCTATTAGTCTATATCCCTAATAGTACAAAAATCACTGATCATGGTTAAATACATAGCATTTCGGCGGACTACATCATGTGCCTCTTCCACCCGGGGTTCTACATGTAATATTGGATGTGTCTGTGTAATGTTTCTCAAGGCCATATACTATGATACTTGGTGTGAAAGGGATAGGCCACCACATTTTGTTTCCACATACTCAAGCCCATATACTCTTTGATATGCACGACATGCCTCCATCCACACATAATGTGCATGGTAGCCTAGGATCATTGGTACATACCCTATGTAAATTCTGAGTTAGTTAGATACATTAACATAAACTTTGGTCCATATACACAATGTATTTTATTTAAATCTATGAGAAACCCTAGAAATACTAGAAACTGGACCACACAACATGTGTTTTTTTGGTATACCCAGTGTGTCGTTGGGTATTTCAATGAAAATTAGATCTATTTTCTGGATCTCTATATTCAGTTCCTCTTCCATGGATCTCCCCTCTTGGCCTTCCAAAATCAATGGAAAAGGCCTTTATTTGTTGTTTTCAACCATCCATTGGATGGAAAATGGTTTTTCTACCCCCCCCCGCTTGAATCTTGTACACCATTCCCTATTTTACCATGAGAAATCCTTTTCATGATCCCATATCCATAGAGAGATCATACTTAACTATTAAATCCTCTGAATCCAACCTTAATTCACCAATCCATTCATCAAACAAGATTCTACTAAGAATCTAGGGGATTAATTGGTCTTAATTATTCTTAGAAATGTTGAACATATACCTAGTAGACCAATCAGGGAATAACACAAATAATTATTGGGAGAAATTTATAAGAACATGGGTTAGAGGATAATTAGACATGTTTTCTTAGAAAAAAAATGAAAATTCAGATTCCAAGGGTGATAACAAGGGAATAATCAATTAAAATAGGTGCATAGGTGCATGAAAAAGGATTACAATTTTCACCAATCAAAGGAATATTATGATCATGCTAAAAAAATTTAATAAATTGGGGTAGAATCCAAAACTTGACATGTTATACATGGTTATCTAATCGTTCATCGATGAAGAACAAACTCACCAATGAATAAGTGGATTATTTTTCTTCATTTTACCTCAATATACTTGGATGCAGAGGTTCTCTATCATCTAGTTCAGATTTTCCCTTAATAGGTGGAATGAATTCTTCTAAATGATTCTTGTGTTATACAACTAACCAAGGATATTATAAAATTAATATGTATTTAAGGAGTAAATTAGTTCTAGGATGTTCTATTAAATAAATTAATTTTATTATTTATTTTACAAAATGCATCCACTCATGGATGTATTTATCCAAACACATCACGTTGACCAATTGTAGCTCAAACCTATGGAGAAACATGCATTCTATAATCAATTTTGGGCTCAAATTTTTTATATGAGGATCATTTTAAAAGTTATCCCATTTCCTTTAAAAAATAATTTTCACGTGATATGAAACATATTTAATATTTTTTAAAAAATTACTTCTCTAAAAAATGGGCCTTTTAATTGCACACCATCTCAAGCCCTTACTCGGAAAATAAATCTAGAAATATTTCAAAGTCTTACTAGGATTTAATAGGGTCTCTACAAGATGGAAAAAGGAAAATTAATGTTAATTCACTTATCTTGAATCATAATTTTGTAATATATACAATATATATTAATTAAATCCATTTTTTAAAATTCATGTAAAAAAATAAAAAAAATCACATCACTATGTAGAGGCAGTAGTCCATATGTATACCAGATAGATGTTATTTTTTTTCAAAGATATTGGAAGATAAGAAGTTAAATGTGGTATTATATTTTATAAAGTATGGTTCAATTATAAATATCACATATATTCATTAAATTTATCCTTAATTACTTCATTGTAAACATTAAGGGAAACATTAAACACATCACATCATGAGGTGGCAGTCTGTTGTAGGCGCATACATCATTATCATATCCCCCATGAAATAATAAGTAAGAAGGTACATGTGATTAAAAAATTCTAGAAGTATAATATCATAAATATCATATAAATATTCTATGAATATAATTATATCTTTCCATGAATGGTGGTGATGGAAAATGAATTACATTATTTCATGAGGTAGTAGCCTTCTGTACACACTATTGGAAATTTTATTTCCAATATGATGGAAGTGGCGATGGATATTGTAACACCCTAACATGTTAAAAGAAGAAAATCATATTACATAGAATATATCTCAAAAAAAAACAATATTATAAGTGAGTGTAACACTCAAAGAATTTATAATATATTTATTTTTAAAAAAATTAATTCTCTTTAATATATTACAAAGTACTTGACACCAGGTTGGAACGAAAAGTGATACCCTATTAAAATAATATTATTTAAAGATGACAAATATTTCCATGTGGTTAAGTTGGAGAAAATGAATATTAATAACTAATTTATAAAAATTATATGGTTTACATATTTAATTGTTATCTATTGATTATAAATAAAATTAAAACCATTTTAAATATAATGAAATGTTTTCTAAAAAAACTGCCTTATTCTAAAATCCATAAATTTCATTCCTAGAAAAATAAATTTAAAATTTTTTTTTACCACATTAGAAAAATTTATTTTAAAAAATAATCTTATTTTTTTTGATCTAAATTTAAAAATTATATTTGGGTGAATAATTTAGAATTTCTTTTAAATATTTAATTTTTCATGAATATATAAAAAATTCAATTTTTATTTACAACTACATTTTCATTTAATTTTTTCTTCAAGGTAAATTCTATTTTACATTTTTTAATGTTAGAGTAGAAAGATTATTTTTTAATTTTCCTAGTTTACTTCTTTTTAATCAATTTTATATTGAATTTTGATATTCAATTATTCTATACTTATGAGAATTATCTCTTTCGAAAACCCCTATTTCAGCGCTTTTGAAGTTTAATTTTTAATATAGTTCTTCAACTTATGTGAATTGAATATGAAAAAATGGATTATATATATGGATTCAACATAATTTATATTTTCTAATACATTCAAAATAATTTTTATCTATAATGAATAATTAAAATAGAAAAAATTAATTACCGTGGTTAAGGTACAAATGAGTTTAATAAGGGTTAATCAAAAAGGATAAGGGATAAAATAAAACAAAAGTTATCTAATTAATATTTAATTGACATTTATCAACTATAATATTATTATTATGTATTTTTATGAGTTTTTTTGGAAACTTTTCTTTGAAATTTACCAATATAATAATTTATGTAATGAAAATGACAAAATGTCACTCCACCCTTTTTAATTTCAATTACATGTTCGCATAAGAAAAAATGAAGATGTGAATGAATATGGATGATAATTTTGATCATAATAAAATTAATTTTAATAGTATAATTAATTTTTATTTTTTACTAATTATATAATTAGTTTAAATTATTCTTCAATGCAAATAAAATAAAATTTAATTAATCAAAAATTAGAAAAAATGATACAAAAAATATATAATGTAAAATAAATAAAATTAATTATAAGAATCCATTATTTTTTAAGATAAATAAATTATTTCATATAGTATATTAGAAAATTTATTAAAATTCTATAATTTTATTTTCATTTTTTAATTTCAAACTATATGAAAAATGTCAAAATTGACATCAATGATATTTTATAATATGTGATATTTTATAAAATTATTTTAAATTCATAAAAATAATACCTTATGCTAATTGATTATGAAATATTTTAAAATATCATATATTATAAATTCATTGAATAGTTTTTCTTTTATAGGGACTATATTTACCACTAATCATTAATAAGATTATTATCGTAGTTTAAGTTAATATTTATCTTTTTTACATTACATGTGATTGTGTTAAAATTTATTTAAAAAACATAATATTTTTATTTAATAAATTGTATTTCATATTTAGAATAAGTGGGTATATATTATATATATATTTTTATTTTATTTTAGATTTTCCTGATGAATTACCTAGGTTTAAAAGACCAGTTACTGAAGGGAAGACGTAAAATGGAAAATAAAAAAACATAGAATTTAAGGAACAATAAGTTTGAAATATGTTTTTGTTTTTGTTTTTTGGAGGTTATTTTAGATCATATAATCTCCCCAACCCAATAATTATCAATTTTTATCCACTAGGTATATAGGAACTTCTAATCACTAAATAGTTTTGGGTATTTCAAAAATGCGACATCTCATAAATTATAAAAGGGACCTCACATACCTAAATTATGAGTTCCTATCAGTCCATTTTGATTATCTGAATCATGAAAAAATCCCTCCCCATCATCCTTATCCACATTCAAGAGCTTCTACACTCCACTAAATGGAAACCCCTGTGGTTTTAATGAAATATCCACAATAAGTTTCTCTAAGAAAAGGTAATTGTCATCACAAATATCTTCGTTTTTCTTAACTATTTTAAACCCATCAATTATGTATTAAAAAATAAAATAAAATATAAATAGTATAAAATATATACACAGATTTGTTAATTTTTTGGGATAATATTTATCCATCTTGACATCCATAAAATGGAAATGAAATTGATAATCTTGTGTATGGTGGAATACCACATTACATACTGATGTAACTCGTTATCCATCAATGATTCTTATGGTGGGATATAATGATGGATTTAATATATATATATAAATACATATAATATTTATGATATAATTATTGTTTTGTAGTTATAATATCTCATATAATTTTTTTTACTTTCTATTATTTTGAAAATATGATAACATCGCTTGACTGTACTGTAGACTACAACCTCATGAAGTGATGTGATTAATTTTTCACTTACACTTTATATAGAAAGTATTGAAGATATTTTTAATGAATATGTGAGATATATATTAAATAATATAAATTTAAAAAATGAAAATATAATTTATTTCCTTACTCTTTCGCCTTTTTAGGTGAATGATATAGTCGCTCATGCGTATGTACGACCTACCATCTCTAAGAAGTGATGTGATTTATTTGATACTCCCAACATTCAAGAAAGGTTATAAGGATGAATAATGCTAAAAAATTATATTAATAAAATTAATATAACTTTTGAGATGATGGAACTATAATCTATGAATCAGAACCATAATTTCTATGACAAACCACAGATGATAAAACAAGAGAATTAACACCCGAAACAAACAAATTAATGAAATATTATTAACTAGAATGTGGTAAAATTATATAATAGGATAATATATGGTATGGTATATATGATGATTGATATGTAAAATATTTATAATAAAATTATATTTATTATATAGTTGGATCATAAACATATGAAGGAATTCCAACATGCAGTATGGTTTTCTCATCTCACTTTTACATCAGTGAGACAAATGTCATATTCACCCTTTATATCTATTATGTTTTTTATATAATTAAAATTTCATAAGTTATATCATGAATATTTTTAAATTCATTTTGTTTAATGTTTATTTTTATGTTATTTATTTAATGGGGCTTATGATTGAAAAGATAAAAATGTGGTAATGGTTTGTTCCACAATCTCAATATTATTTGTGATTAGTTTTAAAAAAACCTCCCAAAGGGGAATTATTTTGTATTTATATATTGAACCCAATGTATTTTCTTCTCATTTTTATTCAAAGTGTTTTTTTGGAAATAGTACAAATTTTTACTCTTAGGTAATTAAAATTACTAAGGAAATGTTTCTAACAAAATCAATCTTTATTTCTCTCTTTAGTAAAAACCTGTTTTTCATCAAAATAAATTTTCTCTATTAATGTTTTATTAAATATATTCAAAAGAAGGCATATTTAGCTTTTACAAAAAATTTGAAAGAAATAATCTTTTTTGGTGCACAAAATGAACTTAATTTTATGTTTTCATGAAAAATAAATGTTCCCAAACTTATTTTAAATGTTTTAAAAAAGTTTTTTTAATGAAATATATTTTCAAAATATTTTTTGATATTTTATTTAAAAAATATTTTTTACGTGAAAAGGTAATAAACCTCAAAAATATTTTTTATAGCATTTTAATGGTATTTTTATTCATCAACAACATCAACCATTTTTTGTAATTACGATCCAATGTTGATATAGTATATTTATATAATTATTAATATTTATTTTTAATGGATAATGATCATTTTGACTGAGGATTTATAATTGTACTACAATTCACCATATTAATCTAAATGGGTTTTTATTATGTTTATTTGATTGGAGTAAGTATTAAAATTTCTTATGTTTTTCAATATGAATGTTTACATTGATTATTTTTCACCCATTTTATATGAGGAATAAATTAGACATAGTTAGTGACCGATGGAGAATGGTTTTAGATATCCTTTAGTTGTATCAATATGTCTCCTTAGACAAATCAGTTAGCCAAATTAGATGGGTATCATCCCAAAAATTTAAACATTTGTATTAAAGGTCATGATATTTTTAGATGTTCAACATTACACATTCCTTAATTATGATATCCGTTATTGTTTTTTATTATTTTATTCTATTATTTATAACATACATGTATAAGGTTCAATCTCATGTGATTATTTATATGGCTGTGTTATATCAATATTTATTTATTTTGTATTATGATCTATTTATTAATTATATGGAATGAGTTTCAGTTATCTTCCTTTCCATATCGATTGTTCTTATTTATTCACGATATATTCTGTTACCTTCTTACCCTCATTAAGCATATGGGTTTACCCCATTTTTTGTTATATTTTCCCCAGTAATCTAGGAACTGTTTTGTGATTAATATATAGGAATAAAATATTAAGAATAATTGAGTTCTTAGTGAAATATTTATTTTAATTTTTCTAATTATTTTAAAATTAAAATATGTATCTCTTTTAGTAACACTATTATACATTTTAGTTCATTAGTATGTGATAACTTATATCTAGTTCCAATGTAATAAATTGTCCACTAACTTTGAAAAAATAGGGTCGAAGTTGTTATAGTTTGTATCCGAGAGATGATTAGAAGAAACTATTGGAATTAGATTTATTAAATAATTAATTAGAGATCACAACCAATGATATACTTTGTGGATAAGTGTATAATAAAAACATTATATAAGGGAAAGGAAGATATTAATGGTTTTTTTTATAGAATTACATCCCAGTTTGGATGCTATAATTTGGTGTGGTCCTAACACAGATGTACCTTTGGGTAATAAATATGAAAAGATGTTCCTGATTCGACACGAATTTAACTATTACTAGATAATGATCCTTAATTTGAACCTTTTTAGAAAATTAATAGTGATTTTCATAGGATAATTAAAATTTTCTTTTGAAATCATTTATGAAAGGGTTTGAAAATATTTTTATTATTTGGAAAAGTTTATAATGAATCCATTTTTATGATTAGAAGATTATCCAAACATAATGTTTTCAATTTTTTCAACTGTTTCACTAATTTTGGAATTATATATTATGAAACATAGTGTTATTATCTATTCTAGTGTATTCTATTGCTTATAAATATCATATAGTATAAGGAAAGGGAACTATATTAATGAAATTCATCCAAAGGGTAAGGATAATCATTTAATTTATGGGATTAATATTTTTTTGAAGGGATCTATTCTCCAAAACATTATAATAATATGAGGAGATAATATTATGTGAAATCAATACATAAAAATAATTCTATAATTATTAGGTTTTATAAGTGAATTATGAAAAGAATATGATAACTGAGAAAAAATGGATAAAGGGAAGAAGGGATATAAGGGGTTCCCTATTTGTGATAATTGAGGAAATGAAGTTTTTGGTAAATTCTTGTTGGTAATGGGTGTTATCTACATGTTTGGAGTGAAATTACACAATTATTATGATTTATTTGGAAGTACATAATTATATAATGTTCAATCATTAAATTATAAGCATATGGGGATCTATGCAAATGAATTTCCCTATAATTAAGGTAATATACATCAAAATAAGACAAGAGATCATGTATAAGATTATGATATTACTACAGATGAAGTGAATTTATTAATTTCCCGTATTTTTGGATTCAATAATTATGTTTTAGGAGTATTCTTAACAATGACATTATTATTATTATTATTATTATGAAATGTATATGGACTGTACTACAGTACTTGTTCCCTTAATGATTTGAGAGCATATTTTGAATGATAACAATGAATAAAAAAAGTGAATCATTGGAATGTATAACATCTTAGATAACACATGAATAAGGGAATATATCCATTAATATGGGATATATGGTGAGAAATAATGAAAAATATATTGTAATGTCTCATAAGTTCCAAGTAAGTTTTTTAATTAAATGGAATTATTTGGAGACTGTGAAATTTGATGGCATATGATTCGGAGGTCTGGAGAGCCCAAAATGCAATTTTGAACGTTTTTTATGATATGTTTAGTAAATGTGGGAGTTGGGTTTTATATCTTTTGAACTAGTGATTGTATCAAAAAATATGAGGGCACCATTGAATTCAGAAAACTGAGATTCACCTATAAATGATTTAACATTGGCTGGCAAGGATTGAGCGGAAAAGTTATTTTTTGGAATTTTCAAGAAAAATAATAAAATATTTTAAAGGAATTATTTAATTTCATTATCACCATCGGGTGGAGGATGGCGACGCTATGGTGCAGTGATGAGGTGGCGATGAGGCTCATTAATGGAGTACCAATTATGGATCTTTAGAAACCGTGACACTGATTAGATAATGAATCATTAACTATTTGTCATTAAGTGAGGACCGTTTAATGAGCATCATTAATTAATGCAATGAGGCTAATCTTTTGGTTCCTTTAATTATTTTGGCATGTTGGTGGTATTGAAATTTAACATTGGTGATTCTCGGAAAAATTTCCAATTGGAATTCCTCTCCAACGAAGAATGATGAAGAACGTCCGTGAGACTTCACTGATATTGATTAACCTCGAAGAACGGATCCAGAAGTGACAACTTTGACATCTTGAATCATCAAAGATGAATGATTTGGCATCAATGTCGAAGAGGTAGTGGTTTAAGTTTTATTTCAAAGATCTTCCCCGTTAATCTCTTCCTAGAAACGGTGAACACAAATGAACCCATGAACAAGTTGATCCATGTTTCGTGCCTTATGTGGGAGGGTGACCGTTTCTTAGGGATTCATTTTTCTGGATTCAAACCTTCCATGAAATTGTTTAACTAAAATTTTCAAACCTCCCCCTTTATTTAATCCTATAATATGGAGGTCTCGAACCGACATGAACAAGGCCCGAGCACCTTCACTCATGCGTTATTGCTGGCTGAATTTGTATAGTGGTGATAATTTGATTCTGGGCCTAATAAGGGATGGCAGCAACCCGAGAGGCCCGTAGGCGCAGACTGATAATAAAATGAACCACCAAAGATACTATGATGGCTGGAGGAAGGTGTTTCTGGTGTGACACCAATTGGCACCGTGATAGTATAAGAGGCGACCAACCCTCATCAACTGCACTGGATGATGGTGGAACACCATCGATGCATTGTAGCGGTTGTAATATTGGCACCAGGAAGACACCGTGTGGAGGGTGGCCCATGTTTGGGCCACCCGAGCACCAATGAGATGCACTATATCGACCGTGGATGGAGGGGCCCCACGTCTTCAGAGCTAGTGGAGTGGGTGGGACCTGGCATGGCTACTCGGTCTCGGTCGGGCAGCACACCTTGCCTGCCTCATGTGGTCGGTCCTCAAGCCGGTGGGATGCACCCCTTCCAGCGGGCTGGACCTGCACCAATGGGCCATAACCACGCTGGTGGTCCAAACCCACCCCCAGAGGGCTGGACCTGTGCTAGCAGGCCGGACCTAAACCCTTTAGACTGCGACAAACTAGATCTGGTTGTCGGGGCTACCCAGGGGGCTTGACCCTAGGCTAAACCTGGTCAAGTCCAGTGAGGCGCATTGGTAATAACTAATTGGGCATGGCCCATTTTCAAGATCGGACCAGAATGACCCATACCCAAATCAGGCAAGGTTGAGTCGATCGATCTTAAACTGGGGTAGGTGGGACCCTCAGGCAGGGTTGGTTGGGTCGGTCTGACCAGGTCAGAACGAGTCTTATCGTAACCGACCCCATGGTTACTAAAACCATTGTATCTTGTAAACTGTGCATCCGACTGATGATCTGTTTGCGGCATTGGAACCCTCTTTATGATTTGATTCTTTTGGAATGATATTTGGTGGCTTTCATGGATGATGGAATTCAAAGAAGTGCTAGAGGAGTGGTTCTCCCATGTGCACTATGTACAGAACCTTGCGGTTGGCTAAGTCCTGAGGACTACTGACATTGAACTCTGTATAACTTGACCATGGCCCTGTGGGAAGAACATATCTATGACATTGCTGGACTAGGCTGGGAATCACTTCTCTATGAATTTGTAGGCCCACAGTTTGCAATGAGGAGGTGTACTTATGTTGGCCAAGGTTAGTGGGAAGCCCTTCTATATGACTTTGCAGGCCTAGGTACGCGGTTGGGAGTTATCCCTAAGCAGTCCAAGGTTAGTGGGAGGCACATATTCGTGACTTGGTAGGCCCACTGTACTCATTAAAGGAGGAGTTATCTAGTAGATGATGTGTTTGACGATTTGACTGAGGATGCTACTATTACTATCCAAGAATATACCTAGTGTGAGTTATCTTGTGTTTCGTGCCTTACTTTGTGGAATCGTTGTGTGGTTTTTACTTTTTGTTTTGGGGTCCATAAAAAGTACTTTGTTACTCACCCCTGCATGGGATTTTCCTGTACATGTTGTGTCTGGTGCTGACGACTGAAATTTCGATAAGGGTGCTCTGGGATATGGGACTGACGGAAGCTACAATGGTGGTCATGATGTCCTAGGACAAGGCAGATCCTAGTAAGACTATGCAGATAGATCATACTACTTCAGATTCCATTAGATTCACTACTCTCACAATTAGGTGGGGTTTCTGGTAGATGGCCATCTAAGTTTCCTTTTTGCACTAGAATTTTTCAGTTCTTTATTGGGTTTTTATTCTGGCCCACTTACTTTCAGTTGTACATACACTCATCCTTTTTTAGTGGTACTTGTTTCCCCCTTTCATTGTGTTGGGATGTGTTTGGGCATGTGTGTGCATATAGGTACTGAGGAAAATTCCTCCCACTTGTAGGTTGATGCCTTTGGAGCTAATCACCAACCCCTAACCTTTAAGATGCGGGCTTGGGTTTGTCACAACAGAGGCCCTGGGGGAAAGGTTGGGAAAAGGTGATATCACAGGGTTGTTGGTCCTACCACAAAGACTGGGAGTCTATGTTTTGTTTTGGGCAACAATGTTAAGTGTTTCAAGTCTGACATTAACATCCAGGGAGACTAGTGTTGGTTCGTCGGCCGACGTATCCATACACAAGGATCGTGACTTTATCTTTTCAGCTCTATACAAGAAAACATTGGTTGCATATGTGTCTACTTATGTTATTTTTAATAAAGGTAAACTCACCAGGTATATCCTTTTGACTGTGGTACATATTGATCTAGTTCAAGATTCCACCACCTAAACGACCGATTAGGATCGTGATACGAGGTCGTGAAGACAACCCGCCTAGTGATGAGGCCTGCATTTAGTGACCAGTCCTGGAGATATCCCCATCGGGTGGTGTACCTGTGCTACCACCACCCTATCATTAGAATCTACTTCCGGTGGTTTCATTAAGGAATGTTCGTAGGCTCAGTACCCTACATGAGTTTCAGAGATAGAGACCTCCTAGGTTCAGGGGAGAGATTGATACTCAGGTCATTAAGGACTGCCTGGAGGATATGATGTGGGTCTTCCACCTAGTGAGGACACCACCTGACCAGATGGAAAACATTGCAGCGAGAATTCTATTGGGATCAATAGGGAGATGGTGGAGTTTGACCACCCATACAAATGATGAGGCGACCCTTACCTAGTTTGACTTCAATAGGCTTTTCCAAGAAGAGTTTTTACCCCAGAACCTTGCGCTTTGTGCACATTCAGAAGCTGTTTCACCTTTAGTTGGGCTGCATGACAGTAGCCGAGTACTCAATGATGATCATCTAGCTATATCGCTACTCCACAGACATGGTGTGAGAACCTTTCTTCAGGGATCAAACTTTTGAGAAGGGGCTTAGGTGGGATATCAAGGCATCAGTGTTGTCACTCAGCATCCCTACCCAGGCCCAGGTGCTAAAGAAATCCCTCCTCATAGAGAGCCACTTGGTAGAGCAGGAGCCCACAACTAGAGCTTCCGTAAGACCCAGGCAGTAGAGTCTTCAGCAGGTAGCAGACAATAGATGTGAGGGACCATGTGTGCTAGGTATTTCAGAGGATGACCCCAGTACTTGGGGTCGGCAGTGCAAGGTTTCCAGACCAGAGGGGTTTAGCCAGGAACTGGGCATTGCTACTTGTGTGGTGGGAAGGGATACATGGCTTGTGGAATCCCGACCCATCAAACCGATGACCATAAGATAGTCGAGGGGCTACTGATACAATGGTAGCAGCTCAGGTGAGGAGGTCAGAAGGGTTGCAGACATGGTTGGGGAGTAGGCCGAGTACTCAGCGGTGGAATGTGGTTCGAGATGTTACTTCCACCACCCCCTGGTGGTCCACCCCAACCTCAGGGAGCAAGAATACATGGGAAAGCACAACTTCAATCAATAGAGTCTTATGACCATGACACTCTGAAGATGATCTGAGGTACAATATGTGTCTTTTACACCATAGATTTTTTACTTATACACACAGGTTCTTGTCACTCCTTCCATTCCACAACTCTCATTTAGATCTTGGAGAATCCAGTAGTGATGTTGACTTGATCCTTATAGCTAGATACTTAAATGGGAGGGGATTCAATGATTAAATCCTAGTGCCATCAGTGTGAGATTACTCTTGGAGGAGAGAGATTTAGCGGTGATCACTTTGTAGTGACATCGAGGCCTTACAACGTCATCTTTGGTATAGACTGGTTATATATAGTCAATGATTAGATTGATTGTTTTAGGCATACAATGTGGTGTGTCCGCGAAGATGGGACCAGGTTTTCTTTCACTGGTGAGGTGGAACCCCTTGCATTGTATGATGGACTTTCATGGAGGAGGATGCATCCGATCACTCACCAATTGACTAGCCTCACCCTAGGTGTAGTGGATGAGAGGAGTTTGAGATTTCCTTTAGTGGTGGATGAGTGTGAGGATTTTATCCCTGAGGATGTTCCAGGACTAACTTCTCACATAGAGGTAGACTTTTTCATATACCTATAACCTGAGATGACACTAATAACCACACCAGCATATCAGATGTCTCTGATGGAGCTTCACAAACTGAGGGTATTGGTAGAGGACTTGTAAGAGAAGGTCTTCTTAAGTCATAGAGTTTCACCATGGATTTCCCCAGAGCTTTTTTCCAAGGAGTTAGATGGGAGTTTTAGGTTGTGAGTGGAATTCCAGCACCTAACCCAGGTGACCGTAAGAACAAGTTTCCACTACCAAGAATTGATGACCTCTTTGACTAGCTGAATTGAGGTAATTGTTTCTCAAAGATAGACCTCAGATCAGGCTATCACTAGCTTCGGGTGTGGGATGATGATGTACCAAAGACATACTTCATGTGCTAGTATGACCACTATGAGTTACTTGTGATGCCTTTTGGCATGACTAATTCCCCATCAATTCTCATGGGCATGATGAATAGAATATTCCAGCCTTACGTTGATCGGTTAGTCATGGTCTTTATTGATGACATCTTTGTGTACTCAGTGTCGGAGGAGAAGCACTCTACACACTTGTGGATAGTCCTAGATACACTTCGGAGCACCAGCTTTATAGAAAGTTATCAATGTGCTAGTTCTAGATCCAGGAGGTCCAATTTCAAGGACAAATATTCTCATAGGCTGGAGTTGTGGTAGATCCAGAAACGATAAAGGCATTACATTCTTGGGATCCACCCTAGAAAATGACTAAGTTGTGGATTTTCTTGGGGTTGGATTATTACTATCAGAGGTTTGTACCCAACTTTTCCAGGGTTGCATCACCCTTATCGGATTTGACATGGAAGGGGAAACCCATTGTGTGGATAGAGAAATTCCAACAGTGTATCCTGATGCTGAAGTAGAAACTGACTAGTGCCCCTATCTTGATACTACCAAAGGAGGGCGTTGGGTACGTAGTTTTTTGTGATGCATCAGGGGCCAAACTAAGTTGTGACCTGATGCAGGAGCGATAGATAATAACTTATAGCTCATGACAGTTGAGACAAAATGATCAGAACTATGTGACCCAGGACCTAGAGTTAGCAGTAGTGGTCTTTTCCTAGAATATGTGGTGATACTTCTTGATGGGTGAGTGGTTTACAATTTACTCCAACCAAAAGAGTGTCTCGTGTATATTCTCCCAAAAGAACCTAAAACCGAGACAAAAACGATGGATAGGGTTACACCCATACTATGACTTTGAGATATTCTATACTCCTAGAAAGGTAAACACGGTTGCAGACAAACTCAGTAGGGGGACTGGGTTGCAGCTGTTGAGTGAGGCGATAGAGCAGTTACTCATGGTAAAGATATCCTTCATGGATGATGGTGAAGCTTCATACATTTAGTCAATCACTATTAATACCTCAATCTAATAGTGAGATAGAGAGGCACAACTATTAGATGTTGACATTGAGGCCCAACAATCTCAGTTACCCTCAAGAGTGACTTTTGATGGATTTTCGATAGGTGGGGAGCACATCAACCTTTTCAGAGGGTGCACCTTAGTACCAATGGAGTTGTGAGAGGAGGTGTTGAGGGAGTTCCTTACATCCAATTTGGTGGTACATCTTGGAGTGGAGAAAATATAACAGGACGTCTGTTGTCAATACTCGTGGTCGAGGATGATGAAAGTGGTGGTCAAGTAAATTTCACGATGCCTCACTTGTTAGTAAGTGAACACCGAGCGTCAGGTTCATTTTGTCTTGGCCTAGATACTCATGGTACCGAAGTGGATATGGTATGGTATCTCAATGGAATTTATGATGGGGTTACCTTGTACATTTAGAGGCAATTATTCTATCTAGTTGATTGTTGAATGACTCACCAAGTCATCTCACTTCTTTCGCATCTGGGAGCAGGGACTGGTAGAGGTCTTTTGACACCTCTATGACCAGGACATATTGTGGCTTCACAGGTTGCCTTCAATGATCATCAAAAATCATGACACCCTCTTTACATCCTGATTATGGAAGGATTACCAGAGGCATTTGGGACTCAGCTGTGCTTGAGCACAACGTTTCATCCCTAGATGGATGGTTAGACAACAGGGATCATGAAGGATTTGGAGGACATGCTTTGTTCTTGCATCCTTACTTTTGGTCGTATTTGGGAGGAATGCACGCCTTTTGTGGAGTTTGAATACAACAAAATATATCACTCCACCATCGACATGACACTATTTCAAGCCTTGTATGAGTGGCCTTATAGATCACCCATATCATGGGAAGACCCATAAGAGTCAACACTCATGGGTCCAGAGTTGATATAGGCTACCACCATTCAGGTGAAGATCACCCAGGAGTGGATGAGGATTGATCAGAGTAGAAATAAGTTTTATCATGATGGGAGATAAAGACCCTTGGAGTTTAAGGAGGGCGATCTTGTTTTCATTTGGGTCTCACCCTGACAAGGATAACATAGATTTATCCAAGGTGACAAGATATCTATGAGGTTCATCATACCTTTTTAGATCTTTGGCAGAGTTCGAGAGGTGGTGTACCACCTAGATCTTCCCCCACAAATGCATTAGGTGCGTGATGTTTTCCCTATGTCGTATTTGAGGATGTACGTGCATAACCCATCACACATCATCAGCTGGGGTGATCTGGACATAGATGATAGGGAGACTCTAGCGGAGTTCTTGATGGAGATAGAGATTTGATAGAATTGGTCCTATGTAGTTGGTCGATTCCTCTGGTGCATGTTTAGTGGCAGCATGAGAATCTTCAGGAGAGCACATGAGAGTGGGAGGCTCAGATTCATGCTCAGCACCCCCATCTGTTTGATCAGTTTTGTATTGGATTTCAAGGAAATAAAGCCCTAAGGTGTCGAGAATGTAATATCGTATAATTTCTGGGTATATTTTTAATTAAAAAAATTATTTTGACACTGAAAAATTTGACAGAACATGATTCAAAGGTCCACAGAGCATAAAATAGAATTTTGAACATTTTCATGGAACCTTCAGTAAACGTTCGAGTGAGATTTTATATATTTTTTACCGGTGCTCATATCAAAAATCTGAGTGCACCATTGAATTCAGAATGTTGGGATTCTCCTAGAAATGACATAACAATGGCTGGAAAGGGTAGAGCATAAAAACTATTTTTCAGACCTTTCAAGAAAAATAATCAAATAATCTAATTGAATTATTTTATTTCTTTTTCACCACTGGGTGGCAGATGATGACGCTATGGTTCATCGATTAGATGATAACGAGGTGCATTAATGGAGAACCAATTATGGATCATTTGAAACCATGATGCTGATTTTATAATGAATCATTAAATGTGTCTCATTAAATGTGTCCCATTTAATGAACATCATTAATTGATGCAACAAAGTTTTGATTTTGATTCCTTTAATTTTTTTGACACATTGGAGATTATGAAATTAATCCATGTAGCGTCTATGATGAAAATCAAATGGGAATTCCACTCCAATGAATAATGACGATGAACATCGAAGATACATCACCAACATCGAAGAACCTTGATGAACGGAGCAGAAAGTGACAACGTGTATATCTTGAATCCTATACAACAAATTCTTTGGAATAAAACGACAAAGAGGGAGGAGATTGAGTTTTATTTATAAGTTATTAAACTATCTTCTCTATCTAGAAATAAAGAATTCATATCAACATGCTGACAAGTTGATCTGAGATTTGTGATTTATGAGGGAGGGTGACATTTTCTTAGGGAATTTTTATCATGGATTCAATCATTGCATGAAATGGTTGAACTATAATCCTCAAAACTCCCCCTTGATTTAAAACTCTAAAGTGGAGGGCCTAGGAAAAAGCAGACAAGGCCCGAGAACCTCCGCTCAAGCATTCTTGGTGGCCACATTTTCAATGTGGCGACAATTTGATTCTGAGGCCTAAGTAGGGATGGTGGAAATCCAAGTGGCCTATAGGTGTAGATGAATTGTAAAATAGACCACTAGAGCAACTCGGGTGGCTTGAAGAAGGTGTTTCCGGAATGGTGGCACCAAAGAATTGAGGCGGTGGTTCCAGCCAACTCTGGCCACGTGATGAGGGCAATGCCGCAATAGCAGCGAAGGTGGTCGGTCCTCATATGCCATGATAGAGGATGGTGGTGTGATACAGTGGCAGGAGGATGCGACCCACCAGCCGTGGTAGTGGGAATCACCGTGACTGGTGGGAACCATCTGGAGGAGGTTGGCCCATGTTTGGGCCACCAAGGTGCGAGCGAGCTGCGATCCATCGACCATGCATGGAGGGGTCTCGTGTATCGGTCGGGCGGTGCACCCTAGCTGCCTCATACGACCAGGCCTCGGGCCAGCGGTACACACCTCAACAAGTGGGACATACCCATTCCAGTAGGCTAGGCCCACACCCAGCGAGCTAGACCCATGCCAGAAGGTGTGACCCACACCCTTCGGGTCGGGACAGTGTAGACCGGGTCGCCGAGTGACCCGGCGGGCTGGACCCTTGGCCAAACCAGGCTGGGTCCAGTGAGGCCCATTAACCATACCGGACTAGACTAACCCAGAACTGAACTGGGTCATGTTGAGTTAAAAAATTTTAAACCTAGGTATGTGGGACCCCCAAGCCAGGATGGAAGGGTCGGTCCGACCGGGTCGTACCGGGCCCCATCGCAACTGGTCCACTTGTTATTAAAACACATATATCTTTCCAGCCATGTGTCTGATTGATGAGTTGTTTGAGACATTGGGACCCTCTTGATAAGGAATATCTTTTAGAACACTATTTGGTAACTTTCAGCGAAGTTGAGATGAGTCAAAGGTCGTGAGGAGTGGTTCTCCCAAATAGGCTATGTATGGAACCCTACGGTTGGATGAGACCTGAGGAATGATAACTTTTGACTCTGTATGACCTGACCATGGCACAATGAGAAGGACTTCTCTATGACATTGAAATCCCACGGTACGCGAAAAGGAGGAGTACCTCAGTTGTCCAAGATTAGTGAGAAGCACTTCTCTGTGACTTTGTAGGCCCACGGTACACAGTTGGGAGGTATACCTAAGTAGTCTAAGGTTATTGGGAAGCACTTCTTCATGAATTGGCAGGCCCAATGTATTCGTTAGAGGATGAGTACTCTAGTAGTCAAGTTTTTCAATGATGTGACTGATGTTGCTACTATTAATATTCTAGAATATACTTGGTGTGAGGTGTCTTGTGTTTCACATATTACTTTGTGGAGTTGTTGTGTGGACTTTCTTTTTTGTTTTGGTGTCCCTCTTGAGTACTGCATTACTCACCCCATTATGGAATTCACTCACATTTGTTGTGTCTAGTACATATGACTGACATTTTGATAGGGGCTCTAAGGGAGGCAGGACTAAAGGACTCTATAATGGTGGATTTGGAGACCTAGAACTTGGTGGGCCCTAGTAGGACCATGCAAATAGAACCTACTACTTGGGCTTCAAGTAGCTTCACTACTCTCACGATCAGGTGTAGTTTTATGTAGAAGGACAACAATGTTTTCTTTTTTTACTTTTGGTTTTCTGTTCATTGTTGGGTTTGTATTCTGTCCCAATTACATTCAATTGTATATACACTTATCCTTTTTAGTGGAACTTGTTTCCCCCTTTCATTGTGTTAGGATGTAGTTGGATGTGTTTGTGTGTACAGGTACTTAGGAAAATTCCTCCCACTTGATACTTGATGCATCCAGTTCTAGTCACCATCCCCTGGACTTCTGTAAGTTGGATTAGGTTAGTTACAACATGGGCCATGGGGGACGGGTCGTGACATATATGTTTATGGAATAACATTGGTGACCTTGAAATTGGATTTTGATTTTTTGGGTTATGTTAACTTTTTTGATGTATACTATATGTTTGGATTTATGGAATATATTATACAATCATAGATCTTAATTTTTTGGATGTGTGTATTTTTTCATTAAGGTTTTTTTTTGCGATCAATGCATTCACATATTTTTAATGTGACATTAAGAGACAAATTATATTTTTATCGGAATATAATTTTGATTTACTGACCCTTTTCAATATTTTTTCAGACATATTTTGGTCATGTTTTAAGAGTAACTATTAATGGAATGAATTATGTTGAACCTTCATTATTATTGAAAAAACATTTCTAACCATTATGGTTTTAGTAAATTTACTGATAATAACTTGTTACTATTTTGTGGAGTATACAACCACTTAAAAGTTAGTTTTACTACAATAGGAATAAGAAATTAATTTTTCGATATTCGATTCTTGGATTAAGAGAGGGAGTGGGAATTTATCAAAGTATAACAAAATAATGAAATTATGATTATGAAATAGGAATATAACAAGTATGTGTATTTATTTTTATTAATAGTTAGTAAAAAGTTCATCAAATATAAGAAAAGTATCATGAAATAAAAATTTTATTCTAATAAACTTATTTTTGGTAATCCAAGGGCCTTTCACACTTTACATATTTATGGTTTTGGCATAATTAAACTTATATTGATCACTAAATTTCTTGGGATCAATTATCACTATAAATATATATAGTTATTTATTAAATTATTCATTTTATATATCATCACTTACAACCTAAGTTCTCCAAAATGGAAATCAAGATCTGTGATCAATCTATATGAAATTCATACTTCCATGTATCTATAACCAAGTGGATGTTTTCTTAGCTCTTTTCAGGATGTGGAATTTCATGAAATGAATTTTAAAAGGTACAAATAATTTATCAAGATCAAGATTAAATTTTGTGGAAAAAATTATTTAGTGGAGTATAATGAAAACCCCAATATTTTAATAGAGGGAGATCATATTCATTAACTTTTATAAAATAAAACACCAGTATTAGAAGAGAATGAAATTATAAAACTCTTTGATTTTAGTATTTTTTTCAATTAAATTTAATATTTTAAATAATTTTCATTACACAAAACACTGGTTTAAGCTTGCAGTTCATGAAACACTGAGTTTATCTTATGATATAAGCCATAATGAGTTTATATTATTTTACAATCAATTATGAGTTAAAAAAAAATGTTTCATATTATTAAAATATCATTGTATCATAATTATCGCCTATTTATTAGAATAAAGTGTATGAATATGATTAACTAAATTATGAAAATACATGGTTTAAACATATAAATAAAATGATGTATTTTTTTGAAAATTAAATATAAATGAAAATAAAAAACTATTCGATAATAAAGGACATCTTTTACAAACAAATTATATTTATGAAAAAAATTACCTCAATAAATTCAAAAAAAATTAATGAATCAATTTAAAGAAATATATATTGGATATATTCAATAAACTATATCACATTCATCTTATTTATTTTCTAGACATGAGATAAGAATAAATCCTTGTATATACTTAAAACTGTATTATTCTAAAAATATGTCTTGTCGCTTTTCTGATCCCTTTATTTGAACATATTTTGGAAAATTTCAGAAAAAATATTTGAAAAATATAGTAAATTTTAGAAATCAACATATTAAAATTATAAACCTTCTGAATTCTAGATTGAATGGGCATTTTCATGGATTGAGGGCTGGATGGACCATAAAGGACACATTATTCCAAGTGTTACCCCCTCCTCCCCCCTCATTGGAACCCACCAATAGAAGGGATTATTAAGATCAACATGGATACACCTCTCCCCAAGGACGGGCTTGTTGCTCTCGGTGTCCTGGCCCGAAATCATCTAGGGAAAATCATTGCAGAAAAATATAAATCACATCATGCCTTATGGGAACCTGCAGTTGCTGATGCCTCTGCCATCCTTATTGGTATGATGATTGATGTGGAATGGGAATGGGTTGATATCATCATTGAGTCTGATTTCCTCACCGTTGTCAATGCTATTAACCACAATGATGCCAGACTCCAACAATTTGGCTCCATCATTAGGAGGATTTTCTCACTTCACCAAGGCTTTTTTGATTGCACCTTCTCTTTTACCAAAAGGGAGGGAAACAATATGTCCCACCAACTGGTAGCCTCAGGCCCCTTCTATGACTACCAGCTCTGGCTGGACAATTTCCCTTCATGGCTCTGCATTTGTACGGCGGATGATCTTCGTCATTAATGTCATTCGTTCGCCTTTTGAAAAAAAACGTGAAAAAATCAATTTCCATTAAATTATTTATAAAGGTAAATTATATTTTAAATATTTTTTAATGTAATATTCGTAATATATATATATATATATATTAATGAAATTTATGTCATTGTAATATTTTTCATATTGTATTTTTTAATAAAACAATTGTAAACATTTAGACATTTTCTTTTTAAAAACCCATTTTCTAATTCCATATGCAGAAATATATTTTAATTAAATATGTCAATTTCATTGAATTGAATTTAAAAAAATTTATTAAATACTTATAATAATAATTTATTATATTATATAATATGGTCAACTAAATTTTTTACCAAAATTAATAATGAAAATTGACAATATTGATTACCACTATTAAAGTAAAAATGAGTTTATTGGGGTATTAAACTAATATAATAAGTTTTAAAATGACCAAAAACATGTATAAAATATTTTTTATGGATATATTTCTAAAATATAGAGTATAATTATTGATAATACTTAATCCTAGATCCTTTTGAATGGAGAACAACGTGGGTTTACCTTTATCTTTTTAAAATATTACATGTGTGCAAGTCCCCTCAAATATAAATGGTCACCCCTATTATTTCTATTTCTCCAATAAATACCATTTAGTTTAGGAAAATACCATCCCATATACCTTAAAAAATAACTCATATTATCCTAGAAATGATGTTTTTTCTAAAGAGATAACATAGGAAGGATCATGGTGCAATACAAAATAGGATACTTGATGAAGAGGTAACAATTTTTAACTAGTATTTTTATTTTATTTCATACCTCACATACTTAAATTCTTATTAAACCATGTGGATATAATAACTTTAGTGTCTATCATATACATAGATTTTTTTATTTATGTAATTAACTTCAATCTTCCCTAACTCCATTAAAAGCGTTATGCAATCATCATTCATGTATACGGCGGACTGTCATCTTATGAACAAATGTCATTAGTTTTTTCATTACCAACTATAATGATTGGGTATGATGATTGAAATATTGTATAAATATGATAATTATAATATAATTATACCTATTGATTCATTATATCATATATAAATTCTAAACATTCCATTCTTTAGTTTATACTTTAATGTTCCTCGTGTGTACAATAGACTACCGGCTCACGAAGAGACGTGATTCAATTTAACAAATGCTTTACGTAGAAGTTAATAAGGTTAAAGTTAATAAAAATATTGAAAATATGACCCCAGTATTTGGTAGATGGTTATGTATTATTAAATTATAATATTATACAAAAAATCACATCCATATGATGTTTAGTAGTCTTCGTAAATTGGATACATACATTAGTCTTGAATTACAATTGATTACAAAAATTGTAACATATTGTTTTCAAATAAAAATATTCCCTCTACAATATACTTGGAAATAAAATATAGTAGAATTTCTTGACGATGGAAATGAAAGAAAATAATGGTAATCAAAAATTCTCAGTATGGGTTAAGTACATCCGAAGTAATCATGAATAACTGAACCATCGATAATATACAATGAAAAATATGGAATATCAATATATGAACATACATGCTAGTCAGATAAATTATTAGAATAATCAATGGAAAGTTAAATAATTGAAAATTCATTCTATTTATTTAACACACTCTCTATAATAACTGTATAAGTAATAATCAATATGGAAATTTAAACAACTAAAGACACATTCCATTATTCAGTAACTGAAAATTCAATGCATACAGAGATAAGAAAGTTTTTTAACTTATACGGCGGGTGCAGCTATTGTCTGCTGTTATTAAATTGTTGAAGCTTCCCTTACTAGCTTATAAGAATATTTTCAAAGAAAATGTTTTATTTTATATATATATGACTCTTAAATGATTTCAAAATAGAATGATATATTTCTCTAAAAAGAGTTTTGATTTCATCTATGTCAACATCCTTTGATAGATTTTAAGCTTATTTGAAGATGAATTTTTATGATAGAAAACTTCTATATTGTATTGAAGGTTTTGTGATATGTTTGACTATGGATGTGTTATTTTTATACCATTCGTGGTTTATGGATGAAGTATTTACATTTCGTATGCTAGTTTTAATACGAATGTTTATGTTATGTTTAAACCTTTTCATATGGGAATGCATTGGACTTAATATTTGACGGGTGGAGCCCACTATAGCTCCTCGATGCATCGGTAGGTCTCATGAGACAAACTAGTTTGTTCGCACAAGGCTTTGAAAAAATCTTATTTGTAGTCCTGGAATGAGGCCATGGCTATATGGTTATGATAGTCTGGAATTATGCATTCCATCATTATGAAAGTGGTTACTGATATTGCATGTGATTATTTGACTAGTACAATATCCATGTGAATAAGTAAATGGAATTATTTCATTTTATTTTTTCCATTCTATGTTGATGTTCAAGTTTAAAAGGCTTTTGTTTTAGTTATACATTTCCTTAAATGTTTATTCTTATTTAAGAAAGTTTTCGCTATATTGTTATCCTTACTGGGCATTTGAGCTCACCCCTTTTCTATGTTTTATTTTACCCGGGATGTGAAGAAGTAAATTATGAATGACCTGCAGGGATAGTATGAGGGGATAAGAGTGTGGAATATGGACACTATGTTGTTGTAGTTTTAATTTTTATGATGTAATATAAAACATTATGAATATATGTAGTGTTTCCAAGGCTAATAAACTAATCATTCTTTCGAGACTTGATATTTCTTGTGATCATACCAATGTTATGTAATAATGAACTGACTCTGGGTAACTGGGGTTAGGGCGTTACAGTTGGTATCAGAGAAAGTTTAGTGCAAACCTTGGAAGATAGGTTTAGATAAACTCTGATTAGAGCACATAGACCGAAGATGGACTTTGAGGATTAGTATAGAAGAACTTCCTAGAATTTTGGTATTGTAGAGATTTTGTTAATTTTCCGAGCAATACATCCTTGTATGGATATGAGCAGGTAGAGGCAGCTCTCGAACAGATGTACCTAGGGGTAAAACTCGAAAACACCACTTTGAGCTGGACTCGAATGGGAACTGGTGCAGGACAACGGGCCTTGCTGCACTCTTGGTTACGAAACTCCTAGGGATATGCTTAGGATAACTCTCATTTTCTTTACCAATCATTATAAAGGGTTTATGAGTATATACTTCCACAAAGAAAACCATTTTGTGATTATCGATTATATCAATAAATAGTTCAATTTATGTTAAGTATTTTATAAGTATGGAATTATGTATTTTGATTCATAAACTGATCTAGTTTATGCCATTATTTAGAAATGGCGCCTAGTGGAAGAAATGGAAACTATAATAATGCACACACTCGATATAGGGATTGCCCTCCTACTCAAGATAATTATAGTGGAGCTGGTGATGCAATTGGTGTCGATCAGCTAATCACCATACTGGGACAACTCACTTAGGTTATGAATAATAACCTTACCCGTATGGAGCACCCTGATCCGTAGCATGGAGGATCAATGTTAGATCGCTTCATGAGGAAACAACCACAAACATTCAATGGGAGTACAAATCCCTTAGTAGCTGAGCAATGGATAAATTCCCTAGAGAAAATATTTTAGGATTTGGGGGGTAGTGAATGGGAAAAAGTTATCATGGCAGTTTACCGCCTCACTAGAGATGCAGATCAATGGTGGTCATTGATTCAAAACATGAAGGAATATGATGAAGTATCAAATATGGAATGGAGGGAGTTCAAAGATCTGTTTTTAGAAAAATACTTTCTCGCAACCATCGAGCTGATATGGAAAGGAAATTTCTGAGTCTGAGACAAAAGGAGGATGAGAATGTCAGTAAGTATGAGGCTAACTTTAAAAGGTTAGAAAGGTATTCTAGAGATTATATACGTAACCCATGAAGTAAGATTGATTGTTTTATTGATGGGTTAAAACCATTTCTCCGTCGAGCATTATTCCCACAATCCTTCTCATCGTACGAAGACATTGTCTCATGTGCTATCAAGACAGAAAAGGAATTCTCTAAGTCTTATGACTTTAATGGAAATAAAGAGAAGAAGATATCTTCTGATCAATCTGGGAATGGAAATAAGAGGTTGAAGGGAAAGGTTGAATATCCATCCTGTGGTAAATGTGGGAAGAAACACCCCGGTACTTGCTTGAAGGGAATGGGTGTCTGTTACAAATGTGGTGAAAAAGGCCACCAAGCTCTTGATTGTAAAGGGAAGAAGGAAGCTACCAATGTTCAGTGCTACAATTGTAGGGAGATGGGACATTATGCAAATGAATGTCCTAAGCGTCAGGGGAACTTCCCTCAGAAAAGTCAAAGGGATCAAGGACAAGCTTATGTTATCACTACTGCTGATGTAGAAGCTCCGAAAGACATGGCAGCAAGTAATTTAATGGTTTCCTCAAGTTTAGCAAATGCATTATTTGATTCTGGATCATTGCATTGATTCATATCTTCCCAGATTTCTAAGAAAATTATATATTTCCAATTTTATTTAATAAGGGAGTTTTCAGTTAAAACTCCTAAGGGAAGTATCATTGCAACAAAGTTTTGCGAATCAGTCACCATTAGAGCACATAAATGTTCTTTATCTGCTGATCTCATCATCATACTATGATTGTGTTTGATATAATCCTCGGTATGTACTGGCTTTCGGACTATGATGTGAATATTTATTGTAAGAAGAAAGAGGTTACGATTCTTGAGGATGATGATAAGGAACACCATATCTTTAGAGCAGAATCGTCACCACCTAATTCTTATCTAGATCCACCCCCAGTAGCTCAACTAAATTAAATTATTGGGGAGGAAGATAATGAAATGACTATGGGTGAGGAAAATAATGTTCAAATAGAGGATGTACCTATTGTGAAAGAATATGTATATGTGTTTCCGGACGATTTACCAGGACATCCTCCAGAACGGGAATTTGAGTTTTCCATTGATTTAATTCCAGGACCAAGGCCTCTATCGAAGTCCCATTATAGAATGGCCACTATAGAATTAGTTGGACTAAAGAAACAACTAGATGAATTGAGTAATAAGGGATTTATTTTCCCTAGTGTTTCTCCATGGGGAGCCCCTGTTCATTTTGTTAAAAAGATAGTTGGAGCTATGAGGTTATGTATTGACTACAGGGAGATCAATGTTATAACAATAATGAACAGGTATCCCCTACCTCGCATTGATGATTTATTTATCCAACTGCATAGAGCTCAATACATTTCAATGATTGGAATTCGATCTGGATACCATCTGTTGGGTGTAAATAAGGAAGAAATGCTGAAGACAGCTTTTCGAACTAGGTACGAGAATTATGAGTTTACAGTAATGCCTTTTGGATTGACTAATGCACCCTCTGTATTCATGGATCTAATGAATAGAGTTTTCAAGGATTATCTCAATGAATTTGTTGTGGTATTTATTGATTATATCTTGGTAAAATCCAAAAGCTATGAAGATCATGAAAATTACCTGCACATTATCCTGAAGACTCTGAGAAGACATGAATTATATGGGAAGTTTATCAAATGTGAATTCTGGCTTCAGGAAATTTCTTTTCTTGGCCATATTGTCTCTAAAGATGGAATCTCTGTTGATCCTTCTAAGACCAAGGCAATCCAAGAATGTCCAGCACCAGCAAGTATAACTGAGGTACGTAGTTTTATTGGTTTAGTAGGTTATTTTCGATGCTTTTTCCAGATTTTGCCTGGTTGGCTAACTCATTAACAAAGCACACACGTAAAGGGGTTAAATTTGTTTGTATAAAAGAGTGTGAAGAATGTTTCGAAGAACTGAAGGGAATATCAGTCGATGCTCTTATATTGACTCTACCATCAGGGAATGATGGGTTCGTTATTTATAGCGATGCATTGAAGAAAGGACTTGGTTGTGTCCTTATGCAGAATGAAATGGTTATTGCCTATGCATCACGACAGTTAAATATTAATGAGAAAAACTATCCAACTCATGATATCAAGTTAGAAGCTGTGATATTTTCTTTGAAGATATGGAGGCACTACATCTATAGTGAAAAATGTGAGATTTATACTGATCACAAGAGTTTGAAGTATATTTTCTCACAACAAGTACTCAACATGAGGTAAAGGAGATGGGTTGAATTACTCAAGGATTATGATTGTACGATACACTACCTCCCGGGGAATGAAAACAAGGTGGCAGATGCTTTGAGTAGAAAATACCATGTAGTTTTGAACAATATGAGAATTTAAAGGGACCCAATTTTCATGGATCTAGTGAAGATAGACATGAGAATAACCATGGAAGGTGAAAGATCAATTATTTTTCAAATGGTTTCCAAACCATCTTTACTAGAAAGGATTAAGAGTTCTTAGAACGATGATGAAGAATTTCAACAGAAGATTAAAGCTGTGAATGATGGGAGATTGAGAGACTTTGTGTATGAAGATGGAATTTTGAAATTTGAGAAGAGGGTTTGTGTTCCCGATATACCTTCTCGAAAAAGGGAATAGCTGGATGATTCTCATAGTTCCAATTTCTCTATACACACTAGGAGAACCAAAATGTATAGATATTTGAAGGAACATTTTTGGTGGGACATCATGAAGACGGAGATTTCTGATTTTGGGTCAAGATGTATGGTTTGTCAACAAGTGAAAGCTGGAAGGCAACAACCTGGAGGAGTCATGCAACCACTTCCCATACCGGAGTGGAAATGGGACAATATTACGATGAAATTTTTCAGGGGGCTACCAAAGACTCCTAGAAGGAACAATACAATACAAGTTATTGCTGATCATCTTACCAAGTCAGCACATTTTCTTGCTATAAGAGAAGATTTACCACTGGAACATCTATCAAGACTATATATTAATGAAGTTGCGAGACTTCATGGAATACCCCTATCGATTGTTTCTGATCGTGATCCGTGTTTTACATCAAGATTCTGGAAGTGTCTTCAGAAATCCCTGGACACTAACCTTTATTTGAGCACTGCCTACCACCCTCAGAGAGATGGAAAATCAGAACATACTATTCAAACCTTAGAAGACTTTTTGAGATCTTGCTCACATGACTTTCAGGGTATGTGGGATCAATATTTACCTTTGGTAGAATTTTCCTATAATAATAGCTTCCATTCGAGTATTCAGATAGCACCATATGAAGCGTTATATAGAAAGAGATTTCGTACACCAACCTGTTGGGATGACGTTGGTGAAAGAAAACTTGTAGGTCCAGAACTGGTACAGGAAACAATGGAAAAGGTGAAGGCAATCCAAAATCACATCAAAGCAGCTCAAAGTAGGTAGAAGAGCTATACTGATAATCGAAGGAAGGATTTGGAATTTCAAATTGGTGATCATGTTTTCCTGAAGGTATCTCCTTGGAAGGGAGTCATATGTTTTGGTAAGAAAGGTAAATTGAGTCCAAGGTACATCGGACATTTTGAAATTCTAGAATGAATTTGGGGTGTCGCTTACCGATTGGCAATTCCGCCAAGTCTCTCCAAAGTTCACGATGTGTTCCACGTATCTCTGTTGATGAAATACATGCCAAAACCAATGCATGTACTCACCTATGAGGTATTAAAACTGGAACCCGATCTGTCTTATTGTGAAGAGCCCGTCAAGATTCCTGATATGAGAGAACAAGTACTGAGAAACCAGATGACGCGTCTAGTAAAAGTTTTGTGGAGAAACCATAAGATGGAAGAGGTAACGTGGGAACCCGAGGAACTTACGATGAAGAACCACCCGAGTCTTTTCATTCGGTATTATTCTAGAAATTTTGAAGATGAAATTATTTGAAGGAGGGGAGAATATAACACCCCAAGCTTCTATGTTACGTTTCTCTTTGAATAATGCGATAACGTGTGTTGTACGCAACATCAAGTTCTAACACACCACAACAAATTAAACTAGCCGTTATGAATATTAATACATACTTTTTGAAATTTTATAAATTTTATTTTTCAAAATGGAATTAATTTTTTGATTCAAAATATCAAAATTAGCCTAGGATGAATTTTTGGTATTTTTATGAAAAACGTCATTTTATGATGAATAGTGAAACTACTAAGTGGTAGTTAAAAAACAAAATTTTTCATAAAACTTAATTTTACCGCTTTTGTGATTGGAATTTCAAAAATCTGATAGACACGGTTAATATCAAGGAGTAAAATATGGTTCATTGAGATGAAAGTAATTTTTTGTGAATTGTAACTTTTTACTTTTATTTACCACGGTTAAAAGTAAATAGGGTAATTAAGGGTAAAAATAATATTAATATTACCCTAACAAAAGTCCTAATTCTATTGGACACATGTATCTAGACCAAAAACAACCTTAGAAATAAAATATTATCATTTAGGTCAACTTGTATTAGATTAGGACATTTATTATTATTTAATTCAAAGAAGAGTTAAAATAATTAAAATCAAAGTTTATTTAATAAAAAAATTTAATATAGGGTTATACATAAGATAAATTAGATTGTAAATATTCATTAGAAAGATAAAAAGATTTACTACATAATAATATTTTATTTATAATTTTTCGACATTATATAATTTAATTTATTTATGACAAAATGACGATGCAGTAATTACCATAATAGTGAAAAATTAAAATAATTGATATTACAAATTCCCAAATAAATATATTTGGAGACTTTTTATGAATTAAAATAATTTTATAGGTTAATATAACATGTTAGGATTGACTTAATTAACTTTGTTTGATTTAATAATTCTGTTATGAGTTTCAAAAAATTAAATTTTTGAATAGTGTAAAAATTGACATAAAAGAGTTTTTAAAACAAATATTATATTATTAATTGATATTAAATTCCTAGAAATCTAAGGATCGGCCGAGAGACATATATCATGATAGGAGTATAATTATTGGACCACTTAGGGGTCTATTGGATGTATATAGTATGTTTATTAACTATATAATATAAAAATACAATGTGACATGGTAAATGTCAACCTAATTAACTAAGAGTTAAAACTAAAAGATAAGGTTTATATAATGACCCAAACCTGTCGAAATTCTATTGGTTGAGTGTTTCTATACCAATACCTACATTAACCATTAAATAATACACTTTAGAGCAATTAGAGACCAAATATTAATTTATTATAAAATAATATTTCTAGCTTTTCCAAAGGTGCCCCTCACCCCTCTTATAAAAGGGCACTCCTCCTTGTCATTAATTCACACCTTCAAAGCCTTTTGGTTCGGCAAAACCCTTCCCAAATACTCTCTCAACTTCCCTAAATACAACCTAGAGGCCTTAGTTTGTTCAGAAATCCAACATAAAGATCTCTTTTGATCAAATCAAAATGAATAACCCGAAGAAGAGGTAATGTTTTCACCACCCTTTTTCAAATTCATTTCTTCTTCAACTTATTCTTTATTTGTTATTCCCAATATAAAATAAAGAATCCAGTATCTCCTATATACTGTAATGTTATTATAAATATGGTACAAACTTATTCAGTATTCTATTCATCCTTTGGATGACATGTCACCGTACGTGCGTACGTACGACTTACCGTCTCCACGTCGTGGTGTAATTGTTATTATTCAATATA
Organism: Viscum album; assembly: GCA_963277665.1. Lineage (NCBI taxonomy): Eukaryota > Viridiplantae > Streptophyta > Magnoliopsida > Santalales > Viscaceae > Viscum > Viscum album. Next base: position 550,703,006 of record OY728158.1, read on the forward strand.
TTATTATTTGGATGGGTATAATAATGATTTATAATTAATGTAAATAATAAATATAACATAATAATGATTCTGTATATATGATATACCATCCAATTATATATTACTTTAATATCAAAAGAATGATATTGTCGCTCGTGCGTACGTACGGACTACCGTCTCCACGAACGCGATGAGAATCATTCTCCATCGTATCCATTAAATTATAATTATCATTTGATGATTTAAAATTAATGTTTAGGTACTTGATATCATTCTGGATATTAATAAGATACATATTATCCACGACAAACATGGCTTACGTAACAAAACATATAAAAGAAAATGAGTAAGTTAACACTCGAAACAACGATAATACTAAGATATTATTAAAAAATCTGTGTTAAAAGATCATATATGATATCATATTAATGTATATAATTCTTGTATAATTTAATAACAATTATTTCACCATTATACATGAGGTTAACCTACCCCCATCCAATGAAAAGTACAAGGTAATGGTTTTTTTCGCAATCTCTTCATTATCCGAGGTTGTTTATACATAATAATCTTCTGGGACTTCTTTATCATCCACATCCATGTTTCTTAAAAATGTATTTCAAAACATTTTTACTATTTACTATAGTATGGGATAAAGTTATTTATACCCTTTTTGACTTTTATAAGTGGTTTATAAAGGAATCTTTCCATCATTTTCCAAACAAGGTCCTTTTTAGCCTTTTTGACAGAATTAAGGGTAGATTTTTTTAACTTATACGGAGGGTGCAGCTATTTTCCGCTGTTATAAAATCGTCGAAGCTTCCCTTACATGCTTATAAGAATATTTTCAAATAAAATGTTTTATTGTATAGATATATGACTCTTAAATGATTTCAAAATAGAAAGAGATATTTCTCTAAAAAGAGTTTTGATTTCATCTATGTCAACATCCTTTGATGGATTTTAAGCTTATTTGAAGTTTATTTGTTATGATACAAAACTTATATATTGTATTGAAGGTTTTGTGATATGTTTGACTATGGATGTGTTATTTTTATACCATTCGTGGTTTATGGATGATGTATTTACATTTCGTATGCTAGTTTTAAAACGAATGTTTATGTTATGTTTAAACCTTTTCATAGAGGAATGCATTAGACTTAATAAGTGACGAGTGGAGCCCGCTATAGCTCCTCGATGCATCGGTAGGTCTCATGAGACAAACTAGTGTCTTGGAAAAAGGCCTCAACCAAATCTTATTTGTAGTCTTGGCACGAGGCCTTGGCTATGTGGTTATGCTAATCTGGCATTATGCATTCCATCATTATAAAAGTGGTTACTGTTATTTCATGTGATTATTTGATTAGTAGAATATCCATGTTAATAAGTAAATGGAATTATTTCATTTTATTTTTTCCATACTATGTTGAAGTTCAAGTTTAAAAGGATTTTGTTTTAGTTTTACATTGCCTTAAATGTTTATTCTTATTTTAGAAAGTTTTCGCTATATTGTAATCCTTACTGGGCATTTGAGCTCACCCCTTTTCTATTTTTTATTTTTCCCAGGATGTGAAGAAGTAAATTTTGAGTGACCTACAGGGATAGTATGAGGAGATAAGAGTGTGGAATATGGACACTATGTTGTTGTAGTTTTCATTTCTACGATGTAATGTAAAACTATATAAATATAGCGTGTGTTTCCAAGGCTACTAAACTAATCGGTCTTTTGAGACTTGATATTTCTTGTGATCATGCCAATGTTATGTAATAATTCACCGACACTGGGTAACTGGGGTCATGGCATTACAGGGGGTGTCCATGGCGGTGGGGTTGTATAGGGGGTGAGTGTTTTTCCAAGGGGGTGGGGTGTCTAAAGGTGTCAAAGGGGGTGGGGTGGTGTCCAGGGGGTGAGGGGGATGCCTAAGGGGGTATGGGTGTCCAGGGTGGGGGTGTCCAGGGGGTTCAGGGGTGTCCAGAGGGGTGGGGGGCTCTCTAGGTGGTGGGGTCTATCCAAGGGGGTGGTGTTGTCCAGGGGGTGACCATGGGGGTGGGGGTGTCGAGGGGGTGAGGGGGCTTTTCAAGGGGGGGGGGGGGGTAGGGGGGTGTACAGGGGGTAGGGGTGGTGTTTAGGGAGTGGGGTGTCCAGGGGGTGGGGGATGTCCAAGGGGGTGGGTTTTTCCAAGGGTGTCCAAGGTTGTGGGGGTGTCCAGGGTGTGAGGGGCTATCCAAGGTGGTAGGGGTGTCTAGGGGGGTTGGTTTTCAGGGGGTTAGGGGGTTGTCCAAGGGGAGTAGGGGGTGTCCAGGGGGTGATTTCAAGTGAAGGTATACATATTTTTATATTTATACTTCATATTTATTGTTTATGAAAGAATGAATTTGGTATAAAGTTTCCCCAGGATGTATTATTTGTGTACCATAAGAATAAAGGATCAAATATGAATTTAATACAATTATATCTTACTATATTTTCTTTTTAAAATCATTTCAAATATGCATATATATTTTTTGATATTTTAATTTTTTTTTACATTCAAATTATTAAATTATTCATATAAATATAATATTGGATTATCTTAACAATATGTATAATTTTAATATTTTCTTAGGTAATAATAAGATGAAGTTGGATTATGGTACATCAAATGAGTAATGAATTTGAGGAAGGTGTTGATTATTTTTTGGAATTTTCTAAATAAAATGTTCCAAGTTGTGAATTTGTTTCTGTCCATGCCTGAAATGTTTGAATATAAATACATTGGAAATTATATGGATCAAAGATCATCTGATTTTTCTTGGTTTTAATTCAAGTTACAACCCATGGATTTGTCATGGTGAAACTCGAATGAATGTATGATATACTGATGATGATGATTTGTAAGATGGTAACTCTGATAGAATAGATGAATTGATTCGTGATATTGTACCAGAACAAATTGACATAGAATTGAAAGTTGTGCATCTACATAGTGATCCTAAAAACTATTTTATTTCTGGTTGTACGGATTTTATGGTTTTATTGATGGTGTTAAGATTGATTAACCTAAATGTGAAACAAAGATGGAGTGACAGAAGTTTTACAGAGCTGCTACAATTGTTGAAAGACATTCTTCCAAAAGACAATGATCTTCCTGTTTCACGTTATAAGGCCAAGAAAATATTATGCCTGATGGGATTGGGATACAAGAAAATTATTTCATGTCTGAATGACTGTATGATATATAGGAAGGAATATGAATTTATTTCTTATTTTACTAAATGTGAGATATCATGGTATAAGTTGAATGAAAAATTAAAGGATGATGTAGAGATTACAGAGATCCATGCCAAGGTTTTTTGGTATCTTCCTATAATTCATCATTTGAAACATTTATTTTCAAATTCACATGATGGAAAAATGTTAAGATATCACGTTGATGAGAAGATCTGTGATGGAAAAAATATGTCATCCAGCGGATTGGCTGCAATGGAAGAAAATGGATGAGTATTATCCTATATTTTGAAATTAAATTAGAAATCTCATACTTGGGTTTTTCACTAATAAAATGAATCCATACAGAACCCTCAGTAGCACACATAGTTCATGGCCTATTTTATTGGTAATTTACAACCTATATCCTGATGTTTTTATGAAGCACAATTATGTCTTGTTGAGTATAATGATATCTGTTTCAATGAAACCCGTAAATGATATTGATGTTTTATTTTCACCATTTACTGATGATTAGAATCTTTTATGGGAGGATAGTATTAGGGTGTATGATTCCAATAAAATGGAATATTTTCAACTACATGTTGTGCATATGATCACTCTAAATGAAATCCCAACGTATGGAAATTTATCTAGATATAATGTTATGGGTCATAAAGCATGTCTAATTCATAAACAAGAGACTTCATATTGTCAATTATATCAGGGGAGGAAAACAGTATACATGGTTCATTGAATTTTTTTACCTATAGATCACTATTATATAAGATTAAAAAAGGCATTAAATTTCTAATGAGAGTTTTATATTGCTTCAAAACCTTTAACCTTTGATGTGTATTTTGAGAGGGTGTAAAATCTTGATGTGACATTGGGAAAGACACATAAATCTGGCAATGATAGACATATCTGGATGAAAAGGTCAATATTTTTTATGCCACCATATTGGGGATATCATTAAGTGAAAAAATACTAATGACATTCACATGGAGAATAATATCAGTGACATTTTGATTGAAACATTGTTAGATAATAATGGAAATACTAAAGATGGGTAAATAGAATATTTGGCTTACTATCACTAGATGTACATTTGGAGTTAGCTCCCACTCTTAATGTAAGATGAACATTTTACACCATGTTTTCACACATTATCCAAGAGGGGGAAAATTAGATTTTGTCAGTGTCTTCATGATATCAAAGTGCCTCAAGGTTATTCCTCAGATGTAAGAACGTTTGTCTCTTTGAAGGATTTCAAGTTGATAGGTATGAAATCTCATGATTGTCACATCATGATGCAACAAATTCGACAAGTTTCATTGTGTGGAATATTAACCATCCATGTCAGAAAGACTATAATAATGTTGTGTTATTTTTTCAATTCAATTTGTAATAAGGTGATTGATTTGAATGCTTTAAATTTTTTGGAAAAGGATGCAATATATATACTTTGTCAATTGGAAATACATTTTCCTCCATCTTATTTTGAAATAATGGTTCATTTAATAGTTCATATGGTTCGAGATATAATGATTTGTAGACTTATATATATTCATTGTAGGTATCCTTTTGAAAGGTATATGAAAATATTTAAGGGGTATGATAAGAATCCATATTGACCAGAAGCCTCAATTATTGAAAATTATATTTCTTAGGAGTTTGTGGAATTTTTTATGAGATACTTGGCTACGACGGAGCACATAAGTTTACCTTCATCTCACCATGAATGAGTTAATAACGAGGGAAAGGGGATTTGTGTCATGAAAGTCAAATTGTAGTTAGTTGAATATATGAAGAAGGTAGAATTATACATCTTAAATAACAAATCTGATGCTCAACCGTATATCACATTGCATATTAATGAGTTGAAACAATGTCATCCAAATATAAAAAATGTGGATTTTGAGTGAGCAGAAATTTTTTTCCCACAGTTTAAAATGACCATTCTTGGTAGATCAGATGTACCAGAGATAGTATGATTTTTAGTAGGTGTTCCAAGATTAAATGTGATAACATGGTTTGAGTATGAAATTAAGGGAAATACATTTCATACAAAATATCAGGACAATAAAGTATAGTTCAGAATAATGGTGTATCAGTGTTTGCATAAGCAATGCATTTTTTGACATTTAAATACAAAAACCCAATTTCGGCATCAAGTGTATATTATGGAGTCATGAAAGAAATATGGGAAGTTGATTAGATTAAAATTAAAGTTCATGTTTATAACTACAAATGGTTTATCGGTAACAACAATGCTATGCCCGATAAATTTCTAATGACAATTGTTAATAAGAATAGATTAGAAGACACTGTAGATTTTTTTATAATGGAAACACATGAAAAATAGATTTCCTATGTAGTTGATCAATTAGATATGCAGTGGTATGTTGTTTTAATTGTGATAAAAGAATATGTTAGTGAGGATCAACCTAAGGAAGATGCTGAGTTAGGTGAGATCCCTACATCCATGGAAAGATTAGAAGAAAATAATGATGAGCATGTTGAAGACATGGTTTGTGCCATAAGGAATGATCATGATGAAGGAATTTGCGAAACCAATCCTTTTGTACATTCCTATATTTACAGGTAATATATGTTTATTTCTTGTTTACATATATTATTTTAATAAAATGTTCTATTTTTTTATTAAAATGTGTATTAAAACAAATAAGTCAAAATTTTTGTTTATTTTAATTTTGTTTAGTTTAGTTTATCATGTTTACCATTACGTAACTTATATATCTATTGATGTCATTGAATGACAATTACTTTACCATGATTACCATGTTTCCAATGTTTATAATGTTTACCATGTTTAACATAGTTTACCATAGTTTAATATAGTTTTCATTTATGTAACTTATATATTGATTTATTTTGTTGAATAAAACTTACACTACCATGTTTACCATGCTTCCGGTCTCTACCATTTTTTAACATTCTTACTATATTTACCACGTTTTCTATTAAGAAACTTAGTTTAGTTTTCTATTTTTTTACATTAGTATTGTAATATTTGAATTTGTCTATTTGTGAACAAATGTAGGATTTTTTTATTTGAAGGATAATGAAAGATCAATCAATTGATCAACCACATGATTCTAAAGATGAGAATCATGATCATACCTATGGGAAAGAATAGTCACATAATCTTCTTGATGTTCCCCAATCTTCATCATCTGCTCCCATTATAACTACAAAGAGTTCAAGAGTTGGTAAACTTGTATATAGTCATTTACCAAAATTATCACTTGCATGTAGTGAGGATCATAGGATACTCGTTGAGTTTGACAAGAATGATATTCATAAAGTTCCAAATGCCAAATATTTTAAGATTTTTGTATCATCCAAGGGTAAAAACAATGTAATAATTTTGTATGATGATAGGAAAAGAGTGGAAAATGCAATAATATCAAATTTGTGGGAGATGATTTTAGTAAGATCTTTTGCTATTGTCTGACTAATTTTTAAATGATTCTAGTATAATATGTTTTACCTCTTCTTTATCAAAAAAAAATTGATATTCCTGACACTAAAGGAGTCGGGTCGAAATGTTTAGAGATGGATGCTAGGAGATAGAGGGATTTCAAATCAATCCTCACATCTGATTTCATTTTAGGTCATTGTAATCATGACAATCTATGTCATATACATCCTTTCATAGATGAAGACACATGGAGACAATTTGTTGAAATTAGAATAAAAGATTTATTTTTGGTAAGGGAAATGTAATGTTTTATATGATTTCATTTATAAATGATCTTATTAATGATTTTTAATGATTTTATATTCTGAATTTTTAGGATACATGGACATATCATTAGGATATCCAGTCTATAAATGTATACCTACATATGTATCTCAGGGAGGGAATACATTTTGGAAGTACAAATGATGGTGAAAAATTTACAAAATCTAAGAGGTGAGTCTTCATGCCCTAGAGAGGTTTCCCCTCCACCCCTTCATCTAGACTTGAAAAATGGAAGAGATATCGGAGGCACAAAAAGGGGAAATATCTTTTGGATGAATCTAGAATCATAACCGAGTGGATTATAAGATAATAATTTTATTTATTTATGTAAATTATAATATTTATATAATTTGAATCATTATAGAAATGTTCAATTAATTAATTCCAGATTCTCTTAAGGAATAGATCTCACAGGGGGTATTTACTACTACTAGGAGGTGAGATATCTTATCTACAACATTGGGAAAGCCTAAACACCTCAGTCATGTATGAGGATATCTGATGGGGGTATTAGTAAGAAAAGTGTTTCCATATTGTTCAACTTCTTCCATTGAGGGTGTTTATAAAAAAAATCCTTGGATGATGAAGTTCATATTATTAATGTGACGACGGAGGAAAAAATTATAGCATCAGTATAGTCTATGTTTGTAGACATGCAAAGACAATTTCATACTGCATTTCCCACTCCTCCACCTTCCCTAGTATCTCCCACTCCACCACCTTATCCTGTAGACCCCAAATTTTATCCTACTCCTCCACCACAGTTTCATACTTATTGTGAGTTGTATGTAGATGATACTCACCATCATATAGTTTCATATAGGATGGTATATTGAATAGGAGATAAAATTCATCATCAATTGTTAGAGGTAGAGCATGATAGGGTAACTATACATGATATTATAGATAGATCAGCTCGAGTACCATTACCTACAGATGAGGGGTCAAAAGTTGGAGATAGTATCTTCCAATTTTTAGTTTGTCCATCGAGACCTCTACGACTCATTACCATAGAGGTATGTATGTTATTTCGTTTATTTTATTTTTTATTATATTTATTTTATCATTTGAAAACTAATATATTTTTCTATTTATTTTTACTGGAGCACTTCAAAGGAAAAGAAAAAAATATATAATACAACAAAGAAAAATAGATGTGACATCAAATACAGATTCTAGTTGTCTTGAAAGATTGACAAGATATTCAAATTTGTTCGCAGATCATTATGAGTTCCCAATGGAAGCTCATATTTATGGATGTGCAATAAATCTGGGGATTATGAAAAAGGATATCATAGAGCTTGTTATTGGAGATAAGTTGGGCATCTACTTGGTGAAGATTTTTCCTATGTAATTCTTAACTCATTTACCATTGTTATATTTATTAAAAATGTATACTTATGTCTGATTTTTATTAGGTATCTTTATAAAATGTGTGAGAATAATGACTCGACAGATGTATATGGATTCATGGACCCTAATTTAATTTCCCCTGAAGCAAATGCATTGGATGGGGAACAAAGAACACTTTATATTATTGAAATATTTGAACAAAATATAATCACACAGTGTTGGATGATTCATTTTTGTGAAAGGTATGAAACATATATCTTGAAAAGGGCTGATTTTATTTTAACATAAAAAACCACAAACCTAAAATTTTATTTTATATCAGTGATCATTGGATGTTAGGTTTTTTTTTGTCTAAGGTGGAAAACACTTTATTGGATATCCTCTATCTATGGTGATGTGCAGAGAAGTTTTTATAATTTGTTGGAAATGTAATTTTTAATTTCTTAATAGTTTTTTATATTATAATTATTTTTAAAAAATTTTCATTTCTATTATTTTCAAACAAGGGATGTGTCTACATTTTAAAAAACAAAAAGAAAAAGAGTGCCAAGATCAAATATGTAAAATTAATGGTAAATATCGAATTATAATTTTTAATTTTTGATATATTACATAAAAATGATTTTTTGAGTTGAAACTAATTTAAATATAATTTTAATGAACAAAAAAGGTTAATAGAATGTAGATATTATAGTTTAATATTTATGTACGAAATAATTACAACTAGAACAGTTGTGAAGTTTGACCTGGTAATATTTCCTTAAAATAGTTTCCATGTTATTTCATTTGATTTATTCATTATACATGTTAACTACTATCCTTTTAATTTTTAGCTATTTCATGATCCTCAACCCTATAGATCTCAAGAGGTTAAACACTAACAAGTTTAATGGTCAAATTATTATACAGCTTTGATTGTATTTTAGTTTGTTTATACTATAAAATGTAATTTGAATATTGTAATTATAATTATGTATTTGGTAGTTGTTATGATTGGATATAAGGTTTTTAGTTGACATTGAAATTATTAAATGTTATATAAGTGAATGTTTAATTTTTCTCTGGTTCATCTTATTTTTGTCCGAATCATTTGTTTTTCTAGTATGTATTATGGTCTAGTTTTTTGTTTTTCTTTGGTCAGGTAATTACTTGTTTCATAATTTGGCATAGCATAGTAATGGTTTCAGGGGTGGGGGTGTTGGGGGTGTGTCCAGGGGTGGGGGGATATCCATGGGGAGTGGGGTGGTGTCTTGGGGGATGGGAGGGAGTCCAATGGTGTAGGGGGTGGGGGGGTTTACAGGGGTGGGTGGTTGTCTATTGGGGTGGAGTGTATAAGGGGTTGTGGAGATGTCTAGGGAGGGTGGGGATCTCTAAGGGTAGGCGTGTCTATGGTGTTGGGGAGTGCAGTGGGTAGGGGGTTGTCCAGGTGGGTGGGGGTGTCCAGGGGATGGGGGATATCAAGTGGGTTGGGGGATGTTTAGGGGGTTGGAGGAAGGATCAAAGGGGTGTCCAGGGGGTGGTTGTCCAGTGGGGTGGTGTCTGGGGGGGGGGGCTATCCAGGGGGTGAGAGGGAGGTCCAGGTGTGTACAAGGGTGGAGGGGCTATCTTGGGGGTCCAGGGGTGGGGATGTTTAGTGGGGTGCAGTGGTGTCTAGGGGTGGGGGCTGTCTAAGGGGTGGGAGGGAGGTCCATGGGGTGGGGTTTTTTAGGGGGTGGGAGGCTTTCCGGGGGGTGGAGGGGCTGTCTGGGGGTGTCTAGGGGTGGGAGGGCGTCCATAGGGGTGGGGGTTGTCCAGGGGTGGAGGGGCTGTCCAGGGGGTGGGGTGTCCAGGGTTGGTATAGCGTCTGGGGGGGGTGGGGTTATCGAGGGGGTATCCAGGGTGTGAGAGGGTGTCTATGGGGTGGGGGTGTCCATGGGAAGGGAGGGTGTCCAGGGGGCGGAGGGCTTTCCAGTGGGGTAGGGTTGGGTCTAGTGGGTGGGAGGTTGTTCGGGGGCTGTCTAGGGGGGGGGGCTGTCTATAGGGGGATTTCTAGGGGTGGGGGTGTCCAGGGGGTGGGTGGGTATCCAATGAGGTGGGGGGCTGTCCATGGGGTACATGATGTCTAAGGGGGTTTAGGTTTTTTTAGTTGGTATTGTATGGTTTGAATGTTTTGTTCATGAATGTTTAATTTTTCTTTGGTTCTTCTTGTTTTGTTCTAGTTTTGATGTATTTCAAGTATGTATTCTATTCTGGTTTTGGTCTATTTTCTGCATGTTTCATGTCTTCTTTAGCAAATCATATTAATGGTTGAACGATTTTATTAAAACATCAGTTTTTCAGTCAGTGATTTTATAACCGATGTAATAAGTGCATGGGAATGGTTTTTTTACATCAATTACTTAATAACTGACGTATTATGTATGTTTTCACATTTGTTAAACAATAAATTATAAGAAAAAATACTTCATAGATTGGTTTATCACATCAGTTACGAAAATAACATATGTAGTAAACCTATTTTTCACATCGGTTTTTTAATAACGGGTGTAAAAAACACATTGGATGCATTTTTTGTTACATCATTTATGTAGTACACACTGTAATAAATAATATATCACATTGGTTATTTAAAAAAATGACATAATAAATCACGACACCGAAGTGTTTTCCATGAATATTTTTGGGAATCGACAATAAAAATGCTTCAGATTTATTTTTTTTTGAATCAATTTTAAAATAAACATTGTAAAAAACAATATTTATAATGTCTCGTGTAATAACATCGGCCAAAAACCAACATAAAAAATAAAAAATAACTGACGTAAAAAATGTTCTTTGCACTAGTGAATGTATTGAATATTTATATAAAAAGATTTTCCATCTACATATGAAAATCTTGGGTCTCTATCATTGGTGTGAAAAGAATATTTTAGTTGACCTTTGGAAATTAACATGATAAAAAATTTATATAAATATGAATACCTTTATGGATATGTCTTATTATTTATCAAATGATATTATTATGGATGAGTAAATGTATAAGAAAATTCCCCAAAATTTTGATAAAAGATAGAGTTAGTGGTTTCAATGGAATTTTATCATCACCTAGTGCATGAAAATAGTTCTTTCTATACACCTAGTTTTACAATCCCAATTGATATGGTTTTGGAATTGAAAAACTCTTTGTGACCAATCAAGAAGTATTTAAATATTTTATAATTATGAATGACCTATGATTAAACTGAGATTTAAAATTTTATAAATAATGTGTCTTTATTTAAACATCATATAAGTTAGTTTTTAGGATTATGTTGTTCAAACTATGATTGTTTTTCTCACATTATGTTTTTTTGTTTTAGAAAATAGTAGGAACCCGAAGGAACTGAGTAAAAATTGAATATGATTGAAAACATGATGATGATAAGAGAAATGTAATAATGACTAGAGTAATGGATATTGTGCTTATTCATAATGATTTATCATGGAACATGATTAAAAACATGCACCTTAACCAAATGTCGGACTCATCACAGAAGATAAGTATAGTTCTCGGTGAGAGACTTTGTAGTGAAGATCATGTAGAAAACAAGATTTAGATTCCAATATGTATATAATGTGGAAAGAATCACTCAATGAAACCTTTTATATGTATTATAAAATATTTTTTGTTTAATATAAGGACATAAAAAATTTAACTAAAATGAAAAAATTAATTATTTAGTTAACATAATGGAATGGAATTCTGGTCTAGCTGTGGTATCATCAACTGTTGAATGTTTAAAATGTGGAATGTATAAAAAATATGAAAGTAAATTGCTTTTGGAGAAAGATCATGAAGATAAATATCATGGTTTTATGAGAAATTTTTATATTGATTATGATAAATAGACTAAAAAAATATGACCGGAAATAAGTGCTATGGAATATGATGAAAATAATTGTTAATGTTTTGAGAAACAATTTGGATGATTAAAGTGATTATGAATTGGATCTCAAAAATTATTTTATATTTGTCATGAAATATATAAATATTTTTTATTATATTGTTTTCATTAAGGATTGGAAATAATATGTTTAATAGTACTAATAAACTTAAAATATAATTTAATGGAAATGTACTATTTTACCGACAACACATGATTTAGGGAATAAACCCTTAATATGTTCTTGAGGTTGATAAAATGGTGGTTAGTTTGAATAATGAGATAACTCATATCGATAAATTAAGTTCTATTGTAATGATTACTTGAGAACTAATAAATTATTTGTGGTAAAAGTATTGAATATTATCATATTTTTTGTTTACATCATTATTTGTTCAAACAAATATATAAAATAATCTATGGTTTTCTTTATAAAATATAAAGGCATGAATGTTTTCATTAAGGTTTTATTGTTATTATAGTCATTACCATGCCTCATTAGAATATATTACCATGGTATTCACATATTTTTCATGTGACCATTATAAGATTATTAATGATAACTTTGGGATTAATGTTGGGTTTGAGGAATTTAGTGACCTTATTTATAAATTTTGAATTTGGTAAGGGGCCTAAGGTTATCCATTTATTGATTGGATTAAGTTGATCTTTTGAAGTGGATACAAATATTAATGTATTAATTCACCCAAAAATTATTGACTCATATTCTATTAATAGTGTTAACTATTTTTTAACTATATATAGAAAGAATAAATTATCATTATGTTAGGGATTTTTTCAGTTCCTCGAGCATGAATAAATCCAACAATATATTACAAGATGAAGTGGAAATTGGTTAAGGCATAACCAATGGATAAAATTTTTCCTATAAAATAAAATGATACCAAGAAAGAAAATTTTCATATGTACTTAGTCTAGGTGGAAAATTAATTCCCACCAATTAAGAAAATTCATTTAAACTATTTTTTTCTGAAAATATAATTTTTTTAATTACATAATTTATATTTTTAGTGCCTCTATAGTTTATTGTTTCATGTTCATTAACCTTATATAGATCACCCACATTATTGTGATCAATGATCTCTATCACACTCTTAAATTATTTAAAATTTTATTACATATCCTTATCTTAAATTCCCATCTATATTTTTTTGGAAACCACGTATGTGTTATTACAGATTCTTTTTTCACATACCTTTATCATTTTTCTTTAGGATTTATTATTAACTCTTTTTATTATTTTAGTTTCTATGAAGTAATTATGTAATGATAAAAGTTTGTTGTTGAGATGAATTTCTAGGGTGACATTCATTAAGGGGTTAGAATGTTACAAAAAATGATTTTATGAAAAAAAAATTCAATTTATTTTCTTTATTATTCATTACAAAAAAACACTAAGTTTACATTTTATTACATACTACATCGAGCTTTTCATGTGATTCATGTAACATCAGGTTTATCATATGTTACAAGCAATACCGAGTTTAAAAAAAGTGTCATATTATTAAAATATTAGTATATAATAGTTTTAATGTATCCATTGGAATTGAGTGTTTGAATATGATCAAATAAATTATGAAGATATATAGTTTAAGCATTTATATAAAATTAATTACTTGGAAACTAATTATTTAAAAATGAAAATAATATTTATTTAAAAATAGAGGAATATTTTTCCTGAAAAACTATTTTTTTGATGAAAATACTATTTAAGTCAATAAATTAAATATAAAACTATTATAAAATGATTTTAGTTAAATTTATATTATATATTCAATCAACTATATAACATTAATCTTTTGTGTTTTCTAATTAAGGGAGAAGAACAAATCAAATTATACTCCCAAAAATGTAATTTTCTCAAATTTAGTTTTGTCATTTTTTCACACACTTATTTTAAAGCTATATTTTTTAAATATTAGATTTCTTTTAAAAAAATTAATTTTCATTTTTAAAATAAAAACATGAAAATTTTCCTAGGGTGAATTTTTAATAATTTTTGAAAAATAATAATTCTTTAATTATTAGTTTAAAATAGTAAATTTTAATTGAAAACTACATTATCATTTAAATTATTTATAAATTTAAATTATATTTTATATTTCTTTCTATGTAAAATTATTCCAATTATATATATTTATCTAATTGTGTTTATAAGAATATTTTTTATTTTAATTATGAAATAGTTACTTTGTAATATTTTGAACATTTCTACTTTTAAAACCAACATCCTCATTATGTATGTGATATTCATTTTAAATTAAATTACCCCATGTTTGTGAACTTAATTAGTAAAAAATTGATTCCTTATTCGTAGTTTGAAAAAATTTAATTATATAATAAGGTAAAAAAAATTGCAAAATTATTAGTGAAAATAGTTAAAATTAATTATCATGCATAAGCTAAAAATGGGTTTACCAAGGCATTAAACCAAAAAGATAAGGGTTAAAATGAAAATTTTCTATCTAAAATCTATTGGATTAAAATTTTTAATCCATATCATGTCTAATTCTCTAGAATCCACTATATGGATACTTTTTTCATGAAGAAGTGATGGTTACTCATTTTTCTTTTCAAAAATTGACACGTGTGACACTCACCTCATATAAAAAAGGCCACCTTTTCATCAACCAGACGGTATACCTTAAAAACCTAATAAACGATCTATTCTAGATAGTCTAAAGGTCATTTCTGATCCCCATGGGTTAGATATTAGCACCCGAAATTATACAATAAGAAAGTGGGAATACTTTTTCCACAAAAATTACACATGATAGATAAAGAAATCAATATGTACACAAAAGAAATCGATTGGGAGAAGTCTACAAAAATTCACACTGGTATATAAAACAAAAATTAAAAAAAATATATATTAGAACAAAAGGATAAAAAACCCAAATCCCAGTGGATTCAACTCTCCATGTCCTAGTATTAGTAACTAGAACAACCTCTAATTAGTTATTTAACCTGGCTCAAACCTAGAATGAGATAATAGACAAACACCTGATAGTATGGGTAGGGTGGTTTCTAATAACCCATTTGGGTCTCAAAAAGGATTCCATAAAAGATAAAAACATTTAACTAACCAAATACTAAGAATTTAATTTTAAAGGATTGGGTTTTTCTTTTCAAAAGAATGTTTAAAAAATTCATGCATTACATTTCAAATTATGAATATACATTAAAAAATGGATTAATTGAATATTTTATAAAAATAGTTTATATAAATCTGAATTCATGTAAAACAATTTACAAACATTGGTATATATTTATATCTCAACTATATACATGAAATAAACATGGTCATCATCCAAAAAAGTATGATATTTCTAGGCTATAAGACTCCACACACTCATGGTGATGTAACAATATGTGTATACACACACCCACTTAGACACTAGTCAAGAGGAATTCATTACCACCACATAGATGATGTGACATGAAGCATTTATGTTTTAGTGATATTGTAAAATCATAGTGTGTGGTCATGAATAACTCAATATATACCTAGGATTTTAAGTGATCTAGTAAACAAAAAAATAGATGGTTAATTTTATAAACAATTTAAATTACTATTAATCCCATTCGCCAATTTTAAATATTCAAATTTCCATTTAAAAACTACATTGGTTTTTTAATCATAACATGCATTTTTTTAGATAAAACCAAAAGGTTTCAATCAAAACCATTTCAAATATGTTTTTACAAATACCATTTTAAAAAAAATTCACTAAAAAAATTTCAAAATTAAAATTCAATAATTAAATTCAACAATTTTTTTTTTAAAAAAGTCTATAAATTTTACAAATACACCCCAATTCAATGGAATTGTGTGTCTTCCCAATTTCATTCTATAGTCCAATATACAAAAAAAATCTTGTAATTGAATGGAATTTGGTTTTTCAATATTCAAATTGAATTGAATAAAATCCCACACATTCAATTTAAATCATATTAATTAAATCATGTAATTTAACATTAATTAAATTGGACTATCAAAACGGAACCACCTACCTCAGGATCACTGGATCTCAATACTGAAAAACCTAATCAATATTATCCACGGAATAATGATGAATACAAGATCCATAAAACACACCTAGATCCATGATCTGAAAGAGGTTATTATATCTATCAAAATCACAAATATCCATACTACCCTATAAAGAATTATTAAGATAGATGAAGAAATAAAACAAGATGATGAAAATAACCGAGAAAAGGTCAAACAATGTTATCCTTTTTTCAACTCACTTACAGGAGGGTGTGTGGGGGAATATTACTCTTGGGAGATCCAAGGGAACAATAAATTGATATGGGTCCTTATGGGCCCATCAGGGGTCTAAAAAAGAGGTTTTGTAAATTTAGAACTTAATTTGGGACTAAAAAATCCGCATGCATGGTCAGCTGGGAAGGGAGACCAAATCATGCACCCTATCCATGCGAACCATACATCCAAGGATCATATATTTTACTTGGTGGGAGAACCTATTTTCAAACCATGTGCTAGCTAGGTAAAACCCCACTATTTGTGTTTTCATGGTTTCCAGTAAATGTGAGAACAATTTGGTAAACCAAGTGCCAAGTGTGCACAAGCCTAGAAACATTCAAGAATTCTCAAAATTCCCCCAAAACAATTGAAAACAAAACCCAACTAGAGAAATTATTAAAATAGGGTTTAGGAATAAGTAATAATAGTAACATGATGTAACAGCCTCCCCAAAATAGAAGATTTATATTCCCAGAAAGACTAAAATGAAGATTATGTTCCAAAAAATATGAGGCCACTGCTCTCTCATTAGTGTTTCCCTCTCCCACATCGCATGTGAATCCGGACCATGATACCATTACAATTAGACTAATGGAACCATCCTTGTAATAAGTAACTTGGTTTCTAAATCAACTATCCTGACCGGATGTTTAGTCACAAATAAATATTGGTCATCCTTAAGATCACTTCACCTCAAAACATGATATAGAATAGATACATACTTTCATAGGTGAGACACATAGAAGATATTATGCATCAACATCACCTGTGGTTGATGTTCCAACGAGTTAGAAATTTTTCCCACATTATCAGTAACCTCAACATGTCCCACATTGTGAGGAGAAGTATTACCTTTCCTCTTAATCCATTGATGACCCAACCAGGGTGAAACAATCAAGAACACTCGATCACCAACTAAAAAATGCAACAGTCTATGATGAAGATTTTTATAAGACTTAGACTATATTAATTCCATTAACATTATATATCTAATCAATTGAATCTTTTATTTTATCTCATGAACTTGGGTAGGTCCATCTACAGAAATTTCACCATTCTCTGACTAACAAAACATAGATCTATAAGGCCGTTTATACAAGGAATCAAAGGGAACCATTCCGATCATAGACTAGTAACTATTATTATAATAGAACACAACCATTCCCATATGATCATCCCATGATTCAAAAAAGTAGACAACACAAGAATAGAGCTTTTACACAAGAATTTGAATATGTTATTTTGTATAACCATCCAACTTCGGTTAGTATACCGTGATCAAATGAATATAAGATCCTAGTTCCTCCAGAAGGCATCTCCAAATGCGAGAAGTAAACTGAGGATCCATATCAGAGACTAAAATGTATGGAACTCCATGGAAATGAACAATCTCTTTAACATAGAGATTTACCAACTCTTCAAAATTGGTTGTATAATTAATTGGTACAACGTGAGATGACTTTGATATCCATTCGATCACAACCCATATTTCATTCTTCTTTTTATGGGTACATGGAAACCCAACCACAAAGATAAAATATATATAAGTTCACTACAAATTAGGCACTAGTAGTGGTTAACCAAACTCAAAGGTTTCTAGTGCTCGACCTTGAACTATTGAGACATATAATAATGAAATAAAAAATCAATAATGCCCGAACTTATAACTGGACACCAGAATCAATGTCATATGTTATAGAACATCTTCATGATTCCTGGATTCTCATCGCACTAGGAAATATGAAAATTCTCCATCACGTCTTTCCTTACTGCAAACAGAACAACGAAGAGATTCCAATAGCATAGAATTCCCTCATTGGAAAATGACCAATCGATTATGGAATACCCATCCTAAACAGAGTATACCATACTATATAACTCATCATCATTCTTATGTTCTTAAAGAATAATATTGAGAATAGATGATGTCTACTGAACACTAGAAAAAGAAAATCTCACTCCCTAATTCTATGACTCCAATATTAAACTATAAAAAAGAACCATCAAGCCCCACAGTTCCAAAGATTTTTTCAAAACATTATTTGGTCGTTTCTAATAATATAATCTTTAACGACATTCTCTTTCACTAGTTTATAGTTAATGTTGAAGTCAAAATATTTAAGGTATTCTACACAATGACTTTCTAAGAGATTCAAATCTTTTTCATATAAGATATAACTCAAGATATCGTGGTTAGAAAACATGGTAAACCTTCCTTCGTAAATGTAATTCCACCAACTCTTAAGTGGGTTCATCACATATGAAAGTTCAAGGTAATGGATAGGATAATTTTTCTCATGTTTCATGATTTTATGAGAGCCATAAACAATAACATGATCACCCTATATAATAACACAACCCAAACCAAAACCCAATGCATAACAAAATATCATATCGTCCTACCCGTCCTTTAGAAGAGTCAACACTGGGGATGTAGTGAAAATACATTTCAGATCAAAAAAACTATACTGAAATATTTCATCACAAGAAAAAATGTCTACCTTCTAATTTAGAGAAATCATATGAAAGGACAACATTGATATGTCTTCTATAGACCACTGATAATATCCATCTAAAACCAAAAAGATCTGAATCATGAAAAATTTTCTTGGGTGTTACCATGTCATAACATATAACGCCTCGACCCCAGTTACCCAGAGTCGGTGCATTATTACATAACATTGGCATGATCACAAAGGATCAAGTCTTGAAAGACCGATTAGTTTAGTATTCTTGGGAACACGAGATATATTCATAAGTCTTACATTACATCATAAGGTAAAAAAAGTGCAACAACATCTTGTCTACATTTCCCCACATACTATCCCTGCAGGTCATTCATAAATAACTTCTTCACATCCTAGGAAAATAAAAACATTGAAAGGGGTGAGCTCAGATGCTCAGTAAGGATAAAAATATAGCAGAAGTTTTTATAAATAAGCATAAACATTTAAGGCAATTTATAATAAAAAAAGCCTTTTAAACTTGAACTTCAGTATAATATGGCAAAGATAAAATGAAATAATGTCATTTACATATTCACATGGATATTATACTAGTCGAACAATCACATGAAATATCAATAACCACATTCATAGTGATGGAATGCATAATTCCAGACTATCATAACCACATAGCCAATGCCTCGTGCCAAGACTACAAATAAGATTTTGCCAAGGCCTTGTGCCAAGACACTAGTTTGTCTCATGAGACATATTGATGCATCGAGGAGCTATAGCGGGCTCCACCTGTCACTTATTAAGTCCAATGCATTCCTCATATGAATAGGTTTAAACATAATAGAATCATTTTTATTAGAACTAGCATACGAAATGTCAATACTTTAACCACAAACCATGAATGGTATAAAAATATCACATCCACAGTCAAACATAACTCATTCGATACAATATGGAAGATTGTATTGTATCACATTAACCTCAATCAAGTATAACGAAGGATGTTTACATAGATGAAAATAATCATCAAAACTATTTGAGAGAAATATCCCCCTTTTTCTTGAAATCATTTAAAAGTCAAACTATTTGTCAAGAAGAAATTTAAAAATAGATTTTTGAATCAAAGTGTCCCATAGCACTTTTAATCTTTTAAAAGTAGTTTTAATTTTAAAACTTTAATGTCCATATAAATGAATCATTAAAATCATTTTTTTAAAACATGGACATTAATGAGAATGATTTAGAAGAATAATTCTTTAAAATATTTAAAAATGGTAATTTTGTTATAGTTTCTAACCAAAAGAGAGACACTTGAATAAAAATAATTGAGGTAATCAAAACATTGTAATATCATGATAATAAAGGGATTCATGATATACTATGTCAAAGTACATTATATACACCACATAAAAATTATTTGGTGTATATCAACAAAGAAGTCTCAATGGAATGTAAATTGAGATGAAATCTTTTATAAAGGTTGTACCCTTAGGTTAAGCATAAATCAATGACATAGTTATGTGTGACAAATATAAATAAACTAAATATGATTGGATATTCAGTGTAAAATAATCAAAGGACATTCACACATATTCTAGTAAAAAAACACAAATGAATTGGATGTTTATCTCAACAAATCGAGATTGAGTAAAAATTACTCTTATCAAGTTCATACCGATAAATTGGGAATTTATCAATGGAGTGATTATGTGTATCAAAAGTATATCCACAGAAAAGGGGAGTGGAAATTATTACATAAGCTAATGAATAGTGATTCCACACATAATCTCAGAGTAAAATAATCAATGATGTTTGCGTAAAAGCCGAATAAATGGAAATTGAAATTTCAAATTCCCTTATCGATTTGGTAACTTACAAAAATACACCCATGAAAGAAGGATAATACAATGATGATATAAATATACATAAATTAAATTATATTACACAATTAATACAATAATGGGTAGTACACATACCACATGTAATAAATAAGTGGTGAACAATGGAATTCTCACAGAATTAAAAGTGAGATAAGAAAATCCCTTACCACGTTGTAATCAACTGAGTCGTATGAAAGAATGTTAATAACTACCAAATAATTTACAGAATAACATGAATATAAAGAGAATAATTATAATATATATCAAATGGCAGTACACAATACACCACTTTCAATAAATTAGTGGCGAACAATGAAAATCTCACGGAATTGAATGTGAGATAAGAAAATCCCTTACCACGTTGTAATCAACAGAGTCGTATGACCAAAAGTTAATAACCACAAAATTATTTACATAATAACATGAATATAATAAGAATCATTATAATATATATCAAATGTCAGCACACAACACACCACTTTCAATAATTTAGTGGCGAACAATGGAAATCTCACGAAATTGAAAGTGAGATAAGAAAATCCTTTACTTTTTACTTTTTCCTTGGTCGATGGTAGGTTAACCTTCTGTATAATGGTTAAATAATTGTTATTGAATTATAAAAGAATCATTTACATTAATATTATATCATATATGATCTTTTAACCTTGATTTGTTAATAATATCATAGAATTATCGTCATTTCGGGTGTTAACGGGTTCATTTTACTTTATATTCATTGTTATGTGAGCCATATTCGTTTTTAATGGGATGTATATTATTCATATCCAGAATGATATAAATTCCTTATATACTATTTTTAAATCATCAAATGATAATTATACATGAATGGATATGATGCAGAATGAATCTCATCGTGTTCGTGGAGACTGTAGTCTGTACGTACGCTCGAACGACAATATCAGTCTTTTGATAATAAAATAAAATATAATTGAATGGTATATCATATATACAGAATCATAATCATGTTATATTTATTATTTACATGAGTTATATATCATTATTATACCCATCTAAATAATAATATATTGAATAACAATTACACCACGATGTGGAGACGGTAAGTCGTACGTACGCACGTATGGTGACATGTTATTCAAAGGGTAGATAGATAACTGAATATGGTTGTAACATATTTATAATTACATCACAGTATATATATGATACTGGAGTTATTATTTTACAATGGTAATAACAAAGAAATAAGAAGTGGAAGAAGAAAGGAACTTGAAATGGGGTGGTGAAAACATTACCTATTCTTCAGGTTCTTCTTTTTGATTTGATCAAAAGGGCTCTTTATGATGACTTTCTGATCAAACTAAGGCCTCTAGGTTGTATTGAGGGAAGTTAAGAGAGTATTTGGGTAGGGGTTGACCGAATCAAAAGGCTTTGATGGTGTGATGAATTGAGAAGGAGGAGTGCCCTTTTATAAGAAGGGTGATGGGCACCTATGGAAATGCTAGAAATATTAATTTATAACAAATTCATATTTGGTTTCTAATAGATCCAAAGTTGATTATTTAAAGTTTAAGGTGGGGATGGGTCTAAAAACACTCAACCAATAGAATTTAGACTGGTTTGGGTCATTATATTAACCTTATCATTAAGTATTAACTCTTAGTTAATTAGTTTCACTTTTACAATGTCTCTTTGTATTTTTATATTATATGGTTCATAAACATACCATATACATCCAAGCGACCCCCAAGTGGTCCATTAATGATAAAAATATCATTATATAAGTCTCTTGGCATATCAATATATTTTTAAGAATTTTATATCAATTAATAATATAATATTTGTTTTTGAAACTCTTTTATGTCAATTTTGACACTATTCAATAGATGTTTTTTGTGAAACTCATAATAGAGTGATTACATCGAAAAATGTTACTTAAATCAATCATAATATGTCATATTGACCTATAATATTAGTTTAATTCAATAAAAGTCTCAAATTATATTTATTTTGGTATTTATAATATCTATTATTCTAATTTTTCACTTATTATGGTAATTACTACATCACCATTGTGTCATAAATAAATTACATTATTTAATGTCTAAAAATTATAAAAAAACTATTATTATGTAGTAAATCTCTTTAGATTTCTAATGAATATTTATAGTCTAAAATCAAACATATATAACCCTAAGTAAAAATTGTTTGGCTAAAAGATATATGCTTGTGTCATTTTTGTATTCATTTTAACTTAATTAAAATAAAGTGGCCCTATCACTTACAAGTGGATCCATGGGGTTCCAAAAACGACCCAAAGATTCCCATGGTCGACCATGTATCAACCAATAGGGTTAAGACATGTTTTAGGGTAATTTAGTATTATTATAATATTATTTTTTAACCCATGTTTACCAGATTTACCATTTAACTTTGGTAAATAAAATATTTACCGAAGTAATTAACGAAAATGTCTAAAAATAAAAGTTACCTATTTACACAATTTGAACATCCCAATTCCATATATGGAATCCATTTTTCCAAATTCAAAACACTGAAGTGGCAGAAATTAATTTAAAATTAATTCCCGTTGTTAAAACAAAAAGCGTGTTTTTAAGAGATAATAACTATCAAAAGAATGGAACCTGTTTATGTCTGGTTTAAATGTAAAATTATGTTCAACGACCCACATTGTATTACATGGTAAAAATATATTTTAAATATAATTTAAAACCACTCAAATTCATAATTTATCACTATTAATTATTTCGTTTAAAAAAGTTGTTTTTAATTAAAATTTAGTAATTTTTTACTATTCATCAAAATATAAAACTTATCCGAAAAGTACCAAAATTTCACCCTAGGATAATTTTGTTATTTTGAATCCAAAAATTAAGTCAATTTTACAAAATTCAGAACATAAAAGTTTCATTTATTAATATAAAATTGATTCCTACTATCTAAACCAAAATGCGTATTTTTAAGAAATAATAACTATCAAAAGTTTGACACCTGTTTATGTCCAATTTCAAGGTGAAATTACTTAAAATGACCATCATTGGATTAAATATTAAAAATCTAATCTATTTATACTTCCAAACCATTAAAATTTATTATTTAACAATAGAAATTATTTTGATTAAAAAAGTTGTTTTCAATAAAATTTAGTAATTTTTCACTATTCACCCAAATATGAATGTTATCAGAAAGACACCAAAACATTATTGATACTAAATTCTTATGTCCCGATTATAAAGAAGAATTTATGTTTTGTCAAATTTAATATATAAATGATTCAAATATTGGTTTTAAAAAGGCTTCGCCATTAAAAGGCGGTAAAATTTCATTTTTTGAAAAATACTTCTTTTATCTGAAAAAATGAATTTGTTCATAAATCATGTCTTAGATACTCATAATATGGATTAAAATTATAAGGATAATATAATATTTACAATTTAGTTAATACTATTCATAACCTCTTTTGAATGGCTAGTTTGGTAAGTTGTGGTGTACTTGAACTCAGTGTTGCATACAACACACTCTATTGTATTATGCAAAGATAAGTGTACCGTGGAAGATTGGGGTGTTACATTCACCCCTACCTCAATAAATTGTTCTCTATCAATTTTAAAAATTGGGCTTGAGAATATAATGGAAAGTCCCACATCGTAAAAAGAGTCAATAAAACTATTACTTTAAAAGAAAGAAAGAGAGGTATAAAGGTCACCCAAGATAACCCATACTAGGATTTCAGGTAGGAAAACATAGATATGGATGATAAACTATGTGTCATGTTCTGATGGAGAGGGATAAATATTATGATCAGGAGAAAGTTAACAATAAGAAAACCACAAGCTTTTGTTGGGACAAACGATCATTAATCTCTTAGTAGGAAAAGTAAACGGACAACATTTTTTGTTTTAAGTTACATTACATAAGTTTTAGGAATTCATTTATGATATTGAATATGAATATAAAGATATATACTTACCTTTTAAGTAGAGTTTCATTACTTAATAAATTTCCACCACTAACTCATTTTTTTTAAATGATGAGAATTCAAGTAGACTTGGTCACACTGGATGAGCTAGAATAAACTTCTATAGAATCACATGATCCATGTAAGATAAACTATATATTTACATTATCTTTATAGATTAATCAAAACCAAAATGGTTAGTAAAAGATCTAATAATCCCCTAAAAGGATATTCCTTGAGAGAAATAAACACTAATCTTAATTTCTAAAATTAAACCATCAATACCCCAAAGTTAAATAAATACTATTCAATAATCAATTGTCCTTAAAATCCTTCAATATAATAACAACTAATATTGAAACCCAAAACACAGAAGAATTTGATTATGTAGTCTCCCATGATAAATTGTATCTCCAAATGACATCAAATACTCGTAAAGTCACATACTTAAAAGTAATTAACCTCATCACATACTCTCTATTATAGGTTAATCATTTCTATAAATAACCCAAATCACTATAAATCCACAATAAAAACGTATATAAAAATCTACCATTACTCCACAAATGAAACCCCATAGTATTCTATTTTCCTTGGGCATATAGTGTTCCCAACAAAGCGAACATCTTCAAAAATAACATTTATCACTTAATAACCAAATCATTTTCCTATATCAAGGGTATTCATTTGATAAGACATAAGAACCCAAATAAAATTATTATTGATCAATAAAATAATTTAACTAAAAATAATTAGTCACACTATCCAGGGACATCATGTAGTCCAGTGGTAGGCGATAAATCCCAATCGCACTTTGGTTGTGGGTTCAATTCCCACATATTTGTCCGATGCGACGGGTTGTCACGCGGTCTGCGTTTTGTCCTTTTCAAAAACTATGTTTTATAACATTACCAAAATGAGATAAATTCCTCAAAATAACCATTACACAATTTAACCACAAATCTTATCTCATACCTTGAATTTTCATCCCAAATTATAATAACTTATAATTTTCTCAAACCCCAATGATCATATAAAACCAAATGGTTATTTATACCTATATCCACAAGAGAAGAGATAATTCTTCCTCAAATATCATTCTCACATGGAAAACTGCGGGGTTACAAATACAAGAGAAAATTATTCCAAAGTAAACCCATCAATCAAGGAGCATTAAAACATTTCTCCAACCATTTATTTCCACATATCTTATTCTTTGACCAAGAAAATATCCTATAGAATAGGGCATTCACTCGGGTAATGGCCAGGTCCCCTACATTTACGGAAAATGACTGTAAATGGACTCTTGGGACCATTTTTATCTTCTTCCGTAGTACTCTTCATTTTTCTTCAGTAATTCTTCACTTTATGTCCTTCCTTCCCACACGTAAAGCATTTCTTTGTCCCATTGAGACACTTTCCCGGGTGTCTCCTACCACATTTCTTGCATGATGGAAATTGAGGGTTATTTTCTCCATGGTCTCCATTACTGGAGCTCTTATCATTCATCACATTTCTCTTCCTTGTTGATTCCGGTAGTTGGTTAATATATATGTTGGTTATCATATTTTTGGAAAACTGATTTGGCATAAAGACGATATCTTTTACGCCTATCATCATTCCGTTTTATTGCTCATTACCAACACCATTCCCACCTTGTACATCATTCGCAAAGTCACTATGATTTCCTTGGAATCTAGCCATTGACTAAAACCAAAAAGCATTGTGTGAGTAACAGTAGTCATAAAATCATTTAGAGATTAATATGTCACCATATTCTCAATTTGAAACACATTAGGAATAACCAAGGTCATTTTCTCTCATCTTATATATTTAATACTCCAAATCGGTTAGTAAAGAAAATGTAAATTATCCTATGCATATCCCCCGGGAGTGTTGTAACCAACAGTGCAGCAAGGCCCGTTGTCGTGAACTAGTTCCCGTTTGAGTCTATCTCAAAGCGGTGTTTTCAGGTTTTACCCCTAGGTACATCTGTGCCAGAGCCGCCTCTACCTGATCGTATCCAGACATTGATGTATTTCTAGGAAAACCCACAAAATCTATACAATACCAAAATTCTAGGAAGTTATTCTATACTAATCTTCAATGTTCATCTTAGGTCTACGTGCTCTAATCAGAGTTTATCTAAATCTAGCTTCCAAGGTTTGTACTAAACATCTTCTGATACCAACTGTAACGCCCTGAACCCAGTTACCCATAGTCGGTGCATTATTACATAACAATGGCATGATCACAAAGGATCAAGTCTCGAAAGACCGATTAGTTTAGTATTCTTGGAAACACTAGATATATTTATAAGTCTTTCATTACATCATAAGGTAAAAAAACTACAACAACATCTTGTCTTCATATACCCTCATACAATTCCTGCAGATCATTCATAAATTACTTCTTCACATCTGGGGAAAAGATAAAACATTGAAAGGGGTAATCTCAGATGCTCAGTAAGGATAACAATATAGGATAAGTATTCATAAATAAGCATAAACACTTAAGGCGATTTATAATTAAAACAAAAGCCTTTTAAACTTGATCTTAAGCAGAATATGGCAAAGATAAAATGAAATAATGCCATTTACTTATTCTCATGGATATTCTACTAGTCGAACAATCACATGCAATATCAATAACCACTTTCATAATGATGGAATTCATAATGCCAGACTATCATAACCACATAGCCAAGGCCTCGTGCCAAGACTACAAATAAGATTTTGTCAAGGCCTTGTGCCAAAACACTAGTTTGTCTCATGAGACCTACTGATGCATCGAGGAACTATAGCGGTCTCCACCCACCAATTATTATGTCCAATGCATTCCTCATATGAATAGGTTTAAACATAACATAAACATTCGTATTAAAACTAGCATACGAAATGTCAATACTTTAACCAAAAACCATGAATGGTATAAAAATAGCACATCCACAGTCAAACATAACTCATTCGATACAATATGGAAGATTGTATTGTATCACATTATCCTCAATAAATAATAATGAAGGATGTTGACATAGATGAAAATAATCATTAAAACTATTTGAGAGAAATATCCCCCTTTTTCTTGAAATCATTTAAAAGTCACACTATTTGTCAAGAAGCCGTTTAAAAATAGATTTTTGAATCAAAGTGTCCCATACCACTTTGAAACATTTAAAATGAGTTTGAATTTTAAAACTTTAATGTCCATATAAATAAATCCTTAAAACCATTTTTTTAAACATGGACATTAATGAGAAAGATTTAAAAGAATAAGTCTTTAAAACATTTAAAAATGGTATTTTAGTTAGAGTTTCTAACCAAAAGGGAGAAACTTGAATACAAATAATTGAGGTAATAAAAACATTGTAATATCATGATAATAAAGGGATTCATGATATACTATGTCAAAGTACATTGTATACACCACATAAAAGTTATTTGTTTTATATCAACAAAGAAGCCTAAATGGAATGTAAATTGAGATGAAATCTATCATAAAGGTCGTACCCTTTGGTTAAGGATAAATCAATGACATAGTTATGTGTGACAAATATAAATACTTTAAATATGATTGGATATTCAGTGTAAAACAATCAAAGGACATTCACACATATTCTAGTAAAAAACACCAATGAATTGGATGTTTATCTCAACAAATCGAGATTGAGTAAAAATTACACTTATCAAGATCATACAGATGACTTGAGAATTTATCAATGGAGTGCTTATGTGTATCAAAAGTATATCCACAGAAAAGGGGAGTAGAAATTATGACATAAGCAAGTGAATAGTGATTTCACACATAATCTCGGAGTAAAATAATCAATGAAGTTTGCGTAAAGACGAATAAATGGAAATTGAAATTTCAAATTCCCTTATCAATTTGGTAACTTACGAAACATACACCCATGAAAGAAGGATAATACAATGATGATATAAATATCCATAAATTAAAGTATATTACACAATGAATACAATCATGGGCAGTACACACACCACAGGCAATAAATAAGTGGTGAACAGTGGAATTCTCACGGAATTAAAAGTGAGATAAGAAAATCCCTTACCACATTGTAATCAACTGTGTCGTATGACCAAAAGTTAATAAACACTAAATGATTTACCAAATAACATGAATATAAAGAGAATCATGATAATATATATCAAATGGAAGTACACAATACACTACTTTCAATAAATTAGTGGTGAACAATGAAAATCTCACGGAATTGAATGTGAGATAAGAAAATCTCTTACCACGTTGTAATCAACTGAGTCGTATGAACAAAAGTTAATAACCACAAAATTATTTACAGAATAACATAAATATAAATATAATCATGATAATATATATCAAATGGCAGTACACAATACACTACTTTCAATAATTTATTGGCGAATAATGGAAATCTCACGGAATTGAAAGTGAGATAAGAAAATCCCTTACTTTTTACTTTTTCCTGGGTCGACGGTAGGTTAACCTCCTGTATAATGGTGAAATAATTGTTATTGAATTATACAAGAATCATTTACATTAATATGATATCATATATGATCTTTTATCCTTGATTTGTTAATAATATCTTAGAATTATCGTCATTTCGGGTGTTAACGGGTTCATTTTACGTTATATTCTTTGTTATGTGAGCCATATTCGTTATTAATGGGATGTATATTATTCATATCCATAATGATATAAAGTCCTTAGATACTATTTTTAAATCATCAAATGATAATTATACGTGAATGGATATGATGGAGAATGAATCTCATCGCGTTCGTGGAGACGGTAGTCCGTACGTACGCACGAGCAATAATATCATTCTTTTGATATTAAAATAATATATAATTGAATGGTATATAATATATACAGAATCATTATCATATTATATTTATTATTTACATGAGTTAAACGTCATTATTATACCCATCCAAATAATAATATATTGAATAACAATTACACCATGACGTGGAGACGGTAAGCCGTACGTACGCACGTATGGTGACATGTTATTCAAAGGGTGGATAGAATACTGAATATGGTTGTACCATATTTATAATAACATCAAAGTATATATATGATTATGGAGTTATTATTTTATAATGGTAATAACAAATAAATAAGAAGTTGAAGAAGAAAGGAACTTGAAAAGGGCTGGTGAAAACATTACCTCTTCTTTGGGATCTTCCTTTTGATTTGAACAAAAGTGCTACTTAGGATGGCTTTCTGATCAAAATAAGGCCTCTAGGATGTATTGAGGGAATTGAGAGAGTATTTGGGCAGGGGTTGGCAGAACAAAAATGCTTTGAAGGTGTGAATACATGAGAAGGAGGAGTGCCCTTTTATAAGAGGGGTGAGGGGCACCTTTGGAAAAGTTAGAAATATTAATTTATAACAAATTCATATTCGGTTTCTAATAGCTCCAAAGTTTATTATTTAAATTTTAATGTATGTATGGGTCTAAAACCACTCAACCAATAGAATTTAGACAGGTTTGGGTCATTATATTAACCTTATCTTTATGTATTAACTCTTAGTTAATTAGTTTCACTTTTACAACGTCTCTTTGTATTTTTATATTATATGATTAATAAACTTACCATATACATAAAAGCGACCCCCAAGTGGTGAATTAATGATAAAACTATCATTATATAAGTCTCTTGGCCTATCCTTAAATTTTTAGGAATTTAATATCAATTAATAATATAATATTTGTTTTAAAATCGCTTTTATGTCAATTTTGACAGTATTCAATAGATTATTTTTGTGAAACTCATAATAGAATGATTACTTCGGAAACAGATACTTAAATCAATCCTAATATGTAATATTAACCTAGAAAATTAGTTTAATTCAATAAAAGTCTCAAATTATATTTATTTGGGTATTTATAATATCAATTATTCTAATTTTTCACATATTATGTTAATTACTGCATCACCATTGTGTCATAAATAAATTTAAATATATAATGTCAAAAATTTTTAAATAAAATATAATTATGTAGTAAATCTCTTTATCTTTATAATTAATATTTATTGTGTAAAATCCGACATATATTACCCTATGTAACAATTGTTTTTCTAAATGATGTATGCTTGTGTCATTTTTGTATTCATTTTAACTTAATTAAAATAAAGTGTCCCTATCACTTACAAATGGATCCATGGGGTCCCAAAAATGACCCAAAGATGCCCATGGTCGACCATGTATCAACCAATAGGGTTAAGACACGTTTTAGGGTAATTAATATTATTATAATATTATTTTTTGTAACCCTCGTTTACTGGATTTACCCTTTAACTTTGGTAAATAAAATATTTACCGAAGTAATTATCCAAAATGTCTAGAAATAAAAGTTACCTATTTACACAATTTGAACATCCCAATTCCAAATATGGAATCCATTTTTCCAAATTCAAAACACAAAATTGGAAGAAATTAATTTAAAATTAATTCCCGTTGTTAAAACAAAAAAAGCGAGTTTTTAAGAGATAATAACTATCAAAAGATTGGAACTTGTTTATGTCTGGTTTAAATGTGAAATTATGTTCAATGACCCACATTGTATTACATGGTAAAAATATATTTTAAATATAATTTAAAACCACTCAAATTCATAATTTATCCCTATTAATTATTTCAATTTAAAAAGTTTTTTTTAATTAAAATTTAGTAATTTTTTACTATTCATCAAAATATAAAAGTTATCCGAAAAGTACCAAAATTTCACCCTAGGATAATTTCGTTATTATGAATACAAAAATTAAGCCTATTTTACCAAATTAAAAACATAAAAGTTTCATTTATTAATTTAAAATTGATTCCTGCTATCGAAACCAAAATGCGTATTTTTAAGAAATAATAACTACCAAATGTTTGACACCTGTTTATGTCCAATTTCAAGGTGAAATTAATTAAAATTCCCATCATTGGATTAAATAGGTAAAAAATAATCTATTTATACTTAAAAACCATTAAAATGTATAATTTAACAATATAAATTATTTTGATTAAAAAAGTTGCTTTCAGTTAAAATTTAGTTATTGTTCACTATTCACCAAAATATGAAAGTTATTAGAAAGACACCAAAACATTATTGATACTAAATTATTATGTCTCGATTCTAAAGAAGAATTTATTTTTGTCAAATTTAATATATAAAAGTTTCAAATATTGGTTTTAATAATGCTTTTCCATTAAAAGGCGGTAAAATTTCATTTTTTGAAAAATACTTCTTTTATCCGAAAAAATAAATTTGTTCATAAATCATGTCTTAGAAACTCATAATATGGAATAAAATTATAAGGATAATATAATATTTAAAATTTAGTTAATACTATTCATAACCACTTTTGAACGGCTAGTTTGGTAAGTCGTGGTGTACTTGAACTTAGTGTTGCGTACAACACACGCTATTGTATTATTCAAAGAGAAGTGTACCGTGGAAGATTGGGGTGTTACATAACATCATTTAACATTTATGATCAACTGAAATTCGATGTTCCAACACAACATGTCCCATGAACTTCACTTATGGTATCTATAAATCACATTTTGAAATCTTAGTGTGAAGAAGTTGATTATTCAACAATTCCATAACTTCTCTTAGATGAAACACATTGTCCCCCTCATACATAGAGTAAACAATGATATCATTATAAAAGACTACAAAAAATGTATCAAGATACTCATGAGAAATCATTTTCATTGAATCTATAAAGACTGCAAGATAATTTTTTAGAACAAATTTCATCACATGGTACTCATAATTTCAATAATTTCTATAAAAGGTGGTTTTCTGAACATCATAATATTTTATCTTCAACTGATGGTAATCTGATCAGAGGTCGATCTGAAATAATGGCAATGACCATTTAATCTAATCAAATATATCATTAACATATGGAAACATATAATTGTTCTTTACCATAACTCTATTTTATTTTTTGATAATCAACAAAAAGGAACAGGGAACCCACACCATTCATAGAAAATAGATCTGGCACCAACCAAGGTGAGAATCTTTGGTGTATAAAGTATTTCTTTGGAAGATCATCCAACTGAGTCTCGATCTCTTTTATTTCAGCTAGTTTCCTATAGTAATAGAAAATAGTAACTAATTGAGTACCAAGCACTAAATCAATAGGGAACTCTACCACCCTTACTAGTGAAAAACCCAAGATGTCAGAAGGAAATATATTAGGAAAATCGACGACACCTATAGGGAGAACAATCTCAATGATTACCACTCCATATCAAAAGAAAACATATATCAATTTCAAAAACTCTAGATAACATGGTCTATATCAACTTGATCATTGGTCCCATTCTCTTGGAATGGCATGATATACACTCTCAGGTGTAGTAAATGAGGCTTGATAAAGATAAAAATCAAAACTGAATTTACTAGAAATGAGATAATTCATCCCAAAAATTACCTCATGTAGTTTCATTTAAATAATCATAAAACATCATTCAATCTCAACATCTGACAGATAAAAAATGGCACTATGAATACCCTTACCTCTCTTTGGTTAAAGGGGTGTAGTAATATCAATTACACGAGACAAAATATCTATATAAAGATTTAGATAATTTACAACATCATTTGAAATAAATGAATTATATGAACTAGTATCAAATACAATAGTCACTAATGATGAAGCTATAAAGATGGTACCTCTCATAGCCACAGGAACCACATTCGCTTCCTTTAGAGAAACATCCACTAAGTGAAGAAGTTCTATTCTAGATTCATGTGGTTGTAACCAATTTTCCCTTGAATCATCTTTTTTCCTATAGTTTTAGAAGGTGGTGATGATATTGTTCCACTATGATAAGTAGAATTAATATGGGATAACTTCTTTAAGTGACTTAATCATTTTCATGAGCCACATATATTGGGTACTTTAGTGAAACCCCACTTTGAATTTCCTAGATTTACACTCTAGTAACAAATTATGGACCTACTATAGGTAGTATAAGAGGTTTACAAAAACTATAAATTTAATAACCACCATAAGAATCATCATGCTTTCTTTTTCTATGGAAGGAACTTGCAGCACCACTAGGATAGTTAGAAACTCATGACAACCCTGACTTTCCATCTAGGACCATTTCGATTATTTTTTATTTATCTATTAAAAAATCATAAGAAAATGACATCAAAAAAGAAAACCTAATAATAAATATCAGATCATATACCCATCTCGAACGTTCAATCCATCAACTTCACACTTGACACAATCTCAGGTTAATACTGCACAGGATTAGAAAATTGGTTTTCATATTATGTCATGGTACTATCAGCCTTCTCATGTTTGAGAAACTCCATAGCCATTTCCAAAATCATAGAATATGGATAGAATTGTTCCATGAAATCAATATTGATGTCTTTCCACTCTATACCCCCATGCTTCTTCACTGTCACCATAATATCCCACCATCTCCTACTTAGTCTTCACATTTTAATGGGGTAACACTTCACCTTTATTTCATTAGGAGTCTCTATGAATCCAAACATACACTTCATATTTATAAAACATTCCTTATCCTATTGAGGATCATTTTAGCCCATTAAAACTACTATATTCTGTTGAAGTAATTCCTGAGAGTGATTCTGGATATCATCCCTTTGAGGTTCTAGAGTGGGAGCCTAAACATGAGTTGGTGGATGTGCCTATCCAAAATCATTGATAGCATGCACAATCACCTCAATTATAATCAGTTCTATAAGAGGACTTTCTCACAGTGGTAAAACTACAACCTCCTTCTAGATCTGATTCAAACATATTCTAGAAGGCATGATGTTACCAAACATTAGAAGACAACACAGAAGACATTAAAATAACACCCAAATAGTGTAACGTATGAAATTAATCCCAACATATAGAAAAACAAGATTTGGAGTTAAATATACCCAAATTAAAATAAAGGAAAATCATAGAAATAATATTCATGTAGAATTTCCGAAACCACACCTAGTGAATTAAAGAGAATTGTAGTGAAAGTTGGATAAGAAATCAATCAAGTATACCAATTAGATCCCAAAATGATTACCAAAATTGGTACCAACTTCAAGAAAATATGTTCAACCTAGACCTATGATCCCACATTTTTACAAACCATACCATGTACCCTAGAAACTTGATAAATAAGATATGCATTACAAGGACTAGAAGGCATTCCGAATCTCTATGGGTTCAAGACTAGCAACTAGAATCATACAACATGAAATTGGGAAAGATATTTACACAGACATTGTAGAATAAATATATAAAATAAGTCTTCATACTAAAGAAATATATAGGTAGAAGTGTAATGAATGTCAAAGAGGTATAAATAACAAAATATACTACAAAAAAAGTTACAGAAAAACATGATAGATAACCAAAGTCCCAATGGGAACAAATCTTCAAGTCTAGGGATCAACAGTTGGAACCACTTCCATGTGGGGATTTACCACTACACGATCCTAGAAAGTGATAATATACAAACACCTTAATGCATGGGTATGGTGTGAGATAAAATCTGATAGGATCTCACCAAGGATTATATAAAAGATTCCATCATTTAATTGGCCAAATAATGAGAATTCAATTTTAAATAAATACAGTTGAAATTTCAAAAATAATATTTAAACGAATCGTTTTTACATTTAAAATAATGAAAATACATTTAAAATGTCTTAATTAAACATTTTATATAAAATAGATTATACAAATAAAGATTCATGTAAAATAGTTTACAAATATTGGTATATATTTATATCTCAAATATAAAAAATTGTGTAACATGGTCATCTTCCAAAAGGTACAATACTTTTAGGCTATTAGTATTTATACACTCTAGGTGACATGGAAATATGTGTACACACATGCCCCCTTTGAAACTGGTCAAGAGGACTTCATCACCATCCCATCATGGATGAAACATGTTGCATTT
The DNA here is from genome assembly GCA_963277665.1 of Viscum album. Classification (NCBI taxonomy): domain Eukaryota; kingdom Viridiplantae; phylum Streptophyta; class Magnoliopsida; order Santalales; family Viscaceae; genus Viscum; species Viscum album. The sequence continues at coordinate 550,738,737 of OY728158.1, forward strand.
ATCTTTTAGTGATGTTGTAATATCATACGATGTTTTTCTAAATAACTCACCAACATCCTAGGATTTCATGTTCTCTAGTAAAATTCAATGATGAGTAATTAATTTCTAAAATATTTTTAAAAAAATCATCTCATTCTCCCATTTCAAATATTTCAATTTCCATTTAAAAACGAAAATATATTTTTAATCAAAAGATCCTTTTTACAAGATAAACCCCACAAGTTTCTATCAAAACTATTTTTAAATCCATTTTAAAAAATATCAATTTGAAAAAATGTAATGAAATAAATTTCAAAATTGAAATAATACAATTTAATTTAGCAATTTAATTTTGAAAAAATTCCATCAATTTCACAAATACCTCCCAAATCAGTGAAATTGGGGGTTTTCCCCAATTTGATGTCAAAATCCAATTTTAAACACAAAATGCCACAATTCCCAAGAATTGGGTTTTTAATAATTCAATTTCAATAGAACCAAATCCCACATATTCAATAGAAATAAATTCAGTAAAATAAAGTGTTACATGGTCAATTAAATTGTCCAATCAAAATAGAACGACATAACATGGGATCACATGATCTTAAGACTCCAAAACCCAATGGACACTCACCAATAAAGAAGGATGAAAACATGATCTAGGAATCAAACCAAGATCTAAGATATGAAACAAATGTTATTAGATATGTTAACAACATGACTATCTACAAAACCCTCGGGAGGAGAAGATATATAGTGGCATAAAGAGAACATGAAGATGAAACTAACAGGAGAAGATAGAAGATCATTCTTCCTGATTAAATTTTCATCTGGATGGGTTTAGAGGGCCCAAAAATGATCTTGTGATATTATATGTATGAAATAACTAATAAGGGGACACATAAGCCTATCGGGGGTCAGAGAAGTTGGTTTCAGGATTTAAAAACATAATTTTGAATTAAAAACCCATTACACATAGTTTAGTGGGAAGGGCCACATGATTAAACCAAACTGGGCACCATATACATACACCAGCTATTTCCATGGTTCACAGTTTATTATTGATAGTTTCACGAGTTTTCAAATTATTCGCTAGCCATGAAAATCCCTATTGTCTGGGTCTTCACAGTTTCCACTAAAAGGGCACTCGGTTTGGTAAAACTATGTGCCAACTGGGTAGTGGCCCAAAAATGTTCAAATTTTTTTAAATTTCGCCCAATAAATCTCAAAAAAAACCCACCCATGTCATTATTAAAATAGAGGCTTAGGAAAATCTGAAAATTGTAACACGATGTTACATGCCCACCGTCCTCCCTTCATCACACCATAAAAACATTTTTTGACAATAGCTGTAAAAATACCTTCCCAAAATCCCTCCTATCATTCTATAATACTTACTTTTGACATAAATCTATCATATTATATATTTTTGTGAAAACCTAATGAGGATACTCGAAGAAGAATAATTTTTTAATGAGTGGTTTTATTTTATTTATTATTGCACCTCCATCAGTTGTTATTAAAAAATTATTATATAATGAAAACAATATTTTTAATATAGTAATCTTTTTTTATCTTAATTGAATGAACTAAAACCATATTTTCATCCATAAAATGGGTTCTGAAATCATTATTATTGTGTATGGCATATTACTGCCTAGTGAAACAATTTCATTATTTTTTCCATTACCAACTCACACGATAGTGTATGATGATATATATGAAGTATAATTATGCTATTTATAACATAATTATTTATCTTATGTCATTATATCATATATAAAAATTTTAAATTCCATTACATATGGGATAAAATAACTTTTCTTGTATGTATAGTGGACTACCACCTCACAATGTGATGAGATTCATTTTCATAAACAATTTACATGGAAGATAATAAGGTAGAATTTAATGGATGTATGTGATATAAACGAAATAATACTGATTCTTATGGAATATTTATTATTATTAAGATATAATATACCATTTTACTTATTATTGTTTCACTCACTAAAATATGATATCATCGTTCATGTATGTGTAGACCACAACCTTCATAAATCGATGTGGCACTCTTTTCATCACCAAAACACATGGATTATTTGTGCATGTATAGTGAATGATATATAAATGTATTTATTATATTATTATAATTAGTTATGTATATGATATTACTTAACACCTATATATATCGATCATTGAAAATTGAGAATGTTACTCATGCATACGTATGACCTTCCATATTCATGATTGTAAAGTAATTCATTTATCAAAACCATCACTAATTATTTTTCATAAAAGTATAATTAATTTATATATAGGATAATTATCTCAATAATATAATTCTAGATATGCTGGAACCATGATCAATTTAAAAAGACTAATAAAATATAAAAAATTATATGAAAAAGTAACTGTTTATTAACCAAAACATAACGTTAACATAGATTTATTAATAATAATGTAATAATTGGAAATAAGTAAATTTTTTATGGCATGAAATTTGTACTTTTAGTTATATATTATATTAAAAATAGAATTATATTTATTATACATGGGGTTTTATTTAGTATCAAATAAATCGAGACTTACAGTAATGGATTCTGAGTCGTTCTTTTATTTCTGGGAGATATATAAAAATTAAACATTTTTTCTTTTAATTGGTTAATATACTGAGCCTTTTATATGATATATCATTAATATACATTTTTTAAATATTTTTAAGTTTTAATTTTATGCTATTATTTCTTGGGTCTTACGATTATAAATATTACTAAAGCGGTAATGGATTTTTCATCTCACTTTTATAAGAGTGAGATACACTCCATATTCACCACTTGTTTCTCATATTTTGTGTATATAATATCAATGAAATCATTTTATATATCATCTCATGAAAATTAATTACGTTTAAATATAAATTTTATTATCACTCTTTCATTGGGTTTACAATCCAAAAGATTCTCGAGGAGTAAATGATTGTTTTCAAAATTTTCTTTCATTTGGAGATATGTTATGTTATCCACCTTTATACTTTAGGGGATGTATATACATGCCCATTTAAATGTAATATATTTAATGATTTTATATAATAATATTATATTTTTTATTTAATGTTATTATTTCATGGGTATTATGATCCAATGTTACTCTGGTTTTATGGTTTTAATTTTAAAATGTCATTGTTTGTTGGGATTGCTCATGTAATTTCAACTAATGATAAAATATTATTATGTACATCTCATGAAACACCTATATTTTCTCATCATCTTTTATTTCTTGACAATACATTTTTTCCATTCATTTTCCTCTCCTAATATGTTTTACTGTTCAATAAATTATTTTTATGAGAAAACATCTTTATTTCTTATTTTGATCAAAAAACTCTTTTCATTAAAAACCATGTTTTATAATAAATATTTCACTTTTTTAATATTATTTAAATTATATATTAATGAAATTTTTACCTATGATTTAATTTTCTAGATTTTTTTGAAAACATTCTTTATTTTTTTCCCAAGCAATTATCATTTGGATTTCTTCAAAATTGATAATGGAATATTTGTTTTAACATGTAAAAAAAGAATATAATTTTCCACCACCATGAAAGTTATTCTCATTGAATTTTGATTTATATTTTTCGATCTACAATTTAAAAGGAATTTATTTTCACAATTTAATAGTAATTTTTAGTTGTAAATGTTAATTTCAATGATATGTTAACTTCCCCATGAAATGATACACGCGATCTTTCAAAATAGTTATCCATATAAGATAATATAGTTTTAGGGATCTTAGGCTTTTCATGGGATATGGACAAAATATATAATAATCATTCTTTCTATAAATGATTAATTATTAAATTAATTTTATAAAAACTATTTCTCTTCTATTGGTTATACTTACAATTTTTTATGAAACCCATTACTATTTCTATGGGTTATGCTTTGATGAAATGTTGAATTCATTATGAAACGTATCACTTTTCCATAGGTTATGATATGATGACATATTTATGAATGATAATTTATTTCATGGGTTAAAATTTGATTAATTTTAAATGATCTTATGTCAAATAAATGTACGGATTATTTCATGTGCATGACAAATATCTCCCTGTAGTGCATTGAGTAATGATAAAGGTTATATGAGATCAAGGGGTACGGGGGAGTTAATACCAACCCCCAAATAGGGTACATGGGAGATATAATCCCAATATAAAGGTATGTATATTTATGTTTAGACCTGGATTAATATGTTTTTGATTTCTTCATGGGTAGCCTTGACATTATATTTCTTATTCATAAGTGTACGCCATATATTTATTTCTTATGTCTATGTTATTCTATCATGGATCAGAAAATTATTATCCTTATGTTTCAAGTCTTATGAAATACTAATATTTATTTGGTGAATAAATATTTTTTGATATGCAGGGTATAGTTTTCAAATGTTATTATCATGTTCTTATACACTTATGCTAACATTATATTTATATGTTTCCCTTATTTACCCTTACTGAGAATCAAAGCTCACCCTTTCTTATATTTCCCTTCCCCAGGTTATGAATAATGTTTTTAAGTAGGGTTTTTATAAGTAATAAAGGGGGATATATTTTTTTAAGATGTTTAATATCATTCACCAAATTAGTAGATTGAGTACCTAGTATCCAAATACACTTAACTATTATGATCATGAGGCCTGTTTTGTGTAATAGATCATTATTCATCTAAAATGATTTATTATTCATGTATGAAAAAGCTAGTTCGCTAACAAAACACTGTCAGACTTTATGATAGATTTATTTTTAAATAAATTAATTATCTTTTATGATATTCAAGGTAAGAACCACCATGTTTTAACAAAACATGATACTCTATTGAAATACTATTATTTAAACATTACCATTATGTACTGACCGTTAAGATGGATATTATGAATAATAATTACCCCATTATGAAACTTATATTTTTTACACAAGTATAAAATAAATTCAATGGTTATCAATTTATTATAAATAAAAATAAAACCATTTAATAGAAAAAGAAATGTTTTATAAAAAATAATATTATTCAGAAAGGTAAATTAGTCATGTTTTCCAATGATAATTTAAAATAATTTTTTTACCATATATAAAAAATTTAGTTGAAAAAATAATCATAACTTTTAAAAAATACATTTATAATATTATTTTGGTGATGTTTTTTATTTTCTAAATAAAAATTCTTTGATTATAAGTTAAAAGATATCGATTTTTTTAAAAACATATGATTTATTTAATTTATTTAAAAATATATATTATATTTTAAATTTGTTTTAAATAAAAATAATTTCATGAATTTTAAATTTAAACTAATTTAATTCATTAGAATAATTTCAATATTTAATTTTGGTACTAAAAAATTCTAAACATATTAAAATTTTCTTGTTTAAAAACTTGTCATTCGTCGAATTTTTAGTTGAATACTACCAATTTTTTTAATTCAATATGGAAAAATGGATTTCATGTTTGGACACAGAATAAGTTATATTATCTAATAATATTACCTTAATTTTTTACCATAATTAATAGTGAATACAGTAATAATTTATTATTTCAATAAGGTAGAATGGGTTTTTTGATTGTTAAAATAAATAAACAACTCAGAAATTGACCCAAAAATATATGTAATTAATATATAAATGGAATACATGGACTTTTATTAGATTAAGATGTATTATTATGATTTTTTCAAACACTTTTTGATGAATTTTCCCTATTTGATAATTTCTATAAACAACAAGACCAAATTTCAACCTCTTTTTAGATTTCAATATGTGTTCACATTATGACCAAAAAAAAGATTTTAAATAATATATTTTTTCATTTAGAGAATATTTAAATTTCCTTCATTTGGATAATTTATTTTTATTTTTTATTAGTCATATAATTACATTAAATTATCAAGCAATGCCAATGAAGTAATTTTTTAATTCGTAAAAAAATAAAATAAATAATAATAGAACTATAAAATATAAAATAAATTGATTGAATTATAGAGATATATTATTTTTTAGATAAATATATCATGTTATATTGGTTTTTACATAATCTATTTAATTTTCATCACTGTATTTTTATTTCTAATATTCAATTTCAATAAATAATTTCAAAATTGACATCAATGTTATTTTATAAAAAATGATATTTTATTAAATTATTAAAAATTAATAAATGTCCTATATTATTAAAAGGTAATTTAAAATAATTAAAAATATAAAGTATGTTCCATTAATTAATCACTTTCCATTTACATTTAGCATATCATCCCATAAAGTGTAAAAACATTGTTATTGTGGTAATGATTAAAGTGGTGTTTTTTCATGTTAAATGTGCTTCTGTTAAAATTAATTTTCAAAAAACATATGATTTTTATTAGATAAATATTATTTAATATTCATAATCCAGGGTTACTAATTATGTAATAAGTTTCATTTTATGTTTGGCTAATATGATAAATTACATGGGATAAAAATACTAGTCACCGTCAACAACAGCTTTAATGGTGAAAGTAAGGAAATTTAGATATTGGAGAATTTTTTTTAAAACTTGTGTTTTCATTTTATATATGGGTTTGTAAGTTCTTTTTCATACCTATAACACATTAATTATAAATTTTTTCTACTTTTGTTGATAATGACCTCCCAATATTTAATATTTTTGGGTCTTTTAAACAATTTCATTCCACCTGAATATAAAAGGGCAGTCACTCCCCTCACATAATCGCTCCTATAAGGAAAATTGGCTTGACCATAACCAGCTGCAATTAATTCTACAACATCATTAGAAACATTATAATGATTTTGGATCCCCAAAATACAAAATGTATTGTTATTAAGAAGAGATCGAAATGAGGGTTTTTTAAGAGAAGGTATTTATCGTCACTATGCTCTTTATTTTTTATTATAATTTTACAACCATCATTTATATATTAAAAATTCCAAAATAATAACACATTTTTTTAATATATAATTAGATTTTATTATTTTTATGGAATAATATTTATCTATCTCGACTTTAATCGAATGGAAACAAAATCATCAATCATGTGTATGGTGAACTACGGCTTCACAAACCAATGCATCTTGTTTTCCATCAACACATATCATTATTGTATATAATGATATATTTATTGTAAATATATAATATTTATGATATAATTATGTTTATATAGTAATAATATATCAAATAACTACTTACGTTCCATTCATTATAAAATATGATAATGTCACCGGTGTGTATGACATTCAACCATCTCATGATGTGATGTGAAATGTTTTTCACTTATGCATACATGGAAAAGAATAAGGATAAATTAAATTAAAATATTTGATATATAGTACATTATATAAATTATCAAAAATTAATATATAACACACTTTTATTCTCTTTCACCCGTTAAGAGAATGATATCGACGCACATGCGTACGTACGGTCAACCATCTCCATAGAGAAATGCAGTTAATTCACCACTACCAATTATCTTAATAGGTTTGAGGTTGTATATAATGAAAAAATATTATTTATAGAACTATTTTAATTATGGATATGATTGAATAATATTCAGTGTACAAGAACCGAACCATTCAAGAGAAAGAACACATGATAAAACAATGCAATTAACAACTGAAACAATAGAAATAATGTATTACTATTATCAAATGGGGGTAAAATATTATAATTGGATTATATATGGAATTATATATATTATTTTTTACTTAATATATTTATAATAAACCAATATTAATTATATAAGAAGTTTTAACATAAAATAAGGAATTCAAAACTGAGGGAAGGGTTTCTCGTCTAACTTTTACTTCCGCGAAACATATGCCATATTTAGAAATTATTTATTTTTTTGTGGTGTATATACTTCCAAATTAATTTTTTATATCCTGAATCACATTATCATCAGGGTATTTAATGTATCATATTATATTAATTCTTGTATGGGGCATATATTTCAATATTCATTAAAGCGGTGAAGATTTATTACACAGTGTCATTATTTTTCAGAATTGATTTTGTGTAAGTAACCCATGGCAGATATATTTTAAATTTATAACTTAAAGTAAATATATTTTCCTCTATACATATCATTAATAATAATTTTCAAGTTATATTAACATTTTTCACTATTTGGTAGTTCAAGTTATTGAGAAAATATTTTTATGAAATGACTAGTTTATTTTTCTCTTCATCCAAAAAATAATTTATTATCAAAATCCACGTTTTCTAATAAAAAAATATTTCTAAAATTTTCTAAATGATTCATTAAAAACAATTTACCCTTATTTATTTTTTGGAAAAAAAAGAAATAAATCTTAAAGTCTTTTTCAATAAAATATTAGTTTGTTTTTATTGAAAAAGTGAAAGGAATCATTTTGTTAATGTGTATTGAATTAATAGAATATCACAACATCATGAACAATAAATATATTAAAGATTAATATAAATTTTTAAAAATTTTATTTTAAATGATATTTTTTAAAATTATTTCAAAATTATTTTCAACATTAAAAAAAAACAAAGTGAAAAGGTTATTATTTGAAAAAAAATTCTTAATGAAATTTTTATGGTATTTCTATTCAACTACAACATGAGTCCTTAAATTTAATTATGAATCACTTGGTATATGATACATTTATATCATGCTTATTCATTAATTGGATAGTTTAGAATCAGTTTGAGTTGGGATGTAAAATTTTATTACCTTTCACCATATTGTTTTGGATGGTTTTTTATTATGTTTATGTGATTGAGGTAAGTGTTGATATTTTTTATGTTAGTTTTTAAATAAAAATGTTTATATTTATCAGGATTCACCCCATTCATATGAGGAATAAATTTAAATTGGTAGTTGATGGGTGAAGCTTGATAATAGATCGCCCCTAGATGCATTGAATGGTCTCCTGAGAAAAAGTATATATAAAAATTAGAAAGGTTTATACCCACATTTTTAACATATATTTTGATTGGTATTGAAAATCTCATATTTTTAGAATTATTAATTCCCTCATTATGTGTTCATATATTGGTTTCCATGTTATTATTCTAATAGTTATAATATCCATGGATATCATTCCTGCTTATGTGATTATTTATATTACATTACATGATAATAATTTATTTTAGCCAAATTATTCTCAGTTTAATTTTTAAATTGAATGTTTTTCAATTATTATACTTCTATATTGATAATTGATATTTAATTATGATATCATTAATTTTATTCATACCATTAATGATAATTTTATCTCACCCTTTTTATATGTTTTATTTTCCCAAGGATACGAGGAAGTGTTTTGTGATTAATGTGTTGAGATGCGCTATGAGGAAATATGGTGCTAAAAAAATAAATGTTTTTGTATTTTATTTTACTAAATTTATGTAAAATTAAATAATTCATCTTTTCCATAAATAATAATATATCATTTGGTCATTTAGGATTTCATACCTTATATCTAGTGGAAATGTAATATTATTATCACTGACTATTGGGTACTGGGGTTAAGATATTTATAGATATATTTTATGAAATTAACTTAATAAAACCTTATTATATTGTAGATACATATTTTATTAATTTTCTATAGTTTTATAATATTAAAATAAATTATAAAAAGAAGTAAATTGAAAACACAGGGATAAAAAATTACCTCTTCTTAGGGTAACCTAAATAGATTTAACATAAATCTATTATAGATTGGATTTAGGATCTAACCAAGAAATCTTGGATATGGGGAGGAATTTATATAAGGTATTTGGAATGGTAATGTCTATTAAAAATAGATTTTCAAGTCTGAATAAAGAATTATAGAGGGGGGCCTTTTATAAGTGGGGAAAACAATACATAAAGAATTTTTTATAAGATAAAGTGACACCCACTTTTCTTATCATGATAAAAAAAGAATTTTAATTATAAATCCTTATATTTGATACGATCATAAGATGGAAATCCAATGGAATTGGAAATTTTTTTATCCCTTTTGTAACTCTTATATTATTATTTTAACCCCCAATAAACCTATTTTTTCCTTAACTGTAGTAATTAATTTATATAATTGTCACAATTCATTATGTTAAAATAATTAATTAAAATTATTATATAATATAAATTATTATGATTACAAATATGAAGATATTTTTTCTAAGTTAAATACATATAAATGGTAAAATTCAATTTAAAATTAAACCATATATGTGATGAAAGAGTGGTTTTCCATAGAGAAAATTCTCAAAAGTATAGGACGTTTTAATATGAAAACTCAATATTAAATTTATTAAAATGTAAAAAATTAGTTAAATTTTATTCTAATTTAAATAATATTAATTTAAAAAAATATATAATATAATTTAAATTTAAAATAATTTAATTTTAAAATAATTTAAATGAAATTACATTTTCAAAAAAATGCAATATTTCCACTATTCACTAAAAAATAATCATTTCAAAAAATTCAAAAAAATTAATATAGACATGTAGATTTTATAAATGAAGCTTATTTTTTAAAAAAGAATATTTTATAAATATAATAAAAATTATTTTTAGATTATCTATGCAAAGCATGACTAGAACTCCTTTAAAAAAAATTCGGAAAATATTACTTTTTCATTCAAATGGTTCTTATTTTATTTATAATTTGTAGATAACCATTTAATTTATTTTATAGATGTGTATACCATAAAGTTTTTATAATTTTTTTAGTAAAATTTACACCACCATAACGGCCATTTTTAAATTATAATATTTTTATAGACTATCATGTTTCATTCAATCATGATGTTGTGTTCATTGAAAGATATCAAATAAATTTATTTTATTTATAATAAATATAGCGTAATGTATCGGTGTGTAATATTATCTTTAATGATCTGTTCTGCATGTCATATACACTATCAAATATGATGCTCATATTTAAAAATATTGGGGGTGTTAAATTTTACCCCCATAAAAAATTTATGTACCCGCAATTTAAAATTGTTCTCAATAATCAAGGGTTTTAAATTTGAATAGAAATTTCTTAAAATACCATATTGTGATAAGGGTAAAAAACTTCATATTCATAATAATGAAATGTAAGTACTATGGTCATTTGGAATAATAAATTAACTAGGACTCGAAGTAGAAGAATATAGTTGGGGAATGAATATATAGACGTGGACAAAAATCATAAATAATTATCGAGTTATAGAGATCATTGATCACAAAAAAGTGGGTGATCTAAATAGTGATAGTTAACAAAAAACCATAAATCTATAAAGGGTCAAAATTCAATCTTTTTATTAGATATTAAGGTATTACAGTAATATTTTTTTACAAGATCATTTTAATAGAGTTGAAGAATGTATTAACTATCTAAGAATATATAGAAATAATATTACATGATATAATTCTATGTCATAAACACAATTGAATCCTTTTGTTGTTCTTAAATCAGTTTCCACATCATCACTTATTCCATGAAATGAATTTCCAAAAATGAATATTTTTTACTAGAACCACTAAAATTGAATTCTAATGGAACATAAGATCTATAAAAGAGTAAGACACTATTCCAGATGTATTTAATAAAAATAAATGGTTATAAAATATTATCCAATAACACTCAAAGATTATATTATTGTATTTCAGGAATAATTACTCTTAAGGATCTTTAAAATTATGTCTGAAATAATTTATAAGGAATCCCACTAAATCAATATTGGATAACCTATATAATTTAAAGTGTATATTAATGTCACATTAAAAATATGTGAACACATTGATCACAATAAAAACATAATAAAAAATCATTCTTCCAAAAAATAAAATATATTATTCTTCAATATATTCAATAAATCCAAAAATATTGAAATCTCCCACAAACATAACATAAAGCATCAAATTGCTATCCAATTTCCGGGTCACTAATATAGTCCCATAAAAATCACCTTATTATTTTTATATAAACTTTTATCACTTATTAATGGTTATATTCCGCAAGACATATGATTTATAATAAGCATAACTTTCCACTGTATCAATTTTATTTGTAATTGGTACCATCTGACATTTTTTTATCAAATATATAAAAAAATTAATGTAGTATAATAATTGTACATTTCATAATTTTTATAAGAAAAATATAACTGATAATAATAATCCTATGTAATAATTCTTCAATCGACATAAAAGATCATTTATAATTCTATATCATCTATAATAATAGTACTAGAATAAGCTTGACTATGATAACATAACTTCTTCTGATAAACATTCCCTTGTTTCTTAGGGAATTAGAGTGTATAGTTCCCCATTTTTGTATAATTAAATCATTGAACAATGGAAAATTATTTGTTTCCCGAGGAATAATAATCATAGTTGAATATCTCAAAAAATATATTACAACTCTCATTCTTTCAAACATGTGCTAGGTTGTATCATTCCATAATTATCACATGTGGCAAAACCCTTCTATCCCCTCTTCCCCTTATCTATTTTATCCAATTATCATCATCTTCTAATTATACCCTTCTAATCCTTAATACATACAAAATTCATTATATATGTTGATAGTATATGATATTATGCCATAAAATGATGATAATGTTATAGATAATAGTTTCATTCAAAATATTTTCTTAATCCAATCAATGAAATGGCCATCTATACTGATTTGATACATTCATTGATATATCCCCCCATTACTTCTTATATGTTCCATTTATAAACAATGTCACAAAGTATATTAGATCATAAAATTATTGTATAATCACAAAATAATTGAAAAAGTCAACATAAATTGAACATTTGTGTGTAGCTAGTCACATAATCATAAACAGGGTATATTTGGGAATGTATCCAAATAATTAAAAGAATTTCAAACACTTAATAATGGTTTGTAGAGAAAAATATGAATTATCTGAAGAATATCCCTTAGGAGTCTCCAAATAAATGTGTTGTAATGATAATTTTTATATACCATGTGTTTCTCATGTATATCCCAATGTGCCCATTTCGGAGTTATTACCCCTCTATACATCTATTCTAGAACCACTTCCACTTAATACATCCAAACATATATGTATTTTATGAAAAACCAAATAATATTTTAATTAAAAAAATAGGATGTTCTCATATACTTATCCCTAATCTATATCATAGGTTTAATGTTCAATAATATATTTTTTTAAATATTATTCCAAATTAGATTACAAAACTTCCTCTTATACCAACTATAAATACCATTACCCCAACAACCCAGAGTATATTTTTACATTATTACATTGGAACTAGATAAACGGTATTTCCTCTTATAGTGGAAAATAGTTTATTAGTATCGGTAAACATGATGAAATATTCAATTTAAAAAAAAATTGGAAAAATTAAACATATAAAGTGTTTTCATTGATAACATCATTATCACTCATAGCGTACTCCTTCATATCAATCAGAAACCACTTTCTCATATCATAAGGAAAATTAAACATAATAAATGGGTGTGATTAGATGCTCAATAAGGGTAATATTATAGTATGATCTATCATTAATATATAAGGATAATCAATATGAAAATGTAAATAACTAATACACATGAAATTTAATCAAAAAATATAGAATAATATGGTAGAAGTAAATTATGATCAAATAAATCCATATAAATAATCATATAAGAATTAAACTTATACATTAATATTTTAACTCTACTAATAATCACATCGACATCAATAAATGATATCATAATGTGTTATTTGATAATTCCAAACATATAAAACATTCTTTTAAGACCTTTCACAAGATAGTTTATAATTATGGGTATAAACTCATCTGATATTCCAACTAATTTGTCTCATAAGACCTATCAATACATCGAGGGGATATCTATTACTATGGACCAACCATCACACACTGATTAAAATTTATTCATAATATGAATGTGATGCAACATAAAAAAAATAAGCATCCATATTGTAAAACTAGCATATAAAATGGTCATACCTAGCCCATCCATATAATCACAATCACAAACTTTCTAGAATAATATCATGAATGGTAATGAAATTGTAAAAACTAATAAAAAATAACCATGAACCGTATAAATAGATAATAAGGGTGATATAAATACAATATATTCCCCATTGTATAATAAGTAAAATAATTTTTTGAGGACGTTTAAGAATATAAACACCATAAAAATGTTGTTGAAAACATTTTTGAGGAAAATAAACTTTTTACTGTGATAATCATCTTTTATATTATGTAAAATTATCCTTAAAACATTGAAAAGTAATGACGGATAAAAATTTCATTCATGGCGTACACGTTAAAAAAGATTCAATTCATATTTTACGTAAAATCAAAAAGAGAATTATTTGAAAATTAAATTAATATTCCTATCAATATATTTTTTTAAAACTAATGAATGTGTAAAAATTTCAATAACATATCATTTGAGAAAATCAAAAAAAATTAATTTTTTTAGAAAATATTGTTTTGGATGGAAATGAATTTTCAACTGAGGTGATAAATGAAGTCAGGTTTTCTTAAACATCTTTTATAAACTACATTATGTTCCAAGGAGTAGAAATAGATAATATTAATTGAATTTTTTATGAATTTATATATATTGTGAATTTATATTGCTTTTAATATAGGGATACTTTATAATTCCCTCAATAGTTACACAATCATATACAATCCAGAGTAATGATGATATTGTGAAATAAACCCATACCACTTTTTAAAATTCAGAATGGTATTATGCATAAAGGAAATTAAATAAAATAAAACATTAAACACCATTAATACAAAATGATCCATGATATAACATGTCCATGTTTAACTATATGTACCATAATAATGTATTACTAGTCAATATGGAATATGTCAGACATAAGTAAAATTGAGAAAAGTAACTCTTACCTCATGTTCAAAAACCTTCACGTGTGTTTGAATATCATTTATAATAAATATCGGTATATTATACATCTATTAAAAAACTATACTCATATATCTCATACCACATATGATTTAAATATAGTCTTTTATCAATTAATTTTTTATCAATTCTATGTTAAAACCATGGTTTTTGGTGATAATATCATTATTTTCATGAATGTTTTAGATTTTTAATTTTGTTTCCTTTAATTTGATGGTGGTAATATTAAAATTGTTCAGGGTTGAGGGAAAAAAATAAATGAATAAATATACCACACCTACAAGTAATTTAGGAGACTCGAACCTAAGACCTCCCACAAGACCCCTCAAAATCATATCAAATAGTCTACACCCCTAGGAGTAATTTTATGATGGTTATATAATAAACAGAAAGTAAAACATGATATAAATATCAAATATATATTCACAATATATTTATTTAATGTAATATATTAATGTTTGAGAGAGAAAATGCATTACACCATTTATAGATACGTTAATCCAAACATACGAATGAATGGTTTTTACATTTTCTACCACCTGTGGAATAAAAGGGAAATAAATTCTAATTCAAAATTTTATAATCATTATTTTGTTTCTTATATAATTTATATTAATAAATTCAATCCTTATTACCATCCATGTAAAAATTAAGAGAAAAAATCACATCTCTATGTGGTGGCGAAGCCCACACATATGCACGAGCGATGTTGTTGGCTTCTAATGTATTATAAGGCAAGAAGTTAGATACTATAAAATATTTTAATAATGTTTTCAGGTTCATAAATATCCCATAAATTAAATAACTTAATCCATAAAACCTTCCATGTAAAAAATAATAGAGAAAATAATCACATCGCTTTGTGAGGCTGTAGTCTTCTGCACACAAAATAAAAATTACTGTATCCCCTAAAGAATGGAAATTAAGAGGGTATATGTGACATCATAACTGCAAAAGTATAATTTTAGTAATATAATTTTAATATTCTTAATCAATAATTATATCTATCCAATGAATGGTGTTGATGGAAACTGATTTAAATCAGTTCACAAGGATGTATTTCACTATACAAACAATCAACGGTTTTCATTCATATTTGATGGAATTGGAAATAGATATAGGTTATTACATTGAAATAATATTATATAATTTTATATTAGACAATAGTTTAATTATTTTTTCATAGTTTGAGGATTTCATAAGGGGTTAGAAGAAGAGGTAAAATTAACATTCATAGTTAATACTGTTACCTCTTCTTTAGGAAACCTCATTTGTATTAAACTAAAGACTTTATAGATTAAATTTCTAACCTATAGAGAGACTCTAGGGTGTTATAATGGAATTAATGAATTTATTAAGTCATTTCTTGGCCAAATCAATGGGTTTTGGCTGTTTCAATAAGGGAGTATAGTGGGTGGCCATTTATATGTGGTGGAGAGGACACATATGTGAATTTTGAAAATATAAAGCGATGCCCAAATTTATCTCATTAACAAATCCAATATAATGTGTCTTTATAAAAATTTATTCTTTATAGTGTATAAATATTCTAGGTAAATTTGTGTTGGATAATATTTATATAATTATAAACCATTGTCATCATAGTTTATCCTCTAGATAAAATAATTTTTACCTTAACAAGATTAATTAATGTTTACTGTTTTCACAATTCATTATAGAAAAGAGATAGTTTGACATTATTAGATAATAAATAATATTATGAATTGGAATATTTATTATATTTTACAAATTCAATTCATATATGTAACAAAATTATATTTAAAATCAATCAACATATGAAAAAATGATTCGTTTTCGAATTATAAAATTCTCATATGTATATAATGTTTTAATAAAATAAATTCCACATCAAATTGATTAAAATGACATAAAATTGTTAAATTTTCATATTATTAAACATATTTTACTTTATTTTTCTAAATTATTTTTTAACTTTTAAAATTAGTTAAATGAAATGAAAATTTTCAATAAAAACTAGTATTTTTTACTATTCATCATTAAATAATCTTTTCAAAAAAATTATAAAGAAAACACCCAAATATAATTTTTAATTTTAGATTTTAAAAAATTAGTATATTTTGTCGAAAAATTACTAAAATTTGTAAAAATAAATGATAAATTATGTATGAATATCTTGATTAGACTGCTGTTCAAAAAAATATAATTTTTTAGAAAACATTTCCTTTTAAATAAAATGATTATTATTTTATTTATAATAAATACATAAGAATTTTCTTTATTTCATACATGACTAAACCATATAATTTTCATAATTTTTTATTATTATTTATGTAGACCATCTTAATTGATAAGTTATAATGACAATGATTAAAAAAATATTTAAATAGGTGAGCATGTTTCATTCAAACATGGTGTTGTATTCATTGGAAGCTGTAAAATATAAATAATTTATTTAAAATAAATATATTATAAAGTTTTTATTTTTTACATTTTCTTCAAATATTGGGGTTTCATGTCATGTAAAATATCAAATATGATATTTCACTTGTAAAATCATAAAGTTTTATATATGAATCATGACATTGAATTACAAGACCACATAGGATACCTCATTTAGAATTAAATTAAATTTTATAGACATGACCTTCACCATATATGGTTCTCATAACCTTATGGTGAATCACATCAATAATCAAAATTAATATGACACTTTCTTGAATAACATGAATATCTCCAAATGATGTATTCACACTTCATCCCCAATATTACAATACAATATAACGAGGAAACACCTATATTAACTCCACATAGCTTCAAAAAACATACTGGCACTATTTTTTATCAGCACATATTCTAATTTTTTTGACCAATATTTAATTAGATCAATAAGAATATTATACTAGGTATAGGTGGTGTATTTCAAGAGTCCGGGAAAAGAACACACTACCAAATGTGCTCAATATAGTTAACAAACAGTTTGATTTGGGGATTATGTCACACGATTTTTTCTCTAGGAATAACCTCAATAAGAAATTTCATTGTGACAAATATGACATAAAAATCATATTATCTCGAATTTTATCACATCCTCTATATCCCATTTGGGACTAATGAATGGAAAGTAGTAAACACCATAGGAAATTTTATAATAGGGAAATTAAGTACATATAAAATTCTTATTAGTCCATGTGATGGGTTTGAAATTTAATTTACATAGTTGAATAACTAAAACAAATTTCATTAATATTATACATAATACACACATAATTATAAAAAAATTGGTTGTTCCTTAAACTAAAGTATATGAAGTTTTATTTAATACAAAAATATGTCACACACATATAAAGGTAAGTTGTATATGCCTATTAGTATTTTACAAACCCCTAAAATATAATTTAATGATTTTATAGTGGTATCAAACAAATTCATCAATTTAATTTAATTATTTTTATAAACATATAATGAGGTTTATTATTATATAGGAAAGGTTAAAATATTTATTTTTTAATTATTAGTGGTCTCATGGAATAATGGAAATGAAAATTAAATGGTGATTAATAATAATAGGATGACTTATTAGTGAATTATATGGAATAATTTATTAACACCGACATATTCAATGTTTTTGAACTAGTAAAAATTTAATGATTCCATATAATTAGAATATTCTACATGTTTATGAATGGTGGCCATATCGATTTATATTTTCATAGTGATATAAAATACATCATTTAAAAAGTACTATTGATCAGTAAAAGTTTGATTGAGAACAAGCATGGTTGAAATGTAATTTATATTGTGAACAAAAAAAATTATAATTAATTTCATAATTAATTTTTTTGGAAAACTATCATGAATCAAAATAAAGAACCATGGAACATGTTCATTCTATAAAAATCAATATGAAACATGTTGAGATCCCAAATGATGTGTATGAAGGTTTACATTTTGTTCACTCAAATATAAAAAATATAATATTTTAACTTATTCTAATGTATCCACATAAATATTTCAAATTTAAAACAATAATAAAAATTTGTTATGTTGTTTTGTGTATAGTTACTATATAAAACTCAATTATGGTCTATAAATGAATCAAGGATATTTTGAATTTTATAAATTTATTTTGGAGAGTGAAAACATGTCACAAACCAATATTTCAAACTAATAATATACATCCAAAAGATATTATGATTTTGTTACCTTTAAAAATATATTTAAAATACTAACTAGAAAAATAATTATATTTTAGATTTCCAAAATGATTAAAAAATAAATTATTTTCAAATGAATGATATTAATTTTAGATTCTTGTTAAAATCTACCCATATAAAGTATTTTTTAAGAAATAAAGTTATATAAGGGGTATAAAATTGATATATAGTTATTGGATATGTTCGTATTCTTTAGGAGTCCTTTTATGAGTATGAAGATACGTTACAAATGCCTCCTAAAAATAGATAAGTTTATTTTTAAATTGGTCACATTCAATGATCCAAACTCAGAACAAACACCATGCACATGGTATCATACCTATAGTTAGAATATAAAATATTAAATAATATAGACTCTATGATAATTGTTTTATAAGACCCATTATACATAACTGATGTAGGTTAGTTATATTCATTAATATTAAAGATGAATAAATGTGGTCAAAAATTTTAAATAGAAAGAAAAAAAATTATTCTAAACAATATATAACACTTAATTTTTAACAAATAGAAAACCAATTGGAGTGAGAACATAAACCCTATAAAAATAATAAGTTAAAAATGAAATAAAATAATTCTAGAATGAAAAATATACAGTCAATATAATATTGTGTACCTTTCTTCATCATAAAACCCTAGTGTTACGCCATCTTGTGGGAAACTTCTAACATGTCATCATGACCTAATGTAGTATAAAATGATCACTTTCTGTCCATTTTTTTCTCCATTTTCATTCTAATATTTAATTATTTTGGTCATGATCCTCAACCACATTAATAATTTTAAATTTATTTTAAATTATATCATAGAACTAAATTATCAACAAATATTTACCTTTAATAAGGAAATAGGAAATTAAATATGATGTGGAATGACATCCCAAAGGCTATATTTTAATAAAAGTATAGATTTATTAAATTTATATCATCGACATTCATAATAATGTATGATGTTTAGTGTTTGTGGTAATATATATATACTAAAATTTACTTGAATTAGATTGATATAGAATTTTGGAATTTTGAATTTGGATCAATGTAAGGGATTATATAAATTTTTATAATTCTTAGATGAATGTTTTGGAGATGTGTAGATAGATTCAGAATACCTAAATAATTTTATCTTGTGCGATGTAATTAAATGTAAATTATTCTATCAATATCTAGGATTTAATATTTCATATTTGAGGAAAGTATATATGAATTTTATTCACCAATATTTTTTACCACTTTTTTTCCCTTGGTTGGCGTGTGGGTTTCTAGAATGTTAATATTAGTCCATTATGGGTTATTGTTGGGATACTGGGTTTATGATAGTTTCTAGACCCATTATAAAATATTTAAAATAATAACATGATTTCCTTTCTTCATATTAATTAAAACACTATTGATGGTACTTTTTTAGACAACTGCATCATTAGGAAGACCATCAAGAGCTTCATTATATTCTACTATATATATTTTCCATCAGGATGGGGAATTTCTATTGAGACGAGGAAAAATATTGATGATATTAATAGAATGTGTATATTTTTGGGATCCTTGGGGGTTTTTATATTGAATTGATGAAGTATCTAACTGACCTGTATCGTCTGTATAGAGAAAACCATTATGATAAGAGTAGTTGTGAATGTGTTCAGTAGTTTATTTTTTCCCAATACCTTAACCATGTTCCAAGACTCATAAAACAATATTTGTTATATAAGATTAATATTTAGATATGTTTAAGGTTATTAAAAGTGTTTTGGATTTATTTTCATTTATTCTGGTTATTTTTCAATTTAGTAGAACCATGACTAAATTTTGAAAATATACTCCAATGCATATGGTTTTTAATTAGATATTTTATGAATATCCCATCGTATAAATTGTACTCAATTAATAATAATATTATATCTGAATAGAGGAGATGAAAATTTTTAGTATTCTATAATATGATGGGGTTTTAATGGAAACACATACAAATTAGATGAAAAATGTGTTTTTTTAAAGATATAATTTTTTTCCATAAAAACATGGAAATGAATCCATGTTAGATGACTTAATGTGATACATATTTTTTATATTGAAAAAAATTTATTTTATCTGAAATGGAATATTTTTATTTGAAATTAGAGATTTCTTTGTCAACATTTGAATTATAAAAATTCATCAATATTCTTTTGATGGATGTAATTTTTAAGATGCATTTGAATTTTTCATCTATTTATTATATATTTATATGGTGAATAGGATTTTTATGAGCATTCATATAATATCATACATTAAAAAATTATGTTTTATTTTTGGAGAAAAAGTCAATATGTATGATTTATATTTTTTAGAAAAGGATTTATATTTTTTATAAAATATGGATTTTTCAATGATTATAATGAATTAAGAGTAATTATCTATTTATTATTTTGATGTTTTTAAGAAAAATGAAATGTTATTTTATTATTAACTAAATATTAATGAAATTTAATCTGTTCTATTGTGGTTTAAATACTCGGAAGGAGATTGTGACTCAATTTTTAAGTGATCATTGGTTCATTAAATTAGTATACTCTTACATTATGGAGAAAAGAAATGTAGATAAATCATTGTATTGTTGCATGAATATTGGAATTATTGTAATGTGAAACTCATATTTATGAGGTAAAGTGATAGTAAGATTAGATGTTGATTAGGAATAACTATTTGTATCAGACGTGAATTATAAATCTCAATCATTTTAATAAAATAATTCATTGAGATAGATCTAACACCTATATAAGAATAAATATATAGTAAAAGGGATGTTATGATAAGAAAATAAAAGTAAATATTTTGAGTTTGAGTTTAAAATTTAAATTTTAATGTTGATTATATTATAATAAAAAAATATTCATAATTTGTTTCTGGTAAATAAGATTATCAAAAAATAATAATATGTATAGAAGATGTGGTGGAAGATAGTAGTACTTTCTTTAATTAAAGAAGAAGAATAATATAAATGGGATTATGACATTAAACTTATACCACTAAATGTAATTAAAATATACCTAAAACATAGCATAATATTTAAAAAATATTATTTGTCTTCATTTGTGCTGGAGAAAATTATAATTACTTGTTAACATTGTGTAAAGTATTTAATGGATAAACCCAATACATTTGTAACCCACATTTGGAATCTATTTGACCATCAGATCAAGGGTGAATCTAAATCATTTCAAGTAAAAATACTCATTTTAATTAGAAAACCATGTTAAATATATTATATTTTATGAATGTTCATGTCTGTTTTTGGATACAATCAATGTAATGAAATTAATATTTTGATATTTTTTTTAATATGGAACAAAAAAAATTTAAATTATAAATTGATCCGCCACCCACGATTTCCCACATAAAATGGATGTCCTTTTTAATTTGCATCAGATTTTGGTTTCCATCATAGAAAATATGTGATGTTATTTATTTTTTAATTTCTTATTAAATACTCCCTTCAATTATTTTATATAAAATGTGCATTATTTATGTGTAATATTAATGTTTTAATACTAAGTATAATTTTTGAGGATTTTTAGAAGTAGTCCAATTGAGTCAGTTTACAAGTTTATTTATAAATCGCACTATACTGATCCAAATTGTGTAGTTATTGTTTTTTTATTCTAATTTAATTATAAAACATTTCATTAGAAGGTACCATGAGGCAATTCTGCCATTTGAAGGGTCATATAGTCGTTACAAACAAGACCAAAGAATCTGTGAAGAAACTAGACTATTCCTGTAGATTGATTTAGTGGGCTAAATAATGAAGTACAAATTCCATTATTCTAAACCTTTGTTTGGAGGAAAATTTAAGGCATCTTGGATGAAAATATCAAGCACAAATCTAAACACAAGGCGCCCAACATATTCTTTTAAATCCAGCCCATCATTCTGGCCGAGAAAAAAAATCAGTATAGTATTCATGACATATCTCACGATGTAAGAATAAAATCTAGCTGAGATTCTGTCATGTGAAAGAGGAGATATAGGCAGACTAATGCGTTGAATAAATCATTTATATTTGAAGTCATATTTCTATTCAAACCCCCTTTTTTCATTTTGGACTTCAAAAAGACTGGATTGAAATGGCCAGATTAAAATTGTTTAATCGGCCAGCCATAACTTTGGCTGCATAGGTCCAAATTACTCCAAATTTTGAGAGTAGTCGTAAACCTTTATTATATAGAACATTAAAGAAGGAGATATCTTGAGATTCAGATATCTGAATAGCCAAATTGGGGATTCAAGTGGAGGGACAGATTGGGAATGCAAACAGTCCCCTCCTTGGGATATAAATACTTTCCCCTTCTCTCCATGAGAGTGGTTGACATTTCAGAAGAGAGGAGAACATATTGGAATGAACAAAGCCTTTACAAAGGATTTGGAGGACCTGAAATACTCATGTTTTCACATGAGATACCTTTCCTCCTCTCTCTGTTTTCACTTACTTTCGTGTTCTTCATTTTTGTAATCTTATAAGTCTCTTTCTTTGTAATTCTGTTTTAATGAAGGTTACTTATTCAATATCTCTTATTCTCATCCACCTTCTATAGGTTAATAATTATTTTCTTAAAAAAGTTTAAATTCAGTTGAATCCCCTTCCCTTCTTTTTCTTCCTCATTCAATCGAAAATCTATTTTTAATTTTCTTCATTGTTTGTGTCTGTGTTCGGCGCACTACTCTTATCTTGTCCCTTTCTTTTTCTTCTATTTATAATTCATCACTATAAAAATATATTACCAGATTAATAACCATCTTAATGGCTGAGTAAATATCTCATTTAGGTGAGTTTTTATTATAGGTATGTTAAGGGATTGAGAACTTTCGCTCGATGAGTATTCATTGAATTAACATTGTGTATGCTGGACTTAGCATGTAGTGGATTAATGATTTGTTTTGTTTAACGTGTGGTTTCCAAGGATTTTTGGAATAATAAATACACTACAATAAACATGATATGATAAATATTAAAACCCTAAGTTATGATAAGGCTTAGATTAAATCTTTAACACTAAGGAATTCAAATCAACTTCAACTTGTGACATGGGTGTTAATTTAAATGCAATATAAAGCAAAGCTCAAGGATATCACAAGATTAACTACCTAATGATGAACTCACCCCAATAATTATCAATTTGTTAAATCAAACATGATCAATTGTTCATTTCAATTATTCTTTGTAAACAATCACCCCAATCAAAATAAAATCAACTAAAAACAAATGACTATTACAAAGTATCGCCACTGAGGATTCGACCCGAGTGTTGCTATACACAATAGGAAAGCACCGGAACTTTGACCAGTCGATAGGCGACAATCGTCCGTACACTTCAAATGGCGCCATTGATGGGGATTTTTCATTAATTAGTCATTAGTTTCTGGTTATGGTAATAAAAAAACAAAAAAAAAACAAAACAAATTTTAAAAAAATTGAAAAAAAACACAAAGAAAAACTCTTCTTCTCATAAAAATAATAAATGAAAAACAAACAAAGAAAAATCCTTCTTTCTATTTCATTAAAAATATCTATGAATTACCCGTATCCTCCCAAACAATCCCTCATATTTGTTTGACCCTGAAATTGAGCAAACACTTTGCCATCTTAGGAGGAACATAAGAGATAATCAACTCATTCAAGAACCAATCCTCATCCAACAAGTTGAATTTGAAATGGCCCATCCTAGGGAACATACCCTTAAAGAACTCGCTGCCCATGATATGAATTATCAACCTCTTGGTATTCAATATCCAAACATAGAGGCTCACTTCAAACACAAATCGATTTTGATTCATCTTCATCCTCATTTCCATGGGCTAGCCGGTGAGAATCCACATCTCCACCTTAAGGAGATCCAAGTAGTGTGCTCTACCATGAAGCCTCATGGGGTTTCTGAAGAAAAGATAAAACTTCAAGCATTCCCTTTCTTCCTAGCTGACACTGCTTAGTCATGGATTTACTACATCCCTCCTGGTTTCATAACCACATGGAATTACATGAAGTGACTCTTCTTAGAGAAATTCTTTCTTACTTCTCGTACTGCTTCTATCTGAAAGAAAATAATTGGTATCCGTCAGATCTCAAGTGAATCACTCCATGAATACTGGGAGAGGTTCAAAAAGCTTGTTGAAACATGTCCACATCACCAAATCCATGACCAACGCTTGATCCAATACTTCTATGAGGGGTTGTTGTCTATGGAGAGAACTCTTATTGATGCTGCAAGTGGCGGTGCTCTTGTTTATAAAACTCCTGCAGCAGCAAGAGATATCATAAGTAACATGGCTACAAACACACAAAAATTCTATACTCAAGAACATGCTCAATTCAAACAAGCCCAAGATAATCATTCAGCTGAGCCGAACAAGATGAACGAGTTGATGAGTGAACTTACAAGTCTTGTACGACAACTAGATATGGCTAGAAAATCCCCAACCTCATCTTCTCCACAATCAATGAATCCTGGACCTATCAAAAACTTTGGAATATACAACTCTCCATATCATCCAACTGACACATGTCCAAAACTTCAAGAGGATCAATCCGATTCATCTGGACCAATGGATCTCAATGCAGCATATGCTCAAAGGAACACCAACCCTCAACAATCAGGTCAGTTCATTAGAAACACCAACCAACCTCACTTTGAGCCATTATCTTCTTCCTATAACCAAGGCCTTAGGTATGGTAATTCCATATCACATCCCCCTCAATTACCTCCACAAAACCCAAACCATTTTCAATATGGTCAAGGTTTTGGTAACTTCCAACAACCTTATCCTTTTCTTCCTCAACCTCAAAGGAACAATCCTCCTCCTCGATTCCATTATCCTAGTGAGCCTTTCCAGTTCCCAAACCAATACAACCACTTTACCAAGAACCAATATCAAGTCATTCCCAATCCGGGACAAGCCTCTTCTTCAAAGCAACCATGGTAACGTGCAGTTGAAGATCTTGCCTCTTTCACTCGTTCCAGCCTTAAAAATATTGAAACCCAAATCGGTAAACATGCCTCCCACCTAAGTCAGTAGTAACCATCCAATTATTCTCAACTATTTTCTCATCCATTACCTAGCCCCAAGGGTAATGTAAGTGAAATTTCACTTAGATCATGAAGGAAAATTTTTATTCCTCAAGATAAGTCCTCCAAACATCCTTTGAATATTGACCATGAAAATGAAAAGAAAAACAAAATTGAAAAGGAACCTGAAACCATTCCCTAACCTCATTCAATTCCACATTGGAATCAAATTCCTTTTCCCCAAGCTGTTATAAACCAAGGAAGTCCTTTGAACATGATCCTGAAATTCTCGACATGTTTAGAAGTGTTGAAGTCAACATTCCCCTCTTAGAGGCCATAAAAAAAATTTCAAAGTATTCCATGTTTCTCAAGGAGATGTGTTCCCACAAGAAGAAACCTAGGACCATAAAAAATGTTTCAAACAAAAAGTCCATACCCATTAAGTGCAAATATCTAGGGACCTTTACGATTCCATGCCAAATTGGATGTTCGAACTTTGATGATGCACTCGTAGACCTAGGAGCCACAATTAATGTCATGCCCAAATCCATATTCTACAACCTTGGTCTAGGTCCCTACGTACAATGGGTTTTTTCATTCAATTGGTCAATCTAAGCACATCCCGTCTTGAGGGAATAATTGAGGATGTCCTTGTTCGTGTGAATGATCTTATCTTTCCCGCGGATTCTTATATCCTTGACATGGAAGGTGAGACAAACTCTTCTCATTCTCCCCTAATTCTAGGAAGACCATTCCTCATGACTGTGAGAACTAATATTGATGTCCATTCAGGCATCATATCCATGGAATTTGGTGACCAACGGGCCAAGTCAACCTTTTCCAAGCCATGCGATACCCATCCGAGGATCACTCTTCATTCTCAATCTATGCATATGAGGACACTTCTATGAGTCAAATGAATCCCATTCCATCATGTTCATCCTGTTCTGATGATAAAGGATCTTGTGAAATATGAACTATGATTAACCAAGTCATAAATGGTGAAGATTATGTGGACCTCTCATTCATAGACTCCATCAATCTAATGTAACTTGAAAACTCTCTTGAATCCCTCATCAACTTTGATATCTACTGCTCCACCTTGAAAAGTATTATAGAAAATGAATCAAAAGCAACTGAAGTCCATTCCTCC
Organism: Viscum album; assembly: GCA_963277665.1. Taxonomy (NCBI): domain Eukaryota; kingdom Viridiplantae; phylum Streptophyta; class Magnoliopsida; order Santalales; family Viscaceae; genus Viscum; species Viscum album. The sequence goes on from OY728158.1 coordinate 550,766,059, forward strand.
ATTCCTGAGTTGTCTAACCCACAAATGAAAGATGATACTGATCAGAAACCTCTTCCTACACACCTGAAATATGCATTCCTTTTCCATGATCACTCATATCCTGTCATTATCTCATCTTTACTTACCAAAATTGAGGAGTCCAAACTTGTTAAAGTGTTAGAGGAAAACAAAAAGGCCTTAGGGTGGACCCTAGATGACATTCCAGGAATCAACCCTACCCTTTTCATGCATCACATCCATCTTGAGGAATCATCCAAACCAATTAGATAACCACAAAGAAGACTCAATCCACTCATACTTGAGGTGGTTAGGGAAGAGATCAACAAGATTCTTCAAGCTAGTATTATCTACCCAATTTTTGATAGTGAATGGGTTAGTCCAATTCATGTTGTACCTAAGAAGGGTGGGATAACTGTTGTCACAAATGAACATGGAGAGGTAGTCACAACTTGAGTAAAGAACAAATGGCGTGTCTGCATTGACTATAGGAAATTGAATGTCGAAACAAGAAAAGATAACAACTCTATTCCATTGCTTGATCGAATGCTAGAAATATTAGACATAATGTCACACTATTGCTTTCTTAATGGATAAACGGGCTATTTACAAATCCTAATCACACCTCAGGACCAAGAAAAGACTACCTTCACATGCCCCTTTGGAACATATGCATATAGATGAATGACTTTTGTACTTTTCAATGCTCCTGCAACATTTTAGGAATGTATGATGAGTATCTTTTCCGAATTCAATGAACACTGTATAGAAGTCTTCATGGATGACTTCACAATTCATGGTGAGTCGTTTGAATCTTGTTTGAATTCAATCTCTCTAGTCCTCCAAAAGTGTTTCATGTGAAACATTGTGTTAAATTTTGAAAAATGTCACTTCATGGTTGGAAATGGGATTGTTCTAGGGAACATAGTTACAAAAGATGGTAATGAAGTCGATCCCGCCAAAATTGAAGTGATCCAATCACATCCTTAACCCAAATCTGTTTGTGAAATCTGTTAATTTCTCAATCATATCTGTTTCTATCATAGATTCATCCACAACTTCAGTTGGATTGCCCTCCCACTCACTTGGTTTCCCCAAAATGATGTACCTTTCCATTTTGACGAGTTTTTCAAGAGATCCTTCATTGAACTCAAAACTAATCTCACATCTGCCCTGATAATCCAACCCCCAGATTGGTCCTTACATTTTGAATTTATGTGTGATGCTTATGATAGTGATGTTGGGGTTGTTCTTAGTCAAAGAAGAGAAAATATTCATCATGTCATCTATTATTCCTCAAAAACATTGGATGAAACTCAATCTCACTACACTGTCACTGAAAAGGATCTTTTAGAAGTGGTTTTTCCTTAGATAAATTCCGGCCCTATCTATTAGGTGCAAAAATCATCACCTTCACAGACCATTCTGCTATAAAGATCATACTCCAGAAAAGTGATTCCAAACCTAGGATAATAAGATGGATCCTAATGCTCCAAGACTTTGACATTGAAATTAAAGATAGAACTGGAAAAGAAAACCCAGTGGCTGATCACCTGAGTAAAATTTATAATTCTTCTCATTCTGATATCATCGATCCTAAATTCCCCACTGAGCACCTTTCGTCTCTCACTCCAAAGTTACCATGGTATGCCCCAATTGTAAATTACTTGGTTTCTTGTGTTTTTCCTAAAAATTTTTCAAAAGAACAGAAACTGAAGTTGAAAAGTGATTCAAAAAACTATTTGTTGAAAGAATATAAAATTCGGAAAATTGGGATAGACATGTAATTAGGAGATGTGTTGATAAGGATGAAAATTCTTCTATTTTAGAATTCTGCCACTCAATGCCTACTGGTGTCCACATTCTACCTATTTGGAACACCTCGTGCCTTGATAAGTGACTTAGGAACCCAATTTTGTAATAAAACCATGGAATATCTTTTGAAAAAGAATGGGGTAGTACATAAAACATCAAATTCATATCACCCCCAAACAAATTCCAAGGCTGAACTTTCAAATAGAGAAGTGAAAATAGTTCTTGAGAGAATTGTAACACCCACCGAAAAAGATTGGCCTGAAAGACTTGGTAAAGCACTTTGGGCACATCAAACTACCTATAAAACCCCCATTGGGATGTATCCTTTTAGGCTAGTTATTTTTAAAGCATGTCATCTACTAGTTAAAATACAACATAAGACTTTTTGGGCTTTGAAAACCTATAATTTTGATTGTGAAAAATATGGTAAAGAAAGATTGTTGAAATTGGCTGAACTGGAGGAGCTTTGACTTGAATCCTATGAGATTTCCAATCTGTACAAAGAAAAGGCTAAGGTACTCCATGACAAAAAAAATCCCGAGAGATGTATTCCATGAAGGTGAAAATGTATGATCTTCAATTCTCAAATTCAGCTTTACCCAGGTAAGATTAATTCTCATTTGGAAATTCCTTTTGTTATTACTCATGTTAACCCATTTGGTAGTTTGCAAGTCCAAGACCCATCTTCCAAAAGGTCATTCACGGTTAACGAACATCAGTTAAAGCATCACCATGAGGGGATAAAAAATCCAAGATCAACATAGACTTCCACTAGATCCCCAACTTCTCCAGTCAACCTACCACTAGATGGAGATGGAAACCCGCCAAATCCAAACCAGGGGGCACCTCTTTCCCTTTAACTCTTATCTCTATCTCTTTATTCTTATTCCACTCTCTTTTATTTAATTTTTTTACCTCTTTCTTCATCAACCCCTATTATTTAATCTTTATCTTTTGCGTGGGTGTGACTTTATAAAAAAACAATGTAAAAACATCTAAAAAAACAAAAAAAATCATTATAAAAAAATGAAATGTCAAAATTCATGATTACTCACCATCTAGTTTTGAAAAATTTTCCAACCTTTTTGGGGAGTTAACAGACATTTTTTTCATCTCAAAAAAATCTTGTATTTGCATCATGACATTGCATAAAGATTTATGTGTCAAAACCAAAAAAAAATTTATGCTCAATTTTTGATTTGGAAAATTCTTTTCCCAAACCGTGAGAACCAACATTAGCTTTCATGCCAAGGCCAGCTACGACCATCTTTTCAAAATGTGTGTTTTCACCCCCATTTTTGAGTCTTGAGTTTGTGGACCTTCGAGCTGAATTTCTTACCTTAGTGTCCATTAATATTATAGAGGAATTTTTTGAACCACATGATAATAACAATAGCCATATAGCCTCCCATTTCCCTTACATTAATCCTCTTTTTCAAAGATCCTTCGATCCTATGAAAACCTTTTCTTGGATAGCCACATTACAAGCCCAATACCTTTTCCCACCCAATATCTACATGGATTTTCATTGCATAATTTTTTGAAATTTAAGTGTGGGGGGAAGAGATTTCATTATTTGGGTACCCTATTTTTGATTTTCAATGAGTTATCATCTGCTTGGGGGAAAGCATCCATTTCAATGTGGGGGAGAGGTTGTCATTCAATGTGTGTTGGGAAATGTAATTTACTTTCATTTATGTAATTTTGTAAATATTATTGACATGTGTTCAAAAAAATCAAAAATGATGAAAAAAATAAAAAAATTGAAAAAAATGGGTTCTGCCTTGGGTATGAAAAAAACACTCATCCTCAACCTTTTATATTGTTATAACTATTTCAATTAGTGTCATGAACATATCAAACATGGGTTGGGATTTGAGTTTGAGATTTGTTTCAAGGTAAAATTTTGACAAAACAAAGAGAAAAAAAGAAAAAAAAGAAAACTTGCATTATATTCTTATTGGGAGAAGATTTGTTGTTTGTGAATATTTCATTTTCTCATCCTCTTCAAATTCTCATACTCTATTGTGTCTTTCATCACACATTAATTCCCTTATAAATACATGTTTTCATTCCCTTCCATTTTTTATTTCAAAAAAAAATGTGCATTGTTTTTCTATGTTGGTGTTTTACCGCTCTTCTTCCCTCTCTTGGACATTATATTCCTACCATCCCATAGCCACAGAAAAACCCCTTAAAAAGACGTATTGATTATTGTGCACTTTGGATAGGGATTTTAAGCTGAGATCTCTTTCAAACTCTATGATTTTTACTTTTGGTTGGTGAAAGAGTGAACCTCCACAAATGAATTTTATCATCTTGAGAGGTGTGAGTTTTGAGTTTCCACATTTTCCATTTCTAAATTTGAGTATGAAAAAAATGAATTAGTTTTGGAACTTTTTTTCTGTGACAACATGTGGTAGAATTCAAAATGGATGAGTGAAATAGTCTAAACCACCCCAGATTGGAGAAAACAAAATTTTTATATTTTTTGTTGAGTGAAAATGATTTTGTTATGTTTTTATATTTGTTGCACATGAGGACATGAACAAGACTATGTGTGGGGGATTTGATGTTATTAATATTTTCATTACATATTAAATACTCCCTTCACTGATTTTATATAAAATGTGCATAATTTATTAGAAATATTAATGTTTTAATACTAAGTATAATTTTTGAGCATTTTTAGAAGTAGTCCAATTGAGTCAGTTTACACATTTATTTATAAATCTCACTATACTGATCCAAATTGTGTGGTTCTTGTTTTTTACGATTCTCCTTTAAATATAAAACATTTCATTAGAAGGTACTATGAGCCAATTTTTTCATTTGAAGTGTCATATAGTCCTTACAGACAAGACCATAGAATCTGTGAAGAACCTAGACTATTCATGATGCTTTATTTGATGGGATAAATAAAGAAGTCCAAATTAGATTATTCTCCACCATATTTTAGGGGACAATGTAAGGAGTCATGGATAAAAATTTCAAGTCCCAAATCTAAAGACAAGGGGCGCACCCTATTCTTTGTTTTCCAGCCCATCATTATGGACGAGAAATAAAATCAGTATACTATTCATGACATATCTCATGTAGTAAGCATAAAATAGAGCTGATATTTTTCAGTGTCAAAGTGAAGATATAGGAGGCCTAATTTGTTGAAGAAATAATTCAGCTTTGAAGACATCTTTCTATTCAAAAACCCTTTTAAATTTTGGACTTCAAAAATACTGGATTGAAATGGACAGATTAAAATTGTTTAATCGGCTGGCCATAACATTGGCTAAATTGGTCCAAATTCCTCTAAATATTGAGATTAGTCGGAAAGAATTATTATCTAAAACTTTGAAGAAGGATATATCTCAATATTTGGCTGTCTAAAGAGCCAAATTTGCGATACAAGTGGAGGGTCAAATTGGGAATGCAAACAGTCCACTCCTTGGGCTATAAATACTCTCCCCTTCTCTTTGTGATAGGGGTTGGCATTTCAGAAGAGACGATAACATATTGGCACAAACAAAGTCTTTATAAAGGCTTGGGAGGACCTGCCATACTCATGTTTTCACTTGAGATACCTTTCCACCTCTCTTTGTTTTCATTTACTTTCATGTTCTTCGTTATTGTAATCTTGCAAGTCTCTTTCATTGTAATTCTGTTTTAATGAATTTTACTTCTTAAATTTCTTGTATTGTCATCCAACTTCTGTAGTTTAATATTTATGTTCTTAAAATAGTTTAAACTCAGTTCAATACCTTTCCCTTCTTTTTCTTCCTCATTCAATCAAAAATCCGTTTTTAATTTTCCTTATTGTTTGTGTGTGTGTTCGGCGCACTACACTTATCTTGTCCCTTTCTTTTTCTTCTCTTTATAATTAATCACCATAAACATATATTAACAGATTAATAACCATCTTAATGGATGATTAAATCTTTAATTGGGGTGAGTTTTAATTTGGGTATGTTAAGATATTTAGAGCTTTCTCTCGATGATTATTCCTTGAATTAACATTGTGTATGTTGGACTTAGCATGTCATGGATTAATGACATGTTCTATTTAACGTGTGGTTTCCATAGATTATTGGAACCATAAATACACTACCATAAAAAATATATGATCAATATTAGAACCCTAATTTAATTAAAGTCTTGGATTAATGCCTTCACACTTGGGAATTAAAATCAACTTCAACTTGTGACATGGGTGTTAATTTAAATGCAATGTAAAGAAAATCTCAAGGATATCACAAGCATAACTGCCTAATGATGAACTCACCCCAATCATTATCAATATGCTAAATAAATTATAATCAATTAGTCATTTAAATTACGTTCTGCAAACTAATCCCCCAATCAAAATACAATCAACTAAAAACAAATGACTATTACGAAGTATCATCACTGAGGATTCGACCCGAGTGCTGCTATACACATCAATAGAGCACCGGAACTTTGACCGGTCGATAGGAGACAATCGGCCATGTGCTTCAATATGATGTTTTCTATTTGAATGGAAATAATTATTTTAGGTATGAGGATTTGATTCTCAATTTTCCTATTTTAAATAATGGACAACTCGGTGTCAATGAACATAATGTGCATTCTAACATTCTAGGTAAAATATATTATTTATAAAAACATATTATTATTTTTATCTATACATTTATATTTATCAGAGGATCCAAAAAAAATATAGCACATGATGAATTTTTTTATTCTATAATAACTAATATATATAACATAGATAATAATTTTCATTCATAGAATAATATTTTGTCACCTCTTTTATCGATAAGGATTCTCCAGATGAAAAGGATCAAAATATCAAAAGGAATATTGGACAAGAATTAAAATTTCGTTGAAGGTAATGCAAAGGTCTGTAAAGATTAAATTTGTGTTTATATTTCTTAAAATAAGGACCTCAAGATAATAGATGATTTTATGTTAAATGAATTATTCCATAGATTATATAAAATAAAAATTAAATTCAGTGTTTTTGGTGAATAGTTAAAGGATTCAATGATTTTGAGAATATTTTACATATTATTCAATGAAAACATGATTAAAAAGTCTCCTCACATAAAGCTAGTGATCTTGGTAAAGTCTCACACTATTTATTACATCACATTAAAATCTCATATGATATTATTGTGTGGAGTGTCTTAATACTGATTTATAAGATAAAAATTGAAAATCTATTCTGATGACTCAAAAAAAGATTGGGGTAGTAATGATTTAGTTATTGAAGAATGTAATTCTAGTGATAATGAAGCATATATCAAAGATATGTTGAAAAAAATCATGGTAGTAATATATTAATGTGTGAGATTAAAATAAATTAGGGAATTTTACAAGTTGAATTATTTTGGTGTGGAAAAACTAGATTTTTTTTAGATATTTTTGAAATCTAAAAAATATAGGGACTATAATAAAGATGGGGATTTGAGGAAAAGTATATCCAGTAATATTAATGGAGAAAAATATAATAAATCATGTATTTGATTAAATTCGTATAGTATAAATTTATAAAAAAAAATAAAAATAATAGAATCATATAATTTTTCTAGAATGATGGTGAGATTATTAATGATGATATGGATACTGAGACTTCCTGCGATGATGATGAAAATATTATAATTTATAATGTGAGTGGGTGAGATTTAACCAATGATTAATGTAGTCATGTTTAGAGTAAAAACTAAAATTATATGGTGTTTCAATTCTAGAAATAACTCATGAAATTTATTTCAAGGATCTCATAAATATATAAGGATATAAAAAATTTAATAAATGTAATTACATCAAGATGAATTTCATTTTATCATGCTTAAAATGAGGGAAGTATATCATAAGATATGGCTAAATTGAAATTTTTTCTTAGAAATTAAAGGTCTACAAATTTTAGGATGGAAGACAAACTTAAAATAAAATTGAGTGATCTTGATATCATGTAAATTTATTTCATTAATGTAGAAATAGAAAAATAAATTTACAAATAAAAAAGTGAAAATTAATATCATGAAATTTGTGAAAGTTAATAACAGAAGTTTCTAATATATATAGTGAATCTGAGAATGATGAGGCTCAATTTGATCAGAAATTGTCACACTAAATGGGTGAAATATATCATGAATGTGTTAGGTGAGTGTTCTAGATTACCTCTATGGTTAAAAATATATTTATCTTGGAAGATCAAGAAGATTATCATAATTAAATGTATTTTGGGAACTTTTTACTGAATATAAAAACAACTAAAAATAGTGATTCCAAAATTATTGGAAATATTTCCCCATTAAAAAATTTTGTATTTGGAGTTATATATAAATATTGGTTCTCAAGTAAGGAGAAAAATGATTATCAATGGAGTGATGAAAATTTTAATCCAATATCTTGAGTGGTTTTTTGAGGTAAATATGTATTTAATGGTTATTATTTTAACTATAATTTCTTTGGGCATATAAAAAAATTATTTTTGGAATAATTACCAATAATATTATCATTCAATAAGTTATTGGTGGAAATGATTAATGGGGGGTTAGTTAACTCAAAAGTGATAAGTATAGAACAATACATAATTTCATTAGGTAAATTTTTAGATTAAATTTTACTAATTTGAAGAGTTTTTTAAAAGATGTGACATATTGGGTTGTATTGATGAATATTTTCTAACCATACTACCATCATACATATTTTTCAATTAATACATGAAAAATTCTTATAAGATGGCATAAAAATTTAGTAAAAAGGTTCTTATTGTTGATGATTTACATAATTCATCTAAAAGGAAATTTCTATGGATTCTTGAAATTATAATTTATTCCCAAAATTATAGATATTAAAATCATTTAAAGGATGTTGAAAATATATATAATGGTTTGGTGAGATTATTAAGTGATATATTATATACAGTAAAAGTAGTTGGATTGATTTTTAATATAATGGAGAATTTTATTTCCAATAACGAATTATATATTGATGGGTTGAAAAACGATTTTTTAAGAGAACCTTAGATATGTAATGATGTTAATATTGTTCTCCTATAGAAATATAGGTACTTGGTTTCTAAGATAAATGATATTTATATTTTTAAACATGGATATGGAATAATGGGATTTTTGTACCAAGTTGGGGATGCAGAATATTTATTAAACATAAGCGTGAAAGATGAAACCACATTGTTTCATTGAAGTAATATTCACCTCATACAAAATAATTTGAGTAAACATACTACAGGTTATAATTTCCATGATATTCATATCCAAGAAATAGTGTAAAATTGGATTTTATGTACATTTCACAAGGGAATTAATGTTAACTCCGCACACAAGAAATTTGACATTCAAGCATCTTATCCACTAAAGATTAGTAATTACCACATTTATGTGATAATGATAATGATATACAGGGGATTATATAATTAATTTTTTCCCTTTATTTATGATTATAAATGATTCAGTAGTTAAATTTATTTGTAATAATTCATGGGATGTAAAAAATTTATGGTTAATACAGTAATGATGAAGGAGTTTGGATTATCCTCGAAAAATATCTGAATGGAAAATTCTGTATAATATACTAATAGAATATTTGAAAATTATATTTATAATAATGGTATTAACCATAATTTCATTTAATAAAAAACAAAACATAGAAATATATTTCTCAACTGTAATAATATAGGTTTTGAAGATATCACTCAAACTATACTGATAAAGCCTGTTATATTCTAGTATTTCAGGAGAAAATAAGGTGGAGTTGTTGTTCACTTTCAAAATAATTATTCATATAGAAGAAATTCATATATATATATATATATCACTATATAATATTTATCAAGTGAAGATATCCTATTAAAAATATATAAATAATATTTGATTCATTTATATTAGAAATATAGGTTCTAGAAATCATAGGAAACACAACATAGAGGAGTGTATGGTGTACACCGATGTTTTCCCATAAATGATAGAGAATACCAGTGTCATAATAAATAGTTTTATAACTTTTTTGGCATAATGATATAAATGTTATGGTATTCTCAAATAATGAATATAAGAATCACTAATCATGTTCAATAAGTGATGAAGAAGTCATTTATATTGAGTTTCATGGGGATGATACATAAATAAAATTGGGTTCAGAAGAAGTGATGGATGATAATGATTATACATTCACTTATAGTGATGAATAGAAACATATACCATAACACCATAGTCCGATAAAGCTACTTTAGGTCAAAAATATTATTTGAGAAATAGGATAACTGTTGTGGAATAGATGATTCTCTATGAAGGTGACAGATAAATCATTTTATTTCCATGTTCAACCAAGATATTGGAAAGAGGAATCAGTGCATCAAGATTATCAAGGTGATTTAAAGGAGTAATTATATAATATAGTAAATAATGAAAAATAGAAGTCGTTACCCAATTTTAGAATAAAATTTTTCCTATATAAAGATGATTTTTTGAGAAAAGATGAAATAAAAATGAGGTGTATTAAGAAATTAGGAAATTCTTCTATGAAATGGGTACACATAGTTTAAAATAAATTTTTTTATAAATTAACATTGGATTAAAAAAATGATATCATTATGAAATTTCATTATATTATATAACTTTGGAAATTTATCATTATCCCAATGTATTCTAGATATGACTTCCTCAATAGGGTGTTTAAAGAGGTTAGGTACATTGAGAAAACTACTAGTTACATGGTTAGAAATGCTGTATTTTATTTTTATAGGGTAATGAAGGATCGTAATGGGTATTAAAACCATCATGATACAGGAATTCAATGTTAAAAAAATCAATACAGTAATTACTTTGTGTGAATGGAAGGGTGGATATCCTCCTCAACATTAATGATGAAAAAGAACTATCATTTATTATTATTGCCTTTTTAGATGATATCATTTTTTCTAGAATTGAATAATGAATTTTTATGATTTTTTGTAAAGATGAAGAAGGCGATTAAAATTTCCATGTAAGGATAAATTAGTATATTTTAGGAAAAATAATTTCTGAAGGGGATGATAATATGTTTGATTTTTTAAAAACATTCTCATCAATATCCAATGAAGGCTACAGTGGCAGAATTGAATCTACTTTCAACACAATTTTAATTGTGAACCAGAATGTCTATGAACGATAAAATGATTAAAATATTAATAATGAGAATTATAGAATCTAATCTGATATTTTATATACCAAATATATTCTTAATTGGACAATTTATAGGTTTTTATATTATGTTTCATGTATCATTTTTTACTAGAGGATTACTACATCATTGTATGAAAGAGAAACACAAGGTATACTAATGAAAAAATGGATAGAAAAATAAAATTTGATATAAATGGAATGCTTAATAAAATGTATATAAATTTTTATATTTTTGTGGGAATATATTTTAATTATGACCAATATCTGGTAGAGTTTTATTTCTTTGGGAATTGTGTCAATTTTGGAACTTAAAGAAAGAATGATTTTCAAATAATAGTACCAATGGATTAGAATATATGGATACAACTCAATATATATACCAATTGGTGTGGATGAGGATAAATTTAAGGACCTCAATATTAAAGTGATGTTTCCACTTATTTTGGAATATCATATTCAGAGTGCTATATATTTATCATGAAATTAAATTTGGCATTATCGGTTAAAGAACATTGATATAAAATATCACATCATCAAAGAGATTGTAAAGAAAAATATATTGAACTGATAAAATTTTCAAAAATGAAATAAATATATTATTTAACTAAACCACTACCATATATACATTTCTTATATTATGGTTAATTAAAGGAGTTCAATATCATTTCTCTCAATAAAAAGTTAGGGGGAATCCATCCCCTCTCTCACTTATTCATTGGATATCATTTTCAATTTGGGGAAAGGAAACACAAATCACTTCTATAATTATCTATAAATATATTAATGCAACTCGATAATACTATATATATAGAGTTAAATCCTTTGATATTTGGTTACCTATGGTGAGATTGATCAAATAATTATTTGTAGTATATATTAATGGACCATTTATAAAGGGGGTAATTTGTGAGGTCATCCTCTGGGTGATTAAAATATGGATTTTGGGAGGTGTTAAAACAGAGTTGGTGATCATTAATTTTGGACCATTTAATTTAGAAAACATAAATAGTTTTGAAAGTTGATATTAATGATGTTATTTTTTCTCAATTGGTAGAAAAACAATTATTAACTTTGAATTTTTCATGACAGGACACACCAGGACCATCCTAATTTGGTTGAAAAAAAATGTGTCCAACTACAAATAATCCTCCAATATTCTAGGAGATGGAGAATACCAGTTAGTATTCATATCATAAAATATGGGTTGACTCATTCTACACCATATCTCAAGAGATGTAAATCTATAATACATAAAATTAACTAGAAAAAATATTAGTATATATGTATATATAAATACAATAACTATATACAACACATCATTGAGAAAAAACATATTGCGACAATGGAACATAAAAAAAATACCCAAGGATTTCTTCATCTATAATTCAAATGAATCTAATGGAAAAACAAATATGGGTATCTCCTGATTATTTTATTTATTCTTGGATTGAACTATACCATCAATGACCATCCCAACCATCATGGACCACCATGATCCACCTTGTGATTCCATTTTCACCTCCAAACAAGGATCACCAACTTTTAATCCACCATGACCTCCTTTTTGAATTGTATCACAAGCACTGACCCAAAGCATGTTCACTTATTGAACCTTTTAGGTTGAGTAAAAACTTATCCGGTAGAGATTACAAAAACCATAATGAATATAAAATTAAATAAGTAAACAAAAAAGTATGTGTATGAGATTGTAATTGGGTGTAAATATAAAATGAATTTTAAAATATGATCCACTATTAGAATTTTTAGGGAAACTAATAATTCCATTTTCATTAGCTCCAATCGCTAATAGATCTTATATCATAAGAAATTACTAATTCATAGAGTAACAAACACCCCTCAAAGTTTTTTTTGATATCCCATTTATACGCTACACCTAAACAGTATCCTCAGACTTTGAGGGTGTCCTAAGTACTGATGTATCAGATCTTTTCAACCTTTCTAACCTCAGTATTGGCATAGGAAACCATAATATATGAACTTCTCATCAACAAAGATCACATTCTTTATTCAAGGGATTACTTCACATTAGAATATTACAAAACCATTCCACTTCTCAACTAATCCATATGGGAAACGGAAACATGACCAATGATTGTTTTTGGTTATGGGAGTTTAAATCATTAATACGATAACCAACCATGATATATGAAAACATTCATAACAACACATATATTATAATCGTGGACATGTACCTCACTATGGGAAATAGATCATCTAATCGGGTGACATACTCTAAGGGAAGACCAATACTATGTGTATCACATAATAAATAGAAAAGTACAAATATTATAAGTTAGGGGAATTTTATTTCTTTGAATAGTGAAGTGTAGTAGAGTATAGAACATAAATAATAGGATTAAGAGACATGAGAAAAGATAAGGAATTATACAACATTATTAACACGAGGAGATAGTTTCTATTCTATTCAACACAATATATATGAGGGTGAGTTCCCAATCCCTATTGATTTTTTCTATCATCCCACACAAACTCTATTATTTCTATAAAAATAAAAATTTAAAAAAATCAATTATTATGCCAAAAACTAATTCATTTAATAGAATGGAATGTTCCACCAAGATATAAGTTTTAAACGTTGGGAATGATATATTTTATTTACCAAAACAATTATATAGTGATGATTTTTTGAATAAGGTATCTATACAGGTGATAATATGCTTCATGGTGGCCATAGGGTAAACCACATCATGTTGTCTGAGTGGGAGGAAACATCTTTCTTAGTGAACTATGTAACCTGGGAATTGTAGAGAACTCTCAAGGGGAACCCATAAAAACCATGAATCTTGCATCTTATATATAGGATGAGTCATGGAGGGATGACATAGTATGGTTTCCCACCTATCCTTATGGTCAAGATCAACCCTAGTCCACATGAGTGATTAATGGACTTGGCCAAAGAACACCCATACCAACCTTTTCAATATGGAGAAATCCAAAAGACTACCATGTTGAATGTTTTCAACCTTCTAATCCCTATGTGGGATTAAATTATTACGGGTGATGACATAGTCCCCTATCTTTATTCTCTATGGTTCACTATGACTTCTACCTTTGGCATTTTACACCTGAACTACCACCCACACCACCAACCATCACATGGTAATCATATGTTATCGTGTAACTCATTATACCATCCTCATATAATGGTCTCCCTTCCATGACCTCATTATACAATAGAATACTCTCTTACCATCTATTTTCATGATGTAAACCCATCACACATCACCCCTAGTCTATTATATCATTATATAAATATAATAAAGAGATAAATACAGGGTAGAGAGACTGAGGGATTAAAGGCCCCCCACCATTCATTAATAACCCATTAAAATAAGAAACAATAAAGGGAAAAATAGTGGGGATAATTTAAGAAAACATAATTAAAGAAATTTTACTATGGGTATCTAATTTTATAATGGGAAATAGATAAAAAAATGTGTAAAATAAAAAAAATAAAAAAATGATTCCACCATGAAGTACATGAGTTTAATTCACTAATTTTATATAAAAAAAATAAAAGAATATAATAAATCACAATGTACTAAATCATACTGGATTTATCATTGACGAAATTTGCATCTGCATATTATTTCATTAGAAATGTAGATACTATATTCAATGATTCAAAATATCATGTTGAATATCCATAATATATTCTAGTTCCACCTCTCTATTTCACTAAAATTTAGTTTTTTCTAAAATACACAATATTTATTACATAAAAATTTATTTTAATTTGTGAAACGCTACGATTCATGTGTTTCAATTAAATACCCAAAATCATGGTTAGTTATGATACTTAAAGAAGGGAACTCAAATAATAGATCCCATAGAGTTAAACCCCAATCATAGATGAAAATGAGGTACTAAATTTTTTTATGGGGGTTTATTATGAATTAAAACACATAATCATATTTATGCAAGAAAAAACAATAAAAAAATATATTATACTTAATATATTATTCATTAGGATCTTCAATTCTTATAATCCTATATAGGCTCATCCCATGGTTAAAAAATGTGTCATGGGGTTAACTAACCCTTCGTATGATTATCATGATGTCATATAATAGGTAAATTTTAATAATATATCCCTAGTGGTGTCCCAGGACTACAGAACATAGAATTGAGCTATATATCATTTAAGAAAACCCATGTCACTATATCCACAAAATATATATACATTTTAATCTAAAAAATGGAACCAACTAGGGATCCCTAGTAAGGAATCTAACAAAAATATTCATGTCAACACAACCAACCATCACACAAATATCCTTAAACATAAATGTCATGTGTTCTATTAAACCCCTATACACCATCACCCAGATTGGGAACATCATCCATTATCCCCATTATTATTTGTTCAATCTCATATTGATGTAATTGATTTTTGGAAACACACATTCTTTGAATTATAATATATTTAAGAATTTACAAAATATAATTTTCTCCTCACTTTTTTAAACTACCGCTTGGGATATCACGAATCGATTTATAATATACATCTATCATAAAATAGTTTTTTAAATTTTCTTCTAATAAGTGTTCTCCAATACCATTTATATAGATTATTCCTTATGTTTTTCATAAAAGAGTGAAAAATTTATGAAATTTTCCCAAAATTGACAATCTTATCATGATGTGAAAATAACACCAGATGAGTTCCCATTAATCCATATACCATTGTTAATTTCTCTATTAGAAATGTTATCTAAAACATTCCCTGATATTGAAAGTACGTTTCAAAGGGGATAAACAAAAAATTAATGTTTAAATTTATATCTAAAAAAATAAAAATTATTTTATCATCATACTGAATCCATTTATTTTTTCATTGAATCCATTTCATTTTGAAACCATATTAAATTATTTAGACACATATTATACAATAATATTTCATGAATTTTTAAAAATTACATTAAAGAGATTGTTTAGTAAATAATATTTATTTAAATTATTTAAAATTAAATAAAATCTTATATTTATCCTATTCAATGGGATATGTCCTAAAGTATCATCAATTTTCTATTTATTTTTAATTTTTCTGTTTATAACTTTCTAGTCCCCTAAGTAATATAAAAAACATTCTTATCATTGTAATTTTCAAGACGGATAACAATGGTTTATAATTAAGAGAGAAGGGTGAAAAAATAAAAATAATGTCAAATTTTTATTAGATCATAGTTTTTGGAGTATTACTCATCTTATGTTCGAATAATATCAATGCGAATCCCTTTTTGAAGAAATAGGTTTTATATTAATTATATATTTTAAGTAATCCCAAGAGTACCACTCCCCTCACTTATAAAAGGGATCCTCTTCTCATATATTCTTTAAACAATTTATGCCTTATAAATCTAAAATTAAATAAAATAATACCATTATATAATCCTTCCCAACATTTTAGGGCCTCTTGTGTTACAAAAATACCATCCTTTCATTGATTAATGTGTATGAGAAAATCGGATTCTAAATGAAGAGGAATAACTCTCAAATGATTATTTTCATTTACATTTCTACATATAAGTATTCTAGATAATTGGAATGAGTTAAAATATAATGAATTATTTATCTTAGATATACTAAATTATTATTATTATGTAACAACTATATTCCACATTCTTCCCATCCATTTTAAAATAAAAATATCACCTGTGCGTACATGTCGACTACCACCTCTACGAACCAGTTTGATTTATTTTTCAATATAATTTTATATAAATGTAAATAAAGATTTACTTGATGAATATATTTTAAATAAATAAAATAGAAATTATCCTTGAGTGTTGAATTATTGACTACCTTTCTTTCATTCAATTATTCAATAAATGAAAACAATATTATTGCATAAGTATGGTTTACCATCTCAATGAACGTTATAATTAATTAATTATATATATATATATATTATGGATGACTATAAGCATATATATAATGAATAAATATGAAATTTTTATTAAGATTAAATATATAAGGTGATGTAACCATGATCAATGAATGATTATCATAATTGATGAACCAAACAACTCATGAAAGAAACATTTGACACCCCAAAATGATGATATTAGAAAATAATTATTAATAAATAGGAGTTGAAATGAAATAATTGGATCATATATTTTATTATAAGAATGTAAATGATTATTTTATATATTTATAAAATAATTACATTTATTATAAAAGATGTCAACACACTTTTGAAGCAAGGTGAACTTGATGTAATGAATTTTTATCTCCATATTTTTGCTATGAGACACAATAAATATTCTTCACTTTTTTATTTTATATTGTTTATATAATTCCCATGAATGTATCTTATAAATATTTTCATGAAAATAATATGGATATAATTATCAAAATGAATATTAATCCTTCATAAGGTATTGATTTTAAACATACAAAAGTGGTATGAGATTTATTTTACAATATCATTATCTACCAAAAGTATTTATTTTTAAGGCTTTGTTGATGACACATCATTATCCACCTCATATAAATCTCCTAAAATTTCATCTCATTAATTAATTTTTAGAGATTACTCATTATCAATGTGTTATAATCTGTTTATATACTCAATAGAAAAAAATAATATTTTTTTAATTAAAACAAGTAATTCCATGTTACCGTTGTAGAAGGTATTTTATAATATTTAATTTATTTATTTATTTTGGTGGATTATTTCTAACAAAAAAATTTGTAGGATTCTAGTAATGGATATGGATGTTATTTTTTTTAACAGAAGACTTTCATTTTCTACTATGCACTGGGAAGTTACAAGATATGTAATGGTATTACACAACATGTAGTGAATGCTAGATAGATCCTATGAAATGAATACAAAGTGTGAGAATTGAAATTTTGTTTATAGGTTACACAACATATAATGTGAAAAAATAGATTTTTAATTAAAAAGGCACTGTGTTTCTTATCATAACATAAAATGAATTAATTTTACTACATGTAATGTATTACACATCGTGTAATTCCCCGAGATGGTTCTTTTTTGGGAGAAATATGAGTTTTGAGGATTCATTGTATTTTCAATATTTCCCCTCTCAATTAAATCTCTTGACCTAGGTGATTTTGAAGGGGTTTGTTTCCCCTAGATCACTCTTTTTGATATTTAATCAACTAGGCTAGGTGTTTCATCTCTTAGAGTAAGTGTTAATTTTGGTTTATTCATTTTTTGGTGGTTGTAGAACAATTTTTTGTAGGGATTAGAAATTATAATGTGTCTTATATCAATCCTTTTCATTTTCATATTATTCCTTGTCTTATAATGGAATATCTTGTGGTTTCCTATCAACGTTGTCAATGGAGGATTGGTTTTTACATCCTTAAGGTAGGTGGATCTATCAAAGTGTTATAATTTCATGAATTTCTTGTTATTATTATTGATTCATTGATATTTTAAATGGAATTTAATTTCTTATAATGGGAAATGGAATGTGGTCATTTTTTAAATTATTTTTAATTGAAATTGATATTTCCTTAATTTGGAGAAAATGGAGTTTCAAAAACAAAATAATATTGGTTGGAATTTGATATGATTTTGTAAAAATATGATCATGATTTTTATAATGTATATAAAAATAAATTATAGCTAGAAACTGGGGTGCATCTTCAATGTTACTTGGGTAGACGTAGTGTTTGTGTGTGTGACACAACTAATATGTAACCACATATAAGTTGTTAGATTTTGGAAGGACATGATATTTGTTGGATACAAAATTATAATTTTTAGGATCATGATTATCAAGTACATATTGTCCCATATGATAGAGCTTCACGAGAAGTTGCATAATTGTTTCAAATTGTTTATCGCATGGTAGATTATTTCATGGATGTTGTATCACTTGTATATTTATAACTCAG
Organism: Viscum album; assembly: GCA_963277665.1. NCBI lineage: Eukaryota > Viridiplantae > Streptophyta > Magnoliopsida > Santalales > Viscaceae > Viscum > Viscum album. Next base: position 550,784,955 of record OY728158.1, read on the forward strand.
TTTTATTACCTGATTTTTTTTTAAAAAAATTCATGTTTCATTCTTTAGAAAACGAGATATTTAACTTTTGGGAAACCTAGGGACTATTTCAGAAATTTTTTGAATTTGTTTTAAAATAATAATTATGAAATAGGTTTCTTTTAATGATAGAACTTGTTCTTTATAGAAAATATAACTTCTGTAGGTTACATTGTGGTTTCTTTTTGGGCTCTATTGATCACACCCTACATTTTCTATTAGGTGGATATAGAACTTGTTTAATAGGACATAGGTAAAGGTAAGGGAATTTTTTATCATATTGGCATCTCTTTATTCCACTATTTTGGGTTGGGATGCTTTTTGGAGGTGATGGTTGGTCACATAGAGACATGTTGTTGTAGGATATTTCATGAATCATGATTTAGCTGGTTTAGATTAATTATATAATAACTTGTTGCATCTTGGGAATATTTTATATGTTTTTATTTTCTTATATTGAATCCTTTTTTATCTTTGTTATACCTCACTTAGTAATGGGATATCATGAGAGACCAGTCTTGTTGATCCAATTTGTTTTGTTACAATTTGGTATTAGATCAGTTTTCCCAGCTTGAAGTGTGTCAGGACATTCTGAGTTGGTTGTGTGTCATGGGTATAATGGAGTACACTCAATAGAAATCAAATAGTAGGTGTGAAAATAGACTTGGACAAATCATTATTGGGACTAAATATGTTTTTACATGAGTGGTTTGAAAATATATACTATATTTGAGACATAGTATTTACATTCATTTGAATTAATTGTATGAGAAATCCATTTAAATTTTCCATGCTAATATGTTTTGGGACATGGTGTGTGTAATGTATCCTGAATAAACATAGTAGGGAATTTATATAGATTTTCCTATTCAATTCATAAAAGTTGTTGACTTTTTTGGTAGAAATAATAATTTCTTTAAATTCATTTCATTTTAACGATTTTTTTAGAATCTAGATGTAGTTTCACTAGTTTCTGAGCTTTCTCATAAATGATTGGTTATTTTTATTTATGTAATAGATAATTACTCCAATAAGATATCTCTAAAATATGATAGGGGATGCCACAAGGATGGTTCTGTAGTTAGATCCTCTATTAGATACTTCTTTAGTTGAATTTATTATCCATACTGTTTAGACTCTGGGTTTAGTGGGATTTATGAAATTAGGATGAGTATTGGATCGTAGAATGTAATTTAACAATAAATCTCCAAATTTCTTCTATTGTAATAAATTAACCCAAGAATTAGAGGAGTGTCTTTAATAGATTAAGAGGATCAACAAATATTTGAAAAATTTGGAATATTCTCATGTGGGTTTTGCAACATATAATCCTAATGGAATAGGAAGAAGATGGTGGGACACTATAGTGGAAGAGAAGTTACATAAAGGTCTTACATGGGTTTTATTCATGAAAATTTTTAATCAAAAGTTTTATCCTGAGACTTTACATGTGGAAAAGACCCTAGAGTTTTATACCATGGAGCTATAGGAGCATACAACTCTAGAGTACTACACCAGTTTTTTAGAATTGATGCATCTATCACTAGATCTTTTCACTAATGATTACATAAAGGCTCAAAGGATTGAGATGGGGCTAAGGGAAAATATTTTCTTGAGGATAGTTCTTTTTTTACATCTAACAATTTTGTGAGAAGTGGATAAATTAGCTTTGGCTAAGGCAGACATAGTTAGAATGACAAGTTTGGGAAGATTTTCAACTATTTTTGTAGTTAGTCAGGGTGCTTCATCTTGTTAGAAAAGGAAGCTTGAGAGTGGTCAATTTTCCATAGGACTAGTTTTAGGGTATTATTCAAGGATAGAATTGGTTATCTACTACAAGTGTGGGAGGTGTGGTCATACCATGACTCATTTTACAGAGCCTTCTAAGAATAATCATCTTTGTGGGATATATATCCATCAAAAATGTTTTTATGACAGGATGTACCAATGCTGTAAGTATGGATCCACTTTCACCAATATAATGTAGGTTCACATCAATTTTGACAATATTGGTGGGTCTCATTGTTAGTCCAAGTGGGGGTTTTAGGATGCTATGACATGATTTATTTTTGAAGTAGAGTGTGTGTGAGTGGAATTTGAAGCAGCGAATGCTATTATTATAGGTAAATCATTTATTTCATCTTATATAGTGCTTGATTTTTCTGATTAAGGTTCTAATCATTGTTTCATATCTTCTAATTTGGTTTACATTTTGGGTTTGTGTTCAGAACTTATATCTTTTTTATTGGAATTATCCATGCCTATGGGAAAGTTGTCAGAATAAGGATTCAAGTGTCTTGTGTGTTGGTGTTGATAGATGACTTTTAGAATAGTATGGAATTCTTATTGATTTTTCTTAAAATCGTTGACAAGATTATCAGCATCGATCAGATGATTACTATGAAGGTCATTATAGAATATTATCTCCATCATGTACAGTTTTTATCTGCCAATAGGGTCACTCATTTTTCTAGGATGAGTGGGACTCTAGATCGGGAAGGGAAGGGAATGTGGTTTCTTATGCCGATGTAACCCCATTCCAGTTTCTGTAAATGTTTCTTGATATAGTTGACCCTCAAATTAGTGGTAATATACTTTATATTTTCTGTTTATACCCTAATGTCTTCCAAGATGATTTTACTATTTTATCACCATAGATAAAGGTCATGTTTATTACTGACCATATCCCATTAATGATTACCATTTCCATGATATCATGTTGAATGGAACAAACTGTGTTGGTGTATCTTAAGGTCCAGATTGGGGACCTATAGGATAATATATTTAATCATCCTAGCGTGTAACCATAGGTTTTTCCATTATTATTTTCTATGAAACAAGATGAAAGTATCAGGATTTGTATTTTCTATAAAATTTTAAATCATGTTACTTTTAAGAGCAAATTTGCTTTACCCCAAACTGTTGATATTTTTTACCATATAAGGGTACACTAGTTTTATAAGATTTTCTTGATGATAGGTTACCATCAGTTAAGAGTATAATAGGAAATCATACCCAAGACATAATTTCAGAGTCGACATGCGCATTTCATGTTTCTATCTATTCTAATCAGACTCATTAGAGCTCCTATGGTATTTATGGATTTGATGAACCATACCCTTCACAGTTTCAAGGAATATATTTTTTTCAAGTTCATAGATGATATCTCAGTGTACCCCAAGTCATTGGAGAAATATATGGACCATTTGGATGTCATTCATCAAACCTTGAGATAACATTGAATGCATGGTAAACATAACAAGTGATAGTTTTTGATATTAGAGTTGATGTTTCTCGAGAATGTGATATTTGAGATGTAAATCTCCATGGATCCAGAAAATAAATGTGTAGTTAGGTCCTAGTAAATTCCAAAAGATGTGTTTGAGATTTGAAGATTCTTCAGGCTGGCCAGTTATTACAGGTGGTTTATTCGTGAATTCTCCAATATTTCTTCTCCAATGGCAAAATATACCCATAAGGGTGTAAAGTTTTACTGTGATGAAAAATTACAATGATATTTTGAATATTTTAAAGTGATGTTTACTTTATAATCAATGTTGATTCTCTCAGAACTAGATTCAGGTTACAATGTTTTTCTTAATTCCCCTATAATGGGTTTGTGATGTGTCTTCATTCATTATAAATAGGTTATCCCTCATGGATCATGATAGTTGAACCCTTATGATAAGAACTACCATACCCATGATCTCGAGTTGGAATCATTTATTCATCCACTCAATACATGTTGTCACTATCATCTTGGGGAGCTTTTTACAATATATTCTTATCACAAAATCCTTAAGTATGCTTTCACTTAGAGGGGTTTGAACATATAGAAGCGATGATAGGTTGACTATCAATAAGCCATTGATTTTAATATCATATATACCCACAAGAAAGAAAATGTAGTTTCCAATTCCTTGAGAATAATATTACAATCCCAAGAAGTGAAGAAATAAATTTAAGAGTGGTTTCAAATGAGTTTGTTTTCCTAGATGATCTTGAGAGAGAATAAGGTTGATATAAATGTGTTCATGGATTTAGTAAAGGTTGAATCATATTTTAATGAGTGATATTGAATTGAGAATATTAAAAACAATGAGAACTGACACATAAGAGAAATACTAAATAGTTTGGAAACCATAGATGATTAGTCTTGATCTACTAGTGGAGATTCGTTATTTCATTGTTGGTTGGTTTTTGTATTTTCCATGAGATTGGTGTTTTTAGATAGCAGACATTAGTAATTTTTTTCTATTCACTATGGGGATACAAGGATATACCTTGATTTGAGATGTTGGTATTGGTGTCCTGGGACGAGGCAATTAGTTGTGGATTCTTTATCATTGTGTCTCACTTTACAAATTTTTAATGTGGAATACCAGAGACATGTAGGTTTGTTATAGACATTAAAAATTCTAGTATGGAATTGGGACAAAATTTCAAAGGACTTCATTTTTGGATTACAATGGAATCCTAGTGGGAAGGATGCAATTTCGATGATTGTTGATAGAATCACTAAATCAACACATTTCTTACAAACAAAGGAAATAAAAAAATTAGAATAGCATGTGGAATTATATGTTTCATAGATTGTGAGACTTTATGGGGTTACGTCTACAGTTGTTTCTAATTGGGAATGAAGGTTCAAATAAATATTTTAAAGAAATATGAAGGAGGATCTGGGTTCTCAGTTAAAATCGATCACAACATATAATATGTAGAAGGATAGGAAATCAGAGATGGTTGTCCAAGATATTAAAGATATGATTCAAGCATGTTTTATTGATTTTATTATATCCTGGGATATGAATTTTTCTTTAGTTTAGTTTTAATTTAGTAATATTTACCTAGAATTTATCAATATGGTTCTCTTTGAAGCTTTTTATGGGTGGCCATGTCAATATCCCATGTGATGGGTAAAGTTGTGGGAGAGGTCCTTTATTGGGAGGAGTCTCATTAAGCAGATAACTAAGATTGTGAAGTTGATTCAGATGTGTTTGATCATGGCAGATATTCATATGAAATCTTTTTCATACTGTTATAATCATCTATGGGAGTCTATATTTGGTGTTTTGGTTTTTTCTCAATGTTTCACTCTACATACAACATCATCTGTTGGGTAAGCATGGTATGTTGGAACTAAGGTTTGTGGTCCTTATTGAGATCATTGAGTGATTGGGGAGGGTGGAATACTGATCATACTTTCTATGTAGTTTGTCTTATATCCCCATTGTGTTTCATGTTTCCTAGTAGAAGTGGTATATAATAGACCCTCCCTATGTGATTAGGTGTGAGGGTTTAGAGCTTTAACTTGATACCATTTTGGTTGATCATTCAGTTCAGATTATATATCGCAATGATAAGGCATTGTGTGGTAAAGTGACCCCCTTGGTTCAGGTATAATGGAAGCGAAGATAAGACCACCATAAGTTGTGGGAGGTGGAATCATTGATGAGTCAGTAGTGGCCATCTTTTTTAGTTGATCCAGAAGCATAATTACTTCATGGGGGCATAAATATTTTATGGTGGAGTGATTATGATGCCCTATTACCTTACCCTTGAGTATGTTATATTATTTACTTTTGGATTACTTTTTAATTAGTTGAGTATTTTTTTCCATGAAATCAAGGGGATACCTATAATGTTGAAGTCAGGGATATATTATACTTTTCATCCTAAAAATATTATTTTCAATTGTCAATAGGGAAGTTATAGGATGAGTAATTGTATTATATGATGTTGAATAGACGTTAGATAGATCCCATGAACTGAATACACAACATTTGTATTTTACACATCATGTATGGGTTACACATTTTGTAATGTGAAAAATGGGTTTTGTATTTAAAAGTTAATGTATAATTTGGTGTAACTTAAAATAAAGCACTTTCAGGATGTGTAATATATTTCACAACTTGTAATTCCCTGTTTTTTTCTTTAAATTCACTATACATGTGTTTGAGTATTAATTATCTTTTGTAGTCTCCTCCTCTCATCCAAATCTCTTACCATAGGCGATTTTGGGTGACTTCTTTCTCTCTAGATCACTCCATTCAGGATGATCATTAGAGATAGGCACATTATAACTTCAGGTAAGTTTTCATTTTAGTTTCTTCTCTATTTTTAGTTATGACACAATTTTCATTTATAATTGGTAATAAAATCATGATTTATTTCAACCATCATTATTCTATTTTCATTTCTTATCTTTTGAAGGAAGATCATGTGGTTTCCAATCCCCGTTATCAAAGGTGGGTTGGTTTTCTACATCCTCAAGGAAGTTGGACTTGTTTAAGGGTAATAATTTCTTCAATTTATTCTATTTATAATTAATTCTAGAATATTTTAAATGGAATTTATTAGGTTGAAATTTTATAGGGAAAGGTTTCATGTTTGAAAAGTGATTTTTCTTTGAAAATGTAATTAACATGATTTGTAGAAAAATCAATTTTCCAACTATACAGTAGAATTGTCTTGGATTTGAAATAGTTTTATAAAAATATGAGTATGGATTTTAAAATTCAAATTGAAAACAATTAATTAGTAGAAACCTTGGGTATTTCAAGAAATAGATACAGGTAGCCTTAGTGTATGTGTGTGTGTGTGACACCACTAGGAGTAATCCTCTTTTATATCAATGAATTATGGTAGGATTCGATATTAGTTGTATCAAATATTATTCCTTTTTCATCTTGGGTGTTTTTATTATTTAATGTCTCATAGGATAGAACCTAACTGTAAGGTGTTTTGTTGTTTCTAGTTGTTTTTCACAAGATATATTATTTCATGGTTTTCTGATCACATTTATATTTATATTTTGGTATGTTTATGTACTTTTATTTATAAATGGAATGTTTCTACAACTGGTAAACATGATATGAAATTTTTGGAAAGCCCAATGACTATTTGTGTAATGTTATCAATTTTTTATGAATTAATATTATTTTATAACTATTTTGATTTTAATAATGAACTTGTTCAATTTTGATAATAGAACATGTATAGATTCCAAGGTGGTTTCCAACCATGCTTCATTTCTCACACCCTACTTTTGAAATTTGGGTGGATATAGATATTTTTTTGTTGGACATATATAATGGGAAGAGAATTATATAATAATATGTCTTCTCTTTATGTCATTATTTTGGTTTGGGAAGCTTTTTAAAAGTGATGGTTTATCACATGGAGACTTATCGGACAATGAATATTTAAAATTCATGGTTTAGTCTATATAGGTTAGTTATATTTTATATATCTTGCAATTAGTATTCTGGTTATATATGAATATGTTTATATATTAATGGTATGTTTTGATATATTTGATATACCTCACCCCATAATGGGAATGATTGGGTGACTAGTCAGGTTGTCCTATGTTGCTCTATTAACAAGATGAATTTATTTCTCTCTTCAGCTAAATAAACATTTTTATACATATCCTTGTTTTTTTTAAATCATCCAAAACATTTTTACATGTATGATATAATTTTTTAATGTTAATTTTACGCATTTTTTCTTTTTAAATAGTGGATTTTACTAGAGTATTCCTGTCATTTTCTAAACGAATTTCTGTTACAAAAATGGTGAAAAGAATAATTTTTATATACATGAAATAGACAAAATTTCCTTTCATCATGGCTAATCAATGAATTGAATATTTTATTACAGGTATCCTTATTTATTTTCAAATAAAATATTCACTTTAATATTTGGGAAATTTTTATATTTTAAACATGTGATTTGAAATAAAAAGGTTTTTCTCATCATCAAATGTTACAATTTATCTTTTACATGAATTTTCAGTTACAATAATATAAATCTATGATACATATCCTTTAAAGGGTATATTGTCCAAATATACCATCCATAATCTTTATTTGGATGTTTTATGATTATGATTATGAGAATATTATGAAAATATTTTATATTACATGTATTTTCTTATGTTGATGTGTTTATGTTTTCAAAAAACTTGTTTTCTTTTCAATTGGCCATTATATTTGATAAATGTTTTATGATCATTTCGAACACATAATAATGGATTGTGATTATGTGGAAAGTTGTCTAAGAATTATACTACATCCAATGAATTGACTGAATATGGAAATATCATGATATAACATGTACTAGAATGGGTATTTGAATTAGTTATATATGGGTTTGTATTCATTGTAACATTCATGGGGTGAAAGATTACAAAAGATAGGACTCAATAGGGATTGAACCCAATTCTTTATGATAGTACTGGAAGTAAAACATAATTAGGGAAAATATTTCCCATGATTATGTGTAGGCCATAAACATATGTAGTATGGAATTTTTATTCTCACATAACTCATGTTATTTGTTTACACAATGATTCTGGCCTCATTTATTTCAATGTTATATTCCACAAATCATGATTATAATCAACGATATGCTGGGAGTGGTTTAAATATTCATGTTCACGTTCCCATACCCTTCTATATTTTATAATTTTATCATCAATATCTACCTTCTTCCTTAAATAGAATGTGATATCACTGTTTTTTATGTTTCATTTCCTATTGTTATGAAGAATGGATTTATGTTTTATATGTATAAGAGGGTCTATAGTTCAAATGTACATATTGGGAGTTAATGAATATCTCCAATAATTTTGTTATATATATATATATATATATTTCCATTGACAGTAATCTTGTGTTATTATGGATAAATATAAGGTAATTTATTTGAAACTCATTTGAAAAGATGTAATTTTTCTGAATGATTCCTATTACTATAATTATATATAAAGGAAGTTATATAGATTTAATCACAAGAAAAATATCTATATTTATTTTATCTTACACATCATGATGTGACCTAAATAAATAATTTGGGAAAACTACAAGTATTTACTTTAAAATAAGAAGTAGTGTTCCCCAAAATTCCCTACATGTGATTCTGTTAAATCCTGAGATACTCATTTTTAAAATTTTTGAACATCTTGAAGAGGTGATCTATTTTCCCCTAATCATGGATTCCAATAACCATTAAATATTAAAATTTCCCATTATGGAGTCAAAGTAAACACTATATTTCTAACAATAGATATAATAATTAATTTTTATTAAGAAATCATAATATAAATTTGATCTATATGATGAATGGGAATCTTCCATGATAATTATTTTTTAAAAATATATATAAGGAAATATGGATTAATGAAACATTCTCCTTCACCATTATAAGTGGATTTTATAACTCCATTTTATCAGATATTTATTCTTATGTAGGATTCAATAACTAATGATATGATTAACTATAAATAAGTCTAATACCCCTATATAAAATAATACCAAAATTTTGGATGATGAAATAAATACAGTCCCTTCTATATTAACTGAACAATAATAACAAAAATAATAATATTTATTTTAATAGAGGAGAAAAGAAGTTGGGGTGACCTTTTAAGGGCATCTATAATAATACCAACTAAGGGAATACCTAAAAACATGGTGAGCACATCCTGAGGGGAGGGATCCATTGATAGATTTTGTAATAATATGGGATTCAATAAATGACCCACAATTTTCATTAAAGGGATTCATATTTTATAAGAGAATGAACAAGATCATACAAATTCCATGATTCTTAAACAGTCCATGGTCTACAACAAATTTCTTTCATTGTTCATAATTAATACTTCCATACAAAGATCTTAATATACAATTTAATTTTATAGGAAATAACCTAGAATATTTAGAATTTTTATATGACAATATAGATAACATGGTAACCAAGGAAATAAAACCACTTATTTGATAAGTATTTATTTTTAAAAACTATAAACATTGATGTTTTAGCCACATGGAATATTTTTTGGGAGAATCGTAGAAAAATGGATTTTCATGTCTCAAAATTCAACATTGATTAAATTTCTGTTGTGTAATCCCCACTAGAATTTATAATGATGATTGAGATAAATAATTTTTATGAAGGTGGACACCCTGTATGGACTCATCTCCATTACATTTCCTATTAAAGAAACCTTATTAACTAAAACCTTGAACATTGAAATGATATACACCCATTCTAGATATTCCAAATATATTAACATACATTATTAAGGCTTAATCAATTACCTTAACAAAATAGGGTTCAAAAAATTAAAAAGGAATTAGAGAATTGTTTTGATTTCGGAAAAATTCCAATTATTTCATCATTTATAGTATCAAATAACACAACATTTGAAGAAAATGGTTCAGATCTTTGAATCGATAGTTGTTTTCCTTTACCTTATAGTTTTTCTAGAAGAAAATATGCTCACTTATTTTTTTAGTTCAATCAATTTTTCATATAACTACTAATTAAATATGATCATGATTTCATTATAACCGAAATTCACTAGAAAAAATACCAAATTAAAATGCTCTCACAATTTTTGACTAGAATATTCTTAAATTAAAGTAACACACATGACATCAAATCTTCGTAAGATTGATAATATTACAAAATTCTCATTATCTTCTCAAACAAATGTGAAACATCCTCAACATCATTACATTAATGAATGATATAAGGATTTTTCGATTATAAATAATTATCTTGCTCCATAGCATGTGGTGATCCATGAAATTCCCCATTTTATATTTCTTTAATATTTTATTATATATTCTCAATTAGATTATGTAAAAAAACATGAATAACCTATGGTAAATTATCATTCTCTCAATTTGGTTGGATTTTAGGGACACATATAGGGTTATGATACTATATCAAACACTAATATGACAGAAATATTACAATAACCGTTTGGAAATAAAATTAAAATATTATAATACCAATAAATTATACAATAAAAATGACACATTAATAATAAAAACGAATTAGTGTCTCTTTTAGAGAAACTCACAACAAAATGAACTCATTTTTCAGAATGAATGATTTGGTTGTATGGTACATCATATTGTGAATAAACATTTTGTAGATATTGTGCACTCAACATTATGTTGAACGGTCTATAGGAATGGTTTACCACCCATTCATACTCACATGGTATAACTGAATTTCCTTATTTTTTTTAAATATTTATGTGTAAATCCCATACAAAAAAATACCAATTGAACCCAATATAAAAAAACATGTCCTAAAAATCCTATAGAAATTTACAGATCGTTTGATATATTGTTGGAAAACATTTACTCATAGCATACCCCTTGAGTTATGAAACATAATCTTTAATATTTATTTACATTATGATATATTACCAAAGATGGATAACCAATAACACCATCTGGTGATGAAACACCCTAGTATACCCCAAATCCATAAACTGATTAGCGTGTTAAAAGGACCAAAGTAAATTCTTGATTACCACAAGATGGAATATTATTCTAGGGATCCTGTGAATGAACATTATAATAACAATTACAAGTAGAGATTATATGTAAATCAGTAATCTTCAAACCAAAATACTAACATGACAGTCCCTTTTGTAGTGGGTAAAAGATTTAAAATAAATATTCTTTGATAAATTAGGACAAATAATTCACAACATCATAGATAAAAATGAAAAATATAACCAGATATAAACAAAATAAATAATCAATATGTATATGGACATTGAAAATATAAAAAATGATATGATAAATTAAAATAAATTAATTGATAATGATTCCATGTGATTGAAAATGATAAGGTTAAATACATATAAGTCACTAAAAGAAATGTGTTAAAAATAACCAAAACATATTATATTTCTAACTATGTCTAGTTTACAAGATGGGAACTCCAAATGAGAAACCCTTCAAAAATTATCAATCATAAGATGAAAGGATATTAAATCATAATAGTGTGTTAATTTAATTTACTATGATTGATAAAAAATATTTTTATACACATTAATGGTGTATATTAGGTGTTATATTTCCACCACATTTCACATGTATATTTGATACAGAAATAAATAACTTATAAAAGATTATAATTTAAATATAAAAATAAATCCATTAGTATTTTATTTAAAAAATATTAGAAATAAGAATTTATTATCTATTTGAAATGAAGAATTTGTTATGAGAATTAAATTAAAAATTATAAAATAATATCATTGAAAATGAAGTAGCTAAAATGGTAAAACATAAAATATAAGTACCCAGTGGTCAAGGAACTATAACATTTGATCCCTCTACTACCTAATAAATAATTTATATCTATAATAAAAGTATAATCATTATCCAATTACACCTTTTTTTCCAAGAGAAAATTCTTGTTCTAGTGGGATGCCCATGACTATATTTTTAGGGTAACATATTGACTATCCATACTAGTTAATGTATTATCCTAACTATGAGGTAATAATCTAGGTTGAATTTTCAATATGACCTATGTTTTCATATTTCATAGAAACCACTCTAGTGTCATAAAAATTAACCATGAATTTATTTATGTGATTCAATAATTTTTGTCATAAATTTATAATTTATTAATTCACTACTCATTCAAATATTATCATTATTATGAAAAAAATCCCAAAAAAAGTATCATTATATTATATAGTGTACAACACAAAAAGTATAGCTCTTGGGAAACACATATAAAAATAAAATATATCACTAAAATCATATAAAAAGGGTATGGAACAATTTATTAAAACAATATAGTTAATATACATACATACCTGGTAATTTTTTCCATTAAATCAAATGAAAACGTGCATATGATTTATCAAAAACAACTTATAGGAATTATAGTAAAATTTAACAATAATGGATATTTAGACATATTTTTTGTAATATTATTTTAGAATAATAATTCCATTAGTTATAAGTTTATAAAAATCCTCCTAAAATACCACTATATATTTAATATTACAATCAAATAAATTTAAATAATTATTAATTTCATGGTTCATAAGGTAAAAGGATTAGTATAAGGTCTAATATTAAGATTCATTAAATGCATTTAGATGAGTAGTTTTTTACTAAATGAGATGAGTAAAAAAACTACTAATAATGTTAAATAAAAACCATACATAAAATTCAAGTGAAAATCATATAAATTTGATCACTAAGAAACATTGTCATTAGGAGTGAATAAGAATATGTGTAAATGTAATAAAATTAATAAAACTTTAGATGAAAAACATAGATGAATATATCATATTATTTAATTAATATTTATGGAATAAATTGAAGAAATAGAGGATATAAAAGGTTTTATATCTTGGAGTTAGGTATACAGATCATTTAATCGATATTATGATAGAATAAAAGGCCATCAAATATAAATTCTAATTAACAAAAATCATAAAATATCAAATTTTGATGTGTTATATGGTGGTGATCCACAGTTTCCCTGACTTTGCATCGAATGTGTAGAGGATACTACACTCCACCACTCTAAGATATAAAACTTACTTCTACATTATCAGGAAAATTTATCATGACCTTATAATCAGGTGAATTATTTAAGACTTTCCAAAATTGATATTTTATTTTGAAGCCCAAAAATAAAATGAATTATGACTAAAATAAATTATTTATAAGTTCCTCATGAATTTTATAGTAATTGCAAAGAAAAATTTGTAATGGTTCTATAACATATTTATGTACAAGGATATAATGCTCATGTTATTCAAAAATATAGGGAAAAATTATTTTCGTAAGTAGTCAATATTTATAGAACATTACAATATAATATTAATTTAATAGTTAAATGGTTATAATTATTATATATTTTAAATATAATTTTATCATGCCTATTTTATCAGTCAACAATTATATACATGAAAATATATTTTTCTTTATTTAACAATTTTTTCATTAAATATACTTAAATAATTTCAATGAAACACAAATTGTAAAATTAAACATCATGACATAATTATATAAACTATATCCACAATGGGTTAGGGTCATTTTTCCTAAAAGTACTAATGTTTGGAAAAACTATTAAATATTTCATTTTTATAAAATAATCTAGAATATATTTATAATAATTTTTTTAAATTACATTTAATGATTACATCAATTATAGAAAGTGAAATTCTATAAATAAATGTGTAATCATTATTTTCAAAACTATTAACATAATTTTTTGAATCAAATCCCTTGGATTTAGTATAAATCAATTAGAAGAGGGGGTTTAGGATATACAAGTGATGCAATAAAATGGGAAAAGATATTTAATGATGGATCTTGGAAAAAATATTGAAATAGATCTATTTTATGAATCAATGTCTATGGGGTGGAAGAACATTTACTATATAGAAAATGGGTCTTTTTATATATAAATGTAAACATAATTACATTATATTATGGTTCAAGACTATGAATAGAATTGATTCTAATGAATTATTTATATGCTGAATTAAAAAAAATAGTTCCTTTGAAATTTTATGTATAGTAACCCATGTATTGACTATTGTTATTATGTTGATATTATGTTTTAGAACCATATATTCGATAAATAATCTATGAGAATGTTTGAATTTCCATCATTGTTAAATGTTTTATTTTACAATAATAAATATAAATATTATTTTGTGAGTTTAAGGATGAATTATAAGTTATTTTTGGATGAGATTTGAGGCTTCACTATAAATTTAGATAGTGGATAATGGATCAAATATGGGACCTCATACATCTTTTGAATATATGTGGTACCATGATCCCTAATGGGAGTTATTGGGTATAAGATAAAATATGTTAGGGCCATAATAAACTAAGGTGTCCCCAAGGAACCTAGTTTCCACAGAGCATGCTACTGTTAGAATTCTGATTTTTTCGGTGGTATTTTATTTTTTCCCTCAACAGCCATTAATTCATCATAAAACTTTAATTAGAACCTAGTATCTCTCGTGAAACATGGGATAAACGAAATCCCATTTTAGTCCTCTCATCACCAACATATTCCTCAATCATTCTCGATTAATCCATGGGATTTCATCATTTTCATATTTATGTTAGACCTTCCATGTATACTCAAATCACCACTTCTTAAATAATGTTTTTATTTCCTAGTGATAGTTAGGTATTTTAATTATAACACTTCAAAAATGGTAGAATTATTCTAAAACCATGGTTCCTCCACATCTATGTAATCAAGAAGGGATGTCTGGGTTTAATTTCCATCATTAATTGCTATTTATATTATTTTTTATTTATTTGTGTATTATGTTTGTAATTTTAATATTTTATTTTAGATTAATAGAATGATTGCATAATTTTAAAAAGGGATTTATGACATTTTATTTTTGATAAATGTTAGTTATTCATTACATTTATTTTATTGTATGGTCATTGTGGCTCCTCACTCACTAATACAGAAGGGGATTCCCAGGGAAGACTCATATCCCAATCACAAGTTATTCATTGAGTATAATACAACAAGATGATCATGAATCTATCCTTTGCAACATGGTTTTGCTAATAGATAATGGGTAAATAAGGTTTTCAACATCAAGATGGATAATGTGACATTACCTTTAATCAAGATAATGGTTATCTTTTTATATTTGGATATAGGTAAATTTTGGATCTGTGTTCTAAGACAAAATTTGTTGGTTTTTGTTTACTGATTCTATAATTTTGAATCTGGATGATTGGTTGATAGATTGGAATAATACATTATTCAATGGATAATACTTGAAATTCAATTTAATACTTTTTTAAAAAACATAATTTGGTTTGGATTTTTATTTTTTACCCCTTATTTTTTCAGATTATCCACGTGGGATCAATGGTGATGGATTTTTTTTAAAATTAATATTTTCTTCTTAGAGGTGGATAGGATTTGGAAATTTTTCGTATGGTATTAATAGGTGGTCACTACTTCCCAAGTGATATTAGGGATATTATTGAAAAAAATATGTGTTTAGATTTCTTATAATATAACAAAGTCAATTTATATTATTAATAAATTAATTAATGGTTTTAAATTATATCTTTAAATAGAATGACAAAATGTTTTCAGTGGGGATTCTTGGTATTATGCAATGACAATTATTACCCTATATATCTTGTGTTAATCATTTCTATATAATTTTGTGTTTCTATGAATGTTAAAATCCTTGATCATTATTATTTATAATTTAGTTATATACAAGATGGGTAAGTTATCGATATTTCAGGTCACTAAACCCTTTTTTCTAAATGGGTTGTAAACTTTCATTAATATCATTCATTGGCCAAAATAGAAACCATTACAGTTTACTTAATCTCAATATATCTTGTAGACAACTTAAAAGATAAATTTATTTCCATTCAATGAACCATATTGGATTTACAATCCTTACCTTAGGTTCATATACATGTGTCACACCCATATTCTATAATAATAATCACATATATCCATTGAAATACGAATGATCTATACGAAAAAAAACTCACCTATAATATTCTAAAGATATTCATTCATTGGTGACATTTTTTGAGATCAAAATGATGGAATAAATGTATTAAAATAAAATGATTTTTCTAATGAAATTTACAAAACCAATACCTCAGATAGAAGTCCAAAAAATTTCAAGTGTATAGGTTATGAAATTAGTTATAAAAAACCATTTTCTCGAAAATTGATTGATTTAAAACAAGAATTATGAATAATATTTTAATATTACTTCCCCATATTTTCCATATAATTTTTTTATAGAAAAATATATTCAATGGAATATAAAATACAATATTTGTTACTTGGTTAATTAAATAAAATTGTATTAATTTTTTGTTGGTTTAAATCCACCATGTAATGGATGACCAATTTAATAGAATCTCTAACTTATGTCACTATGATAATGAGTCTCATATATATTTTTTCCTTTGGTTATATACTATATATTTTCATCATTCTCTCTAGTGTCGCAACTTGTATTATCTAGCACATTTTTATGTTTTTTATTTCATAAAATGTTTGAATAATAATAATGGACAATATTCCTATTTAATTTGTATTTCCATACTATATTTTATGAGTATGGTATATCATACACATGTTGATTTATTTCACATACTATGTTTTACAAATATTTTTTTCATTTTATAGAATAAATTATTTCATAAATAGTTTTTTATATTTCATATTATTTGATATTATTATTGAATTATTTCATGATTTTTAATATCTAGGGAATTGATATAGATCACATATGAAGAGATTGTTATTTCCTTGATGTGTAGGGAATGATAAATGAAATCAATAGAAATGTATTGTAGTTTATGGAATCTATTATTATTGACAATGAATATGATATAGTGGGTGAATAACATTGATATGAAATGAGAATAATAATAATTATTTTCCATATTTCATGTTCTTTTCCTTACCGATACAGAATGTAGATACCATTATTTATTTTTTGTAAATGGTTTATGTATGTCTACCGAATAATAATGTAATTTTTTAACTCATGGAATGTTTTGTCATACCCTAATTCAAAATACATACATGGAAGTGGTTATGGATAGGACAAAATGCATCAACTATTTTTACACATTATTCTCTTTCCAAAGAAATGGGATACATGATTTATTGGATACATGTACCAAATTCCCTAACCCATAATGATAGGGGTGTCTATTGATTCATCATTATTACACATATCTACATATATATTTTGGTACATATCTATACATGGGTGGTGTATTCATAGGTTTGAGTGATGGCTCCCATATGGGTTTTTAATAGTATATCGTTTTAGATTTCAGAGATGGGCCAATGGAATTAATTTAGGTATGTTCTCTATCAGTATAGATTCATATCAGTTGTAATAGATATTCTTATTTTAGTATCTCATCTATTGATATTATTTTATACATTGATGATAAGATTCCCTTATACAGTAATTAATTTTAACAGAACTAATGATATCTTTTTATATATGTAAATGAGTAATAATGTAAATTCATTCACCCTTTTTTAAAATATATTTTTCAAACACAATTAGTGATTCCCTACTGATTATTTTAGGTTGAATATCTATAGTGACACATAGGTGGATATGAAACCCTTAGTATACTTAATATAAGGCAAGTATTGAACAAATTTTGGTTTCTTATTTTGTTTTTCATTGATATGGTTGGGTAAACAATTTAGAGTAAAATATTTTGGAGGTGGTTTGAGTTCATGTTTGGTACATCACATATTTTTTCTATTATATTTATTCCATAAGGTCCTGTTTACAAAAAAAAATATTATACCCTATTTATATAATGTATTATATATGTTTTTTAAAAAAATTCATTTATATTGAGTTTCATGGTCATATTAAATCTTTTTTAATCCCTTATAACTTGCTTCATGACCTGTTTTATACCTGAAAAAATGATTTACAAGTGAGTGGTGTTTTATTTCTATAAGATTCTATATAATAACTTGGATAGTAAATAATGGTTTCAATCATTTACTATCCTCATATTAAGTATCTTTATGATAGTTTTTGTCCCTTAGGGATTAAATATTATTACTTGGGTAGTAGAGATTTAGTTTATGTGTCATTTGGGAAACTAGACTAGGGATGTTAAAATGTGGTATCTGTGTGATGTTCTGATTTAAAGGATCTAAATTTTTATTATATAGTATTTATAACTATTTGGACTTAATAAGTGATCTAGAAAATGTTTTAATGAACCTATTGCGGTGTTATATCAAGTTACCTAGGGATATTAGTGACCTAGAAAAAGGATTCATGAATGAATTTATGGAGGTGGATCATTTCACCTATATATATTTTGGTATTTTAATCTACAATACTGTTTTTATGAACATTTTTTGTATCCATAATTAGTATAATGAAGGTGATCACGAGATGGATGCATAAGTATTGATCTGAGAATAACGACTTATTCAGATCATGAATCATGTTAGTCATTGATGTTTATAAATTTATAGTATTTCATTCCATACTATATGCTATCATGTGGATAATATACTAATTTTGAAATCAATTTATTTTTTGTATTATTTTAAGCATCTAAAATATAAATGAATATAATTTTCTTATATATATTGGTGAAAACTCAGTTAATGGAAATAAAAAATGAGTTCCATTAATTGATATTTACAAGCATATTTCTTTGATAGATTATATCTATTTTTAATGTTTTATATATTGTATCATGCCATTTTTTTATTCCCATATTTTCACTATTTAGCATCCTAATTTTTTCTAATTCTCCATAATTATTGAGAATTTCACATTATTTTCATGATTATATAATCATAAAATAATTTTTCATTGTCTATATTTTATTTACAAGGATGCAACTCATATTATTTAGACTAAATATTTTATTACTAATAATGTTATTCTATGTTACTTTGTTTATATTATTGAGTATATTGATATCTTTATAGTTGGAATGATTCTAATTCCCTATGTATTGATGTCCTTTAATGATAATAACATTGTCAATGTTGATACCTACTTCCTTTTTATAAATTCCATTAAGGAACCTATATCATGTGTTATGAGTAATTATGAAGAGTATGTTATTATTAGTGAGTGTATGAAACCATATTATAATGATTTGTTCTAAAACATAGGGATAATTGAATAAATTAATTGTATTAGTAATGATGGTACTTTTTAAAAATGGTATTATGAAATTATGGAAACTATATTATCAAACCATTATAATTGAAAAAAATTAATACTAGAAATTGAATTTATTATATGGATAGTGAAATGAAATTGGAGTTTTGGAAAATTTGCATTACTATCTAATATGTTCAAAATGGGTTGGCAATTTTTGAATGAAATTATCAATTTTGGTAATGGAATGCGGTATAGATTTTAAAATGTATATTTTTAGATCTAAAATAAAATGAAAAATGAATATATACCTATTTTATATTAAATAATTTAAAAGAATTGATATTTTTCAATGGAAATAATGAGAATTCACCTTCTTATGTAGATTTAAAAATGATTTATCCAGGTCAAAAAATATGATTGATCAAAATAAAAAAAAATTAAATATTATAATTATGTTTTATCCCTTATGATTCATTCTATTAGTATATATTTTTTAAATGAATTGAGATTCAACAAAATTTTAGGAGTGGGATAATCTATTAGAATCCTTTGGGGTGAGTATCTTATCTTTTAATCTAATCAATTGATAGAATTTAAAGACCCATTTGGAATATGGTATGTCTTATAGTTTTGATTTCATATAGAATATTTTTTATATTATGTATTAGAAGATTTGATTTATAATCATGGTGTGGATTCAGGTTTTCTATTAGTGTCATAGATATAGATTTAGAAATTCAACGTTCTTAATGATATCTCTTAAAAACTGGATATATGATCTATAAATGAGATAAATTATATGATTGAATGTTTTTGGGGGTGTTTTTTGGTATTGTAAAGTTGTTTCGATAATTTTATAGTTTTTTAGAATGATTAAGGGATTAGATTTATAGATTTTTGATGGATTCATAAGTTTTTCATTACAGATTTAGAAGATAACATGTAGTATGTATTAGATTATTTAGAGATGTTAAGTGAGAAACTCCTATAATTATATCATGGAGTATAAGTTATTTTTTAAGAGGTTTAAATGACATATATACACATTTTTATAAATAAGATGACCTGAAATTAAAAAGTACTGATTTTAAATATTTATTATATGGTCTTTTTTTAACATCTTACACTAGATGATGAAACATTATTTGTTTGTGGATTTTGATATTATTTATTTTATTTGAGTAACAATTATATGGTATGTTTGGAAAATGTGTATGGATTGGTCATATTTTCAAAGTCTCAAAGGTGGTTCCATGGTTGGGGAACTTAAAGTTTATAACTATATGATTCATTAGGAATCCATAGGTGGAGTACATGGTACCCACTATGTTAATAAGGGGTCATAGTGTCCTAGGGGTCACACCAGGCACTCAATGGCCACAAAATAGATAACATATATATTGCTTTAGATAATTTTTAGATATGGGGTGGGGGTTTTCTTTTATTTTCCCACATTTATATCTTTCACAATTATCCCTTATAACCTCACTACTCTCTATGATCTTTGGATCTAACATTTCCCTATCAATATTCATCCCATACCATGTTTCATGTTATATTTTTCTAGGTGAATCAATTGGAGTTATTCATAACAAAATTCATGGTTATTATCTATTCTCCACTCTTTTTTCATCATCATCATTTCTATTTTTATTTTAAAGATGTTATTATGTATTTAATGAATTATACACCCAATTCATGATGGAATTCATCCAAAATAGTGGTACATTCTATTCTCTTTCTTTATAGAGGTTTATGTGGGTTAATTTCCCATCATAATTCATTATTTATATTCATATTGATTGTGATTCTGTTTATATTAATGAATTTATATTTTAGTATTTTTTTTGTATTTTTAGGATCATTTTTGGTATTAGGTTGTTTTGAATTTAGTCTAATACTAGAGGTTTCATTCCTTGGTTTTCTTTTAGATTATTTTACATAGTTATTATGAAGACTTTGAATGTATTATAATTGGTTATTTTTTTATCCTAGTGAGTAATATGTGCTTCTTAGAGAAATATTATTATTATAAAACTTATCTATTTACTTGGTAGGTTTCCTTGTCTTGTTGATTGATTCTTTAAATTTTCCTATAACATGCATTCCATGAGTTTTCTCAAAATTAATATTTAAGAATTAATGTATTTTAAATATATTAAAGAATTTTTTAGTCACATTTTTATATAAAGGGTTATGGTTTTTAATAGGTTTTTTTAGAACTACATAATCAAAATTCCTTCCATTTACAAAATTACACAGTCCTTATTAAATCAGTTTGTGTTTGATTACCTATCATTTTCCATGAACAATGTTTTTTGAGTTTCCAAAAGTATAAAATGTTGGTATATAATATATATGTAATTTCACTAAAAACAATATTATCAATCAGATTACACTTTCTTGGATATTAAAAATATAATGAAATGGAAACACCTGGAGTGTCATTAATCACTAATCATCCTAGGGATAACATAAAATCTTATTGTATGACCCCATTCTAAACATTTTAGGTATTTTAATATATAAATTATCTATAAATCTAGTAGTCTCAATCATATTCAATTGTTCAAATCACATATTCCCACATAAACCAAAATGTTCCATAAATATATTAACCACACTTAACTTGTGGTTAATAGATTTTTTTGGAAATGTGTAAGAGATGTTTCCAAGGATGGAAAAGTTATTTATTATTAAAATCCTAATGCATGTGTATTTTACATAACATTGAAATAAAATATCTACCGCAAAATTCTGAGGATGTTATGTTCTTCGATGTGTGGTGAACAACTGTGTCTCTATAATCGTTATTTTTGGAAAATTACTTCTTAATAATATTCCTATAATTCATTAATTATTTCTTAAAATCTATTATGAAAAAATATTTCCAATAGAACCTAAATTTTCTCTTCACAAATATTCCAATTAAATTAAATTATTCTAGTTCAACTATATAGTATCCTAGGCTTATTATACATTGGTATTAAATCATTTTGGAGTAATATTCACTACATTAAAAAATATTTGCTCGAGTACCATAATAATTTATTGTTTTTAGAAACTAAGAACAAAATATTCCAACCTGGTGAATGGTCTTAAATGTTATCTACAAAGAACATCACATTTAGTACTTCAACTTAAAAACATTCTCGACAACTTGGGGAAATGAATCATATAAAAGGGTGGAAATAGTCTCTCAAAAATGGAAAATAAAATATATAGGTAAGAAACAAATGAGAAAAAGGGTTAGATAACACGAGAATAACATTTTAATTTTATACCCTAGATATCAAATATCATATAAATGAGTCTTGGGGTAATTTTTTTAAGTTCATAAGACCTGAATAATAAGGATGATAAATCATCATAAATCAATCAATAAATATATGATCATGTCATATAAGTGTGTCGTTATCATAAATATATAATATCATTTCATTTTTTTATGTTTAACTATCGAGACCATCAACATAGTGGATCTAGACACACTTTTTTACAATAGTGGATCCAGACACACCTGTTACCCATTATGGATTAGCACACAACTGTTTCCCATTGGGGATTAGGACACACCTATTTCCCATTATTTACTAGGACACACATATTTCCCATTATGGATCAAAACACACTAATTTACCAATGTGGACCAAGACAAACCTGTTTCTTATTGTGAATCAATCCTATCGACTTTTTTCTCACCATTATATCATGATATATAAGTCCTTACCTAATAAATTGGAGAGAGATATAGGTCCCACCAATTTCATAATTAAATCATATATATGTGTCCCACAATATCATAAATCATCATAGCATAACTTATGAAATGAAATGGGTATCATAATCATGACACCATATCATCACATGTGAAAAAATAAAAAGTTTTCATAACTATGTGAAGAATGAATATCCTATGAAATGAAGTGGTTTTCTTAATCATATTACCCGTGGAAGAGAAATAGGTTTCACAAACATATATGTTGGGAAAGAGAAATGTTTTTCATAACATATAACCCGTGAAAGAGAAATGGGTTTCATAAACATCATTCAATATAAAAATAAACCATCTAGAGAAAGAATACGAATGTAACCGTTGGATAATTTAACTATTAATGAATGATTATCACCAATAGATTTTATCTTATATGGAATATAATCATTATGAAATATTTTAGAATCGTTTCATGATTAAAATATCCTTTCTCCATTGAAAAATTTACTTTTCAAAACATAAATCATTTTCAATACCATAAAATAAAAAAAAATATCATTAAAACCACATAATATAAACTTGGAATATTTTTTAAATTCTTTTTCCCTCAAAACATAAAAAATAATTTCCAATAATTTTAAAATACTTTCTCTTTGAAAACTTATCAATGAAGCGTGAAAACATTTTGAAAACCATTTTCCATGATAAATTATAAAACAATCTTGGAAACATTTTGAAACTCATTTTCTTTAAAAAAATATAAAAAAATATTGATAACAATTAAAACACTTCGTGAACATAATGCATTTTTGAATTTTTTTTTAAAAAACATGGCTTGGTTAATAAAACAATTTTCCGACAAAAGAGATAAATAAAGAATGATTTTTTAAAAAAAAGACATTATTATTTATCTTAAGTACCAATAAGTTGAAAAATGGATCGAATACATATAGAAATCCTAGATAAATAGAGTATAAGAAATTTCATGTGGGTTTTTAAAATATGTGTCATAATTTTTCATCAATGGAATCATAATCATAAACAATCTTGATAAACATTGAGATTGTAGCAATAAATGATGACTACCTTGGTAATTGTGAATAATAATACTGTGGAAATAATAAAATTAAATGAATATTAAAATATCATTGATATATTAATATTCATGATATAATATTTAAATGGGAAGTATATACATCTCATTGAAAAATATATGTTCATTACATGGAATGTGTCTCAAAGAAGGAAAATGGAGACAAACTTACTTTACTGATTTGGTTACTTTTAAACCATAAAACAAAAGAAAGAAAGTTCATAGAAGGGATATGTAAATAAATATAATTTTTTAAGAATTATAGAATATATTCCTTGGAATTATATAAACTACATAAGACAAATGGGTGGTGAATAAGCTATAAAGTCTTATACAAATAAAAGTGAGATAAGAAAACCCCAACCTTATGTATTGACTATCATTATACTTGTTCAAACCTCATGTATAATAAATATAATCCTATTTTACATATACCATAGAAATATATTCTTATATATCATACCATATATTAATTTATTATGACTATATTTTAGCCATTTATTAACAATTTCACGTTAATGATGCATTTCAGGTAATATCCCCGTTGTTTTTCACATGTGTTTTGAAATGTTATTCTTGATCCTCTTACATAGATTACTATTTAAATATTAAAATAATATAGAAATATTATTTAAATATGATATATATTCTATGTATAAATAATTATAATAATCTATAAAATATATAAATCTTAAATGGAATAAACTATTCATTGAGATGGTATATTGTACTTACAAAGGAACACTATTTTGGTAATATTAAATATTAAAATAATGAAAGAAAATGAAATAAATGTATGCATAAATATATTTAATATCATTATAGTAGAATTATTATGTCATATATATCATATAAATTTACTAAAATCATCATTAATACATTCCTTGTAAAGTGTGAATGAATCACATCACTTTGTCGTGGAAATAATCCAGACGTCCAAAAAATTTAATCACCATACTTAAAAATTATAAAGTATCAATATATATATTATATAATAATTAAAAAAATAATATAACGAATATAAATAACGTATATATCATTTAAAAAATAAATATCATTCATTATTACTAACCTTGAAAGATTTGAATGGAAGAAAAAACGGCATCGGTTCGTGAGGTGGTAGTATTCCATACACATGAACGTTGATTGTGTACCCAATTTCATTATTCTTTATGTGAGTGTAGGTATAATCATTATTAAAAAATATTAGTATACTTTTTATAGTTATATTATTATTTAAGGATGGAATCATAATATTCTCAGTGTGGAGAAAAGAAATAAAACAAAAGATCTTTTGGAAAGATGTTACCTCTTCTTTTGCTAAATGATTTTTGTTTGCACCAAAGTACTTACATGGATATATTTATTCTCAAAGTAATTGTTCTAGGGTAATTATAGGTAAGTTGGAATAATAATTGGGTAGTATTGTTCAAATAAAAAATATCTCTAAAGGAGTAATGATATGGGAGAGTGGAGAACTTTTATAAATGGAGAAATGAATCATTGGGTATTCTTAACAATATTTGAGTGCTCCACCCATCTTACTTTTACAAAAAGGGTTCCAAATAGAACATTATTTATATTTATAGTTTTAATAGAGTAAATATGGCCTTATAATGTTATTTATAAAAGTATATGGTCATTTAAATACTATATTTTCTATGTTTAGTCATTAATTACACTCATTTTTACCTTAATCACTATAATTAATTTTAATTATCTTCACTATTATTTTTAGTCCAAAACTATGTTGATATTATTAGAAATAATAAATTATTCATATTGAAAATAAATTTTCTTAAATTATTAAAATTTATCTAATTACTCTATAAAACCAAATTATAATAAATTTTCTCGATGTAAATTATTTAACTGAAAAAGCAGTTTTGAAGTAAAATTCAATATTTTTTAAATTCATGTCTTTTATAAAAATACAAAATAATCAACCTAAGTAATTTTAACATTATGAATTTAAAATTGAATTTTTTTTACAAAATTAAATTTATAAAATTTTCCATAATGAATTTTATTATTGTTCACAGAAAAAAATAAAAAACAATTCTTTAGAGAAAATAGTATTTTGAAAAATACAAAGACTCTACCATAAATTATATGTTTTATTTACAATATGATTTATTTATATAAATAAGATAATTAATATTTTAAAATTTATTATTAATATTTATACTAATATATTTAACAACTATGTTATAACTATCTCATTTAAATAATTATAATAATAAAAAGATGTATTATAAAACCTCAATATTCTGTGTAACACAAACCAAGTCAGTGTTTCATGTAGTACAAGATTAAATCAGAGTATCTTATGGAAAATACATAACCTATTGTATTGTATAAAATATTCCAAACATAGTTTTTTCATGCAAAAAATATATATTTAGTGTTGTGAGAAATGAGAAATATCAAAAATACTAAATTAATTATAAAAAATACATTTCACAAAATCTCACAGTGTTACATTCTACCGCCTTAAAATTAATTTCACATTAAAAAGTTCATCTTAGTAATCAAAGGTTTAATTATTGAATGTTCCCTTCACAGAAACACATATTGTAAAAACTTATACTAAAAATTATTTTAGAAACGGAATGTTGGAACCATAATTGTTACCTAATTTAACTCACAACTAGGATCGCATGTAGGAGAACATAGGTGGAAAGTGAAAATTGGACATGGAAGACATATATAACTATCAATTGTCGATGTAAAGTGATATAGAACACGGTTAGAAGAATGTTAATGATAAAAAATCCATAAATATGTGATGTACTAAGGGACCATTTGATTCATTAATGATTAAGGTACTATGATAACATTTTTGGTTTCAAGATCATCTTCCATAATTTGATGAACTTTTAAAAGAAGACATACTTACTTGATATTAGCACAGTCATACCCTTTGGTTTTTCCTTAAAAAATTTACACTTCATCTCATACTCTAAAAATGAAGGTGAATTATTTCTTCCTAAATAACTAACTTCTTATAAGATCCATAAAGGATGATAAGTTGTTTTTTATCTTTATTTATTATCATTGAAAAATTGTTAGCATAGTTTTTCAAATATACATAAATCCTCATGTGGTGAGGTAATACTTTAATCTCTAAAATCTCATCAAAATTTTAACAATAACCATTCCCTGAATAGTTATACTTATAACCCTACAAATATATAATTCCCCATTTATTCCATAATTAATATCTTATCTTATACCGGGGAATTGTTTATTGGAATTTTGGGTTCATCCTTGTACCAATAGAATATTAATTTTTATTTTATTATTCTATAATCCATGTATAGGGGTAATTACATGAAACATCACTAAAAGATGAAAATAAGATTTTTATAGGGCCTAGTCTTTCCAAATGAAACATGAAATTACCAAAAAGGGGGATATAAAAAGTGTTCCTTAATTATAATGATTCACTTCATCCATTATGAATATATAATATTTCCCATTGTCCTTTTTACTATATGGTTTTTATGTCTTATCATCCATAATATCCATTAGATTAGGGAATTGATTCCCATAATGCCCAAACATCTTGTAGTAGAAACACTAGAGTGTGTGTGGTGTATTAGTTAGAATTATATTCTCTTACATTATATTAACTACCCCATTAATCATATTTCAACATTCACATATTTTATAACCTATATTTAATCATTTAAATAACCCCCAGTTCCATTTAACTAATTTCGTTGATTATTCTTCCAACATTTGTAGCATATTGTTTCTGGGAGTTTCATCCTACCATTTCTATTTTCATGAGACTCAACTTACCATTTCATTTCAAAACTGGATGAATGGTGAGAATATCCAATTTGTATTTCTACCTTTTGTGAACATCTAAAAACTTCTTCAAATTCTTTTAAATATAACTAATTTCAAAGAAATGGTCACAAACCACTAATGAATCAATTTATTTTTCTTATAGGGATGATATTCAAAGAAGAAAATTTTCCTTATAAGTCATGTAAAATAATCTTCATATATTCCAATATATTTATCATTATCTTTCTTTAATTTGAGGAATTAATTATCTAAATGTTTTTTAGAATATGAGGGAAGTATTTATTGAAAATTATACACTTAAAATCCTCACATTCCATAGATTGAATTTCCTCCCAATACCTCATGTTCTTAATATGATTCCACCGCTGATATTATTCACCTTACAAATTACAAGTATAAAAAATGACTTCTTCATGATCTAAGCCTTGAATAATAGAAAATATCTCATTTTTTTGTAATAATCTATTACACAAAAACTATTTGATTAGTCTACCCATAAAATTTGGTGAATATTTCTTCATAAATGACTGAATAGACTGTTGTTTTGTCCTTTGCTATTTTAAGAGTTCAACATAATTTTCAAATTAATAAATTCATTGAAGCATATCAATAAGACTTTTATTATATATCCCATATCATTTGGTTTCTCTATAGGATAATTATCAAATTTCATATAACATTTATCATCAACGTGGTTCCTTTCTATTCCATCCATTGATTGAAGCTAGAAATTATGGCGTGATAATAATTTATCATAGAAGAAACCTACACAATCATGAATAATTACATATATGATTCCTAAATCATAACACCTAATCCTTTCATATATAACACCATATTATTATCATTAGAGATATCCATAAACATATCCTTGGAAATATCTACAAGGGCATCACTAATGATTTCTCATCCTAGTTTCCAATTATGGACTAAATGTTTTCTTTGATAACAAATATATTAACCCAGGCATTACATATATGTATATTACATTAATTTTTATTAATAATCCTCACATTACAAAAATCCAAGCCCGAGGACCATAATATTTTATTGTCCTTAGAAAAAAAGGTCAAAATCATTAGACTTGGTGACTGGTATTCAATGGTTCCACAAAGATCACCCCTTTAGTAATTCTACATAAAACCTTTCTTCACAACATAGGGAAAGGAAACTTAAGAAAGTGTGTGATCAGATTCATGGTAAGTGTCAATAAAGGAAATATATAATCATAACATGATAATGAGGTTAAGAGAACAAGAGAATAACATATTATGATCATACCCTATTTATTAACGATCATATACATGAGTCATGGAATAACGGTTTTCAGTCCATAATACATGAATCTTAATGCTGATAAATCACCATAAATCAATTATGGACCATAAAATCGTGTAATATATGTGTATAACTATCCTAAATATGAAAAACCATTTTTTGTGTCATGGTTAACTACTATAACCATCAATATAGTAGATCAGGACACACATGTTTCCCATAATCAATAATGACACACCTTTTTCCCATTGTGGATCATGTTGCACATGTTTCAAATTGTGGATCAGGATGCCCCTTTTTTCCATTGGGGATCATGACACACCTATTTCCCATTTTTGATCAGGACACACATATTTCCCACTGGGGATTAGGACACCAATGTTTCCCAGTATGGATCAATCCCATAAATTTTTTCCCATAATTATATAATGAGATATAAATCTTACCTAATGAATTAGAAGAAGATATACGTACCAAAAATATCATACTGAAATCTTGCATACATGTTCCAAAATCTCATAAAAATCATATCATAACCTAAAAACTGAAATGGGCATCATAAACAAGTCATCATATCCTACCTTGTGTAAAAGAGACATGATTCACAACCATATCATCAAATAAAATCCCTTAAAAATAAGCGAGTGTAATAAGCATATATTCCATTGAATAGAAATTAATTTTACAAAAACATATAACGGATGAATGAGAAACTAGTTTCATAAAAATATAACCTATGAAATAGAAATGAGTTTCATAAACAATATTCCACAAAAATATAATACATTCAAAGAAATAATATAAATGGAACCATTAGACCATATCCCTATTAAAGTATAAGGAACACAAATAGTGGTAATCATGGATGGAATATAATTTTTTATAAATCATTCAAAATCATTTTTTGAAGAAAATATCCTATCTTATTTGATAAATTTACTTTTAAAAATAATGAAACATTTATATAACCATTTTCATTAAAAATTACACTAAAAACATATAAATAAAGCAGGAATATATTTTTAAAACCTTTTTCCTTGAAAACAAATAAAATAATCTTAGAACATTTTTAAATCATTTTTCTTTGAAAACATATAAAGGAATCATGATAACATTTTGAAAACCTTTTCCCATGAAAACATATAAAAGAATCCTAAAATCACTTTGGAAAACATTTTCCTTGGAAAAATATAAATTGTAACGACCCTAACTCCTGTAGACCGGACTCAATGACTTTATTTATTATACGGGCATAGGATAAAAGTTATTTAACCATAGAATACGAAATATTTTTATATACTTCATAAAATAGATACATATTTGAAATAAAAATCACATTTTAAACATAATTTAAAAAATTATTTCCTTTAATATTCCCATTATTCATCTAGCATAAATCTATATATCATTCATCATAAACTTCTAATAAACCTAGGAAAAATATAACATAAGAATTTTGAGAGATCAAATTCTCTATAAGGTTATGTAAAATTGAAGTAATAATGATCCAAAGAGAATAAATCTATATGGAAATGTCAATAACTGAGAACACAAGCCATTTAAATAAATGGATAAGGCATAATCAAAATGGAATGGTATATAACTGAAAAGGTTTAAATTTATTAAATAATATTAAAATTAATTGTATCCATAGAAAATTTCAAATCAATAATCTCATATATAAAAATTATCTTCCCAAAATTATAAATTGAATAAATTCTTAATTATTTGGTACCATGTTTCCTAAGTACAGTATACCTTTACCATAAAGACCTTTCCAAATATATTTTAGATTATCAGGTAGAATACCATCTAATTTTTCCAACTGATTAATCTCATGATAATATATATTCATCAAGGGGCTTACATTAAATAGTTGTATAAACACACCAATCACAATAAATAATTAGTGAATAAGGATTATATCTCATAGAAGTAAAAGTGAGATAGGAAAATTTATACCACATTGTTATTTTTTATTTAAATGGCTATGCTTATATATAAGAAAATATTTTATTTGAAAATAACCTTTTATATTTGTAATAAAATATTCAATATATTAGGTTATCATGATTATGGGAAATTCTATTCATGCCATATAAGTTAAAAATAAACATTTATTTTACTTTTGTATGAAAGGTCAAAAAGTACCATGATTTGGAAAAGGACATGAAGATTGCTTCTAAAACATTTCATAAAAAGTAAAAATGGTGTAAAAATGAATTTAAAAAACCATTTGAGAATAGTAAAAACATATTTTATTTTTTTATAAAATAATATCTTGGACTAGAAATATTCCATAGTTGAGACTTAAATTAGAATAATCTAAAATAACGATGAGATTATTAAATAACCACTTACCTTTTGTCTTGAATATTTTCATTTTCACACAAACATTTTATATAATAAATATAGGTTTATTTTACATATATCATAGGCCAATATTCATTTCCATAATCAATATATGAATTAATTATGACATTATATTACCTCATCATTAACGATTCCATGTTAAGGTTTTGTTTCGTGTAATCACCATTGTGCTTTTCACATGTTCTTTGATTTGTTGTATTTTATTATCATCTTTTATTAATCCCCATGATGATCAAAAATTAAATAAATAATATATTTATTTATTATATATGTCCTTAAAAATATCTATAAAATATATAAATAGAAAATGCAATACACCTTTCATGGAGACTGCAAGTCATACATTTGCATGAAATTATTTCCATTTTATTGTCATATTGAAAGAAATTATATAATATAATTCTATTAGAATAATTATTTAATAGGCACAATATAGTTTCATTAAACACATCCTAAATAAATTTCATGTAAACTGTGAACGAATCACAGCATTTTGAGGAGGCGGTAGTCCACACGTCCACAAATAAAGTTATTGTATTTACACAGAAGAGAAAGTATTAATGTATGTGTTATATAATAATAAAAAAACCATAAATAAACATTCAATAACATATATATAATGTAATAATAGAAATTCCATCATTATAATAAATAATGAAACTTGGTAATGAAAGAACGAATGACATAAGTTTGTGAGGTGGTAGTCCATCATAAACACGAATGATGATTCTGTATCCCATTTGATAGAAGTGTGTGTAAGTGTGATAGAACCCTGAATATAAAAAATATAGTAGTTTATTTTATATTTTTATGTTATTACATAAAAATTTAAAAAAAATTAAGGGGTTTATGGAATAAATAATACAAAAACGTTCATTGATGAACATTACTTATTCTTTGGGTATATCCTTTCAACATTCACAAAATAACATCTTTGATTGGATTTATTAATAAATTAAGCATTCTGGGATACCGTTATGTAATTTGGGATGATAAATGGGTAGAGTTTGGTAAATATAAAAGGCTCAAAGTGGTTTTATGATGAGGGGGAGGAGGTTCCCATTTATAATTGAGGTGAGTGGAAGTTCTGGAAACACTTAAAATATTAAATTAACATAAATGTATTTTAAATTAAAATGGATCCAAACATTTCTATTTCAAATATCTTATGGGTATGGGTCTAAATCCACTCATAAAATATTTTTTAGACATTTTTAGTTCATATTATTACCCCTCTTATTTGGTTTTAACCCTTAATTAATCACTTTGACTCTTATAGTGAAAAATGTGTTTTTATTCCTTGAGGGAAAATATAGTTACTATAAAATGAAAAATTAATCATAAAAAAGTCATATATTAAATATTAAATAATATACCAATAATTAGGCTGATTTTTATATTTTTATTAATTTTATATCATATTGTATTTTTTTAAATTATCATTAATGTTAATATTTCCACTATTCATTACATGACATTTTAAAAGAATATCAATACAATAAATTACTTCAAAAAAAAAATTAATTTAACCCTAATATTTATAGGCTATCTATAAAATTTATTTATAAAATTTATTATATCAAATTATTATTTTTTAATATTTTGATTAACATTTATTCTATGTGTTCATTACTTAAACAATGAAAGACTTTAATTTAATAAATTCCCCACTAAAAATTATAAATAAATTATCCGGATTAATTTAAAAATGTTATATTTTGAATATATATTTGTATTTAGAGATTTATTTTGAATAATGATATTCAAAAAATTTAACACATAATAAAAACATGAGTAGGACATAGTTGACTTTCCTTAGAATAAAATACTATAAATTGTATATAGTCAACCAAGTGGCTCCAAGAGGTCATAAAATCATCCAAAGGATGATTTTGGTTGAAAATAACTCATCAAATAATATTAGGACAAGTGTAATGATGATTTTATAATTTTTATAATATTATTTCCACCCTTAATTACCTGATTTTCACTTAACAATGGTAATAAATATTACCAATGTTACTTTTCATATTTTTTCCAAATATAATGTGAACCAATTATATAAATTTGAATAAAATAATTCCAAATATGTAATAAAATTTTCAAAATTCAAAACATTTAATTAGATGAAATTAATTTATTATTAATCTTGTTGATGGAACAAGAAAAATATTTTTAAAAAAAGTGAAAATGTTATAAAGACAGAAATATTTTTATATAAAAATTCAATGTGATATTGATTCAAATGAGATACAGTAGATTAAATGATAAAAAAT
Organism: Viscum album; assembly: GCA_963277665.1. Taxonomy (NCBI): domain Eukaryota; kingdom Viridiplantae; phylum Streptophyta; class Magnoliopsida; order Santalales; family Viscaceae; genus Viscum; species Viscum album. The sequence continues at coordinate 550,819,031 of OY728158.1, forward strand.
TATCTAATTTTACTTTAAAACCAATTGAAAATATAATTTGACACTATATATTTTTTAGACGAAAATATGTTTTCAATTAAAATGATTTATTTTGTCACTATTCATCAAAACATAAATCATATTAGAAAAATACCAAAAAATAAAACAAAAAAAATTATATTAGTATTTAAAGTAATATGTCTATTTTTTAATAATAATTTATAAAAGTGTCTAATAGTATTTTGAAACATGTTCTCCCTCAAAAAGAAACAAAACTATCTTTTTAGAAAAATACATCTTTTTTTTCGTAAAACAAGATTTGTTCTTATAATATGTATATGAAAACATAAAATTAATTTTAAACATTATATTAAGTGCATTATATATATATATATCAGTTATATATTCCAGCAAGAGTGATTGGTTTATTTATTGGTATAAAACACACCTGTGCAAATTTAAATATTTGTCTTTTTGAAAAACATTTCCCTATATTTTAAAAAAACGTTTTACCTTAATTTAAATTTAATTAGTCAATGAATTATACATAAATGTGTAAAATATATTTCTATAATTTAGTTATTAATATTAACAACAACAAAACATAAATATTTTTGTTAAAATAATTATATGTAATAGTATATCTCCGTTTGTCTGAGCACGGTGTTGCGTGTAATGTATGCTATTAAAGAGATTAAATTTAAACTGATCAATACTATAAAATCATGGAGTGTTGAATTATACCATCCTTAAATAAGTTCTATCCTTTTAATTTTAAATTTCAAATCAATAATCAATGATTGACACATGAAAATTTCATTTTTGGAAACCCACATTAGATATAGGGTTAAGAAAACATCCTTTAAATAACAAGGAAAATGAATTATGAATGTTACCAAAAAAATTATGATTTCAAATAGGAAATCATTAGGGGAAAACAAAAACCTGTACATGGTACAAAAATCCGACCATTATGTTCAAATAGAGAGTGTTAGAGAACACATCCACCTGAAAGTTAGCCATTACAAAACTATAAATCTGTTATGGGTTGAAGAGCCCATTTATCTCTCAGTAAGAAAGTAAAATGAAAAGAATTTTCATTCCAGGTTCCTTTCATGTATTTAAGGAATTATTTCACTATCCAAATAAGTACATGAGAAAAAATTCTAACATTATTTCATTCTATGTTATAATCATGATCTTATCCTTTGGTTTTCCTTCAATCTATTTTCACATCATCTCTTACAACAGGAAATAGAGATTGATGTTGAATTTTTAATACCTGAATCACTTTAATGAACCATAATATCCACCATTCATTCCTTTATCCTTTAAATAATAACTAAAAAGAAGATGGTTATAAAATAGATTAAAATAACTCATATATTAACCTCAAACAGTAATATCTAATGTTTAACTTAATCCATTCCAACCATAAGAATTTCCCAAAATACTTCTTTCTAAATACATAGTCTAAAAATGTCTCTAAATTTTTCAAAATCAATGTTAACATATAATTCCCCAAATATATTAAAAAAATTTATGAAAAACAACATTATTTTCCAAAATTTAAAAGTAACACTAAAATTTTAAAATAGATTATTCAAAAAATAATTATCCATTCTATAAAATTTCAAGACTATGATTGAGACCCAAAAATAAGAAGGATTCAATAATAGAGTTATTCAAATAAAATAAATCACACTTATTGTCTTAAACTAAAAAATTAATGGCCTAAATAAAGTAATATCTAATTTATGTCTATAAATAACTTGAATCACTATAAGTCCTCAGTAAAATTATATTTAACTAATAAATAAAAACAAATTTTATTCCACAAAATATTTTGTTTATGTTAATCTTATAAGATGCAAAAAATAGTGATAATCTACTGAAATAACCTTAATAAAATTATCACGAAATAATTATCCAATCCCAAGGTTATCTATTTGATGAAAATATGTCACTAGAATCAAAATAACCTTTATCAATTATATGTTTCTGAAAAAAAGACATTATAACCAAGGATTCATGTAGTCTAGTGGTAGGAACGCTACCCTTACCACCCTTTGGTTGTGGGGTCAAACCCCAAAACATTTCCAGATGCGACAGGTTTTCATCCTACCTGCGAGTTTTCCTTTTTCTAAAATTATATTACAATTATCCAAAAATTTGTTTAGCATAATCAAAAATAATATAAATAAATTATAAATTAATGAAATGTTTTAATCACATAGGTTGCCTCATATGTTTTATTTTGTTTTCCCAATAATATAAATACAGATATTTACCTTAAATTCAATGATAATATATACCCTAATTCTTACCCTTACCTATAAACATATATCTAAAAAATGAGAAGGTATTACTCCTTAAATAAATTTTTCACACATTCAGAACCAATGGGTTGTGTTCTCTATTATATGATTTCCCAAATCTAGTTCCCATGGTTTCTACTAAACATGCAATGATACCAACTATAAAGACCCCAAAAATAGTATCTCAGATTCAGTTCCTTACTTTATTTTAATGTCATAATATATGAGTGATAACATCTAGAAGGTTTTATTAATTTAGTATTACTGGTAAACAAGATACATATTTTAAAAAAAATTAAAATTTAAACAAAAAATAGAATTTATTTTTATTTGAGAACACAGTTATTCACCAATATAACACTTTTCATCAGTCATAGTAAACATCATCGAAACCTGGGGAAAATAAATCATATGAAATTTTTGAGTTCAAATGCTCAATAAGGGTAAGTATATTAGAAGGAATAATGAATCAATGAGAAAAAAATATGGAAATGTTAATAATTAAAAACACATGACATTCAAATAAGTGGACAAGGAATAATTAATATGGAATGGTAAATAATTGAAACAAACTCCATATAATAAATAATTTTATAATTTAAGGCATCCATAGATAATTTCAATGTTATAATCTCATGTATGATATTAATAAAAACTAAATTCTAAATATATGAAATGCATAATTATTTGACTCTATGTCTCCTAGGTACATGTTACATTTACTTCTAAGATATGTCACAATACAGTTAAAAATTTTATGTAGAAACGCATCTGATTTGGTCAATAGATTCATCTCATGAGACTACTGAAGCACCGTGGGGATTACATTTAGCCAACCCTAAATCATATTTTACCAGTCCAAATCATTCTTCTTATACTGAATAAATGATTTAAAAATATATTTTAAATAATTTTTCCTATACCAATTTGAAACATTTTTATACCATAAAAATAGTGGGATTTATGATATGATATATCAAAGAGTAGTTTACATAAACCACATGAAATAAATAAGTGGTGAATAATGATTATATCACACTAAAGTAAAAGTGAGATGAAAAAAATCCTGACTACATTATAATAATAAATTTAAAAGTTCATGAATATACAAAAAAATTATTTGAAAAGAACCTTATAAAAAATAAAGTGATGCATAAAAACATTAGGTTGTTATGATGGTGGGAAATTTCATTCATGAAGTATAAGTTAAAAACATATATTCCTTCTAATTTTGTATGAAAAGAGATAAATTATCTTGTTTTGAAAAAATAATGGAAGATTCTATTTAAAACATTTTGTTAAAAGTCAAAAAGTGTTTAAAATGAAATTAAATAATCATTTTATTATAATAAACACATTTTTGAAAAAAAATTACAAATCAATAACATGGAATAAAAATATTACCCTACTTTGCCTTAATGACACAATACTGATTAAAGATGATATTATAAAATAACCTGTTACATTATGTATTAACTCTTATCATACTCAATAAATCATCATGTAAAATAAATATAGTCTTATTATAAACCTATCACAAAACCATATTCATTTCTATAAAACTATATATGATTTACTTATGACTTGATATTACCTAATTATTAACAATTCCATGATAATGTTTCATTTCGTGTAATTACTGATTTTTTTTGCATGTTTTTTGATTTTTTATATTTTTATCCTCTTAAATATATCATGATTTAATTTTCTCTAGAATTATATCCATGATAGAAATTTCACATATATTTATTATAAAGAAATTTATAACAATCTATAAAATAAATAAATACAAAATGAAACACACCGATCATGGAGACGGTGGGTCATACGTACACATAAACATTGTTTCCATTTTCTTGTCATATTGAAAAAATCAAATAATATTATTATTGAAGAAATATAATTTTATATATTTTATATTCTCTCACTAAACCCATCCTTAATATATTCCATGTAATTTGTGATCTAATCACATTGTTTGGAGGTAGAGGTAGTCTGCATGCCCACAAAAGAAGTTATCATATTTACAAAATTGTAAATCATGAAATTATGTGTCTTATAATAATTATAGAATCATAAATACATCATAAATTTCCTATAAATCATATAAAAATAGAAATTAAATCATTATTTCCAACCATGAAATGGGGAAATTAAAGAACTAATGACATAAGTTCACGAGGTGGTAGTCCATAGTACACACGAATGATGATTGCATTCCCCATTCTATAGAAGTGTGTTTTAGCATAGATCGACAAATTAATATAAAAAATCCCAGTTTTTTAGGGTTTTTATGTAATTACATAAAAATTATATAAAAATATTAGGTGTTTACATTATAAATAAAAAATGTTAATTAATGAATGTCTTATGGTATCATATTTTGATTTTTACAAAAGGACTTCATTGATTGAATTTAATTTAAAAATAAGTATTCTATGGTGAATAGGGGGAATCTCGGAGTGAAAATGGGATGATTTTGGTCGATCTATAAGGATCAATGTGATGTGAGTAAGTGAGCGAGGAGGTTCCCTTTTATAATTGAGGTGAGGGGAACTTTTGGAAAAACTCGAAATATTAAATTAACATAAATTAATTTTTAGTTCCAAATGGAAAAAAGTGATTTAATTATAATATAAGATTAGAATAGGTCTAAATAAACTAATAAAATAATTATTTGACAAGTTTAGGTCATATTATTACCCTTATCTTTTGGCTAAAATCCTTATTTAATCCATTCAACTCTTACCCAAAAAACATGTGTTTTTATTATGTAATGTTTAATATAGTTACAATGAAATTGAAAATGAACCATAACTAAGTCATAGATGAAATATAAAACAATACCACATTAATTATATGAATTTTATATCAATAAAAGAAATATTATTTATTTTAAAATGTCTTTAATTTTAATTTTGACCCTATTCATTACTTGACATTATAAAAAAATCAACACAAAGATTACTTCAAAAAAACCATTAAAACATTCCTTATATGTATAAGACATCTATAAAATTAATTAATGACATTATTTATATCAATTTATATTTATTTTAATTTTTTTAATAACATTAATTTAATATGTCCATTAATTAAAAAATTTCATGCATCATCATTATACAAGCCTTTAATTTAATTATTTCTTCCATTAAAACTAAAATTAAATTGAAATTGTGAATTTAAAAAAATTAAATTTCAAATTACTATTTAAATTCTATGACATGATTTAATGACCATATATAAATAAATTTCTACTTATTAAAAACATGAGTATGACATATTTTCCTTTCCTTAGAATAAGATACAACAAAATACTGAAATCATCTAAGTTGCTTCAAAAGGACATAAAAGCGGCCCTAGGATGATATTTTATGACAATAACTCATCCAAAAAAATTAGATTAAATTTTAAGGTAATTTTCTAATATTTATAATATTTTTATCAACCCTATTTACTTAGTTTATTCATAACTATGGTAATAAAAATTAACAAAGTTAGTATTTATATTTTGTAAAAAATTAAAAGGGTCATATTTTGTGAATTTTGTCCCCATAATCACAAATATGTAACCCATTGTTTAAATTTTAAAAATAATAATTGGTTAAATTAATTTAAAAATATTCTCGTTCACGGAATGGAAAAACATGTTTTTTTTAATGTGATAACATTCAAAATATTAAAATGTTTTTATATCCAAATTCAATGTAAAATTAGTTCCATTGAACTAAATTATATTTACTGATAAAACATTTATTTATCTATACTTTAAAACCAATTAAAAATATAATTTAACACTAAAAAATATTTAGAAGAAAACATTATTTTTAATTAAAATGAAATATTTTATAACTATTCATCAAAACGAGAAACTTACCAGAAAAATACAAAAAAATTAGATAATGTAAATTTTTAATTTTATGTTTAAAATAATATATTTATTTAATCCAATAAAATTTTTAAAAATATTAAAAAAAACTGGATTTAAAACAGGTGCTCAAACAAATAGGCAGCAAAACTAACTTTTTAGAAAAATACATCTATTTATGCGTAAAATTGGATTTTTTATTATACCATTCCTATGAAACACATAAGATGAATTAAAAACATTATATTTAATATTGTATATATATATATATATATTTCATAAATATATACCAAAAAGAGTGAATTGTTTTTTTGTTGGTATAAACCACACTTGTTTATATATAAATTGTTTTTTCAGAAAAAAATTACTTTTTATTTTAAAATTCTTATTAAATTAATTTATAATTAATTTGTAAATGAATTATATATACATGTGTCGAATATATTTTCATAATTTTGATAATCTTATTCACATCTTACAACTTAACAGCTATTGTTGAAACTATAAATTTTAATAGTATATTGTGGTTCTTTTATGCTCGATGTTGCATGCAACGTAAGCTATCAAAGATATTAAATTTCATTAGATAAAAATGATAAAAAATCAGGCTGTAACAAAAATTAAAATTTAAAACATTTAAATAACTTATTTAACAGTATTTTTTTGATTTTTTTTAGAAAATAGGGATTTTTGAATAAAATTTTTTTTTGAAAAGAGAAAGGAAGCCCGATTTTCTTAAAAACACTATTAATTTTCTTAATTACCAAAGAGTGGAAAATGATACCAAAACATGGATATATAATAGATAAATAGATTTTAATATAATTCATGATAGTCTTATTGATATGGAAAATAATATTTATTCAATGGAAGTGTAGTAATAAACAATCTTGATAAACGATGAGATTGTAGCAATAAACTATTTCCCCTTTAGTAACATTGAATCATAATACCATGGAAATAATAACTTTAAAAAAAGTTTAAAATATCATGAAAATAGGTATAATTATGATATAACGTGTCAAAGAAAATTTTATACACCTCACATAAAAATGTAAGTGCATAACAAGGAATTTGTCTCATATAATGAAAAATGAGAAAAATTTAATTTACCAATTTGGTAACTTTTGAATCATAAACCCTATGAAAGAAATATCATAAAAGGGATACATAAATACAAATAAATTTATTTTTATGAATCATATAATACATTAATGGTTATTATATAAATTACATAAAAAAATTAGTGTTGAATAAGGCATAAGTCTCACATAAATAAAAGTGAGATGAGAAAACCATTACATTATATCTTGACTCTCATCATACTTTTCCAAACCTCTTATATAATAAATATAATTTTATAATAAATATAAAAAACCATATTTCTATATACCATACTATATATTATTTAATTATGACTATATGTTAACCACTTATTAATAATTTCATCTTAATGTTGTGTTTTAGATAATATTTGCTTTGTTTTTCATATGTGTTTTGACTTGTTATTTAGGATCATATTATATAGATAATTATTTACTTATTTATAGAATGTAAAAACTTATTTAAATATAATATACCTTTATTCTAATTTTTTTTATAATAATCTATCAAATATAGAAATATGAAATGGAATACACCTTTCATAGATACTATAGGTTTTAGATAGGCATGAATGATGTTTCCATTTTATTGTGTATTGAAAGAAAGTATGTAAATAAAATATATGAATACATATATATATTATATAAATAATTCTGAATTATTCAGTCATATATGTCATATACATTTACTAGACTCTTCTTTAATACATTCAATATAATGTGTGAATGAATTGCATCACTTTTGAGGAGACGACAATCAAGAAGTCCACAAATGAAGTTGTTATATATACACAAAATGGAATGTTTGCTGATATTTGTTATATAATAATTACATAATAATAAAAAAAACATATATATCATGTATATCATATAAAAATAAAATGTACATCGTTATTCCTATCCTTGAAATGTCAAAATGGAAGAAAGAACGACATCGGTTCACGAGGCGGTAGTCCTCTATACCCACAAATTATGAAGGTGTTTCCCATTTTATAAAATTACATTTGATAATAGGTATAAAAATTTATTAAAAAAATATTAGTATATTTAATATACTTTGCTTATTGTATAATCATATAATAAAAATATTTGAGTGGGTGGAGAATGTAAATAAAACAAAAGAGCTCATGGAAGGATGATACCTCTTCTTAGGTAACTCAATTTGGTTTGCAACAAAGGGATTTTGTGAATGGATTCAATACTAAAGGGATGATTCTAAGATTAAGGTATGAAATTATATAGGATATTTTGTCAGGTTTTTTCAAAAAAAAATTATAGGTCTAAAGAGAGGGGGAGGAGTACATGCTTGTTATATGTGGGGAAAAGGACTCATTAGGTATTCTTGAAAAGAGTTGAGTTCTCTCCACATTTTACATACCCCCAGGTCTTAATAATGGAACATTATATACCCTTATAATTTTAATGATCTAAATATTTCCATAAAATAATTTTTATGCATGTTTATTGTCATATTCACACAATTTTTGATGTTTAGTCATTAATTAAGAATGTTTTTACCTTAATCGTTGTAATTAATTTTAATCACATTCACTAGTCTTTTTAGTAAAATTATAATTTGATCTAGTTAGGAATTATAATTTTTTTTAAATATGGAATCTATTTTTCTAAATTCTAAACAATTATTTGGTTGAAATAAAATTAAAAGTAATCCCACAGACAGGATGAGATAGTGGTTTCTTAAGCAAAAGTATTTAAAAGTTTGAAATTGTTTAATATTCAATTTCGATGTAAAATTGGTTAAAATTAACTAAATTGGATTAATTAATGTAAAATTTATCTAAATAAACTTTGAAACTAAATTAAAATAAAACTTTACAAAATATATATATTAAACAAAAAATATTGTTTAAATCAAAATTCAGTATTTTTCAATATTCATCGAGAAATGACGTCTTTCAGAAAAATCTCTAAAATTCACCCTATGATAAATAGATCATTATAAATTTATATATAAAGTTTTTTTTATCAAATTTAATTTCTAAAAGTATCTGAATTTAATTTTATAATTGTTCATAGAGGCATAAAAAATAAGTCATTTGTGAAAACTGTATTTTCAATCATATAATTACATTACCTGTAATTATATATTTTTATTATAAATATTTTATATTTATTATAAAAAATATAAAAAATAATTAAATATTAGTAATTTATATTAATATTTATAATTTTAATGGATATGTTATGAATATATCATTTAAATAATTATAATAATAAAATGATGTTTCGTAGAAACTCATTATTTTGTGTAATGCAAACCAAGTTAGTGTTTCAAGTAGAACAAGCTTAACACGGTGTATCATATAATGAAATAATAACTTCACGTATCTAATAAATAAATCCAAACCTAGTGCTTTCTTATAACAAAATCTATATTTGGTGTTGTGAGAAATTACAAATGTTCAAAAGAATAAATTAATTTGGGAAAAAATACTTCACAAAATCTAAATATGTTACAAATTATTATTTTCAAATCTTATATTATATGATTATTTATAATATGGAACATTGAACCTAAATTTGTTTTATGAAAATTATCAATAAAATTTATTCCTATGGTTAAATGTTAATCCTTGACTATTTTATCCTCAGTGCTACCACTAGTATACTCTTTTGTAATGACTTGTCTTCTAGTTTATTTCATGATTGAATTTTTATGGTGAATAAATTTCATTGTTATACAGTTTCTTCCTATTACTCTTGGTGTCTCAGGTATTTCATGCTCATGTTGTTCTATTTACCAAGTCTTGACTATTTTGCAACTATAATACTTTATCACGTTTCATGGTCTAGTTTTTTGAACTAAGACATTCTAGCATTCAATTTTTTTTCAATTATTCTTGAATGATTAATTTATATATCTAGATAATGGATAAAGGTAACCTTTTTTGATAATTGTATTATATGGTTTTAAAAAACATGTAAAACAATATTAATAGTTTTCTTATCTTCATCATCAATAATATTTTCCTTAATAGTGAGTTGGATAGAAGGGGTGAATAACTATATTAATTGTTAAGAAAAATAATTTTTTTTAAAAGAATGTTCATTTTTTGATTGGTGCAACATTTAGATTTTGTAGTATTTTTATATTACTATTTAAGAATATTCATTTACCGATAATGTATTTTTTTCAACTCACATGACACATTTTTATATCTTAACTATATATAATTGGTTTTGATTTTGGAAATTCTTGAAACACACTGCCTACTGCAAAAATTATTTAAGAAAAATCTTTGAAACAATTCACATAAGATGAGTATTATTGATTAAATAAAAAAATGAGGTATATAAAAGGAATTATTTTATTATATTGTTTGGTAGAAATTATAATGTCTACAAAAAGTAAAAATAAATCACTAATTTTTGGAATAGAAATACTGAGTAAAATCTCAGAGTACAAAACATCGTTGCTCAAATGATCTCTAAATGAAGATGATGAAACTGTTCAACCAAATTCTTAGCAAATGCATTGTTCTTTAATAACCAATGGTAATAAAATCATTGATATATTGTGACATATCAGCATAAAAAATTATATTACACTAGAGTTCCATGTAAAATTCCAAGCTATTATAATGTCTCATCACAGGATACAATAATATGTTTTCACCACTATATTTATATGTTGGTGTCAAAAGCCAACTCTAATATTGTCTTGTCAGAGGTCATATGGATATGAAAATTTAGGTCAAGTTTATTTCCCCCACACATAAAGCAATGCCATTTTTCCCCAGTAACCCCCATTTTCCTCACCCCAATGGAAAAAACATAGGAGTTTTCTTTTAGTATGTTTCATTGGATTCCAGTAGTAATCTAAACATTATTCAGAGGGTCATAATACACCATTATAACACTATATTGTTGTAAGCATTCACATATCCTTGAATGAGTGATATTTAATAATGTATAAAAATGTAATTCTTGATTCTCATTCCACTAATATGACAGTTCACTTTGGGTGCTACTTTATTATATATATATATGTCTTCTGAAATGATTTTTTTAATTATATGTTTAGGATATATTTTTTTATAAATGAAAACACAATATTTTTAGACTGGTTTTTTATATTTATAGGGACTTTGAATTATGAATCAAATGTAATAGACATGATAATATTGATTCATGTAATTTTTGGTAAATTATTATGTAACCATTCTAATTTCATTTAGATTATAGATTTTATCCTCTTATTTTTATAGAGGTGGATATTTTTCTTGATGAACATTGAGATTACAATTGTTTAATTTGATATACTAATACATTTCTATAGATACAATGGAATTAATTAATAGATGATAGTGAATTTAAATTGAAAAAATGGTATAATTTCTATAACTATTTGATTTGAGAGGTATATACTATCTCAATGCATGATAGAATCATTATTATTTGTTTTTAGAGTGTAATTAACACATGCATTGGTGAGGATTCTATTATGAATGTTTTAAGATTTTTATTTGTACAAGTTTCCATCCTATCCTATGAGATTGATGATATTTGTGGGATATGAATATATGTTATTTATGATCATCTAGTTTGATAATGTATGCGAAAAATATGTGCTACTAATGTATTAGTCAAGGAGGAAATAATGGATTGACTATACTCTCAATGATGCCTTTCAATGATTTCTAGGGATAATACTATTATCAGCTTGTCATATGAATATAAGAATATCTAGGGTATTGGAAAACGTTTCAATTAGATAGTGTGAGTAACCATCCTATAATGACCCATCTATTCACGAATGTAAATACCATTAGTTATTCATTTCTAATATTGAGTTTAATAATGGAAAAATTATACTACAACTTAAGAATGTTCCTGAGACTACCCATGGCATGATTGGAGCCTAGTGTTCCAGAAAAATTTCCAAATTACTGGACCCCATGGTTTAGAGAAAATATGTGACCTTGCCCACTAGTTTTGTCTGACATAGTGCAGTTACAGATAGTGTAAATTGTAGGCCACATATTTCTTCTAAAACTGTGGTAACTGAGGTTCAAGACTATACACATCTTTTAAGTTTTAGGATAGGGCCACTTTTCATGGTTAGTGAATGGTTTGTCAAACTGTGTGTCTAACCATGTGGTGTCCCCCTTATAGCAATAACGTGTGCATGGTTTTCTCACAGTTTAAAAAAACATGTGCATAAACCATGAATCCCCTTATATTTGGGTTAAAATTAAAAAATTCCCTAATTGAAATACTAAACCCTATTTATTTTTATATTATCTTCCTCCAGCAGATGAAAAATTCAATCCACCTAGGAGCTCTATGTCTCCCAAAGTTAGGCTTTGAGATAGTATTCTAGGTCTATTCCCATTTCATGATCTGTAAAATTCATTATTATCTTTATGTAATTCTATCCATTCTACTTACCTCTTATCTATGTTTTACTTCAGATATTTTGTGCTATTTAGGTGAAAACTCATTTTCATTATTTTCGGTGCATTGGAATTATTCTTAGATATCTTCTAACCTGCTTCAAATATAAGGATGATATTGAGCGTGGAATCATCTAAACCCTTTAGTTAGGTGGTCACATCATTTTTTCGTTGAGTTTTTATGCTTCATAGCTAAATCAGTGTTCCGAAAGTTGGGTTTTCTCAGTTTTCCCATTAATTTGTTTTTCATATCAAATTGAACATTACACATTAATATACACATATTGATCCTTATTTTGGAATTTAGAACTTATCGACACCATTTATGGAACCACTACCCTAAAACAGGCATTTAAAAGCACAAAAAATATCTTTTATACATGGTAGAAAAGAGATGACTACTGGGGAGAGATTCAAATCCCAAGTCTTTTATCAGTGTTGATAAAAATGCTAATAAAGGGGAATACTATAGTGTTCTATAATATCACATTGTATCCCCAAATAGGATTGTTGTTATATAACATCGTAGCCCTAAAAACGCCATGAAATCAACAAAATCTTGTATGAATATTAAATTTAAGTGAAGAAAAGGAAATCTAGGCTTGTTTTCTCTGTTTTACGAATGTGATGCATATTTTAAACTCAAATGATACTTACATATTGAAAAAATGAATTTGGATTCATATCGGTCACACCATGAATTAGATTGATATGTGGCTGATTCTTACATGTCTGAAATGACTTATGGATCATTTTCCTAAAGTATCAAAATAAACTTAGTGTGTTTTCTTGATTTTGAGTACGCTGCTTATCCTTTTTACTAAAATTTCATTTTTAATTGGATTCACACACATTGATTCTTAATGGCCACATCTTGGGTCAGTTTGATTTTATACCAATTCATACACATCTTAGATGAATTATGAATCATTTTCCCAAATTATAAAGACAATACAAGTGCATTTTATTGGTTTTCATTTAGTGACCCTTTTTAAACTAAAATGTTGAATTTAAAAAGATAAAGGACACATTGAGACATACTAGACACATCATGTGTCGAATTGAGGTGTGGATAATTCCTACACATAAAAAATTACTTATTGATAATTTTCATGAAGTATTAAAAAATACGAATGTGTTTTCTCAGTTTTGAGTAGGTCAGTTATCCATTTTACTAAAATTGATGTCAATTTTAAATAAAAGGATGCACTTGGAGTCACATCGAGGACACCATGTGTCGAATTAAGGTACGAATAATTCCTACACATCTCAAATTACTTATGGATCATTGTAAAAATGTATCGAAACAATCTGAATGTATTTAATTGGTTTTGAGTACATCACTTTTGTTTTTTATTAAAATGAAATTTTAAACTAGAAACATGATCTTTAACTCATAACCCTCAGATAATTTATCTTTTTTATGTGAGAAAAATTCATACATTTAAAAAATGGACTTATGAATCAACTTCCTAAATTATCATGAAAATATGAGGACATTTTTTCGGTTCTCAGAGAGTGACAATATCTTGACCAAAACTGTCAATTTTATACTGATAACAGACATATTTAATCATGATAGGTAAATTGTGTATTAGATTGAGGTGAGGATTATTCCTCACATCAAAAATGACATAATAATAATTTCCCTAACGTATCAAAGAAATATGAACATGTTTTCACGGTTTTGAGTAGTTCAATTTTTATTTTTATTAAAATTGATGTCATTTTTAATAAAAAGATTCACTTGGAGTAATAATAGTCCCAATTAGTGTAAGATTTAGGTATGTCTGATTCCTACACATCTCAAATTACTTATGGATTTTTTTCTTAAAGTATTAAAAAAAATTAATGTTTTTTCTCAGTTTTGAGTATGTCTCTTTTCCTTTTTGTTGAAATAGATTCCATTTTTAAATAAATAGAAAAACATACAGTCATACCGGTCACACCATACATATGTTTGAGATACATATGTTTATTAAATGTTTTAAATGAATTATTAATCACTTACAAAAAGTATCAAAAAATATGTATGTCTTTTCTCAGTTTCCAATATGTCACTTTTTTTACTGAAATGTGATTTTAAACTAGATGCACACACTTTGACCAATAATGATCCCATCTTGTATTGGTTTAATGTGAGAAAAATTACTACATGTAAAAATTTCTTATTTATTGACTTAGTAAATTATGAAGAAAATATAAAGGGTGTTTGGTTTTTTTCAGTGAGTGAGATTGTTTAACTAAATTGTTAATTTAAAATTGATGACAGACACATTATGAAATAGCGATGACACCATGCATTGAATTTAGTTGAGGCTGATTCTTACCCATATCAAATGAAAAATGGATCATTTAACTAAAATTATCAAAATAGTCAAAAACAATTCTCAATTATGAGTATGTTTGTTGTCCTTTAAACTAAAATTATTGTCAATTTTGAATAAAAATAAGTACTTTGTGCCATATCGGTCACACAGTGTGTCAGATTGAGTTGTGGTTGATTCCTACCAATCCATAATTCTCAAAAAAATAATAACTACCCATGTTACTAACTTTTTAATGTCTTTATTTTCCTAACTTCCATCACTACATATTGACTTGATATTTTTATCCAAAAAACTATTCTCACTGTTGAAATTTAGAAGATCATAGGATTTCAAAATTTAGAATGGTTTTTAATCTAATAACACCAAATCAATATGAAGTGTTATAAATTCAACAAATAAAGACAATTAATATGTAAAATGTGGTTAAAGTGTAATAAAGAATCATTTTTTATATTGTTGTTTGTGGAAAATAGTTGAAAGAAAAATATGACTTCCCCAACGAAATGTGAAAAAAAACTAAATAAGTATTATATAAAAATGAAAATGAAATTAACATATAGATAGTATATAAAATGATGAAAAAGTTAATTAAATAATTAGTAGGAATTCACCTTTTCTTGATGGTTGTATAAATTCTTGATGCATTTTCTTATTGTTATTATCTCAGTTTCATGCTCAAAGCCTAATCCCTCATGGGAATGAGAAGATTCAAAAAAATACACCAACTTAAAAAAAATAATTCTCTTCTAAAAAACAATTAGTATATGAATAATACATAAAAGATATAAATTAAAAATAAATATGAAATAATGCATTAATTCTATCAATAATGATTTTACTGTGAAATAATTTTTGAACCTTGTGATATGTAGACAGCAAAGAAAAAATGATGGTGAAAACCTAAATATATCTCATTAAACATTCAATAAATGAGTGATGAATATGAGGATAAAATAAGATACATTGGATTAAAGATTTTAATTGTATGAGAGATTGTAATGATATCCTATTGGCAATATAAAATATTCTTTTTTACAATAAATAAATAAATACACATGAGATATTCATTATCAAAGGAGAATGCCTCCAATATGTGAATATTAAATGGATGGTAATTTGAGATTCCTAAGGCTAGTACCAAAAGGCCATGTTAACGAATTGTATGTTATTAAAAATATAAAATTAAACCATTAATATTGTTTATTGTATGTGTTATGAAATAAATTAATTTATTTTTAAAAAGTATTGATGAGTGTGTTATTGTTTAAAATATGGTTATATTTTTATCAACAAAAAAATACAAGAAAGGCTAAAATAAATGAATAAAATTTCATTGGTGATTGTAAGGTTTGGGTGAAAACATGAAGGAGTGAGACTCTATAGAAAACCTCATTTTTTACCATGTAGATACAAAATTATTTGGATAGACTAACAAGGACGATAATTAGAAAAAATATATGCATGGGGATCTTGATCAGATTAAGAACTGTGTGACATGAGGAGACTGGTATAAATAAGAACAATTTAGGATTCATATGGATCATGTTTTTGCATATATTGTTCCAAAAAATTGTCTATTATATTAAAAATTCATTAGTTTATAGTTGAATTTTTTTCTTAATTCTATAAAACTCTTAACATAAAAGGTCATGGTAAGGTATTGTAATGAAACATATTTTTATGTCATGTAATAAAGATGATCACATATGCGGGGCATCATAATACCATAATAAAGACATAAAAATGGATTTATGTTTATGTTAATAAACCATAAATTAAATATAATTAAAAATCCACCGTGAACATAAAATGTAATTAAGTTATTAAATCGAAACTAATAAAGTTGACTTGAAGTGGGATTCTAATGGTGTAATGACTTTCTCTATCAAAAATAATTTTTATTTCACCAAAAAGGATTCTATTAAAAGAAATTTATTAAATTTACATCAATCAATCTTAGTATTTTATTTTATCAAAATTATATAAACCAAGTGGTATGTGATTTATTCTTTAATTAATTAAAATATTATTTAAAATTTAAACAATGGGAAATTTTTCTTGTTAAATAGTAACTTTTCAAAGAAAATATAAAATTTAGAAAATTTTAGATAAATCCTAAAGGATTTCATACAATAAATTCTATCAAAAATGTACTATTATTATACACCATGTAATCAAACATTATTTTGTTTCATTAAATATCATGATGATGAGTTTTTTCCTAAAAAATAACTCAATCCAATTGTTTATTCTTTAACAGTATTTCAGCAAACCAAAAAAAATGTCAGTTACATTTCATATCAATAATTTTTTTCCTGTATAATATATTCCATGTATTATAGAACCTTAAACATATTTTATTTTTTACATAATTTAATTCATTTTATTTATCTTCAAACAGAAATATTTCAAAAATAAAAATTGAAAATGTTTTATTTTTTCAAGAATTGGTTTAACAAATAAGTAAAAAATTAATTATATGTAATGTTTTTCTCATCTAGTTTTATATATTCATTAAATCATTTTATCGTAATATTTTTTATGTGACTGCCAAATATATCCCAAGCATTATGAAATAGTTCACATTCATCCTATATAAATCCATTGATTTTACACCATATTTTAATGACCATTACCCTATAAGAACATTTTATGAAAAATTCATTATATAATAGTTCCCATGTGTCAAATATTTCATCATCCATTTTTTGGAAACAACCTCTAGAATTACCTTTCAAATAGAAGGGGATAACCCTATATTTATGTTTCCCCTCACCCAACCCTCTCAGTTTCAATTGTACATAACCTAATATAAGACCCCAATAATGTTAGATATTTTACCATCCTTGTGATTTTCAATGTAATATTCCAATACAATTACATTAACAACTGTCATATAGATAAATGTTTCAAAATATGATGATTTAAAATAGGTATATTCCATGGAATATGGGTATTTGGAGCCTATTATATCTCACATTATGTAATATCCCATATTTCTATATAAGGTAAGTTCTACTAGCATTTCATTTTAAGCCCTTATTTTTGTTTAATTAATAGCTTACCCAAGTCCTTAAGGAGGATCATAGGTGTTCTGAGGGATCAGGATAAGAAACATAAGAAAAAGGGGTTTTTTTGGTCGGTTGCATGATCTGTGAATGCTTAGTGACAACCGTGTGAACATCTTAGGGAAACCATGTAGGAGATGAGATATTGGACAGTGGCATTTACACGGCCGGAACATAGATTGGAAAACTGTATGGGTAAAACATACAACCCAGAATCTTTAAAAAATTATAGAATTGAAACTCTGGGGTTTTTATGTTCACGTGCGATTTTCCTCTTCCTCCTCCCTTGTAACCATAGGAACCAACCAAAGTGACCAAGAGATTCAAATTATTGATCTCTTTCGATTCTTGACCGTTTGGAGTGTTGTTTGATGTTAGTCGATGATTCAGGTTAGTCTAATCTTCTTGTTCTCTCTTCTTTTAGGTTTAGGTCTTGTAGTTTGGTAGATTTCCATCTGAATATCACTAACATATCTATTTTGGGGAGATCTAGGTTGAGTATTAAAAGAGGTATTTTATTAGGATCTAATGCCTTGGTTGAGAGTTCATTCATCAATGGATTCTAGGAAGGTGGTCTACAAGTTATATATGTTGGTTTTATAGAGATTTTTGAATGTAGGGTTTTGATTCTTACCCTCTTGTGATGATTTCCTCATGCCATTATTGTGATGTGATGTATAGGGTGTCTATAAAACCTAATGAAACCCTCATGATCCCTATAGGATGCATGGAGGAATATGTTACCTATGTTAGGGCCACCCATGGCGTGTGCCCACATTCCCAGACATAGAGTTTAGCTATATAGATGTAGGTCCATTGTGCAAGAACATAATGCCCATGGTGAATATGATATTAAGCATGAAGGATTTGAATGGGAGTCCTTGTAACACACCTTGGTTGGGAGGTGACCTATGTGGGTTTTTTGTTGGCTTAAAAAGGGGTTATGTGTGATAAGGGGTAATGCTAAGGGATTATCTTTGTATAAGATAATTCTTAGTGAGATAGGCATGGGAAATGGGAATTGGGGATGAATGATGATGGTTAAAAATCAATAATGTGTTAACGGATTGTGGCATAATGTTAAATTCTCATTTACTGATATTTTTGTGATGTTTCTAATGATATTATAGATGTTTGGCTATTAATTGTGGCTGAATGTGATGACTATCAAATAATGAATGTGCACATCTCTTGGTAGTGCGGGTTATTGGCTTAAGGTTATATTCCCACAGGTCAATTTTGTAATGAGGTTCCAAAATCAACCCACTAAATGAACGGGATAGGTAAGGGGAGAGAGTTTCATTCCCCAAATGGTTTCATCCACTTAAAATGAGGCTTCGAGGTGTGAATAATGAAAATTAATATGTTATGATTCCTAGTGAGATTAGACTTGTTTAATTCTATCAAGTTATGAATTTTGATCTTTCCTAATCCATTGAACTCATATAAATGGTGAATTGATAAGTAAAGTACCATGGAATGAGTGTGGTTTTTTATTGGTTAACTGAAAAGAAAATAATTGAGCTTGGCCTTCTATTCTATTTCTTTTACTTTCTTTTGTTTACCACTTCATGCACTATCTATGGGCTGGATATTTTGTAGACACAATTGGTGGTGTCCTACTGAGTTGTACTCACACACTTATCGGACATCTGTTGGGTACCCGAGTAGATTTCATGGTTGCAGGTCAAGATAAGGGCAACGGGCCAGTTCTTGGGAAATGAGTCTGGATTCAGGATGAGTTTGGTTGAGTTTTGATACTTATTGACTGCACTATTTTGGGGATTCAGTTGTTTGTATTCATTTTTGTTATGCTCACTTTTCACTATAGCACGACATTAAATACTTTATTTTGGTCTTGTTGTCCCAGTTTGGGAATTGTTTATTTATGAATTAGGTTGTTTGTTTTAAATTTTTTACACTATTTAGATTTTAACTATTGTGGATTACTCTGGTAAAAGGGGGTATATTCTCCCACCGTGACTACTTAAACCCTCACTACTAGTTAGCAACCACTGGTGTACAGGGACGCGTATTTGAGTTAATTTAACCACCCGATTGGGGAAGTTACAAAGTTTTGTCAAAGGAGGTAGATTCTTTTTATTACATTTTTAGGGATGGTATATGGAGGTTAGGATTGTTTCGAGCATTGTTAATGGGATCGTTCTTGGGAGTAGCTAATCCATGTATGTGGGAAAACCCAAGTCAGTCTTGGAGGAAATTGTTGTTCTTGTTATGTGGTGTTTCATTTGATGATATTTCACCATTCGTAGATGCAGTTGTTGTGTGATTTGAATATTTTTTTTGATATTTAACTTGTGTTAAGAATGGAATGAGGTTGTGAATTCATGCATCTTCTTAGGCACCTATAATGATAAGTGACATGCATCGTGGTAGGAACACACACAGAATGAGTGTACAGGATGTAAAGGATAGGATGCATTATTTCTTTTAAAAGTGATGAACTTATGGCTAATATGATGATGTTAATGGGTAATAATTGGTATCAAAAGGTTGGATGATATTCAAGGAACATTTTTAATAAGAATTTAAAGTTGGTTAATATTTTGTGAAAGTAACATAGAATGTGGAACATTTTGAAATTGTATAAGAAATAAAGGCTTGCAACTGTGTGAGTTTGTTAACTATGTTGGCCATGATCCTAGGAGGAATGGCTAAGGTAAGTGTCCCAAATATGATGGTCACTGTAGAATGTTGTATGAAAATTGTTGATTATGGATAGTGATGATCCTTCATATGTGATCTTTTATTTTTGTGATACCATTAGTGCTTCGTTCTATGGTTGTGATTGGAATTGTAGAGAAATGTCGCCAAAAAGATGTGTGCTAGTTGGGCGACTAGAAGAAGTTGTTGAGAATGCTCCTCCAGTAGAGGAGTAGGGTAATCAAATGGTCTAGAGTGAAAGGGAAGAGCAGTTCCATGAGAACATTACTTGTTTTATACAGATTATGGAATGAGACCCAGGGCAGGTTGCACCATGTATGTTCGAGCTTACCAAATAGTTTTAGCTAAATCACCTTCCAACCATTACCAGAGATGGTGGCCCAGAGGTAGTAGAGTTCTAGATCGATTCTATCTAGACTATTCTTGATCATCTAGAGACTCTTGTTTAGAATCAATTCAAGTTAGAGGCTTATATGTTAAGAGGCCAAGAAAAACATTGGTGGGACATCATGGTCGAAATGGAAAAGGTTAAAGAGATTCTATGGAAGGACATCCAGGAGATGTTTCTTGAGAACTTCTTTCTAAAGACACTGAGATAAGAAAAGGTGGTGGATTTAATGAGTTTGACTCAAGGGACGACGTCGGTGATGGACTATGCCAGTCAATTCATTGATTTGTGTCGCTTCATTCCATCTTTGATCAGAGATGAGGCAGCAATGGCCAGACTTTTCAAGGATGGGTTGAGACATGATATCAGGTCTTAGGTAAATATATTTTTTCGGAATAGGATTTCTAAACTGTTAGATCAGGATCTTATCTCAATGGGAAAACTCAAGGGGGCTTCCGGTTGTGAACTTGTGGGGAAAGCTGGGCAGACATGTAGTGCAGCTTCAGAGGGCAGAAAGAACTATTTTGGAAACTCTCAGTAGAGTGGAATTATGAAGAGTAGACAGAAGAGGGGAAAACCTCTCAGAGTGGTGACCATATTTTTTTCTATCAGTGGGGTTGGCCAAGGAACATTTGTGGTTAGTTTCCAATACCACCAGTAGAGTGTCGGGCGTATGAAAGGTTAGGCCATGTGTAGAAGTTCTACTGGAACCCATGACAGCAGTGAAATGAAGGAAGTCAGAAGCAAATGTTTACTGTAGGAAGGGGGTCAGTTACCCCATATTAGGCTGGGAGTTGGATCTCTAAAGACTGTACCGGTAGGGGTGGTGGATGTGGATCTCTGGGGCGAGACCATTCTTACCATCAAGGTAGTGCAGTGAAGGGTACTCAGTTTGGGGCCCAAGGTAGAGGGGTGGGTCAACATCATACATTTCAAATTATTCCTAATGATGGTGAAGTAGGATTGTCCACAGTTCAAGGTATGATTCTTGTAGCTTCCACACATTCGAGTGCATTATTTGTTATAGGTGTTATTCATTCTTTTATTTCTTCTCAATTTCAATTTGTGTTGGGTTTGACCATGGAGAATGCATGTGGGGTAATTTCACTTGATATTTTTTGGGGAGTATGAGTCGATAACAACAGGAAATGTATGGGTTGTCCCCTAGATATATGGGTTTTCATTTTCGATGGGATCGGTTTGTTCTTTTAATGACAATTTTTGACTGGATCATGGGAAAGGATTGGTTATTATTTTATCAATCCCACTTCAAATTTTATCAAAATTGGGTAATGATTTAGTCTCTCTATGGAGACACATATTCCCTTCATGGTGAGTGGGATGCTTGATCGGGTCACGTTGGGCCTCTTTGCTAGCAGTTGGGAGATCTCACACCCTAGGTAACAATCCTTATACTAAATGATGGGGGGAATGATAATCCAATCTTCCCACTAGTAGTGGATCTATTTTAGTTTGTGTTTCTTGAAGATTAATTGGGGTTACCACCCAAGAGAGATGTTGATTTCACCCTTGAGTTATTACCAAGAGCAGATCATGTCTTCATTCTACCATATCGTATGGCATTGAGAAAATTCCAAGAACTGAAGGTTCAATTGGAGGACTTGGAAGACAAGGGGTTTATTATTCCTAGTATATCACCTTGGGTATCACATATAATTTTTTCTAAAAAGGATTATGGTTCACATAGACATTGTGTCTATTATAGGAGGTTAAACCAGATGACGGTAAAGAATCGATACCCTCTTCCTAGAATCAATGATCTTTTTGACCATCTCAGAGGTGATTTTTTTTTCTATGATATATTTGAAATCAGGATATCATGATTTATGGGTGAGACCTTATGACATAGCACATATAGCTTTCCAAAGAATGTATGGGTTGTTAGAATTTTTGGTAATGTCATTTGGGTTGACCAATGAACTAGCTATGTTTCTGTCTTTGATGAACATGATTTTTCACCCATATCTAGTCCGGTTTGTTGTTTTTTTGTTGATGATATCTTACTGTAGTCCAGGAATCATGAATATCATACCCAACATCTTGACATCATTTTGAGTACACAAAGAGAGAATATGCTTTATGCAAAGCTATCAAAGTGTCAGTTTTGGATTGGTGTGGTGCACTTTTTGGGACACATCATCTTGGAATTGGTTGTGTCGGTGGATCTAGAGAAAGTACAAGATTTGGTGTCTTGGGAACATCCAAAGAGTGTTTCCAATGTTCAATGTATTCCGGGTTTGGACGGTTATTATCAAAGGTTCTTTAAGGAATTCTCTCATTTGGCAGAACCACTATCATGTCTAACCATGGGGTGAGTGAAGTATGAGTGGTTAGGAGCATGTGATGGTGATTTTCAAGAGCTAAAGAAGTGGTTGACTACCACACTATTTATAGTTTTAACTAAACATGTAACGAATTATACCTTGTATTATGATGTGTATGGTGTTTTACTTGGTGTAGTGATGATGCAGGATGACAGGGTTGTTGTTTATGGGTTTAGACAGTTCAAAACACATGAGAGAAATTACCCAACTCATGACCTTGGACTTGCTGCAGTGGTTCATTCCTTGAAGTGATGGAGGCATTACATACTAGGATAAACTTTTACATTGTTTACCAACCATAAAAGTCTCATGTATATATTCTCTTAGTGGGATATGAATATTTAACCGCGAAGGTCAGTTGAATACCTCCAATACTTTGATTTTGAGTAAGTTTACACACTAGGAAAAGTGAATAGTTTGTCTAATGCTCTAAGATGGAAGAATCAGAATAAGGTGGTCTAAGAATCATCATCAGAGTGAATATTGATGACCTTGTTTGCTGAGATGCACCTGAAGGTATAGGATGAGTTGGGGTATATGACTCTTGCATCCATAGTAGTTGAATCTATAATTTTTTGCCAGATTGAGGAGGTCCAGTTGGAATATCTGGTGTGTTTATCAACGAATGAAAGACTTAAAGGTGGGGATTCTCCTTCTCACTAGGTTTTTGGCACTGATAGTGTTGCTCATGTTCATAATCGTGTTTTCATACTAGTACGAGTACAATAAGAGTTGATGTGTGAGTTCCACACATCAATGTGGGTAGTAAATTTTGGTTTGACTGAGATTTATCGTGACCTCCACAACAATTTTGGTGTCCTAGAATGACGAATGATGTTGCAAGATTTGTGTCAAGGTACCTTAAATTTCAATAGGTGATGGATGTCTACCAGTGTCTAGGTGGATTTTTTCATTCATTGCATATTCCGGAATGGAAATAGAATTTCGTGAATATGGAATTCATGTTTGGTCTTTCGAGGAAGCCTCAGAAGAGTGTTGTAGTTTGGGTAGTCAGGGATCGGTCGACGAAAGTTGATAATTTCTTGCTGATCAAGGAGACATTTAATGTTTCTTAGCTAGATGAGTTATATGTTCAAAAGTTAGTATGGTTTCATGGTGTGCCGAGAACCATAGTTTCATATTATGATCTTCATTTCACTTCATGCTTCTAGTATGGGTTACAGAAGGTTCTTGGAAACCAGGTGTTATTGAGTATAGCTTATCACTTGTAGAAGGACGGGCAATCAGAACGAACAATTCAGGTTTAGAGGACATGTTGAGAGCTTGTGTTTTGGATTGTGTTGGCGCATTGATGAAACACTTGCCTCTAGTTGAGATTTCCTATAATAATAGTTTTAGGATACAATTTAGATGGAACCATTTGAAGAACTATACGGGAGACCATGTAGATCTCTATTGTGTTGTTTAGTGGAAGGAGGGTGTGAGTTGTTGGGGCCAAGTCTCACGAGGGATACGTCTGAGAAGGTTAGATTGATTCAGAAACATATGGAAATAATGAAGAGTAGGCTGAATTCTTATATAGATCGGCATTGTAGACCCCTGGATTTTACGTTGGGTGATAGTGTGTTTCTCTGGGTGTCGCCAAGGTTGAGTCACTGTCGCATTCAGAAATAGGAAACGTTATCCCCTAGGTATGTGGGGCCATTTGAGATTATGGAGAGGATCAGGATGGTGGACTACTAATTGGCTCTTCTATAGTGGGATAGTGTGATGTATGATGTGTTTAATGTTTCTCACCTTTGGCAATATCACGCTGACCCATTCATTTTTTAGATGTTATGAGGTTGAGCTTGATGTTGATGTGACCTTTGAGGAGCATATGGTTCATGATGTGGGTTGCAGTGGGAATGTGTTGTGAGGCATGGTTGTGCCTTTGGTCTGTGTTTTGTGGCAGCATAGAAAACTTCCGGAGGAAACTTGGGAGCAAGAATTGGATATATAGGCCATGTGGCCCAAAATTATTTCTTATAAACTAGGTGGTGCTCGGAAGAGTAGCTCAAGGATGAGCTATTATAAGGTGTGGATGTTGTAAGATTCCAAATCTATCATTAAGGTATGTTATAATTACGTTTTGTTCAACCCCTTATTTTTGGTTAATTAAGTGCTTACCCAGGTCCTTAAGGAGGCTCAGTGGTGTTCCGAGGTTTTGGGACATGAAAATGGAGAGGGGGGGGGTTGCTGGGTAGGTCGCATGGTCTACACACAGTTAGTGATGACCATGCAGACTTCCCATGGAAACTTTGTTTGAGGTAGTATTTTGGATAGTAGAATCCATGTAGTTTTTTTCATAATTTGGAAAACTGTGCGGGGAAATCGTGAGGCCCAGAAATTTTTAAAAAATTAAAAAAATTTCTCTCTTGGGTTTTTATATTCACTTTGGATTCCCCATCCCCCCTCCCACCTTGAAACCCAAGGAATGAACAAAAGGGATAAATATCATCTAAGGATTTATCTCTTTCAATTGATTACCACTTTGAGTGCCATTGGATGCAAATCGAAGATACGAGTGAGTCTAATCATCTCCTCCTATCTCTTTTCCAGTTTAGGTCTTATTTTTTGGGAGATTTGTATCTAAAGCACTCAAACCACTCTTTTTTAATGATATATAGGTTGAGACTTGAAATGTTTATTTTATTTGTATATAAGGCCATGGTTGAGAGGGCATTCATCAATGGATTCTAGGTAGGTGGTCTAAAATTTATATCCCTTCAGATTATGGAGATTTGTGCATATAGGGTTTTGATTATTACCCTCTTGTGGTGAATTCTTCATGAAATTAATTTGATGTAGTATTTAGGGTGTCTAATCAACCTAATATAACCCTCATTATCCTCATGGGATGCATGTGGGAAGATGTAACCTATGTTATGGAAACCCATAGGTTGTGACCAAACTCCCAGACATAGTGTTTAACTAACTAATTGTAGGTCCATTTTGTGAGAACATATAACCTAGGGTGAATATGATATTAAGCATGAAGGATAAAAATGTGAGTCCTAGTAAGACACCTTGATTGGGTGGTGGTCTATGTTAGTGTTTGATTGGCGTAAAAATGTGTTTAGTTGAGATAAGGGGAAATTCTATGGGATTAGCTTTATACTTGATTATGCATAGTGAGATAGGTATAAAAATTGGGAAATGGGGATGAATGTTTCTGATTAGAAATGAAGAATTTGTTAATTGATTGTGGAATAATATTAAATTTCCATTTATTGATATTGTTGTGATGTTTGTAAGGACATTAGCGGTTCTTGGTTGTGAATTACGTTAGAATATGATCAATGTTAAATAAAGCATGTGCACATGGATTGGAAGTATGGGGTATTGACTTGAGGTTCTATGCCAACGGGTTGCATATTGACTAAGGTTCCAAACTACACCAACTAAATGCACTGGCTAGGGAAGGGGAGAGATTTCCATTCCTCTAATGGTTTCATCCACTCTAACTGAGGCTTCGAAGTGAGGATAAAGAAAACCATTGTGTTATGATGCCTAGTGAGATAGGAATTGTTTAATTCCCTCATGTTTTTAGTGTTTATCTTTCATAATCCATTGAACACATATAAATGTTGAATGGATTAATAATGTATCTTGTAATGAGTGTGGGTTATTTTATCAGTTAAATGAAAAAACATAATTGAACATGGAATTATAATATATTTACTTTACTAGCTTCTATTTACCACTATATACACTATCTATTGGATGGATATTTTGTAGACATTGTTGGTGGTGGCCTATTAAATTATAATCACACCTTGTTCAAGCCGCCGTTGGGTTCCCAGGAAGATTTCATGGTTGCAGGTTAGTAGAAGTGCAAGGGCACAATGCTTAGGAATTGAGTCAGGATTTGGGATGATCTTATTTGAGGTTCAGGAATTAGTGCTAGGAATGTTTTGGGGATTTTAATTTTTGTATTCAATTTAGTTTTTGTTCACTTTTCACAATATTATGGAATGAAATACTTACTTTTGTTTATGTTGTCCCAGTTTGGAAATTGTTAATTTATACAACATGTTGTTTATTTTATAGTGTTTATGTTATTTATATTTTTACTAATGTGGGATACTCTGATAAAAGGGGGTATAGTCTCCCCGCATGAATACTTAGACCCTTGCTACTAGTCACAAACCTCTGGCATAGGGAGAGGCATGCTTGAGGTCAGGTAACCACCCAGTTCAGGGACGCTACTCATCAAAATGACCCAACAGTGGGATTGATATTTCCAAGTCCCAAAACAACAATATTGTTCCAAGGAGACCCACATTATATCATGGAATACGATACATCAATATATTTAAAAAACAATGAATTATGGGGTTTTTTTATTATAGGATAGTGCAACGAAAGATGTTGGGAAACACGAATATGGGATGATAACATTTAGTGGATAACCAAGGGAAATTTGAGATATCGAAAAACTAGAATTTCATTTGAGTGGTGGTTGTGTTCAACCGTTGAATCACCATAGAATTGGATTTTATCCTTGGAATAGTTATAGCCTTGATTCTTTCCAAGATTCAAGAATGTATTTAAAAATGAAGAGAATAGAAAGAAGATCGGTTCAATGGCGAGCTTCAGATATCATGAACTGCTTCACGATGGTTATGGTTCATAAAATAGATCGTGACAGATTTAATAACATATAAAAATGTGCTGAAAAGGAATCCACAACTAGAAAATGAATCAACTTCCACAGACCTATAGCCAAATTTTTTATAATGTGGCTATTGGTGGTTGTAGCCCCAGTTTTAAAATCGTGTCTATAAGCCTATTCTCTATGACCTATAGCCACGATTTTGTGTCTTATGGACATAGTTTTCAAAATAGTGGCTATAGGACAACTTTTTTGAATCCCTATAGACATGATTCTCCAAAAATGTGGCTATAGGGTTCTCCCACTTCCGTGGGAAAAAACATTTCCACCAAAAATTTGGTGTGGAATTCTTACAACCCCAGTTTTGAGGCTATTCCCACAGTTTTTATTAATATATACATATGATAAGATATATACATATACACAAATTCTTGATCCGTGTAGTAGTGATCACGCTGGATCGCAAAGGGGAGGTGTAGGGATCGAAACATGCAGGTGACAGTTCTTATTTAGGCTATTGCCATAGTTTACAAGTGAAATAGCCATGGTGGCCAATTTTGAGGCCAATTTCC
This sequence comes from Viscum album, assembly GCA_963277665.1. NCBI lineage: Eukaryota > Viridiplantae > Streptophyta > Magnoliopsida > Santalales > Viscaceae > Viscum > Viscum album. The sequence goes on from OY728158.1 coordinate 550,847,722, forward strand.
ACGGTTTTCAAAACTGTTGAAATAAGTCAGGACCTACTGCTATGATGATAGTAGCCACGATTGGCCAAAACAGTGCATGTATCCTACAACCATAGTTTTGGGGCCTATTTCCATGGTTTTAAACCATGGAAATATGACTTTTTCAAGTTGTGTACCATTTAACAATGCTAAGTTAATAAACGCTGATAAAATGAACCTTTATCAGAACATTGTTTAGCGCTCATAAATTTAGAGATTTATCATCGCAAAAAGGCACCCATAAATTCTTATAATACTTTTTATTAAATTAATTTTTTTAAAGTATAATAATAATATATAATAATAATATATAATAATAATTTTTATAATAATACTTTTAATAAAATAATAATTTTATAATTTAATGAACATTTAATTATTTATTTATAATTATATAAATAATTTTTAATAAAATAATATTTATATAATTACATATTTTTATATAATTATTTATATAAAAACATAGTAAATATATTCATTATATAAATAAATTTATTCTATTTTTTTTTTATTTTTTTTATTTATATAAATACTTTCTATAAAGTATTATGCATTTATTTATAATTATAAATATATGAAAAAATTAAATATGCATTTATAAATATTTTTATTTATAAATATTTTTTTAAAAATTTATTTTTAACATTATTAATATTTATTTAATCTTAAGTTCATGTATGTTAAAAATGACTAAAAATTATTAATTAAAAATGAGTACAATATTGAAAATTATGATAAGTTTGATTAATATAAATCATTAAAAAATGGATATATATTCAAATAATGATGAATAAATATTTAAAATATTAAAAGAGTGAATAAATATATATATATATATAATAAATAATATAAATTGATTAAATTCCCAAAAAAATATTTTTGTATATAAAAATGTGTTAATTATATATGTGTGAAACCAATATAATATGTTTAATATAAGTTAAAAATTGAAAATTCAAACGACATTCAATTATGTCCATTACTCGTTGCAATTCATTATTATTTTAAATTCATATTAATTTTTAATTATAAACCGTTATCCACTAAGTATATTACTATTTAATATAAATAATGCATAATATTTTTCATAATATAAATAATATTTACATAAGTTAATATATATATATATATATTAAATATATACTATTTATTAACATTATCAACAATCATCAAATAATTAAAATGATTAATATTTTTCTCAATTTACTTTTTTTACTTTTTTTTATTTTCATTTTGAATTTTTCTATATATTTAATAAATACTATATACTAGTTTTTATAATTTATTTATATTACAATAAATTTATTCATTTTTATCACTAATTATTCAATTAATAAAATTTGTAATATATTTTTAACAAACTAAATTTTTGTTATTTATTTATTTATTTATTTATTTTATTTTTTAGAACCTTCTTCAATGCCAAAAAAGTGTTGATAAAGGATTCCTTTATGAGCACTAATAATATAGAATTGATAAAGGGTACCATTTATGAGGCTTAAAATAAAGTATTGGAAAAGGATTAAATTTATTAGCATTTTTTCGCACTAATAAAGATGACATTTTGAAGCACTTTTTTGCAGAACTGTTAAATACCAGCACTATTAAATGCATGTTTTGTAGTTGTGAACCCCCTTTAGTGTCCCATGTTGAACATCCCTTTACTATAAAATGTGAATATACCGATTCACCTCCTATGCATTCATAATAGCTTATAAATTGAATTTCATTTGTTATATGAATTCTTATAGGACCTAAATCACCACTTAGGTATTTTCATCAATCTATATTTGGAATTTCCCTAGTAGGCCATTACCTCTTCGACCATTCCACCATTCCAAGGGACCTCCCCCATGAAGAAAATTTAGATTTCATGTTAAATTAATTAAATAGATTATTTTACATAGGGAGGATCATTCATGATAGTGGATTCCATTAATTATACTAGATTATAAATGGTGGTAATACGACACCTTTTCTTAGGTTTTGTTATATGATTATATGAAAATGGTAATGCATTGTGTATAATAAAACTCAGATAATGAGATGCATGATAGGTATTGAATCATTCTTTATATTATAATGTTTACACAACTTGATATGGTATTGGAATGATTGTAAGGGACTATTGGTCATCGAGGTATCACACTCCCTTACATAGGTGTTGAGAATATCTTCTCACACCATTGACACTATTAGGATATTGGGATTGACGCTCCATGTTCCTTTGTTCGAGTTATGAAATGAATGCTCAATCACCATCCTTGGTGTCATGAATAAGTCCCAAACTCTTAATGGGTTGTAGGGAATTTTCCCCATTTCATGAGATTATAGGTTTGTTTGACTGATTATAGATCTTTGAGTTATTCCCAGGTCCATCCAAAAACTGGTATTCCATGAATATGGTCATTTACTTCCACATGTAGATGGATCATATAGGTGGATGAAATATAGAACTAATATATATGATTATATATATTATTTATTTTATATATGTATAGTGACATGATCATACACTTAACCTAGCAATGGTCAAAAGCAGGTGGACACGCCTTGTGTCCTGTAGGAACCTCAGTATGCTAGTTTTTTCATTCATCATTTTTTTTCTATTTTTCATATACATGTACATTGTTTAGTTAAGAAAACTGATGGGATTACACATATAAAACATTGGTGGTTGTATAACAATATTTTTATCTCACACCCTACTCTAGCTACATTTAGTACCTAAGAATATTATATTTCATCAGGTATTGATGAGGGAAAACACATGCTTCATGTTGTTGATATGCTTACCTATAGTTGGATCATAGGAGCAGAAGAGCATGCATGCGCTCAAGATGGTATTGAGGTAGTTTTTTTACTTTTTATTTATAATGATTGTATTCATATTCCCTATTTCCGTTTTGATATATCAATTAGCCATGCATCATGTATTTACACATCCAAATAAGATTTTGATACTATTATTCAGTTGATTAGTTTAGTTTATTCTTCAACAAATTCCATTATTTATTATGTCTCTAATAAATTCTTATGTCACTGTTGTATATTTATCCTTGTTTCTATTGCGACACTCTGATAAGAGGGTATAATATCCCCAATATACCACATTTACACCTTCACTGTTTGTCATGATCCTCTAGTGTATAAGGATCAAAACATGAGGTCAAGTGACCAACCAGATTCGGGCACGATTTAAGTAGATCATGGGATGGTACATTACAATGTGGTTTTTGATCTTTTTTTTCTTTTGTCTTACTGTTTGTAAATTTTATAGGATTCTTGGAGTTAAATGGATTTTTAATTGACTATATTCCTAGATGTAGCTAAACCATGTACAAGGGAATCCTAAATTACTAGGAATGGGTAAATTTAGGTGGTGATTATTCTGTTTATAGTTGACATGACTTCAATATTTTGTGATGCACTTGAGTTATAATTTTTTTGATATTTTTATTATTGAAATGATTTTATTACCCACACTAGTACAAGAACCTTTTTTACATCCATTTTTAAGCTTTTTAACATCGTTTTTGAGGTGAAGTTATTGCAAGTGATGTTAAAATTGGGATTTATTTTGTCAGTTATTTAATAACTGATGTTAAAAATGGATTTTTATGGGTTTTAACATCGATTTTTAAAAACCGATATGAAATAACTTCAATAAACAACATTTAAAATACGTTTTTTATGTTGGTTTCTAAAAAAATAGTGTTAAAAGTCATTTTTTACATTGGTTTTTTGAAAACTGATATTAAATTTTTTTAAAGCTAGTTTTTAAATACACTACATAAATTTTTTTTACCATATAGTCGATAATTTCATTTGATTTGACAGATCATAGAGCTCAAATAGATTACCGAATCAAAAGTTATGACCATCAAGAGTTTGATATATTTTTTTCGAGGAAAGATCGAATGAGCCAATCGTAGCTTCATCTTAGAAGATGTTTTAGAATACGAAGGAGTATTTTCACTTTTACAATGATATAAATCATAATCAGTCACTATAAAAAAATAAGAATCATTAAATGATGAATAAATTAAAAAACTACTCATAAAAATATAAATCATGTAAAAAAATTAAAAATACCATGATGAGATCATAAAAAGAATAAATAGTAGATTCACATAGAATATCAAACAAGTAGCGTTAGTGGAGCAGTTTTGGTCAAAATAAATGATTGTTAAATGGTATATCAACGAAGAAAAAAAATCATAAAAACTACAAATCATGGATCAATAATTAAATATACCTTGATGAGATCACGTAAAGAAGAAATAATTGATTCACATTGAAGATAAAACAAGTCGAGTTGGAGGAACAATGGTGGTTGAAATAAACGATCATTAAATTAGGAAGTGTGTATAATGATAAGATATAATTGAAATGATAAATGAAAATGCGATATTAAAAATATTAGGAAGCAATTGGAAATTTTGATGTCGTAATATAAAAAAATTGAAAATTCACATTGGTGGGATATTAATTTTTTTCATGTTGGTTTTATGATTACTATCATGAAAAGATATTAAAATTTTCATTGAATTTTCACATCGGATCTTAGATAACCATCATGAAAAATCAATTTTCATGACTTTTTCACATCGGTTATTTATTATCCAATGTCAAAAGGTATATTTTACATCGGTTATTCAATAAATGACATGAAATATTTTCACAAACATGTATTTCATTTCCCAAGTGTATATTTTAGAGGTCACAGAGCCCAAACGGGGTTACGGATTAAAAGTTATGGCCTTTGAAAATTGGCATTCCCTAAGAATTTATTTTGAGATGATCAGCTTCTGATGACCAAAACAATTGATCTGTAACTCTGTTTATGCTCTGTGACCTGTAAAATCAGTGATTGAGAAATGAACTATATATTTGGGAACATTTTTTACACTATTTACTTAATATCTAAATTGAAAAATACCATTTAATGCTGGTTATTCTAAAACTGATGTGAAATGGTCATGAAAATTGAATTTTCACGTCAGTTATTTATAACCGATGTAAAAAAACTTGGGAAAATATATTTTTTATATCAGTTCTTCTATAAAATAATTGAAAAATTGGTGAAAATTGATTTTCACATCATCTATATAATAACTGACGTGAATAATAAATTTTCATAAATTTTCACATTGGTCCTAAAAAACCAATGTGAAAAAGGAGATGTTAAACAAAGTTTTTTACTTGTGCTCGGATATATGAAATGATGGATTCTCATTAGATAATTTATCATTATTAGTCATAGTAGGGGAAATATTCCTTATATTTTCTATGCCACATTTATTTTCATCATGCATTTTCCTATTCCATATTTATAGTGCCAGGAAAATGTATTGAATTGTGATGGAACTTATTATAGATATTGGAAAAAATAATTGATTCATAATGTTCCTCCAGAGCCTAATAATTTTTCCCGGAATTTGTTAATTTAGATTCATGAAGTAGTCAGTTATTAAAAGTTGATTCATGGACCATCGCTAACATGGGCTGGAATGTATTTTGTTGTTAGTTAAGAAGACGCCATATTTTGGTTAATAAGGTGTATGGGTCCTTATAGATAGGAAAATGGTGAACCATTTGATTAAAAAATTTAACATAATTTAAATTAATGAACATTATTAGTTTTAAAATGAATATTATTCCCAAATTTAAATGGCTCTCTTATATATCTAGCATAGACACTTGGACCCAAACCTGACCTTAGTAGTGTGTAGTAGGTATATATTACGTTCATATGGCATTTTATGGTCTCATATATCATCTATATATGGATTTCTGAGAAAGTAGAGATGTTTCATGGTTTCTATAGGAAGGATTTATACATTTCTTAGTTTCTTTTCTTCATCCATTTCAATTTCTTAGATCTATTCTGAAGTCTGTGTTTATCGTTTTAGCATTATTCCACCATGACATCATTTGGAATCACACCTTGAATGTGGTGATTCCCATGTACCTGAGTTGGTGGTTAGTGAGAAATAAATGATTTCTCCCATAGAGCCACATGTGAATACTCTTCCTATTACTCGTGTGGGAACTGACACCCAATTCTAAGAAGGGTTCTTACATATGTTTCAGTCAATGAAAGGTGTAGTTTGACCTACCATTATTATGGAAGAGTTGAATCATGGATTTTTTAATACGAATACTCCCACATTTGGTGGGGATGTTAGAACCCATGATATAGAGTATTGACTCAAAGTTGTCCTATCTATATCTGATCATCTAGAGACTACTCTAGAGTGGATGGTCAAACTAGCGACGTATATGATATGTGATTCCGCAAATTGATAGAGGGGTATAATTACCCAATAAATTAAGAATCGAAATATGGGATGGGATGTTTTTTAGATAATATTCGATGACTATTTATTTTCCCAGACTTCTATGGGAGATAAAGATTGAGAATTCAGGAACCTATAGTAGGGGATCATGTTGGTTATAGAATACAATAAATGTTTCATAAAGCTATAATAATTATCTCTTATTTTATCTGTTAACTTTCTTATGAATATCAAGAGATTTGAGGATGAGATATTGTACACAATCCAGTCCTAGGTCGATGTGTTCAGGATGACTACCATTTTTGAAATTTTCAACCAAGACCTTATGATAGAGAATAACTTGAGGGATGTTGATGGTATGATTCAGGACGATTCACCACCTAGAGATACCAGTGGTTATTCTTCTGGGAGAAAGAGGCATTTTAAGGATACTCATGAAGGTAAAACTACTAAAATCCTCATGAATATAGCTTTATTATCTGTCATCAGATCAAGAAGATGGGATAGAAGATGCCTTAGTGTCTATGACATCCAGTCGAGTGAAGAGGATGAGGTAGGATGGGGCTTATCCATTTCGTCTATAGAAATTTACCTCTAGTTCGTGGTGATTAGGAATATACACCTTCTCTGTGGCTAAGATTGGGGTTAGTAGGATCACAATTGTTGGCCAGTTAGAATACCACTGGTTGATCAGGTAAAGGTGGTGGTTGAGGTATGGGTAGTTGGGCTTTTGATTCTTAGCATCAGTAGAGCTGGCTTGATCATGGAAGTTAGATAGTGACTCAAAGCCACAATACATGATAGTAACATTTAGTCCATCCTATTACAGGGGAGAAAAATGTTGGACCTTCTATAGTTTGATGTTCTTTTCTAGTTGCCTCCAAATTAGTGTATAGATTATTTGACATAGGATCATCTCACTCATTTATATACGAGACTATCATTGCAAGTATGGAACTCATGATCAAACACTTTCATGGAACTATGGCATTTTACACCAAGTTAGGTATTCACTTAGTGGGAGTTATCGATTTTAAGGATTTTACACTTGATATAGAAGGATAACTTTTTGTGTGGAATATTTACATTCTCTACATGAAAGGTGTTGACATAATAATTGGGATGGGTAGTTAGTTATCTATTAGGCCCATATTTATTTCTATAATCATAGGGGTACCATTTAGATCACTAGAGGGAGTTTTGAATGTGAATAAGAATGATTTTTCATAGTGAAATGAATAATTCTAAAAAGAAAAATCTGGGTAGTGTAACATCTCAATTCACCAGTCTATTCCATGAATAATAAGGGTTATGACCCTCTTTATATCCTCCAATAGTGTAGCATTTCATATATGCATTTCTTAATAAATTAATTGGTTTACCTATGGTGCTAGTGGTATCATCAACTATTGATATTTTTCTAGGAACATAACTAGTGAGCATTCCTACTTATAGGATGGAACAGAAAGAGATTCTAAAACTCAAGGAATAGTTGGAGGATTTGTTGGATAATGGTTTTATAAACCCAATAACTTCTCCTTGGGGTTCCCCAATTCTTTTTTCCTAGATAGAAGCTGGTATCCTCAAGCTTTGTGTGGATTACCTTCATTTGAATTAGCTCAAATTTATGATTTGGTATCCAATTCCTAGAATAGATGACCCCATTGATTATATATGAGGAGTAATATTTTTTGAAAGATATATTTGATGTTGTGATATCACCAGGTGCATTTAAGGTCCCCACATGTACCTCTCAAAGCCTTTACGAGCTTGTATTGTCTCTATGAGTACTTGTCTACGCCACATGGACTTATAAAATCATCTACAGTCTATAAAGAACATAAGAATCTAGTTTTCCACACCTTTACAGATTCATTTTTTTATTTTTCTGGGTTATCTTGGTGTATTCACTTCCAAACATGACCATGAAACCAATTCTTGACATTAATCTAAATACTCTAATAAGGAATCATCTCTATGAAGATATATTTAAATTCCACTTTCTGATCAAAAGATGTATTGGTTCATATGATCTTGTAGAAAGTAGTTTCAATAAACCAAATTAAGTAACACTTTTTGTTTCTTTTGAGAATCACAAGAATTTATTTGAAATTTAGAGTTTATTTGGGATTTCTATATACTACATATTCTTCATCATGGATTCATCATTCCTTGAAGTGTCACTTATTGGCTTGAAAAATAAGGTTGTGGAATTATAATGGTCAGAAGTTTCTTAAACATCCTTTCAGGAGATGATGGGAATGCTGAATTTAGTGCCAATACTGATTCTTGATGATCCCAGAATGAGAAATATTGTATACTGTGATACATTAGGTATTTGTCTTGGATTTGTTCTGATGTAGGATGACTGATTCATTGAGTACAAGTCTCTTCAACTGAGGCCTCATGAGTTGAATTACTAGAAACATGATCTTGAGCTCACTAATAATGTAAATTACATACCCTATTGGATATATTATCCACTTGGTTAGCATTTTTTTCTATTCACAGACCACAAATTCCTCATGTACATCTTCACAAATTTGGATATTAATCTTATGAAAATAAGGTGGGTTGAGTACTGACAGTTGTTTGATTTTTAGAATTATTACACGCCAGCTAAAGGAAATTCTATGGCCAATGCTCTGAGCTGGAAGACTCAGACCGATGAGGTTAAAGAATCCAGTAGTTCATAGAATCTTGTGGCCTTATTATCTTAGATTTACACTGAGGTTTGGGAGGATGATGGAAAAACAATTACAACCTTGATCATTATTACACAATTTAACATGATTTATTGCATTAAATTGAACTTAAGACAACTCTATGGATCCAAAGGCCATGTGTGTTAGGAAATTATGGACATTACATGAAAACTTAATACATGAAAATACAACATCTTTATAGAAGTATTTTTTTACATGACCACAACATTCCCTCGTACTTAGCATTACATGGGATAACCTGAGGACATAAATAAGAAAGTGGTGAGCTATATAGCCCATTAAGGGAGTAAACAAGGAATAACATGAAGAATATAGTACATTTTAGGAAATAGGCATGTCAATGGAACACAAGAGAAACATGAACATAAATTCATGATATAACATGATTGTCATAAATTGGAAATGTGGAATCAACATTTAACATGATATTAGCATGATCCAATGATCATTTCACATAGTGCATGAGTAAACACTCACTACACATGAATTAGAATGAGTAAACCCCCATTTCAATTTACGTATCATGATACTAATCTTTACCCAATGCATTGGAGCTCTATAAGGGTGCACCCTTCTAAATCATTTCATTTCATGCATAAGTGTGCCACATAGATTATACAACATGGATTCATTAAACATCATAATTTATTCCATGAATAAGATATGTGGAATACATAAATTTAAGTCCTCAATAAAAAGGTACATGTTAATTAATGTGAATACCCTTTATAGAGAATATGGTATGGTATTCCCATACACGATGATTTTGGCATGGAAATTTTAGTGTAAATTCGGTAGCATAACGACATCCACTAAGAAATGAAAAATGAATTGATGAGAGAGAAATGGGTCTCTCATAATTTATATATGAAATACACAGTATGGAGGATAGGGAATATAATATCTCAACATATTTAATGGAATTTATATTTATAAAATAAAATAATTTTTTGAATGTAAATGAAGAGAGTTAAATCCCTTATGGAATTTTAGAATTTTAACGAGTGTACATGGGAGGTATTAATGAGAGAGAAATATGTCTCTCATCATTCAATCCTAAGGAGGGAAGTATGTAGGAGGTGATAAATCATACCCCAACATATTTAATTGAAAATAATATGGTATAACATCATAATGATATTTGGAAAAAAATGAGAAAGAAAGAAATCCCTTACTTGGAAGTGTGAACTGAAGGATTAGAAGAGGATTTAGAGAGGCTTCTTGGGAGATTGGGGTTACTTGGGAGGATTTTAGAGATAGGGGGTAGGGTAGAGACGTGTTCAAAGGGTTTTTAGTGAAGATAAGTGGGAGCGTGGATGGGTTTATAAAGGAATAGAGTGGAAATTCATTATTATTATGGTTTTGGACACCACACATTAAACTAATCAAAACCACAAACCAACCCATGGTTTTGCCCATGGTTTTTCAAAAAGGGGAGTCTAAAACATTATTTTATAAGGAAAATTACCTAAATTCATAAAATATTAGGCTTGGATATGTGGAGGTGAGTCACACTCTCAAGGAAATCATTTTAAAAGTTAAAATGTTTTATAAGTCTTGGAAGGTCCACTAAGGCACCATTAAATTAATCAAACAAATCTAAAATAAAATTATTTTGATGGTAATACATTTATTGGATAAAAATACATTTTTTTGTATTTTATTACATCACTATTTGGTCATTATGATGTCATAAAACACATTATATATTTAAATGGTATTTAATTTTTTCCCAAAAAATTGATTGTCTCGGAAAATTATGAAAAATTCACCATTGGAAAATATTGATATCCTGATTCCAAGAAAATATAAATTTTATCTAAATAATTTTCTAAATATGTGTATTTTCACTTTCAAAATAAAAACATACATTTATTGAAAATTCATGGGTTTTGACAAAAATTGTTTTCAAACCATAAAAAATTTACAATTGTATTCATAAAAATTATAATATTATTTATATTTAATAAAAATAAATTTAATAAAAATAATATTTTGTTAAAATATTACATAATTATAAAAATCCATTAATTCATCAAAAATATATTTCTTAATTAAATATTAACTAAAAATAATATTCATGCTTCAAAAAACCATTTACAAAGTTACAATAATGAAATAAATTTATATACTTTATAAAAAAAGTAAAGAATATAATCATGGTTCTAAGGTATTGTTACATTACCCCTTTTAACACCCGCATAATACTTAAGGGTAAGGTGTGCGATGGTGATAGAAATTTGGGGTGTCTCGGATAACATCGCTCAGGTGGTAATCTCTCTCAACTTCAATTTCTCCCATAGGCGGTTCTGTTCAAGCTTAATGTGTCGAATCATGTATTTACCTTGGTCAAGAGTGAAGAACAATGATTCCACCTCCTTTCCAAGCATCCGAAAATGAGATTTGTATGGGGAAACTCAACTCGATGAGGCCATCGCATCCTTTGTCTGAGTAAATTGGATTTTTCAAAGCCCTATATTTATAGTAATCATGTGATCCCTGTTCAATAGATATATTATCAAAAGTAACAATTCATAATGGTATTTTGAAATCCAAAAACATAAAACTAAGTATATTTTATATAACCATTTTACATAATAAGACATTTAATTAGATCAATAGTAATTTTTATTAATAAAATTTTGGGTCAGTAAAATATTCCCCCCTTAAGAAATTTCATCCTCAAAATTTCTTTTTCCTATACAAAAATAGACATGGGTAACTCCACCTCATCACATCCTTTGGTTCCTACATTGCTGATTCAAACTTGTGGTTTCTCCACAACATGTTAACGAGGGACATTGTCTTATTTCGTAGAATGTTTTATCTATGATCAAAGATCTTCACCAGCTTCTCTTCATATGATAGGTCATTATCTAATTGTACCAACTTTGGATTTAATACATGTGATGGTTAAGGTATGTACTTTCTCAAGAGTGATACATTGAATACATCATGTACTTGAGATAGGTTCATTTGGAGTGCTAGTAAATAGGCCACTACTCCAATGCAATTAAGGATCTCAAAAGGTCTGATGTAACTTGGACTAATCTTTCCCTTATTCCCGAACCACATAAATCTCTTCCACGGTGATATCAAGAAGAATATAATGCCTCTGATATCAAACTCCAGGTCTTGTTGATGATTATCCTCATAAGTCTTTTTCTGGCTCTGAGTAGTTTAATGTGCTATTTTATGGTCTTAACATTCTCCACTATTTCTATGACCATTTATGTAATAATTTTTTTATCTCAAACTTTATCCCAACATGATGGTGTTTTCCACCTCTTCACATAAAAGGATTCATAAGAATCCATTTGGATGCTTGAGTGGAAACTATTATTGTAAGATAACTCAACTGAAGGAAGATGTTGATTCCATCCTCCTTTTAAGTCCATTGAGCAAGCTTTCAAAATTTCCTCAAGTTTTTAGATAGTTCACTCAAATTGGCCATTAGTTTGAGGATGATAAATAGTATTTAAATTTAGCTCAGTATTCAAATAATGATAAACACTCTTCCAAAACTTATAGGTTAATCTTGGATCTCAATCAGATACAATAGATAGTGGTACTCTATGAAGCCTTACCACTTATCTAATATATATTTGTTCCAATTGATCCAATGAGAAATCCTCTTGAACTACATTGAAGTTTTTAGTATTTGTACGATGACCCACAACAACTAAGATAGAATTTGTTCCCATGGATGACTTTGTAAGTCTGGTGAAAAAGTCCATGGTGATATTCTCTCAATTCCATGTTGGTATGGGTAATTGTTTCTTTATGACCATATACTTCCGGCTCTTAACCATCACATGATAACATACCAGGCACTTTGATGCATACTCAGTGATCTCCTTCTTCATGCTGTCCCACAAATAATTCTCCAGGAGATCTCGATACATCTTTGTGTTTCCTGGGTGAATGGTGAAATTTGAACCATGTAAATCATCTAAAAGTTCATTCTTTAACTCTATATTTGATGGAACACAAAGTCTTTTCCCAAATTTCACAATTCCTTCTTCATTAACATTGTACTCCATCGATTTCCCTTTTCTAACAGTTTCCATATTATTTTTGATTCCCACATCATCATTTTGAGCATCCTTTAACATTTCCAAAAGTGATGGTTGAGTAATCATTTGTGAAAGGATTGATGATATTCCCTTATTTGTGATTCCCATGTCTATCTTTATCAAATATAAGAATATTGGATCCTTTTCAATTCTCATCAATGATAGAATAGATGTGTCATTTCTACTTAGAGAAACATCCACCTTGTTTGGAATACTTGGGTGGTATTGGATTGAGAAATCATAGTCTTTGATCGTCTCTATCCATATTCATTGGAGAATATTCAACTATTTTTATGTGAATATATACTTGAGGAATTTTAGATCCGTGTTTATTTCACACTAATCACCAAAGAGGAAATGTCTCAAAAATTTTAAAGTGATGATTACTTCAGCCAACTCTAGATCATGTTTTGGATAGTTTTTCTTATGAACATTCAATTTCCTTGAAGCATAGGAAATGACTTTTTCATTTTCTATCAACAAATAGCCCGAACCCTTCTTCAAAGCATCACTAAATATCCTAACAAGTTCTCCACTTGTGGGTAGTGTGAGAATGAGCGCAATGGTAACCCTTCTTTTCAACTCCTTGAATCTCTCTTCACATTCATCACTCCAAGAAAACATTTCTCCCTTCTAAGATATCTTGGTAATAAGGTTGGACAATCGTGGGAAATTTCTCCCAAATTTGAGATAATATCAAGCTAACCCAAGGTAGCTACAAATATCTATTACTGATGTCAGTCTTCTCCTTTACTCACTTTCAAATGTCTTAGAGGGATCCAAAGATATCCCATTGCTTGTGATGATATGACCCAAGAATGAGACCTCCTTCATCCTAAACTCACAATTGATGTACTTTGCATAGAGATTCTCCTTTCACAAGCTCTCTATTATAGTTCTTAGATTCTCCTCATGATCCTCCTTGGTTTTGGAGTATATTATAATATCATATATAAGGACCACCCCAAATTCTTCGAGGTAATCCCTAAATACTCTATTCAACAAGTCTATGAAGATTACTAGAGCATTAGTGAGTCTGAAATGCATTACTATGAATTCATAGTGACTGTTTGTTTGTATGAAAAGCATCCTTGTGGATATCCTCCTTACACTACTGGAATAGAGAGCTATACCAACACTATGGTGCCAAAGGTTTTATAAAACCATTGGAATATGTGGATTATAGACCTCTTTCCTAACGGTTCAATTAAACTATTGGGATATCTCACAATTGGACCACTTTTACCAACGGTTTACATAAACTGTTGGTAAAACATACACTTTTCCCAACGGTTCAATCAAACGTGTGGAAAACCTGAGAATCAACCACATTTTCCCAACGGTTCAATGAAACCGTTTGGAAAACTACATATTCAATCACCTTTACCAATGTTTTCAATGAACCATTGGTAAAGCATAGTTTTCCCAATGGTTTTTAAAAACCGTTGGGAAAAATTCACTCCGAATATAGAGTGCCCCCAATTATCTCTTCACACAACTGCAACCCTAAAATTGATTCTTTCCCGATGCCCCCAATTCTCTCTTCACGCGACTATGGCCCTACTATTGATTCTTTCCAGACACTCTCTCCTTACAAGTATGAAACTCCATCCATCCTCTTTGATCAAACAATTTTTCTGTTCTAGACTTCAAATCTGTAAGTCCTATCTCAGTTCTAATGTTCGTCATCTATTGTTTTTATTTTCTATTTTTATTTGACCTAAACGTGAGGGATCTCTCTATACCCAGATTGAGAAACTCATTCCACTTGATAGATCCATCTTAAATCAAAGAATTTTGTAGTTCTACACTCTAAATCTGTAATTACTACCTTTGTTTAAATGTTTTGCATCTATTATTTTTGTTTTCTGTTTTAATTTGGTATAAACCATTTTGTGATGTTTATGGCATCAAATACCCAACAAGTGCAATTTGATTTGTTTGTTGTTTTTCTTCAATACTTATTCTTCATGATTGTATGGATCAACATTATTTGAAGTCTACATAGCCAATCCTTCCGTGTATTTAGTGAACCATTTGAACCAATGGAGGTGCTGGTGAAATGTATCCCCACTAAAAGATGTTAAAGAGTTTGTTTAGTCATATTGTCTCGAGGTAGTTAATGGATATAAGGATGTTTCATGTGAAGTGATTGTGGACGATTGGAGTTGTTTCTAGGTGGCTTTCCATTTATTTAGTGGGGTGATATGGTAGTTTCTATGGACATTAGTTTAGTTCAAAAAATGGATATGTGTTTTGTATTTATTGTTTTTGGTCAAGGAATAATGAGAAGGTTACTGATATTGAGGATGAATTGGATATTGGTTGGGTGATGGATTGGAATTGTGATGTTTTTTGGATTGGTTTTAGATAATTTTCAACGAATTATATGGGGATTTTCTCTATTTAACAAAGCCCCCCTCCTCCTGGACCATGGACACCCCCCTCTTGGACCCTAGACACCCCCTCCTAGAACTTGGACAACCCACCCCCTCTTTCCTGAAACCTGGATAGCCCCCCCTCCTGGACCTTGGACAACCCCCTCAACCCTCCACCCAAAATCTTGTATAGTCCCTCCTCCACCCTCCACTCGGGACCTTGTATAACCCCTCCACCCTCCTCCATGGTCCCCGGATAGCCCCTCGGACACCCCCCAGATTGCCCCTGCGCTCTTCCATAGACCCCAGAAAGCCGCACCGGACATCCCCCCATGCTCCTCCTCGGTCCCCGAACAGTCCCCCGGGCAGCCCCCTATACATCCACCCCACCCTCCTCCCTGGACCCCGGACACCCCCCCGGACCCCCCCCCCCCTGAATAGCCCACTAGACTGCCCCTGGACAGCCCCCACCCTCCTCCTTGGTCCTCAGATATCCCCCCGAACAGCCCCCGGATAGCACCCCACCCCCTCCTTGGTCCCTGAACATCCCCCCGGACACCCCCCTCCTCCTTGGCCCCCAGAAAGCACCCCGGACAGCCCCCCCTCCTCCTTGGTCCCCAAACTGCCCCCGAACACCCCACATACAGCACCCCCCCCCCCCCCGCCCACCCTCCTCCCTGGACCCCTTACAACCCCACCACCCTCCTCCCTAGACCCCCAATAACCCCCAGACACCCCCACCCTCCTCCTTGGTCCCTGGACAGCCCCTCGGACATCCCCCCACCCTCCCTAGACCCCAGATAGCTCCCCGGATAGCCCCCACCCTTCTTCCATGGACCCCGGACAGCCCCCGGACATGAATAACATTTTCCATTTGTAATATTGTGTATGCAAGTAAATGAGAGACATATGCCTTATCTATAATTCTATTACAAGTTGATTAAATTTTATACCTCATGGATGATATGTAATTGTAGGCATGTTGATTACACATGCATTTTTTATTTCTATGATCATGCAATGTTATTTAGGATTATTCCATTTTTTGTATGTCTTGAACTATATGAATTTCTTGGAAAGATTATTAGCTCATGCTCATCAAATGCATGTGATGATATTATTTAATATGAATACAAATCATGGTTGTACATTCTCCATGTTATGTGAATTATTCCTTGTTTGATTTGGTTTACTTGTTAATTGTTAGGATAAGACATGGGTTACATGTTAAGGACTCCCGGATAGACTCGTCATGCTTAGGAAGAATGATCCATGAGTCATATGTGATGTGTATGAGTCAACCCCGCCTCAATCCAAAGCACGGTGTGGCCGGCACCACTCAAAGTGTCTCTCATTTGTTTAAAATGGACTTTATTTTGAGTGAAAACAACAGTTGACATATGGAAAACCAACCAAATTATTTCAGACTCTATTGAAACTTTAAAAAATGATCCGTGGGTAATATGTGATGTATAGGAGTAATCCTCACCTAAATCCAAGCCGCGGTGTGGTCAGGATCACTCAAATTGTCTCTATTTTGTTTAAATTGGACAACATTTTAAGTACATAAAGAAAACCAACCAAATGGATTTTGATTGTGTTGATACTTTAGAACAATGATATATATTTAATATGCGACGTGTACGAGTCATCTCTGCCTCAATACAAGGTGTGGTGTGGTTGACACCACTCAAAGTGTCTCTTTTTTCAAAAGGTCATCATTTTAAGTGAAAAAAACACGTGACATACGGAAAACAGACCAAAGACATTCAGATTCTGTTGAAACATTAGGGAAACGATCCATGATTCATATTTGACATGTATGAGTCAACCCTGCCTCAATACTAGGTGCGGTGTGGCCGTCACCCCTTGAAGTGTCTCTCTATAGTTTAAAATGGACTTCATTTTAAGTGAAAACAACACGTGGCATACGAAAAACTGAACAAAGAGATTCTTATTGTGTTGATAATTTAGAACAATGATCCATGGAACATATGTGATGTGTACGAGTCATCCATGCCTCAATCTGAGGTGTGGTTTGGCTGACACCACTCAATGTGTGTCTCTTTTGTTTAAAATGGACTTAATTTTAAGTGATAACAACAAATGACATATAAAGTAAGACCAACCACATATTGAATGTGTTTTTTCTTTAGTAAAATGACCCATGAGTCATATGTGACGTGTATGAGTCAAATTTGCTGCAATCCTAGGCTCGTTGTGGCCGAAACCAATAAAAGTGTCTCTCTTTTGTTTCAAAAGGATATCATTTTAAGTGAAAAACTACTGACATATGGAAAGCTGAACAAACGTATTCGGATTCCGTTGAGACTTTAGGGCAACGATCCATGAGTCATATGTGACATGTACGAGTCAATACAGCCTCAATCTGAGGCGTGGTGTGGCCAAAACCACTTTAAGTGTCTCTCTATAGTTTTAAATGGACTTCATTTTAAGTGAAAACAATAACTGACATACAAAAAACCAATCAAACGCATTCGTATTTGGTTGAACCTTTCGGAAAACTTTCCATGATTCATTATTGATGTGTACGAGTCATCCCATCTTCAATCTGAGGCCTGGTGTGGCTGACACAACTCAAAGTGTCTCAGGGTTATTTGAAATGGACAACATTCAATACTTGAAATCATATTTTTCCCAAAACTTATATACCAACGGTTCCTTGAAAGCTGACCAAACGCCTTAGGACTCTGTTGAAACTTTAGTAAAACGATCCCTTGGTCATATGTGACATGTACGAGTCAACCCCGCCTCAATCCGAGTCGTGGTGTGTCCGGGACCACCCAAACTGTATCTCTATTGTTCAAAATGGACTAAATTGTTAGTGATATCAACAACTGCCATACGAGAAACTGACCAAACACCTTCGGATTCTGTTGAAAAATTAGGAAAACGATCCATGGGTCATATGTGATGTGTAAAACTCAACCTGGCCTCAATCCGAGGCACTGTGGGGCCAGGACCACCAAAATTTCCTCTCTTTTGTTCCAAATGCACAATATTTTACGTACATATGCCAAACCGATCAAACGGATTCTGATTGTGTGGAAACATTTGTAAAATTTTCCATGGCCCATATGTGATGTGTACGAGTCAACCTCGACTCAATACGAGGCCCGGTGTGGCCGACACCACTCAATGTGCCTCTCTTTTGTTTAAAATGGACTAAATTTTAAGTGAAAACAACAACTGACATAATCCAAACTGACCAAAAACCATCAGATTCTATTGAAACTTTAGGAAAACGATCCATGGGTCATATGTGATGTGTACGAGTCATCCCCGACTGAATCCGAGTCGTGGTGTGGCTGGGACCACTCAAACTGTCTCTCTTTTGTTGAAAATGTACTAAATTGTAAGTGAAATTACAAACTTTCATATGGGAAACCAACCAAACGCCATTGAATTCTGTTGACACATTAGGAAAACGATCCATGAGTCATATGAGATGTTTAAGAGTAAATCCTACCTCAATCCGAGGCGCGGTGCGGCCGACACCACCCAAACTGTCTCTCTTATGTTAAAAATGGACAATATTTTACGTACATACGCCAAAATGATCAAACGGATTCTTATTGTGTTGTAACATTTGGACAACGATCCATGGCTCATATGTGATGTGTACGAGTAAACCATGCCTCAATCTGAGGTCCGGTGTGGCCGACACCACTCAAAGTGGCTCTCTTTTGTTTAAAATGGACTTAATTTTAAGTGAAAATAACAACTGACATACACCAAGCCAACCAAACGCCTTCGAATTCTATTGAAACATTAGGAAAAATATCCATGGGTCATATGTGACGTTTACGAGTCAACCCCACCTCCATCCGAGTCGCGGTGTGTCCGAGACCACTCAAACTGTCTCTCTTTTGTTTAAAATGGGCATAATTTTAAGTGAAAACAACTGGCATAGTCCAAACCAACCAAAAGTCTTTTTATTCTATTCAAAATTTAGTAAAACTATCCATTGGTCATATGTGACGTGTATGAGTCAACCCTGCCTCAATCCGAGCCGCGGTGTGACCGGGACTACTGAAACTGTCTCCCTTTTGTTCAAAATGGACTAAATTGTAATTGAAATCAACAATTGTTATATGGGGAACCGACCAAACACCGTAGGATTCTATTGAAACACTAGGAAAACGATCCATGGGTCATATGTGATGTGTACGGGTCAATCCTGGCTCAATCTGAGCCATGGTATGGACGGAACCACTCAAACTATCTCTCTTTTGTTTAAAATGGACATAATTTTATGTGGAAAAAACAACTGACATACGCAAAACCAACCAAACGACTTTTAATTCTATTTTAATGTTAATAAAACGATCCATGGGTCATATGTGACATGTATGAGTCAACCCCGCCTCAATCCGATCCGCGGCGTGACCGAGACCACTCAAACTGTCTCTCTTTTGTTCAAAATGGACTAAATTGTAAGTGATATCAACAACTGACGTACGAGAAACTGACCAAACACCTTAGGATTCTATTGAAACTTTAGTAGAACAATACAAGGGACATATGTGATGTGTAGAAGTCAACCCTGCCTCAATCCGAGGCACCGTGGGGCCGGGACCACCCAAACTGCCTCTCTTTTGTTACAAATGGAAAATATTTTATGTACATACGCCAAACCGATCAAACGGATTCTGATTGTTTTGAAACATTTGGAGAATGATTCATGACTCATATGTGACTTTTATGAGTCAACCCCGCATCAATCTGAGGCCCAGTGTGGCCGAACCCATTGAAAGTGCCTCTTTTTTTTAAAATGTAATTAATTTTAAGTGAAAACAAAAACTGACATACGGAAAACCGACCAAATGCCTACGGATTCTATTGAAACTTTAGGAAAACTATCCATGGGTCATATGTGACGTGTACGAGTCAACCCATCCTCAATCCGAGGTGTGGTGTTGCTGGGACCACTAAAACTGTGTCTCTTTTGTTGAAAATGGACTAAATTGTAAGTGAAATCAACAACTGTCATACGGGAAACTGAACAAACGCCTTCAGATTCTGTTAACACTTCAGGAAAATGATCCATGGGTCATATGTGATGTGTAAGAGTCAATACCACCTCAATGAGAGGAGTGGTGAGGTTGACACCACCCAAACTGTCTATCTTTTGTTAAAAATGGACAATATTTTTCATACATACGCCAAACTAATCAAACGGATTCTGATTGTGTTGAAAAATTAGGACAATGATCCATGGCTCATATGTGACATGTATGAGTCAACCCCGCCTCAATCCGAGTCCCGGTGTGGCCGACACCACTCAAAGTGTCTCTCTTTTATTTAAAATCGACTTAATTTTAAGTGAAAACAACATGTGACATACGCCAAACCAACCAAATGCCTTCGGATTCGGTTGAAACTTTAAGAAAACGATCCATGGGTCAAATTTGACGTGTATGAGTCAACCCTGCCTCAATATGAGCCACATTGTGGCTAGGACCACTCAAACTGTCTCTCTATTCTTCAAAATGTACTAAATTGTAAGTGATATCAACAACTGACATACGGGAAACAGACCAAATGCCTTTGGATTCTGTTGGAACTTTAGGAAAACGATCCATGGGTCATATGTGATGTGTAAGAGTCAAACCCGCCTCAATCCGAGTCACCGTGAGGTGGGGACCACCCAAACTGCCTCTCTTTTGTTCAAAATGGATAATATTTTACGTACAAATGCCAAACCGATCAAACAGATTCTGATTGTGTTGAAACTTTAGGACAATGATCCATGGATCATATATGACGTGTACCAGTCAACCCATCCTCAATTCTAGTCCTGGTGTGGTACTTATGGAGTCACAAGTGATGAGACTCCTATGAAAATACATTTTCTCCATATATTATAAAAGTGGTTGTCATATGAATATTGAAATGGGTGTAAATAATATTTGATTTATTGAAACTCTGATTCAACTATACTGGATGATTGTTGCAATATAAAGATTCAAATGGGGAATTATTCACCATGTCTCTAGTAAAAAAGTTGGTGTTATTTTTTGTTGTTTTAAGTCTATCAGTGTTTTTAGTGGTGTTTTTTATACAGGTGTATGCACTAGAGGGGCTACTGGAGGGGCTTCGGTGCAACAATTTTGGAAATACAAAATACCAAAGGATGTAAACCGTTGGTATACTTTGAGAAAGAATTATACCAACGGTTCAATAATCCGTTGGTAAAAAACTATACTTAAACATATTCCAATGGTTTCATTGAAACCGTTGTGAAAAAGCTATACCAACGGTTTACAACTGTTGGTATAAGATCAAAATCATTGAATTCCCAACGGTTTTATTACAACCATTGGGAAAAAAACTATACCAACGGTTGTGAACCGTTGTTATAAGATCAAAATTATAGAATTCCCAATGGTTCTAAACCATTGGGTAAACCTATACCAACGGTTCTTGTTGAACCGTTGGGAAATCAATACATAGAGTGGGATATCCCAACGGTTTACTTCAAACCGTTGGTATATATCTTTCCCCACGCCTTACTTCCCTACGGTTTGGAAAACCGTTGGTATAGAATATACCAACGGTTTTCCAGCCTATACCAACGGTTTAGAACAGTTGGTATATCCTCTATTTCCAAGAGTGTTATTTACCCTTACTTGGTAATATCCCGACTGCAAATCCACCTTGGAGAAGTATTTTTCTTCACATAGATGATTGAAAAAGTCATCAATGCGTGGCATAGGATATGTTTTTTATCTTGCTTTTTTTGAGCTCATGAAAATCAATGAAAATGCACACTGTCACATCCTTCTTCATGATGAAGAGGACCGGTGCACCCCATGGTGAAACACTATGGTGTATAAACACTTTATTCATATTCTCCTATAGTTGTTTCTTCAGATCCTGAAGATTGACAATAGCCAATCTGTATGGAGTCTTGGATATTGTCAATTCCCCAGGTATACGAAAAATTGACAATTCAACATATCTTCTAGGAGGAAGACCATGCAATTACTTAGAAAACACTTCATCAAATTCCCTCACAATAGGCATGTCTTTAAGGATGGTTTCTTTTTTAGACTCAATCATCTGAGAAAGATATGTGTAATCATAGGGCCATAATATCCACACTTGAGATTATGGTTCTAAGGAAGATTCATCCTCCTCCTTTCACTTGTATAGAATCGGGGGGTCAATTCATCATATGGAGAGTAATTTTCCTGTCACCCCAATTTATATTGACTCTATATAAGGAAAGCCAATCCATTCCATGAATTACATGAAATTCCACAAGAGTGAGTATGATGAGTTTCTCTAGGAAGCTCAATCTACAAATTATGATAAGGAGGAGTTATATTAATGGGTCCCAATTATTTTCCCATTTTCTATTTTCACCAACATCTTTACTTCCATGATTTGTGGTGGTAGTGAGATTGTTCTACTAAACTTTTAGGATATAAAAGAATTCACAGAAAAATGAACGATAGTCCACTGTTTAACATTTTTATATTGGATCTACTTTATCTAATATGGACATGGGATGAGTACTTTAAACTATTAAACACATAAAGGGGAATCCAATAAAAATGGCAAACTTATAAATTAAATTTATTTCCTTAACTTATGAATTTATTGGCTTCAATCTATGTTATCCATGATATACTTCCAAACATATATTCTTAGGGGAATTATTTATTCCCTTAACAATAGTTCATACAAAGATTATGAATTTACCAAAGCATATCCCCCAGTAGTATCATAATCAAGAGTGCATCAATCCCCATTGTCGTTCCCCACTTCCCGTTTGAGTCTAACTCAAAGCGGTGTTTTTGGGTATTACTACTAGCCATATCTCTGCCAGAGCTACCTCTACCCACTCATATCCAAGCATAGATGTATTTTCATGATAAACCAATTACATATTACTCATAAAAATTTAGGGATGTTTTTATTATACATAGACTTATCCCTAAGGATTTCACATTGGTTTTCTAATCCTAATCCCAAAAATATCTAAACCTGTCATATGATACTATCTATATCAACCCTACTATTTTTACACACTTTAACATGATTTATTGCATAAAATTTCACTTAAGAAAACTCTGAGAATCGATAGGTCTAGTTTTTTAGGAAATTAGGGACATTACATGACAATATAAGACATAAAAATACAACATCTTTATTGGAAACTTTTCTTACATGACTACAACATTCCCTCGAACATAAAATTGCATGGGATCACCTAAGGACTTTTATAAGAAAGGGGTGAGCTATAAAGACCAGTAAGGAAGTAAACAAGGAATAAAATGAAGAATATAGAAAATTTTATGAAATATTTATATCAATAGAGTTCAAGAGAAACATGAATATAACGGCATGATGAAGCATGATTATCATAACATGGAAATGTGCCATCAACATTTTACATGATATTAGCATGATCCAAGGATCATTTCACATGGATAATGAGTAAACTATCATTAGAAATAGAATTATAAAGATTAAACCCTCATTTCTATTGATGTATGATGATACTAATCTTTACCCAACACATTGGAGTGCTATCAGGGCACACCCTTCTTAATCATTTCATTTCATGCATAAGTTTGCCACATTGATCAAACAATATAAAGTCATTAAACATTATAATTTATTCCATGAATAAGAGATTATGAATACATAAATTTATGTCCTCAATCAACAAGTACATGTGCAAAATGTTGAATACCCTTGATAGAGAAATGGGTATGGTATTCAATTACACGATGATTTTGGCATGGAAATTTAGTGTAACTTCGATAGCAAAACGACATCAAATAGAAATCATAAAATTGATTTTTGAGAGATAAAAGGATCTATCGTCATTTAAACATGAAATATACAGTAATATGGTCATTGAATAAAATATCCAAACAAATGTAATGGAATTTAGATGCATAAAATAAAATAATTTCTTGGATGTAAATGAGGAGAGATAAATCCCTTACAAAAATTTTCATTGGTAACGGGTGTACATAGGAAGAATTAATGAACGATAAAGGGGTATCTAATCATTAAAACATAAATGGGGAAGTATGAGGAGGTTATAAATCATACCCTAACATTTTTAATTGAAAATAAATGGGTATAACACCATAAAAAATTTGGAAAAAAATGAGAAAGAAAGAATCCCCTTACTTGGAAGTGTGATCGAAAGGCTTAGGATAGGCTTGAGAAGGGATTCTTGGGAGAATGGGTACCTTGGGAGGATTTTAGAGTGGATTTTATGATAGGGACATGTTAAAATGGTTTTTAGTGAATAGAAGTGGGATCTGGGGTGGTTTTATATTGGAAAAGAGAGGGAATTATTTATTATTTAGGTTTTGGACACCACAAATTAAACAAATCAAAACCACAAACCAACCCATGTTTTATGCCCATGATTTTTTTCAAATGGGAGTGGAAAACAGTATTTTATAATTCCAACTACATAAATTCTTAAAATATTAGGCTTTCATATGTGGAGGTGAGTCACACTTTCAAGGAAATCATTTTTAAATTTAAAATGTTTTATATGTCATGGAGGGTCCAATAAGGCACTATAAAATTAACCAAAAAAATAAACAATCACGTGATTTTAAGGGTAAAAATATATATTTTCCTAAAAACCATTTTATAGTATTTTATTACAACACTATTGGGTCATTATGATGTCACAAAATACAATATATATTTAAATCGTATTTAATTCTTACATAAAAATTTGACTGTCTCGGAAAATTATGAAAACCTTTGGAAAATTTCAACATCTCAATTCTAAAAAAAATATTCATTTTATCTCAATAATTTTATTTATATGTGTATTTTTACTTTTAGAATAATAATAGACATTTATTCAAATTTCATTGGTTTTGAAAGAAAAAACAGTTTCCAAACACTAATAAAAATTACCATTGTATTCATAAAAATTATAAGATCATTTATATTTAATAAAAAGTAATTTAGTAATAATATTATTTTATTAAAATATTATTTTATTTAAAAAATCATTAATTTATCAAAATATATTTCTTAATTGAATATTAACTAAAAATACTATTTTTTTTAAAACCCATTTACAAAGTAAAAATAATGAAATGAATGTATATTCTTTATTCAAAACATAAGGAACATAATCATAATTATAAGGTCTTGTTACATAACCCCTTTTGACACCCACATAATACCTAAGGGTAAGGTGTGCGATCGTGACAGACTCTTGTGGTGGCTCAGATAACATCACCTGGATGGTAATCTCTATAAACATCCACTTCTCATGTTGGCGGTTCCGTTCATTCTTAATTTGTTAATGATCATCTTGGTCTTGGTGAAGAGTAAAGCCTAGTGATGCCACCTGATTTATAGTCTTCGAAAAATGATCTTCTGTTTTGAAATTATACTGGATGAGGCCATCGTTTCCTTTGGCTGAGTAAATTGTATTTGTTAAAGCCCTATATTTTAACTACTCATGTGATCGTAGTTCAATGGATATATTAGAAATGATAAAAATGCTTTATGGTATTCTAACATACAAAATCGTAAAACCAAGGAAGTTCATATTTTATATAACCATTTTACATAATAGTAAATTTAATTAGATCAAGAAAAACTTTCATTAATAAATGTTTGGGTCATTACAAAAACTATTTTCTCTGCCTTTGTCATGACATGTACTCTTCTAGAATTAGAAATAATGGGGTAGTTATTTGACCATGAATGCCTTTCCATAAGTGAAATAATTTTAGAGGATGATAAATATTATTTTTGGGCCATGGGTGTAGATGAAAATTATTGTTCCATGGGTGGGTATGGGTTCTATAAGACATCATAGGGGAGCTGTTGCAATAATTCCATGGATCATCATGGTCGATTAACTATAGTGTCACCAAAATGTATTAGGACTTACAATGACAATATTGGTGTCCTAGTATGAATTGTAAGATTATCGACTTCATCACTTGGTGTTACACTTGTCATATGGTGATGTAGGAACATCAACATCCATGAGGGATTTCATAGCCATTGTCTATTCTTGAGTGAAAATGGGACAATGTTTCAATGGATTTCATAACTGGTCTACCCAGATCACCTTATGGCAACAATATAGTGTGGGTTGTACATGATTATTTTAATAAGTGCACACAATTTTTTCCTACGAGAGACAAATTAATGGTAGATACGATAAGAAGTATGTACATTAGTGAGGTTATACATCTTCATAGATCTCCTCATTATATCATTTCTAACGGAGATTCTCATTTCAAATCATGATTCTTGAAAGGGTTATAGAATGTTGTGGGTATACAAGTGATTCTAATCATGGACAATCACCCATTGACCAATGGATAGATGGATCGTATGATCCATGTGCTATATGACATGATCTATGCTTGTGATCATAACTTTTGGGGATCATGGGAGAAACACATTCCCTTCATCATATTCTCTTATAAAAATATTTGTTAGGATAACCTTGAAATGTATCCCTATGAAGCCTTATATGGTAGTCCTTTACACTCACCACTATTTTAGATATAGGTAGAGGAGGCAGCTATGATTGGACTACATCTCATTCATGAGACTATAGAGTAGGTCCAAATGAGAAAAAATCTAATGATAACTAATTAGTCTATACATCAAACACATACCAAAAAACTAAAGCTACATCTTTATTTCATGGCCAGTGACTGGGTTTTCTTATGAGTCTTTCCTAGGTTAAAAAATAAACATATTCAGAATCTGGGTAAGATCTCAATAAGTCTCATTAAACCCTTAAATTTTATGAAAGAGATCAGACCAGTGGATTACCAGTTAGTGCTTCCTTATAGATATCAGTCAATACATGATGTATTTTATGAATCTCAACTTAGCAGATACTATCTAGACCCAACACATGTCTTTCATCTTGATTATGTTCAATTTCATATATATTTTTTCTTCTAAGATTATCTTATTCGTATTGATGGTCAAATAATAGAGACATTCTTTGTAAGATTAGTTCATATGGTAAAGGTGTTATGGGAGAACGATCGAGTGCCGAACAAGACCGAGGAATGGGTAGATAATATGTGAGCTTGATGACCAACACTCTTTCCTGACAACTCCTATTTACCTTTATAAGGACAACTAATAGAGGAGTTTCTTTATGTAGGGGTGTTTGTAATGAAATTTTTTCATGAAGGTAAAGATAGTTTGTTTTTCATTTAAAATCCTTAGTGTAATCATGGTAATTTTGTATAATTGTTAAAGGAATGCCCCGTGAGAGTTTGGGTCTTGTTCGAATCCTGGAGTTCCATAGAAATGGGACAAATACTGGGCTATATAGTTTGTAGAAACTGTGTGGAATAGCATGATGGGTTTTTCTGATACCATGTGGTTTTAGATAGTGTAACCTATAGGATTCACGGTTCTTTTGTATCCCCGACACCTGAGGTGAATAATAGTGTCAGTCTGCTGAGTTTCAGGACATAACAATTTTTCGTGGTTTGTGCCTGATATGTTAAACCGTGTTTTAGACCCTATAGTGCAAACCCTTATATTAGTAACATGAGCATGGTTTGTGCACAGTTTTCAACCCTTAACCAAAAACTATGACCCCCTTATATACTGTTGAAATGTAAAAAATTACCTAAATAACATCGAGAACCGTATTTATTTTTCTATCTTTTTCTTCTATATGATGAAACATTCCATCCTCCTTCATTGATCCCTTTTTGTCACAAATTTATTATTTTAGTTCTCTTTCTAGTCTATTGTGTGTTTCACAATCCATTGAAGGCATTTGAATCCTTAAGGTATTCTCTCCCTTCCTCTTACCTTCTATATAACTATTCCTCCAAAATAGTTTTTTTGTTTAACTGATGTCTCATTTCCCATATTTTAAAGGCTTTAGAACATTTCATATATCTCTTCTAATCTACTTTGAATCTAAGGATAATATTGAGTGAGGATTCTCCTACATCCTTGAGGTAGGTGGTCACATCGTTTTCCCTATGATTTTTGATGATTCATAGCTATGTCGTTGTGCTGGACACTGGCTTTTACCAATCATCCCATTTAATTTGGTTCTATAATATCAAATTGAACATATCACCTTGATATAAACTTATTAATATTTGTTTAAGAAATTAGTAGTGATAGAAACCATTTATGGACACCCCATGGGTGTGACAACTTACATTTCCCTTTATCGTCAAATGTGAGTATGCCCAATTCTCCTCTTAAGAATTTTTCTTACCTTTTAAATTGAATTTCCCTAGTTATATACATGTTTATAGGATCTAAAACACCACTTAGGTTTTTGGATTGGTCTATGTTTAGAATTAACTAAGTAGGAAATTCCTTCTTAGACCACGTAATCATTCCAATGGGCCACTCCCTTATGCTTAAATTGAAATTCCATGTTATATGAATTAAATTGATTAGTTTACATAGGTTGGATCATTCATGATGGTGGATTACATTAAATGAAATGCTTTATAATTGATGCTAAGTCAACACATTCTCTCATGGTTTGTTATATTCTTACACGAAAATGCTAATGCTTTGTATGTAATAGAATATAGATAATGAGATGCATGAGAGGTATTTCCTTGAGCATTATATTATAAATAAGATATTTCTTGATAAGGTTGTGGTATGATTGTAATGGACTATTGAGCGTGGAAGAGTCATCCTCCCAAGCATCAGGATTTGAGCATGACATCTCACAATATTAAGACTATTATGAAGTTACACATAACATGCCACATTGCGTTGTTCGAGGGATGACATGATGGATAACTCACCATCCTGAGTGCCACGCATGAAATATCATTATCATATTGGGATGTGGAGAATGTAACCTACTACACAATATTTTAGTCTCATTAGTCTGGTCATGGATGTTTGAGTTATGCCCCGTTCTATCCAATACTTATTTTTCTATGTATATAGACAGTTCTGTCCACACATACTTTTTTATATAGGTGGATGCACTATAAAACTAAACTATATATATATAATTTACTATGTATAGTTTGACATGATCAGACACTTCTACCAGCTATAAGATAATGTATATTGACCTTCCATGTTTTATATAGGAACCTAAGCAGTATGGTGATTTATTTCAGCATTGTTTTATTGTTCTTATTATACCCGCACACTTTTTAGTTACAAGTACTACTTTTATTACTGTAGATACCATTGGTGATGACCCCCTAATATTTTTATCTCACACCCTACTCTGGGTGCCTTTTGTACTAGAGAATATTATCCATCTATGGGTATTGATAAGTGAGAATACTCTACTTCAGGTTGTTGATTTGGTTACATATTGTAGGAGCATATGATCAGAGGAATGATCATGAACTCAAGATGCTTCAATAGTAGTTTTTTTTAGTTTTTTATGTTATGATTTTATAACTTTTCCCCAATTCCCTTTGGGTATTTCAGTATTACATGCATCTTGTATTGACACTATCATAGAGGCTTTTGATATTATTATTCATTTGATCTGTTTTTTTATTCTTACACTGATTTATTTATTTTTTATGTTTGTGATATATGATTCTTCTAATATTTTATATTTATCAATGTATCGATTGTGCCAATATGATAAGAGTGTATTGTCTCCCCCCAATACTACCATTACACCCTTTCATCTGGTCACTATCCTCTTGAATATGAGTAAGCATTATTGATGCCATGTGACCCTCCAGCATGGGGCATGAGTAATTTGGATTCTAATTTTTGGATTCCACACCTGTTCCACATTATGTTAATTAAAAAAATTTCTCTTTAATGAATTTTATATCATTTAATAATATCTTTCAAATTATTTTATGGATTTTAATCTACAATTACACTTAACTTTTTTCATTATTGTTATTATTTAATTAGAATGGTTTATCATTGGTAGTTACAAACATTTCTTATTTCTACTACATTTATAATTTGATGATACTCTTATTAGTGTATAATTTATATCTTCTAAAACATGTATATTCTTCAATGGGAAAAATTAAATATCTCTTTAACTAACAATTAAACCTACCTCTTCTCAAATAATCCATATTAAGGAAAAAATTTGAATCAAATAATTACTTTATTTATTTATTATATCATTTAATATAGAATTGATTCATTTTTGTGGAAGGAATACATATTGAAACATTTAAAATAAAAAATCCAACTGAGTCAGATAACATTATTAGTGATGATGATGAGTATTGGAGATACCAGATAAAGAACATTGGGATAAATACTTCAGTTGATTAATAGCATATTTTGGTATATAATAATAGGAATTAGTAGTAAGATATTTTTAACTCTACATGAGAGAAAAAATATGACTGTCATGAAAATTATAATGTCTATAATTCTTTTTGTGTTACATGACTATATAAACCTATTGTCATATATCATGTTGTGAAGCTGCTAATTGGATTTCTGGAATACTTTAGATAATTTATTTTGTGAATTATAATGTTTTGGAAACAATAAGTGAGATATTTGTCAGATATTATAAGAAATATTATTTTATATAATGATAATCATTTATTGAGAGAAATCTATATTTTATTAAATAAATCATGGATCGATCTATCATGGTGAGTTATATATTACATATGAATAAATAGTGAATATAATTATTTCAATAAATACAAATGAGTTATAGTTTAAGATATCAATGACTAATTTCATTAGATATCTTACTAATTTATTTCATTAGGATCTTATCAAAAAAATATAGTATGAGAATATATTGAAGGGAGTTGATGTGAAGGAGAATTTGATGAATTGCGGTGTGTTTTATCCTAACTTTTATATAGTTACTAACTATATGTTACATACATTTAATAGTGTATTGAAATATTATTTGGATTTTATTAAAGTTATTTTTATTGATGGTTAACTTTATAATCATTTAATGAATATGAATAGGAATATCAGAAGCATATTTATTGGAATGATTATAAAAATATAAGAAATGATAATCATAAGATGTCTTAGAGATGATATGAAAAGAATTATTTTTTTCTATATATTTGTTATGACTATAAAAATGTAGGAAATAATATATAAGATTGTATATTATTTATGAAAAAGGATAAGAAATATTGTAAATCCTAAAAATGTAGTGGGGTGACTATTCTGAATGTTGCATCAATGTCTTAGAGTGCTAGAGAAGATCCTTCTTTTGACAGTAGTAATATTAACAGTGATATCAACTAGTTGATAATTAATTGCTATGAAAAAATCCATAAAATGAATTAAAATTTAAATGAAAGATAAATCCTAAATCTAATAAAAATTTAACATTTATAGTAACTATTATAATTCATTAAATGATGAATACGATACTACATCATTTGAAGAGATAATAGAATATGCAACTATCCCATAAAAATGATGTTTTATTATGTAAATACTATGAATGGGTTAGTCATACCATTATAATGATAATGATAATGATTATAAACTTTTTATTAGTTTAATGTGAAATAAATTTATATTTTATATTTAATTAATTTCCAAATCTTATTTATTGAGATGGATTTATTAGAAATCTACATTAAGATTTTACATCTCCTAGGATGTTTTTTGGAAACAAATTTAATGTATTTTAGACCATCAAGGATAACATTGTTAATTTTTATATGCAATCTATATTCTATAATTTTCAATGAGAGGGTTTTTTCCTAGAGATTTCACCATTTGTATGATATTTTAAAGAATAGATTATTGAAAAAATCATTTATCCTAGAATAAGGCTTAATAATTTAGAACCTGTAGAGAATAGATTAAGACAGAAATATCATTTATTCAAAATTGTGTACCTCTATATATTTTGGTTACAAAATTATAATTTTCCAAAATTTTATTAGTTAATAATGTTTTTGTACCAAAATATATGACTTATTTTTTTCAAGAAAAATGTATTAACAAAAATATAAAAATCCCCAAGTATATGAAAAGTAGTTTCTCGAAGTTTAAACTGTGAATCATATCTACAAACTAAGGTGGACTCGTGTTAGCAGATTTCCTTTTGACGAAGTGGTCCATATGTTATAAATGAGAATCTTACGTGTATATGTTCATAGTTAACAAGATATATGAGAATATGTTTTTGTATATGCATGATTTTTCATATAGTGATTACATATTATTTTAATTGAGGTTCTATGGAATATACATTGTATAAGTATAATCAAAATAATATAGTAGATTAAAATTCTATGTTCAATAAATAATAGAGATTGCGAAAAAGAAATATACCAGAGATTGTAGATTATAAAGAATTATAGTGGGTCCCCCTCAAGTAATAGTGGATGGCGGATCTTATTGACCACCTATAGTTAACTATAATGGTGGGCTCAAATCACGTTTACATGTTTCATGTTATCAATGTATAGTGAATTTTTTTATTTTTTAGAATTTATTATAAAATAAAATTTATATAAAAGAGAAATGATATGGTAGTGTTATCCCATTAATATATCTATAAAAACTGATCCATGTAATTATTTTTTGTCTATATACTATAAACTTTAATTATATTTACTATTTTTTTCTATGACATTGATAGGTTGAAGATTTAAATAGGATAATCTCAATGAGGTTTCCTATGTGCATCCTAAATTCAATGTTTGGATGCATTGGTTTGAATGAATTCTTTTAGTTTGGAATATTCTAGAGTTTTTTCTTCCCCGTAAATATTATAATGGTAAAACATCCAAGGATATGTGTTTTGAAACCCAAGTAGATTTATTGAGTTATATTCTTTTTATATTTTCGAATTCCAATTATATTTTTCATATGATATGGTTTTATAAGGTTTTATGTCATACCCAACTGAAACCCTTTGAGGTAACACTCTTATACTAAAACCTTAATATTTAGTGGTAGTAATTATTTCATATGTTATATAATTATAAGAAACATTATATAGAGTTACATGTCTAATGATATTGAAATAAAATCCTATAGGTTTAAAATTTATGATTATTTAATTTTGATTCACCATATGTTTCATATGAAGGTGAAAGAGTAGAAGAAATGGTAAAAGTGGAATTGGGGATAGATATATAGAAAGAAAAAAATATCATATTTATATTCCATTATCTTGGTAATATTATAATAAAAATAGGGTGGTAATAACTACATTAGAGTAGATAAATAATCCGGATTTTATGTATGAGAACCCATCATCGATGAAAATTATTTTCATGGTGTGGATGTCATTCGTCAAGATTATGATAGAAGGATGACCAATAGTGGATCACATCTATAAACCACTAATTTTAGGTATGCTCTATAATAAATTATGTTTTAAATCATTTTCAGGGATTCAATTGGGTTTTAAAGCATTGGTAGGTCACATGGAGAGGTATGGAGTGTTTCGGTTCTTTGGGGTGGACAATGGGTAGTGAAATTCCTTGGTCTAGGGTGTGGTTCCCTTGGAGTGCACATGTGCTATGGGTTAAATCCCAAAATCTCAAAGGAATTATGTTGTTTAAGGGTGGCCTTTGGAATAATACTTAGGGATTTTATGTGTAAAACATCAATAAGAGACCACACAATAACATCGTCCTAGTTTTGGTGTGTTTAAAACATAATCATTTATTTAAACACATCATAGTGGATCTACCTGGTGTGTTTTTTGACATCATATGATTAAAGGAACCAAGACCATTGATGTCCCCAAAAATTTCATTTTTTTGTAAAAAATGCATTTTAAATGTCTTATTCAATTGTCAATCCAAAAGGAGGATGCAAAACCCAAAAATTATAAAAGAATGAAATTTTATTCAATTAAATATGTAACACACAACACTAAGCATAAAAGGGAATACAAAAAACTAATTCATTATGATATATTTATTTAAAAATAAATTAAATATCTTTAATAGATTTGATTATACACGATAATTAGTTTAGCTTTCAGTACACGTATGACAAAGATTTATAGAAAAATATATATTATTATTATTATTTGTTTCTAATATAATAATATTTACTAAAATTTTGGAAAGGAGTGTATGAAAATAATTAAATAAAATTAGAAAATAAATATTTTACACATGTTTACTGATTATTTATTGACTATAAATAAAATAAGGGTCATCTAAAATAAAAATTAATATTTTTCAAAAAATTGTATTTTTATAAAAGATGGATTAGTCTCACATTGTGCACATAAATTAAAAATGATTTTTAAAACCTTTATAAAAATTATAAAATAAAATAAAAATAATATTTTTAATCATTATATCGACATTATCTTATGTTTTTTTGTGACTATATTGAAATGTTTTATTTTTTTATGAATATTAAACAACATCATTTTTTTAAATAATTTATATTGTTAAATTAAATTTTCAATTAGCTTCAAATGAAATTATTTAACTATTATATCATTTGATACAATTTAGGTCATCAACAACATTTTCTTATTTAATTTAAAAATAAGAAATTTATAAAATTGTGGATATTATCTTATTAAAAAACTGATTTCTCATCACGTTTGTAGGATTAATTTTAAATTAGAATTTCACACTTATGGAAATTTAATTTGTAAAAATTTATTACATATTTTGTAACATAATAATTTATAATTTCTAATAAGGTGAAATTAATTTTATTTCAAAATGAATAGTAAATGTAGATAAAATTAATAACATCAGTTATAGTTAAAATGCATTTTTAGTGAGGTTATAATAGAATGGTAAGAGTGAAAATGACCTAAAATATTATGTTAAAATTATTTAATGAATTTATTTTGACATTTTTCCTAAATTTCCATAAAATATAAAAATTCAATGCCACTTTTCTTTGAATATGACTCATATAATATGTCAGGTAATAAAATTGACAAAAAATATACATTTCTTAATTTTGGTAAATAGAAATCCTTTGGATAGGGACACAAAAAACATTGGTTTGGTTATAAATATTTTTTTTGAAATATAAATATGTTTTTTTCATTACCATAATTTATCTTTATTTTTTAGATATGAATTATTTACATAAAATGCATCAGAAATTCCAATGTAGTAATTATTTAGTTAATAATTAACTAAAATAATTGATACTAAAAATATAAAAGGTCAATTAAATTGAATGAATTACTGTATCCCATTAAATTTTATGTTGAATTTATCATGTTATAGAATTTTTAAATTTTTATATTCTAATTAAATCATTATATTCAAATATTTAAATTCAATTTAAATAAATAAGGTCAAAATTGACATTTATGTTATTTAATAATAAATTATATTTAATTTAATGATTTAAAATTAAAAAAATACTATATTATTCTACGTGAAATTTAAATTTTTTTATATATCAAATATATTCCATTTAGGTACAATTTTTTCTTTTATAATGAACATATTTATCCATAAATATTAAAAACATGGATATCACAGTTATGGTTAAAGTAATCTTTTTGCACGTTACGTGTACTTGTGTTAAAATTAATTTATAACAAACATAGAATTTATATTATATAAATTAGATGTAATATTTAGAATCATTGGGTCTAATTTATATAATAAGTATCATTTTATCTTATTATTAATGGATAAACATCCAAAGATATAAAACTAGTTACCGTAGGGAAAAGCAAAAATGTTAAAAATAAAGGAACATAGATGTTAAGGAACCAAATATTTAGAACGTGTATTTCATTGTGGGTTGGAGGTGTGGAAAGAAAATATAATCCTCCAAGAACACTAATTATAAATAATAGAGGCACATGATGTATGATTTACCTCCCAATAACGAATATGGTTTTATATTTACAAGAATTCCACTCCACCCAAAATATAAAAGGGAACTCACTCTATTCACTTATATACACCTATAAAGGAAAATATATCTTCCAAAAACTAACAAATTCACTCCAAAACATACCTATTATAAAAATACAATCTCTACATATTATATAAATATAAAAAAAGATGATTTAATGAAAACCATAGTAAGATACTCCAAGAATATATAATTTTCTTCAATGAACATATTCATTTTATTCCATTCTCCACCAATTTAAATTGTGTTTTAAATATTATAACATAATAAAATAAGTATCTACATATATGTAATTATTTTATGTTATTTGCTTAAAACATCTTACACTTTTTCCACATGTGTTAGGAAATTATATTTCTTGTGTGCGTCAGACTATTGCCTCCCAAATAGACATTATTTGTTTATCCATTTCCACATATTAAGGTTGTATATGATGAAATATATAATGTATATTTATTATATTTATAACATTATTAATGATATTGATGAACTATATCATATATATAATTTTTACTTTTCATTCTGTCGGATACACGATAACATTACTCGTGTGTACAGTGGACTACCGCCTTGCGAAATGATTTGATTTATCTTTCACTAATGCATCACATGGATGGTGACAATGATAATGTTAGTAATTATATGTGATATAAATGATATAATTTTTAAATTCATATAATATTTATAAATATTAAAATTAAATATCCATCATTTTCCTTCTTTACATTATACTTATTTAATGATTATAACATCATTCGTGTACATGTGGACAACCCCTTCACGAAGTGATTTGATTCAATTTTCATTAAAATACCACATGGATGGAATATATAAATGTATAATGTAGTATATAAAATATTTTGATAATTTTATAATGGTAAAATATTAATTACCTCATTTCAATAATACACATTGTTAAATTGAAACGTTACTCTTGCGTACGTATAACATACCATCTATTTTATAGTATCAGGATTGTTTTTCATAACCATCATTAATGATTTATTTTAAAGATAAAATATATGTAAAAATATTATAATTATGTCCTAATTATTATTATGTAGATGATATAATAGTATAATA
Organism: Viscum album; assembly: GCA_963277665.1. Taxonomy (NCBI): domain Eukaryota; kingdom Viridiplantae; phylum Streptophyta; class Magnoliopsida; order Santalales; family Viscaceae; genus Viscum; species Viscum album. The sequence goes on from OY728158.1 coordinate 550,885,125, forward strand.
TAAACAACAATTAGAACATTCATGAAAAATTATGCAAGAGAAAAAAGGAAATTATCACACGAAACAATGAAATTAATGAAAGATTATTAATGAATATGTGATAATATATTATAATAGGGTCAAATATTTTGTTATAAATATTAATATAGTTTCTATATAATTGAATGACACATTTAAAACCGTAAAAAAGAGTTTATATAATGGTCAGCCAAAAGGAAGTGTGAGGTAAGTGATTTCATAACTTAATTTTCACTCATTAGGTTAAACTTATTTTATATTTATTACATCAATCTAAGATTATGTGTATAATTACTTTTTACTATATTATGTAGAATTTGAAGATGTTTTACAAGTATTTTTAATTAAAACAAATAATATATTTATTATTTAATTCTAACATCAATTCTATTATCATTTTATGGGTTTATTTCACAATATCATTGAAATCAATATTCTTTATTCTTGAATATTAGTTGAAGGAATGTACTTTAACATTCCCAAATAAAACCTTTAATTTCAACCACCTATGGTTATTAAACTTCCCTTTTAATGTAATAGTACCATTTTTACACTCTTTATAAAGATAATTATTCTTTTAGAAGGTGGTGCCTTGGTCAAAGACCAAAGCACATTTTATTGAATAAAACGTAAATAAAGATTACAAGAGATGTGATGAAGGGATTTTTTTTACAATCTTTGTCAAATAGATGAAGTGAATTTGGAGGGAGGGTGTCCATCCAGGTTATGGTCTGATGAACACAGTTGTTGGAAAGGGAATTAACAACAACATTAGCCACTCTGAAAGTATGTGTAGCAATGTAGTCTATACCATGAATAGAGTCCATGCACTGCATCTAAATATTAATCAAAGGTTATGCAAGGTGAGTCACACCATTCCAGATTTCTTGGACAATGGTGGTAGAATCACTTTCAATCCATAGTTTTGTCTAGCCTTTTTGAATGGAAAACTTCACAGCATGAATTACTCTTTATAAATATACATGTTTTTTTTGAAAATTTAACTTATTTATCCCTTTGACCATGAATATATTTTCTTCCAAAACCATGTTTTTGACAAGTGTTTTAAAACAATTTTTATCCTTTTCATAATGATTTATCAAATTAATTTTCATCCATTTCTAATATTTACTAAATGTTTTTAATTTAACCAAATGTAATTTTCAAATCAATTCCATTTTGGCTTTTATCTAAAATGTGAATGGAATATTTTTTTAATTTACGAAACAATAAATTTTCCTAACATTTTTATTGTGAAAAATGAATATTATATTTAAATTTTCTATAATTTATCTAAATAAACATATTTAGGGCCATTATTTCTTGAATGAATCCGTTTCATTTTTACAATGTTATTTTTAACGAAAGTGATATTCAAATAAAAGGATTTTTAAAATATTTTTCAAAATGAAATGGATATTTTCATCATAACTTTTTAAAGATATTTTTATGGTAATTTTACCCATTAATGAAAATACTATTTATTATCACTCTAATAGAGATATTTTTTATTGATATTATCCTTAAACTTTATAAGGATGGTTTATGATTATTTTGTCTTAATAAAGAATTGACATTCAATTCCATGATTAATATTTAAAAGTCAATGACTTTCCCTTCAAATGTTCAATTTCCTCTAATTAGTGGAAATTTTTTTACGTGAATATCCATGTTATTTATATTTTTTATTTTTATTTCTTAAACCATATATCATTCTTACATACGGTGATTAATTTTAAATTTATTTGATTAACTATAGAAATATTGATAAATATTTACTCTTTACTCTATATGGGTACTTTATGATATAGAATATTTTATGAATTAAAATGAATTTTTTGATATATGAGGAATTATTTGGACATTTTTTACAAGGGTTTAGGACATTTTAATGAAATCCCCTTGATGCCTTGGTGATCTGTTGAGACAAAATTAGATAAAAACTCATATGTCTATGTAACTAGTGTGTATTAAATTGGATCATGAATGTACATTCCACAAGTATGTTCTAAACTATCTTTTAAAAGGACTTGATGTTAAAGGTGTCAGGTTCCTGGGAAACATGACATCCGATAACTAAGAATTTCCTTCATTAATAGTTTTGTTATTACTATCCGAAACATTTTCACTATGATATTTTATATAGATTCATTTCATTATCAATTATTTATTAAATGACATGTGATTTTTGTTATTTACCATTACCTATTTATTATTAGTTATTAATTCATGTAATCATGTTATTTAAATTGAATGTATGTTCTGTTATTTAACATTTTACAATGACTATTTTTATTTAATCACGGTGGCTTCCGTTGTACATAACCCTTAATGTGAATTTGAGATCTCCATTATTATGTTTCCTTTCTCAATAATAAAATAGGTGTAATATATTTTATATTCAAGGATATTATTGATGGAATATAATTATTCTATAAAAAACTAACATTTTAATTTGAGTAATGAAATGCCATAAAAAACACAAGTATATATCAAGTTTACCATGAATACTAATCTATTCTGTCTTTTAGGATGTAATTCCTTGTATCTTATGATAATTTAATAAAGTTTTCATTGGATCTATGATGTTGGGTTTGGAGTAACTATAGTTGGTAACATAGCAGTTTAGTTGCAAAATTGGAGACATTATTTAGGGAAAAGTGGATTATAGAATATAACAGTATGACCGAATATTAGGATAACTATAAAATATGATTATAATGGTTTTTCAAGGATTATATTATGTGGTATGTCTTATCAATACGTACCTATATGTATATTAGATGTGGTTTTGGAACTGTAGTAGATGTGACTAGGAGTGATAACTTTGAAAATAATATGTCAGAATTGACTCGAGCACTACCTCATCCATGACAATGATCCTTATTGTGCACCATATTTGACACTCTTGGGGGATTTGATTAGGATAATTCACATATTCTTTACAAAACATTTTAAATTATAAAAATTTATAATGAAAATAAATGACTTAGGTTAAGCATTAGACAATGTAATTAACTATAGGAAAATAAAAAAAATATTATTGTATTGGGACTGAAAAAAATTAAATTTCAAAAATATTTTTACCAATGGTTTTTTGAGATATAATAATAATAATAAATATTTTTATTATGTTAATATCATATATGTATTGATTAAATTATGTGTTTTAGGAACAATGATAGGTTAATGAGTTTAATATTGATTGTATGTTAAATGTATGAAAACATTTTTTTTAGTTTTATGTGGTTGGAATTTAGTAAGATTATAGACATCATGAAAAACATTATGGAAAGTATAAATTTTAGGGAAATTGTTATTTTAGCAATAATGACTCTAAATTTTATTTATATAAGATTAAATATATTGATAAACATTAGGGTTAATATGATTAGAAATTACATTGTAATAATAGTCAAATAACGTTTTTATAATTTATTTAAAAAATAGTTTTCATTGAAAACCACAATAAAATTTTATTCAATGAGTAATTTAATTTCAAGGATATCCACAATATTTTTTATTAGGTTATTGGAATTATATTAAAATGGTTATATGAAAAGGAAAACACACATATAGGGTGATAACATGTTGCATTCGACAAGGAGGTTAGGATTCAACCCATGACCGAATGACTATAAAGGTTTCATGCCTACCACTGTCCTACATGATGTCTTTGTTAAGATTTCATTGTTTTTACGTAAACTATTTCAAAAGTAAATATTAATGATGAACCAATCATCTAACTTTTTATTTTTAGAGTTTCATTTATTATATATGACAACTTGTGATGGCCATATTGGTTTTTTAAAATAGTTAGTGACATACTAAAAGACTTATCACTCTTTATAGGTCTTACAATCCATTTAAAGTAAATTTTGGCGCTTTAGTCATAAAAAATTCTTTTATAGAAATTAATTTCAAAGATTAAATGGATAAATTAGAAATTGATTTATGAAAAACAAAAATAATGAAATTGTTTTAATGAAATATAAATTTATCATGTAATTATTTTTTATTCATAGAACATAAAATAATTCCTCAACTTTAAGAAATAGATCATGAAAAAAAAGTTATCATATTATCTTAAAATATTAGGATCATGTGGTCTTCTCAATCCTCATAGTTATTTTTCAAGGCCTTAACATCAAATTGACAATTATCTTTCTTTTTATCATTTACCTCAATAACTCTATGTAATTATTTAGTATTTTCCTCAATCTCTATATATGCAATTTCCATTGATTTTCTCATACACAAAAAGGTAGTCTTGTAGTATTCCATTATACATTTTTACATATAAATATGTCTTATTAGAACAATTTTTTATTAACATTTTTATGATGAGGATTTTTAAATATTGTAATTTTTGAAATATAATACACCTTAATAACTAAAATATAGTTAACATTGTGGGGAAACAATTTATTAAAGAAGGAGGGAATGTAACACCCTAAATTCTAAAATAATAACATTTTATTAATTATTGTGTGTGACAGACATCAGTAAGAATAAAATAGAATATAAAATACTGATACTTTTTCAAATATTTATTTTTAAATAAAATGAATATTTTCAATTTCTTATATTCCACACAACATTGGGGTTTTCTTGGATTACATGAAACCCTGTGTTTTACTATACACCAATATACTATTAACATTATTATTTATTATAAAACTTATTACCAAGACTTTAGAATAGAATGTATTAATATCATTAACTAAATTATCAAAATATATTTTTTAACATTCATATTTATAGTTTAATCGGTAAAATATTATCTACAAGGAAAAATATTATTTTTCTAAAAAATAATATTTTTCTAAAAAAGATATTAGTCACGCTTTGAAAACATAAATTAATATGGAATGTAATTTTTAAAAAAAATTATATTAAAGAATAAAAAGAAACATTGAAATCATGATAAAAAAATTATCTTATGGTTAATGTTTGGGATTATAATGAAAAGTTTATTTTTTTGATGAATAATGAAAAATACTAGATTTTAATTAAAAACTAGCTTTTCATTTAAATAATTTGAAATTTTAAATTATTCTTTGAATTTGTTTAATAGTAAAAAATAGTTCAATTTTATATAAATTAAATCATTTTATGTGATTATAATCCTTTTCATATATAATTTAGATATAAAAACATTATTAACTTTTAGGAATTTTTTCTAAAAAAACTTTCTTTCTCATCACATCAGGACGATAAATTTCAAATTAAAATTTTACATTTTTGTAAATTAAATTTATTAAAATGGATTATATAATTATAAAAAAAATGATTTATAATTTATAATAAGTTTTACATAATTTTTGTCATGAATGAACATCGAATGTAGCAATAATTAACTACTATGGTTAAGTTAAAAACAGATCTAACGTGTGGTCAAACAATAATTATAAAAGTAATAATGACCTAAAATATAATAATAGTTTTATAAAATGTGTTTATTTAAATAATGTATATAATAGTCTCTCAAATATGTCAAATAATTTACACTTTCCTTTGAATTTGTCTTATATAATATGTTGAGTACTGAAAAAGACAAGAATGATTCTTTCATACATTTAATATCTGTAATGCTTTGGGATATGGAAATAAAAATGGATCATTTACACATATTATTTTGAACTATAAATGTTTTTTTATCATAATAATTTATATTTAATTTTTAGAGATGAATTAGTTAGTTAAAACACTTATGAAACCCAATGTGATATTAATTTAGATAATAATTAACTAAAATAAATTGTATAATTTTTATAAAATGAAGTAAATTGAATGAATTATTTCATAAATTAATTTTAATAAATATACCAACTTATAGTGGTATGAACTTAATATATTCTAATTCCATCACTTTTTTGATATTTTTTACTTAACAATAAATAAAAAATGTGAAAAGTGACATTGATTTTATTTTATTAGAAATGTTGTTTTGTTAAATGATTAAAGAATTTATAAAAATATATATTAATTAATGTGATGTTTATGTGTTAAAACATATCTAATATAGTCCATTAATGGACCAATTTATCTTTTATAATGATCATATTGACCACTAAATAGTAAAAATAGGTTAAAGGTGGTTAGGGTTAAATGAGCATCCTTGCCTATTACATGTGATTGTGTTGATGTTAATTTTCAAAAAACATATAATTTATATTTTTATAAATTATATATAATATTTAGAATTATTTTTTCCAAATTATCTAATAATTATAACATTAATTTAGTCCTAATAGATAAATTACGTAGGGTATAGATTTAGTTACTACATTGAAACCCTGAAATGGTAAAAATAAAGAAACATAGAAGTTAAGGAAAAAAATGATTATAACATTTGTGTTTTTTTGTTAGATGTGTGGATAATTTATATCATACATATAACTCAATAATATTCATTATTGGATCTAATAGATGAAATATTGACCTCCCAATAGTGAATACATTTGAGTATTTATAAGAATGTCACTGCTCCTCAACTATAAAAGGGATCTCGCTCCCCTCACCTATCCACACCTATCAAGTAATTTTTATCATAAAAATATGTCCAAATCACTTAAAAACATACCTCAACTCATACAAGAATATTTTTATTTTGAATTAATCTATCCTATTAATCGTTCAGTGAAAACATTAGGATAATACCCGAAGAAGAGGTAATGTTCTTCAATGAGCATATTCATTTTATTTATTTCTCCCCATCCTTCGATTATTTTCAAGATTTTTTTCTATAATGACCTAATTATATTCAATATATTAATTTTTTTAATTTAATGTTAATACTTATAATATCATATGCAACCATCAAATGTATTATGAAATCATTATTTTTGTGTACGACATTATATCACCTCTCAATCGATGTCATTCATTTGTCCATTTCCACCACTCATGGATGTATATATTGATGGAATTAAATTATATATATGAAATTTATAACATAGTTACACTTATCTGGGTACTATTCCATATATATATATATTCATTTACCTTCTTTTCCGTAGGATACATGATAACATTGCTCTTATGTACGAAGGAATACCGCCTCCCGAAGTGATGTGATTCATTATTCCCCACCGCTTCACATGGATGGTGTTATAGAAATGTTATTGATTATATAGTACATAAATAACCCAATTATTATATTCATGACATACTTATCATTCAGTAAATATATTATAAATCATTTTCTTTAACTCATTTTCACTCACGTATAGATGATTACATCGTTTGTGTACGTGCGAACTACTACCCTCACGAAGTGATGTGAATTTCTCTTGATTATAAAACCACTCATATAACATATATAAGAATATATTATGGTATAAATGTTACTATTATCATTCAAAAAAGTAAAATATTAGTTAACTTGTCAAAACCTAGGTACTTATTAAATAATTTGTTTACATTTTGGAATAAAATAGTGAAATTCATTATAAATGTATAATGAAATACGTTGTATTTAAAATTAATGAATATATAATAATTGACTAGTAAAATAAACTATTAAAAAATAAAGAAAATTTATATATTTTATAATTATAAACATGATAAATATATTTCATTGATTAATTAAATAAATGTTTCGGAAATGATAAATTATGTGTTGGTATTTTTGTAAGTCATAAAATTTTAAGTACAATTTTAAAATAAATATAATGGTTTAAAAGAAAATATATTCTCATAAAATATATTCATAAATAAATATTTTTTTCCCTATGGCTGTCAGAAAATTTTATGATGCCTTAATTAATTTTTAAATGTGTTATTAATTCAGTTATAATTTGTAAATTGATATTTTTTGAATAAATGATTATTTTAATTAAAAATAAAATTTTTATTACTTGTAAAAATAATTTCATAAAATTGAGGTTATTTTTTAATTATACTTTTCAAAAAATGGTCAGGGTGAATTTTGTGGATTTTTCTAAAATTATGGAATTCTTTGTTGAATAGTGAAATACATTAATTAACAATATAAGCTAAATACCTATTGTATTGAGTCATATATGATTTATGGATGATGTAAGACCAAAATATATAACTCCCCTTAATTATGTAAATATATTTAGTGATAATTTTCAATCTATATATAGTCTTGAGCCAAAATAGTAATCTAACGAATATAGTAATGGGAAAACACCCCTCTCCTCCAATATAAATACCAACCCTCACCACATATTCTTCTCACAGCTCAAACACTTTATGATTTTTTTAATTTCTACCCAATTAACATACCAGTACTTATACCCATGTCTATGACCTTATCATATCACCAAAATTCTAAAACCAATGGCCTTAGGGAGGTTCTCAAGGGGGAGAATTCAAGAGGTAAAATCCTCTTTCATGTTCTTTTATTTTGTTTTAAATTTTTCTTCATTTATTTTTCTAATTTCACGTGCCCATATCCAAGTGGAATTAAAATAACAGTGTCTTATATATAATTTAATTTTGTTATGTTGATTTAAATATTCATCATAAAACATATTCTCCTCCCCATGTTATTCTAAAAATTTCAATATCATCAGTGATGTATTGATTTACCACCATTCTGAAAGATACACATTCATTTATCTATATTACGTTCAAGGTTAGTTATTAAACCTTTATTTTGATTAAATAATATTTCATTATAAATATTATAGGTTATTCAATGATCTAAATCCAATATATTAACATGATATTAAATAAAATTGTAAAGACCCTGATTTTTCCATGTAATTGTTTTAATTATATTGGAATATTAAAAGTCTGAATAAATTGACGACATGTGATTTTGAGGCCCGGTGAGACCAGAATGAATGTTGGATATTTTTTTGGGTACATTTATATAATGCACAAGCGACATTTTTTAATTTTTTTATCGTTGCTCGGAATTGAAATATGGGCACCATTAGCACTGATATTCACTTTTGGATACCTTCACCTCGACTGAAGTAGGTCGAGAGTAGAAGTTAGTTTTTCAAATTTTTCGTGGAAGGATAGGCAAATAATAAAATAAAATAATTAACTTTTATTTTATTTTATTTTAAAACCTCAATTTGAATCATAAATGTGGGGACCACACGAGGGTGGTTGGGAATTTAATGTTGGGAATTAAATGTCCAGTTACACAAAAATATGTATCCACAACATTTTTTAATTAATAGGGTTCCTTAAATCTAAATTAATGAAAAAACTTGTTAGTTAAGAGTCATTTTATTAACTATTCTTGGGGGAAATGAGGGTTGTTTTTCCATTGCTGAAAGGGAGAGGAGGCCCTTTCCAGATAATCCTCCAATGAAAAACATTCTCCAACAAAGAATGTTATCCAGATCATGAACATGGAACCGACATTGGAGCAAGTTTTGAGAACAACAGACGTCAATATCTTCATCAATTACATCTACATCCTCACATTGCCTCTAATGAGCAGTCAAGGTAGGGGTTTTGAATTTTATTGTTCTCATTTGTACATCATGGTTTCACATTGTTTTCATCATCACAAACTATCTACTATCGGTCTAACATAGAGGTTACAGGCCAAACAAACAAAGCCCTATCCCTCTGAAAATTCTTCATGGTATGTTTTGTTCTTTGTTGGAAGTAGAAGGATGGAATCTGGAACACTGGCTGACCACATAGAACCAGGACAACGTGCATCCGCGCCACCTGTAGCGATGGAGGTCGCGTCCGGTCAGTCACAGTGGAGGGTGGAGGCATTCAGCATCTTGTCCAGCCACGTGGAGGTCGGACAGTGTCCGCCCACGCCACCAATTGAGTAGGAGGTCACGACCCATCAGTTGTGGAGGAGCAGGGATGCGGTCTGCATCCGGCTAGCTGAATGGAGAAGTAGCAGTATGTGTTCACACCACCGGAGCTAGAGACTGTGGCCGCGTTGCCACCATAGAGATCGGAGGGCGGCTGACACCCATCCAGCCACTAAGACAAGTGCAGGCCAGAGCCCGGGCCTGCCGCGTCGCACTGTACAGGACCCGCTCCGGCGAGTCCCGCATTCCAACAGGCGGCTCCACACAGTTCCTCCTGGTAGGCCAAGCCAAACGGTCTAATGGACCATTCGGACTACTATAGGGAGCCTCCCCTCGGGAGTCATCTAGGGCGGACCCCACCACGGTGGGCCACCAGACCGCGGGCCGCACCAGCGGGCTAGGCGGGGCTGCCCCCTTCATGGGCCGGGCCAGAACATGGCCCAGTGTCCCAAGCCCACCGCAGCCCAGCCCCACTGGGCCAAACCAGGACTGTTTTGGGTCGGCCTGGGCCGGGTCGGTCTAACCGGGTCGGACGGGACCATGGCCCATCTGAACCTAAATAAGACTTTTTGGCCATATCTTGAGAATTTTGCATTCATTTGACAACCTGTCTATGGCGTTGATATCCTTGTATTGAGATGGTTCTTTTGGTATACTCCACTTGAGTTTTGAATAAAGTTGGAGTACGGATGGGTTGGATTGAACCCGAATCCAACCGGGCCCTCAGAGTGGAAATGCTAATAACTTACAGATCAGGCATTTTATTGACGCGTCGTCTATTGCATTGGGTCCCTTATGATGTGATATACCATTGGGATACTTATTCGTGGGAATTTGTGGTAGTTGAAGTATCGACCGATTAATTGTGGAGCGGAACCTCTCGGAATCTAACATGCTTTATGCGAGAACCCAATGGCTGGATGTAATGTGATGGAAGAACATTGATCCTGTGTGTTTCAGCGCTTAGCGATCTTGTGTGGGTCAATGCATACTGATCCTATGTGGTTTAGTGATCAATGATTTTGTGTGGGTCAGCACAAACTGATCTTGTGTGGGTTAGATCTTGTGTGGGTCAGCGTTCGGTGATCCTGTGTGGGTCAGCGCATACCTGTCCTATGTGGGTCAAATCCTGTGTGGGGAAGTGGGGCTTAGTTACCTATTGATCATGTGTGGGTTAGTGGGGTTTAGTTACCTATGGATCTTGTGTGGGTCATCCCGGGTTAGTTACTTATAGATCAAGTGTGGGTCAGTTGAGGTTAGTTACCTATCGATCCTGTGTGGGTCAGTGGGGGTTAATAACCTATCGATCCTATGTGGGTCATAAGAACTGATACCTAATAGAATAAGATAATATTTCCTTACGACTAATCATATGTACTTCTATATATAATTTATACCTGGTGTGAGATGAGTCTTCTACCTTTGTGGTGTTACCTGTGAGTTACTTCTACCTTCATGGTGTTACCTGCGTTGTACTTCTACCTTTGTGGTGTTACATGTGTTGTACTTCTACCTATGTGGTGTTACCTCTATGGTAATTCTACCTATGTTGTGTTACCTTTGTAGTATTATTCCCTCTTGTGTGAGATGAGTATATTTTGATAACTTAGGTATATGTATGGGAATATACCAGATTAGAGCTGATGTCTATTGCTTCTTGCTTTGTGGTTTTTCCTTTGCGGAACTCTAGGAGACCAATGAGGGTCTCTGGGTCCCTACGAAGTATCTTTATACTCTCCCCTGCATGGATTAAACCTGCACCTTGCTGTGTCTTGTGAAGATGGCTGAAATCATTGATCAAAGTCGAGGGTACCAGAATAGAGGCTAATCGGAGGTGGACATTAGACGAGGTGATCCGCAGGGAGGACCGTTTGATAGCAGTACCTACCCTTCAGGTAGGGTCCTTGGCGGATATTCACAGTAAATGTTCTTTTTCAATTTTACATGTACTTTCCAGTTGGGCTTGTATTATGTCCTCATTACTTACTATACACAACCTGTTTACTTTACAGATTACTTTGTGCTTTTATCTTTTTGCATTCTTAGTCTGTATGATTTTACAACTCTATAAGAAATTTCGTCCTGATTTTAGGGATATGACTTTCGGGTGCTAGTCACCAACTCCTGACCTATAAAATTCAGGCTTGGGGTAGTCCCGACACGGGCCCCGGAGTTCGGGTCGTGAAAAATTGGTATCAGAGGAGTTTGGTTCAACTAAATAACAAGGAGACTGATCTTTTCTATGTGTAAATAGTGTTAAGTGAGATGAGTGTGGTTTTCAATTTGGGGAATCCAATGTTGGTTCGGAGGCTGACGTATACATACACTAGGACCCTGACTTTTTATTTTTGAATCAATGCATAAAAATACTGATTGCATGTGTGTTTTTGAAAATTTTTCTTTGTGATTTCATTGATTCATGTCACCATGTATAACATATTAACAGTGGAACCCCTATTTCATTCTGGATGCCTCCACACTGACATCCTTCTAGGGTTCTAGGTAGAGTACGTGATGACAACCCACCGAGCGACAAGGCTTTAGTTTAGGGCCCCCTTACGGTATTTGTACCATTGGGTGGTGTACCAGCAGCACCACTACTCATTAGGTAGCTGATGCCACCATCCCCAACAGCAGAAGGTGCATGCCATTTGAGCGTGTTTCATGTGTTCCAATTCCAAAGGCCACCAAGGATGAAGGGTGAGACAGATCCATAGGCGGATGAGGACTAGTTAGATGTCGTTGTTAGAGTTTTTCGACTAGTAGGGACACCAGCCAATCTCAGGGTGAACCTTGTAGCCAGTCTTCTTCAAGCAGCAGTGGGAAAATTGTGGAGCTTGATTCTCCTGGTTCACAACGAGGTGAATCTCATCTGGGTGGACTTAGAGAGCCTTTTAGGTCAAAGTACATCCTAGTGACCTGACGCTCAGTGTGTATACAAGAGCTTATCCACTAGTAGTAGGGTATCATGACTGTGGCTCATTATTCAGCGAGGTTCACCGACCTCTCGCACTACTCCAATGACATGGTGTGAGATGCTTTCTTCAAGGCCCATAACTTTGAGAAGGGTCTCAGATAGTATATTAGAGCTTCGATGATTTCTATCAGCATCCTGAAGCAAGCGGGGGTGTTAGAGAGAGCACCCTTAGTTGATAACTTCCTTGCTGAGCAGTCACTGGCAGCGAGACACACCACTGGACGACACATAATTGAGTCATCGATAGTTGGCAGTAGACAGATGATGCAGAGGTCCAAGATTAAAAAATCTATTGCTGGACCACCGCAACATACAGGTTCAGTGGTGCAGGACTCTCTAGATAGATAAGGACATGCAAGGATCAGACCTTGTTACTCATGTAGTGTGCAGGGTAACATGGCTCGCGACTACCCAACCCACCCTATGGATGACCAGTAGATGGTCAATGGACTACCTTGGTAGAGGGTAAGATTATATTGGGGAGTTCCACAGGAAGTAGGTGAGCATGGAAGAGGATAAGGGTTTGCAGTGGGTGGTGGGTGGTGATTCAAGGTTCTACCACCACCACCACCAGGTGGTCCACCCCGACCACAGGGAGTAGGTGGACATGGCTGAGCTCAGCTCCAGGAAGTTGAGGCCTTTGACCACGGAGCTCTAGAGATGTTACGAGGTACAATCTCTGTCTACTCGACCCTAGATTCAGTACTAATAGACATTGGTTCAATTAATTCATTTTTTCCACGACCCTCATCCAAAGCTCAGAGATTCTGGTAGAGCCATTGGCTCAATCGTTAAAGATAGAGACTCTTATAGGAGTTGATTCTATGATTACACACTGGTTTCGACAGTGTGAACTTACTCTAAGAGGCGAGAGTTTTGGCTAGGATCTTCTAGTAGCAGTATCGAGGCCTTACGATGTCATCTTGGGTATGGACTGGTTATCCACAGTCCATGCCCAGATCGACTATATTAGGTTCAAAGTGTGGTGTGTCTGCACAGATGGGACCAGATTTTCCTTCACTAGCGGGAAAAGAACCATTGCAGCACCAGATGGACTTACCTAGAGGAGGGTACAACAGATCACACATTAGTTGGTTATCCTTACCCTCGAAGTAGTTTATGTTGATAGTCCAAGCTATCTTGTAGTGGTGGACTAGTACACTGATGTTTTCCCTAATGATGTTCTAGGTCTACTTCCTCATAGAGGGGTTGACTTCTACATCGACTTGTACCCCAGGACGTCACTGTTATCTACAACATCATATCGGATGGCTCCCGCAGAGCTACATGATTAGTGAGTTCAACTATAGGACTTTCAAAGCAAGGGGTTTATTAGGAAAAATATTTCTCGTTTGGTAGCCCTGATTTTATTCTATAATAAAGTGGATGGGATTTTGAGACTCTCTGTATAATATCGGTTCCTGAAACAGATGGCCGTAATGAACAAGTACCCACTCCTAAGTATTGAAGATCTATTTGACCAGCTGAAGTGAGCATGGTGGTTTTCAAAGATAGACCATAGATCAGGATATCACCAAATTAGGGTATGTGACGCGGATGTGTAGAAGACGCCCTTCAAATGTCGTTATGTCCTTTATGAGTTCTGGGTTATGCCATTCAGTGTGACCGACACCCCAGTAGTGTTCATGCAACTCGTGAAGTGGATCATCTTTCCATACCTTGATTGATTTGTGGTAGTCTTCATCGACGACAACTTGATATACTCAGTGATGGAGGAGGAGCATGCCTATCATCTGCAGATAGTTCTGGACACACTCCGAGAGCACTACCTTTGTGGTAAGCTCTTGAAGTGCCAGTTATAGATCTGATAAGTTCACTTCTTGGGACACGTCATCTCGGAGGCTAGAGTTGCGGTGGATCCAGTGAAGATTGAGGTTGTACATGCATGGGAGCCACCCAAGAGTGTGATAGAAGTGAAGAGTTTCTTGGGTTTGGCCAGTTACTACCAGAGGTTTGTGTCTAACTTTTCCAGAGTTTTGTCACCCTTGTCAGTGTTGACAAAGAAGGGGAAACCATTTGTGTGGTCAGAGAGATGCCAGCAGAGTTTTCATGAGTGGAGGTAGAGACTGACGAGTGCCCCCATCTTGAGACTACCGGAGGAGGGCGTAGGGTATGTCGTCTACTTTGACACTCCATGGACCGAACATGGATGTGTCCTAATGCAAGAGTGAGAAGTGATCGTGTATGGTTCTTGATATTTTTGACAACATGAGAATAACTACACTACCCATGATCTGGAGTTAGCAGTAGTGATATTCACCTAGATGATTTGGTGACATTACATAATGGGTGAATGTTTTACAATCTACTCTGATCACATGTGTCTCAGGTATATCTTCTCTCATAAGGACATGAACCTGAGACTATAGTGTTGGTTTGGGTTCCTCCAGGACTATGACTTTGAGATAGTCTATACTCATGGGAAGGGGAACATAGTAGCAGATGAACACTGTAGGAGATCTGGTATATAATTATTGAGTGAGGTGATAGAGCAGTTATTCGCTTTACAGATATATTACGTGGATCGAGATGAAGCAGCTTATCTTCAGTCTCTGATAGTCACACCCCCACTCCTTAAGCGAGTCAGGGAGGTGCGGCTTGGGGACACTGACTACGATGCTTGAAATTCTCAGATGTCCACAGGACAGGAACCTGATGAATTTTCTAATGTTTGGGAGCACATCATCCTCCTCAAAGGGCATACGATGGTACCAGTGATGCTATGGGAGTAATTGTTGAGCGATTTTTATACGTCCCATCTATCGGTACATCCTCGAGTGGTCAGAATGTACTAGGAACTTCAGCACCTGCATTGGTGGCCAAGAATGAAGAAAGTAGTGGTAGAGTTTGTCACACGATGCCTCACATTTCAGCAAGTGAAGGCAGTGAACTCCAGCAGACTTAGTTCAGCCACTAGAGGTGCCATAGTGTAAGTGGGATGGAATTTCCATGGACTTCCTGATAAGACTTCCACGCACAACCAGGGGTCATTATTCTATCTGGGTGATCATTGATCGACTCACCAATTTGTCCCACTTTCTACCTATCCGAGAGCAGGGGACAATAGAGATCTTGGGATGCCTCTACATGCTAGAGAATGTAAGGATTTATTGAGTTCCATCAATGACTATCTCTGATCGTGATGCATGTTACACTTCTTGGCTATGGAAGGGGTTGAAGGAAGTGTTCGAGACATAGCTTCGGTAGAGCACCACCTTCCATCCTCAGACAGATGGTCAGACAGATCAGACTATTCAGATAATTGAAGACATTCTTCATGCTTGCGTCTTAGATTTCGATCACAAGTGGATGTATCACATGCCTTTGGAGGAGTTTGCATACAAAAATAGCTATGACTCCACTACTAGAATGGCACCATTAGAGGCATTGTACGAACGACCTTTCATATCACCACTTTTTGGACTAATCCTGGGGAGTCAACACTTGTAGGAACATAGATGGTACAGGCTACCACAAAGAATGTGCAGATCATCCAGGAGTGGATAAAGACTACAAAAACTAGACAAAAGTCTTATGCTGACAAGAGACGAAGACCTATGTAGTTCGATGATGGATTCAAAGTCTTTCTACAGGTATCACATGAGAAAGTTTTGCAGAGATTTTTCGGGGGTAGCATGTTATCTCTAAGGTTCATCGGACTCTTTTAGGTCCTCAGCAGAGTTGGCGAGGTGGCTAACCTCTTATCTCTTCCTCCTCAGTTACACTGGGTGCCCGATGTTTTCCACGTATCCCACCTAAGTAGATACATACATGATCCTCCGCACATCATTAACTAGGAGAGATGGACATTGATGATGGGGAAACATTTTTGGAGGTTTCAGTGGAGATTGAGGATCGATAAGAGATAGTATTATATGGGCGATCAATACCTCTAGTCCACGTATGATGGCAGCATAAGAACCTCCAGGAGATCACATGGGAGTGGGAGTCTTTGATTCGTGCATAGTACCCCCACAGGTTTCCTTTGTTTGTCTAGGGGATTTTAGGGATACAAATCTATAAGGTGGGGATAATGTAAAGACCTATATTTTTTCATATAATTTTTTAAATTATATGGGAATATTGCGAGTCCTTGAAAATTGATGTCACATGATTCTGAGGTTTGGTGTACTTGGAATGAATTTTTGACATTTTTTCAGGTATGTTCAACAAATGCGCAAGCGGCATTTTGTAACTTTTGAACTATTGCTCAGAATCGAAATATGAGGACACCGTTTAACTCGTAGTGTCGATATTTTATTAAGCAGTCCTTCAAATCGATGGCAGTATGTCAAGGGTACAAGTTTATTTTCAGGATTTTTCATGGGAGGGTTTGGAAAATAATAAATTATAATAATTAACTTTTTTTAAACCTCCCATTTGAATCATAAAGGTGAGGACCACACAAGGGTGTTTGTGCATTTAATGCTGGGCATTAAATGCCAGGTTACACAAAAATATGTAACCATAACTCTCATTAATTAATATAGTTTATTAAATCTAAATTAATGAAACAACTTGTTAATTAAGGGTTATTTTATTAACTCTTCTTGGGGGAATTTAGGGTTGTTTTCCATTGGAGAAAGGGAGAGGAGGCCCTTGCTGGATAATTCTCCAACGAAGAACATCCACCAAGAATGAATATTCTCCGGATCAAGAATGTGGAACCATCCTTGGAGCGAGTTGCGGGAACAACAAACATCAACATATTCATTGTTTACGTTTCATCCTCGCACTATCTCCAATGAAAAATCAATGTAGTAGTTTTGAATTTAATTGTTTTTGTTTGTTCTTCGTGGTTTCATATTGTTTCCTTCCTGACGAATCATCTGCTATCGATCTAACATGGAGGGTGTGGAACAAACAAACATGGCCCGATCCCTCAGCAAATTCTTCATGGTATGCTGTGTTCTTGACAGGTGGTGGAAGGATGGCGGCTGGCACACCAGTGGGAAGAATAGAACCAGGGCGGCATGCATCTGTGCCACTAGTAGTGAAGGAGGTCGTGGCCCGTCAGCTATGACAGAGTGTGGAGGCAACTGACACTCCAGCCAACCGCGTGGAGGTAGGACAATGCCCGTCCGCGCCGCCGGTTGAGCATGAATCTGCGGCCCGTCGGTGGTGATCAAACAGGGTGCCGGCCGGCATCTCGTCGACCAAATGGCGAAGTGGTAGCGTGTGTCTGCACCGTCAAAGATGGAGACTGTAGCCGCTTGTCCGCATTAGAGACCGGAGGGTGGCAGGCACCCGGCCGACCGTGGGTGGAACAGTGGCGTCGTCACGCTGCAAGGAGGAGAGCTAGCCGAATCCCTGGTCGATTGTGTCTCAATGAACAAGACCTGCTCTGGCAGGTCCAGCATACCAGCAAGAGGCGCCACAAGGTGCCACTAAGATAGTCAATCTAAACGATTCAGTGGACCGTTCGGAATACTGGGGGAACCTCCCCCAGGGTGTCGGCTAGGGAGGACCCCACAATGGTGGGCCCCCCAACCGCGGGCCACCCCCTTCACCGACTGGGCCAGAACATGGCCTAGCAGGTCAAGCCCATCGCAGCTTAGAACAACTAGGCCGGACCCGGACCGGGTCGGCCCAGACCCAGGCCCCTCCAGACCCCGATACACCTTTTTGTTCGTATCTTGAGAACTGAGCTTCCTTTTGACAAACCGTCTATGGTGTTGGGATCCTTGAATCGAGGTGATCATTTTTTTCAACTCCAATGGACTTTTGGATAAAGTTGGAGTATAGCTGGGTTGGATTGAACCCGAATCCAACCAAGTCCACAGAGCGGAAAATCTAAAAACATACAGATCGGGCATCTGATTGACGGATCGTCTGTCGTATTGGGTACCTTATGATGTGATGTGCCTTTGGGATACTTCTTCATGTGACTTATTGGGACTTCATGGTGGTTGAAGTCTCGACCTATGGCTTGGGGAGTAGAACCTCCCGGAATCAAGCATGCTTCGTGCGGAAATCCAGTGGCTGGATATAATGTGAAGGAAGAACATCGATCCTCTGTGTGTCAGTACTTAGTGATCCAATATTGGTCAGAACTTACCAATAATGTGTGGGTAAGATCCTTTGTGGGTTAGTGCTCAACGATCCTTTGTGGGTCAATGCATACTGATCCTATGTGGGTCAGATCCTGTGTGGGTCAGCGCTCAGTGATCATGTGTGGGTCGGCACATACTGATCATGTGTGGGTCAGCGGGTGTTAGTTACCTATCGATTTTGTGTGGGTCAATGTAGGTTAGTTACCTATCAATCATATATGGCTCAGCGGGGGTTAGTTACATATCGATCCTCTGTGGGTCAGTGGGGGTTAGTTACCTATCGATCCTTTGTGGGACAGTGGAGGTTACTATCGATTCGGTGTGGGTTAGAAGCAATGCTAACTAACAGAATAAGATGATCCAACCTTATGACTAATCATCTGTACTTTTGTACTTAATTTATACCTGGTGTGAGCTAAGTCTTCTACCTTCATGGTGTTACCTTTGAGGTACTTCTACCTTCATGTTGTTACCTGCATGGTACTTCTACCTTCATGGTGTTACCTTTGAGGTACTTCTACCTTCATGTTGTTACATGCGTGGTACTTCTACCTTCATGGTGTTATATCTTTGGTAATTCTACCTATGTGGGGTTACCTGTGTGGTACTTCAAACTTCGTGGTGTTACCTTTGAGGTATTTTTCTCTCTTGTGTGAGATGAATATATCTTAATAACTTAGGTATATGTATGGGCATATACCGAAGTAGACTTGATGTCCATTTCTTCATGCTTTGTGGTTTTTCCTTTTTGGATCTCTAGGAGACCTACGAGGGTCTTGGGTTCTCTACTGAGTATCTTTATACTCACCACTGCATGGGCTACTCCCGTACCTATTTGTGTCTTTCGAAGATGACGGACAATTCTGATCGAGGTTGAGGGTATGAGACCTGAGGCTAATCGGAGGTGGACATTAGACGAGACGATCTACAGGGACGACCATTCAAGAACTGTACCTACCCTTTAGGAAAGGTACATGGCGGGTGTTCACAGGAGCTGTTATTTTTCAATTTTACTTTTACTTTCTAGTGGGGCTAGTATTCTAGCTCCTTTACATACTGTACACATCCTGTTTACTTTATAATTTACTTTGTTCTTGTATTTTGTTGTGTTCTTAGTTTGTGTGAGTATACAAGTTTATAGGCAATTCCTTCCTAGTTTTAGAGATACACCTTTGCAGTGCTCGTCTCCATCCCCTGGCCTATTAAAGGTGGGCATGGGTAGTCACGGAATGGGCCCCGGAGGCCCGTTCATGAAAAAAATGATATACATTCATGAAGATCATAATAACAATGAAAATAAATTAAATCATTCTTAATAATGTTTCATCTAAAGATTCATTCCCATATCATAAATCAAAATGATATGTTGTATAATTTAAAATTTTGAAACATATTAACACAATTTGTTTCCACTTCGGTAGTTTTTTCATCCATTCTCTTAGAAAATCCATAATGAACCAACAATGGAAACCATGAAATAAATACATCTTAAACAACGAAATAAAATATCATTAATAAATTTATCAAAAATGTTATAATAATATCATATAAGTAACTATTAATATGAATATTGTTTTAAATATATTAATAACTCTCTTTAAACCATTATACAACAGCTTTGAAGACAATTGAAGTTAGATGAACCAATGTAAGGGAGCTTTTAACATGATTTCTATTCTGTATGTTAAACTTCTACTTAATTAATTATGTGGTACAATGATTATATGTGAAATTAATTAGGATTATATTATATTTTATTATGTGGATTTACAATGTATACACATTTTCCATTCTTTTTATAAATTAATTCTTAAAATATTTGATATTTCTATTGGAATTTACTTATAAAGACCTCTATTATATTTCTATTTTCTCAAAATTCAAAAGGGATTTTTTTATGAAAGTATTATTAATTTATGATTATGTTATGGTTATTGGGAGTTTTTTATGTTAATGTTTTGGAACTATATATCCCTCACATTCATTGTCTATGTTTTTGTTGGAGGTTGATTTTATGGTTACTCCAAGTGTAACTTCAATGGTTACACAATAAGGTAGTCATGATAGTTACATTGTAAGGTAGCCCAAAGCGTTACATTTTAATTATATAATTAGGGATAATAATTATATTTTAGTCATTCTAGTTTCAATCTTAATTAAGCAACTTCCTATGTTACCATTATATTATTACTTATTTTTTTATGTTTTATGTAAATATCATGTTTTTACAACGTAACATTGTGACACTTTTTAGGTGATAAGAATGTCTTTTGGAAAATGATTTCATATGTTTATAAGTGTTCCTGGACTAATGGTTTCTATCCTTCCTTTTAATTCCCTTACTATAATTTTTTTTCTCATCCCAAATTTAAATTTTTCTTCATAAGGTTTAATGATGGGTAAGAGAAAATGAGAAGCCAAGATGAATATTGTGAAGACTTTTCAAGAAAAGATTTCATGTTTTATTAAAACAATTATTATTATGGAAGAAATGGACACTATTTTAGTAGTATCCACTTTGCATGCTTGGAGGTTTATATGTATGAATTATTTCATAATTTTATTAAACTATAAACTAAAAAATATATATGGGAATGTATGACAGTGAATTATATAGGAATTTAAAAGATTATGTAATGATAATGGTTGGGTCCATATAGTTGGTATTAGAGAACATTTTAGATAACTTTATTGGTTTGGTTGATGTTAAGAAGAACAAGATAAATTATTTTCACCTCATAGTTATGTTGAAATGATATAGAATTTAATGATTACCATATTTCTTTATCTAAGATATGGCTGTTCCAAATGGTTTTTTGAAGTATAAATAGACAAACTGAAGTATGAATGTGCTAAGAGGATGATATCTTTCTGAATCCACGACCCAGAATGGTGGAAATTAGAACCGAGAAGTTTTTTGTTATAATTTACCACTTGATGCAGGTTATAAATGGTAGTTAAATCCATGTAAGAGAACATCCAAAGCTACCACAAAAGGAATATAATGATAGAGGGACAATTTACGAGGCAAACCCATCACAAGCTTGGTGGATCATCTGACCTTGTAGAGGCTGGAGGATGGATTAATGCCCTAGAAAATATATTCAATGTTATGGGGAATTCAAAAATTAAAGGTTAGTATTTTAATTTTTAATTTTTATGGTGATATAGACATTTGGTGGTCAGTAATTAAAAATATCAAAGATAGTGAGGAGATTGATGCCTTAGAATGGGATGAATTTAAGAATCAGTTCCATGAAAAATATTTTCCTTTGGTTTTTAGACTGAGGATGGAAAATAAATTCCTTAAATAGAAT
The DNA here is from genome assembly GCA_963277665.1 of Viscum album. Classification (NCBI taxonomy): domain Eukaryota; kingdom Viridiplantae; phylum Streptophyta; class Magnoliopsida; order Santalales; family Viscaceae; genus Viscum; species Viscum album. The sequence goes on from OY728158.1 coordinate 550,907,278, forward strand.
CAAAAGGAGGAAGATTCAATGGTCTTTATGAAGAAAACATAAACTAACTTTCAAGGTATTCTCCAAATCTTATTTGTGATCTTGATAGTAAAATCAATCATTTTTAGTCATGATTTAATTAAACATATAGAAGGGCCCTGGTCTCTTATGAATTAAAAACATATGAGAAATATGTATGGTGTGTTGAGAGGGTAGAAATGGATTTTGAGGATTGTCCCATCTTCTTTGATAATTAGTATAAGAAATGGTCCAGATGGCTAGAAATGTGTAAGAACCAATAAAAGAAATCTGAAAGTAAGAATGTCTAGTTTCCATTTTGTGAAATGTGTGGTAAAAAGAACTCTAGGGAATGCCTTAAAATAGGGAAGTTTATTTTTTATGGTATGTTTGGACCTATAGACATATTTGTTATTGAAAATGATCTTAATTTTTATTGTAATAAGATAACTATAATGTTTTTTGAATGTGTGGAGATAGGGTATAATGCGAGCATCATCCAAAAAATGATCTAAATGATGGAAAACATCAATATTATAAGAAAAAAGATGCAGTGAGATCCTATATGACTAAATTAGTAGAGGTATAACAATCCAATAAAGTGGAATCAGGTACATTGTTTACAATGATTTTTCTAATGTTTTTTTGATACGGGGTATAAACATTCCATTATTTCTGAGATAGTTTTAGGTAAATCAGGAATTCCTCCTCAAGAAAGGTTACTGGATTTTATAGTTAAAATACTAAGGGGAAATATTGCATAAAAATGAATTATAAAAATATTATTATTATTTTCTGTAGAAAAACATTACCTAAAAACATTGTAGGTTTTCTCTTAGTAGACTTAGGTTTTATTCTAGGTACATATTAGATTTCTGTTTATCATTCAAAGATTGATTGTAGATCTAAAAATGTTTTTTTTTCAGAAAGAGTTTTTGTTTTTAAACAAGAATGAACCCATACTATTAATATAAAATTAAGAAGATGATAAACTATTAATTTATATAATTTTAATTAATATAGAATTTTTTTTAAAAAAAGGGAACTGGTCTGATTAATGGTGTTTTATTTGTAAATGAATACAATGATTTTTTCCTTGATGAGTTTTCCAATTTTATACCAGATCTAGAAGTTAAATTTACTAGTAACCTAGTTCCTAATTATATGACAATTTCAAAACTCTATTATGGAATAGCTCATGTAGAACTTCTTAAATTGAAAAATTATTTGTGGGAGTTTATTCATAAAGGATTCATTCATCCAATCACTTCACCTTGTGGTTCTCCTGTCTTTTTGTTAAAAAAATGGTTCCATGATACTTTTCATTGGTTATAAATCTTTGAATAAAATCAAATTTAATAATAATTATCACTTCTATCATATCAATAACTTGTTTGATTAGCTCAAGGGATCTCAGTATTTTTCCAATATTGACATGAGATTCGATTACAATCAGCTAATGGTGTTGGATGATGGCATCCCAAAAAAATATTTTCATACTAGATATAGGCATTATGAGTTTATTGTTATTCCCTTTGGTTTTTCAAATGTCCCTTCTGTATACATGGATATTATGAATAGAGTATTCCATGAATATTGGGATAATATCAATGGTTTTTTTATTGATGATATTTTGATATATTCAAAAAGATAATAGGATAATGAAAAACATTAAAGGATTTCCTTATTGATAATCAATTAAAAGAAGTTAAATAGATGATTTAGGAAATGTGATTTTTGGTTACAATAGATTTCTTTTCTTGGGAACATTGTAAATAGGGATGGAATAATTATTAATTTCTCCAAAAAAATTATTTTATGAAAAGAAAATACCTTAAAATGTTATATAGATTCATAATTTTCTTGGATTTCGAATATATTATCAATTATTTTTTGAAAACCTTTCATGATTATCTAGCACAGTAAGTTAACATGAAAATGGGATAAATGTATTTGGATTGAACAAATTAATGTTTGTTTGGAGGAACTGAAGAATAGATTGATGGACTTTTTATTTTTGGTTGTAAATTCCATAAATGGAGGCATTATGATCTACAACGATTCCTCTTCTAAGGGAATTGGTTTTGTTATGATGCAAAATGTTTATGTAATTTCTTATGTTTCATGTCAACTGAAAACTCATGAATTAAATTAACCCACACGTGATTTTTAATTAGCATCTGTGGATTTCACTATGAAAATTTAGATTAATCACGTGTATGGTACCAAATTTGAAATATATATTAACCATAAAAGTTTTATGAATATATTTACTAAGAAGGAATTGAAAATGAGTTCTAGAAGATGTCTTGAATTGATAAAGGAATATGATTTCACTATCAATTACCATATTAGAAAAGAAAATAATGTAGATGATGCCTTGAGTTGAAAACATCATTCTACATTAACCATATTATGTTTTGAACAATAACTATTGATTAATGATTTGATGAAATTTGGATTAGAAGTTTTCGGTGCAAGAAATTCCTTGATTTTGTTTTAGGTTTTAGTGCAGTTGTCTTTGTGATATAGAATTGATAAAGTTCATATGAAAGATGGTGAGTTTCAAAGAAACAAAAATTTGTAAAAGGGTAATTTTATAGAATTTAACACTGATAATGATTTTTTATTAAGATTTGTAAAGACAATATATGTGCCTTGTGATTCCCAGATTAAGAAAGAATTGTTTTGAAAAGCTTATAGTTCTTCGTTCTAAATTCATCCAAGAAAAACAAAGATGTATAGAGAACTTTGGGAGTATTACTAATGGGATGAAATGAAAATTGATATTTCCTATTTTAATATGAAATGTTTGACATTTCAATAGGTTAAAGTAGAGTGAAAAATACCAAAGGGGATGCATCAACATTTTCCAATTCCCGAATTGAAATGGGAAAATATATCCATGGACATTATGGTGGGACTACCAAATACTTTTCAAGGTAATAATTCAGTTTTGGTTATTGTTGATTGGATGACTAAATATAATCATTTCTTTCCTATTCAAGTTTCTATGTCTTTAGACCATCTTTCTCGATTGTACCTTAATGATATTTTCAGGTTATATGGAGTTCCTCAATCAATTCTATCAGATCGAAATCCCAAATTCCCTTTTAACTTTTGGAAATGCCTTCAGAAGATGTTGGAAGCTAAATTACAATTCCGGATAGACTTTCATCCTCAATCATAGGATAGTATAAATGAATAATTAATACTTTATAGGGAATTCTTCGATATTTTACAATGTATTACCATGGAATTTGGGATTAAGATATTTCTTTAGTTGAGTTTTCTTATAATAATAGTTTTCATTAAAGTATAAAGATGGACCCTTCTGAGGAATTATATTTAATGTGGTGTCGAACTCCAACATTTTTGGATGAATTCAGGGATATAAAGTTTACGGGACCATAATTAGTAGAGTATGTGGCTGAGAAAGTTAATATGATCCAGCAAAAAATGAGGAAAGTTTAGAGTATGAAGAAAAATTATACTGATAATAGGAGTAAATACCTTTATTTATTGGTATGTGATTATATTTATTTATAATATCACCTTGTAAAATTGTTATGTGTTTTTTTAAGAATGTAACATTATGTTCACAATTCATTAGACCCAATGAACTTATAGAGAATATAGGACCACTCTCCTACTCAGTAACTCTACCTCTGATTTTATCTTAGGAACACAATATTTTTCGTTTTCCAATGTTTGGAAATTATGTGCTAGATTCATTTCATTTTTTGTGTCTAGAAGTATTCCATATAGAAGAAAACCTTTCTTATTAAGATAAACCTATTCATATTTTTGATCATCGAGAGAAAGTATTGTGGAATTAGGTAATTCACCATGTTAATGATTCATGTAGAAACCACATGGTTGAAGAAAGAACATGGGAATCTAAAAATGCTAAGAGGGAATGGTATCCCCACTTATTTAATAAGTCAAAAAATTGTGAGGACGCAATTTCATGAAGGTTGGAAGAATGTAACAACAAAGGTACTTATAAAATAATATGTCTTCACTCAAGAATTACATAGTTAAATAAATTTTAAATTTATAATGAAATAAGGGGTATTTATAATTAATGAATCTACACTAATTTAATATTAACATCACCTATGAGATAATAAATGAAAATTACCTATATTATAAGTGTAATCATGATATATTTATATAATGGAATTAGTAAATAAATATTTTTGTAATGATAAATTAAGTATTTGTATTTTTGTAAGTCAAAAATATTTAGTTAAAATTTTATAAATAATATAATGATTCCAAAGAAAATATTTTGTCATAAAATTGATTTATAAATAATTTTTTTTTGTCATATGGTTATAAGATATTTTATGATACCTTAATTAATTTTTCAAATTTTTATAAAATCTATTATAATTTTAAAATTTGTATTTTTTAAATAAATGATGATTTTAATTAAAAATTAAATTTCACATATTTAGATAATTAATTTCATGAAATTGAGTTCCTTTTTTAATTCTACACATTGAAAATGGTTAGGGTAAATTTTTTTGGATTTTTCTAGAATACTTTAATTTTTATGAATAGTGGAATATGATAATTTATGAAATGAGTTAAATACATAATTTATTAATTCATTGATGACATACGGATAATGTAATACCAAAATATTGAATGATCCTTCATTATTTTAAAATATTTAGTTATAATTCACAAACTATTAAATGTCTTGAGCTAAATTTATAAATTAATTAAGATACTAATGAGAAAACAGCCCTCTCATCCACTATAGTTACCACCCATGAAAACCTCTTATCCTCACACCTCAAATCCTTTTGTATTATTTAATTTATAACAAATTCCATTCATAAGACCGTTCCCCACTCCAAAGAACTTTTGGTCTCACTAAAAGTCAAATACCAAGGTTTGTAAGGGGGTTCCTAAGTAGAAGATTTCAAGAAGTAAAATCCTCTTTTATTTTTTCTTATTTTTGTAATTTCTTTTAAATTATTTCTCTATCTTCACATTCCCTTATCCATGTGGAATAAAAACAACATTATTCTATATATATTTTAATGTTATACTTTGTATGGAAAAAATTCATCATCAAAATTCTTATCCCCCCCCCCCCCGCTCCTTTTATTCTATAAATGAGAACATCATTTGTGATGTGTCGATTTACCGTTATCAGGGATGATACAGTTTCATTTTTCATAATATCCTTCAAGGAAATTCATAAAAAAATTATTATGGTAAAATAATATTTTATTATAAATATTATAAGTTAATTAGTGTCTTATAACATATATATAAACTTTATATTTTATAAAATAATATAAGTTTGTAAAGATCATAAGAACACCAAAATAAATTAAACCATTCTCATTAATTATTTTTTTTAATGATTCATCTACATATAAGAAAAAATGTTATATGGTATCATATAAAATTCATGAAAAATATTAAAACTATTTCATTCCACGTATGTAGTTTTTCATCTATTCGACATGAAATTCCATAATGAGCCTACCATGGAAACCATGAAATAAATACACCCTAAATAATGAAAATAAAACAATATTATTAATAAATTGGTCGGAATATGTTTTAAGAATATCATATAAGTTATTATAAATATGAATATGTTTTTATAAAATATTAAAAGAAAATTAAACCATTATATTATAGTTTTCAACATGTTTGATGTAAGGTGAACCTATGGTAAGGGAATTTTTAACCCAAGTTCAATTCTTTATATTGACCTTCTACTTTATTTATTATGTGGTTATAGGATTATTTTTGAAATGAATTTTGATTATATTATTTTGTATTATGTGGATTTATATTGTATACAAAGTTTCCATTTTTTATAAATTCTCACTTCGAATATATGATATTTTTAATAGAATTTTCATTAAAAATCCTCTCAATTTTCTATTTTTTCAAAATCCAAATTTAATGTTTTTATTCAAGTATTCATATTTTATGAATATGATTTGGTTCGTGGGAATTTATTTTCTAATGAATGGTGATACCAATATCTCCTTATAATTTATTGGGTATTTTTATATTGGAGGTCAACCATATGATTATCCCTAGTATAATTGCAATGGTTACACCATAAGGTTTCCGTGAGTGTTACATTTTAACGTATCAGTGAGGGTTACATTATTAGATATATATTAGAGTTATAAATCATATGGTACCCATGATTGTTACAATATTATGTATGTAATTTTCTAAGTTACCTTTATGGTATTATTTATGTTTTCTTTGTTTTATAGAAATATGATGTTTTCACAAAGTAAAATTTTGAAACTTATAATGTGAGAAGAATGTATTTATGAAAATGATTTTATATGTTTATAATTTTTCATGGAATAAGAGTTTCTATCATTATTTTTACTACCCTTACATAGATTTTTGTTCTCATCACATGTTTTAAAATGTTTCCATAGGTTTTAAGCATGTTAATTAGAAAAGAAGAATCAAAGATGAATTTTGTGAAGATTTTTTTTGAAAATATTTCATGATTTATTAAAAAACTTATTATGGAATAAATGGATAATATTTTAATTATATCCACTTTTTATACTTGTTAGTTGACAAGTATGAATTATGTAATAATTTTATTAAAACTCTAAACCAAAAAGACATTAGGGAATGTAAGGAAGTGAATTTTATCGGAATTTACTATATAATGTAATGATTGAGTATTTGTTATTATAAAACATCTTTTTATAATGATTAACGAAAAATTGAAATGTTAATCATGCGTGAGTATGACTTTCCATCTCAATGATCTAAATGTACAATATTTTTCACAACTATCATTACTGAATAATTTATAAATTATAATTAACGTTAAAATATGATAATTATGTCATGATTATTATATTGGATATTATATAAAAATATAATATACATATTAATTAAAAATTCTTAATAACTAATTCATGAGAAAATAAGGAAATTAACACATAAAATAATGAAAATAAAGAGTGATTAATAACAAAAAAATGTTAAAATATTAAAAAAGATATTATATGATGTTATAAATATTAATAGGATTCCATAATTAGTTAATAATATATTTAAAATCACTACATAAGTGGTTAATTCATGTTCAACCAGAATCAAACCTAAGGTAAGATATTTCTTAACTCAATTTCAACTCATTTTGTTAAACATCTACACCGATGATTATGTCATTATATGATTATAGATGTAATGAATATTGATTATATTATGTTTTATATAAATTTAATTATGTATTTAAAAACCCAGATTTTCCATGTAATTTTTTTAAGTTATATGAGAATATTATGTGTCCACGAAAATATACGGTGCATGATCCCGAGGCCTGGAGTGCCAAGAATGAATTTCTGAATTTTTTTTCAAGTACATTCAGTAATCGTATGAGCGGGTTTTTGTAACTTTTGAATCGGTGCTTAGAATTTAAATATGAGGACACCATTGAACTCACAACATTGGTATTCACTTACAGAGACCTTCACGTCGACCGCAGTAGGTCGAGGGCGGAAGTTAGTTTTTTCTTTTTTCATTGAAGAAGAAAAATTAAATAATTAACATTTTATTTATTTTTGAAACCTCCTTTTTGAATTATGATGGTGGGGAAAACCTGATCTTGAATCATTCTTTTTGAATTCTTGTGGTGGGGACCACCCGAACCCTTCTTTAATATGGGGAAAATTCCTTGGAATCCTCTCATTTAATTATGCCAATGCATTACAATTTACTGCAACTTTTAATTGTGCCTACTTTAATGTGTCAACATTAATTAACCTATCTTAATTAATATTTGATCCTTATTTCCTTTTTGGAAATCTTTAGAAAAGAAGAATTGGGAGAGAGCATTCATGAACATAGAAGAACATTCTCCAAACTAAGACCCCCCCCCAACGAATAATGAGGACGACGCACAAGCCTGGGTCAGAAGCATCTTGCGAATGCGTTGAACATCGATGTCTTGTTCATCGACTACATCTTCTTCCTCGCACCACCTCCAATGGAAAATTAAGGTAGGGGTTTTATTTAATATGATTGAATTTTTTTGATTATTTATATCCTAAATTCACGACGATGATGGCCAAACGAACATGGTCATCATCCCGCACATAAACCTTGCTCCTCTTTCTTTTTAATTCTTTGCACATTCTTTGTGCGTTATTCAATGTCTAATATTTATTGACATTGGAAACACAACGTTTCACTAAGCGTGATATATGGACACAGAACCCTTGATGCAGGGATTGGTAATATGTGATTGTTTAATTTTTTAGTCTTGGAACGAAGCCACAGCGGATCATGGAAGAAGGCGGCAGCTAGCACCCGACCGTCCACAAGGGAGGAAGGGCGGTGCATGTATGTGCCACCGGTTTTGAAGGAGGACACTGCCTGTCGGCCACGGCAGAGCAGGGTGGCAGCCAGGATCTGGTCGGCCGCATGGCGGAGTGGCGTCGCACGTCCGCGTCACCGGTGGAGCAGAAGGTTGTGGCTGCTTGGCCGTGACGGAGGACGACGGGCGGAAAGTACCCAGCCGGCCATTCTCGCCAGCTATGATGCACTGTGAAGGACCGTTGAGCGGTAACGCATGCCAACGGGCCATTCGGATTACTAGTGGGGATCCTCCTCCCCCCTGGGTTACAGCTTGGGTGGACCGCCTACCCACCGCAGGCCGCACTGCAGGCCATACAGCGGGCCACCTAGTGGGTCGCGCCCTTCGTGGGTGGGGCTGAACCATGAAATAGTGGGTCGAGCCCGCCATGGCCCAGGCCATCTAGGCCAGACCCAAATTGAGCCAGGTTGACCCAAACTAGTTTGGGTCGGCCCTGGGCGGGTCGGGCCGGGTCGGTCCGACCGGGTTAGACCAGACCTGGGCACATCTTGACCAAGGTACACCTTCATGGCCATAACTTGTGAACCAGACAACTATTTGAAGAACCATCTGTGTCACCGGAATCCTTAGGTCAAGAAGGTCTATTTTTTATACTTCACTTGAGTTTTGGATAATATTGGAGTACGATCGGGTTGGATCTGACTCCGAATCCCGTGGGAACTCATAGGATAAACACTAATTACTTATATATTGGGCATCTGATTGAAGCATAATCTGTTGCGTTAGGTCCCTTAATATGTGACAGACATTTGGTATACTTTTTCATGGAACATTGGGATGGTTGAGGTATGGCTGATGGCTTGGGGATACGTTCTCTTATGCGCGATACATCCGGAACCATACGACTAGTTGATAACTGATGACTGCTATCCATTATGACTCAGAGAGACTCAACATGCCCAGTGGGGAGTGCCTTTGTGTTATATGGAAGACCCATGGTGGGGAGAACCTCTGTGTGACATGGTAGACCCACGATACTCGATACGATGAGCATCATAGCATGCCACATGGTGGAGCACCTCTATGTGATGTGGCAGACCCAAGGTAGAGAGCGCCTCTTTGTGGCGTGACAGACCCATAGTACTCTACAGGAGGAGTACCTCAGCGGTCCAAGATTAGTGGGGCGCACCTCTGTGTGACATGGTAGGCCGACTGTACTCTATAGAGGAGGAGTTCTCCAACATCTGAGGTGTTCAATGATGTGACTGGGGATGTTACTTGTTATTACCCCTAGAATAAATCCTGGTGTGAGATGTCTTTATTTTTTCGTTATGATTGAAGTTATGTTATGTGATACTTCACCTTCGTCGTGTTACCATCATGGTATACTTCCCACATGTGTGAGAAGAGTATAGCTTGATAACTTACGTATATGTATGGTCATATACCTAAGTAGAGTTGTGTTCTTTCTTTGTGGTCTTTCCTTGTAGAAATCTAGGATACCTACGGTGTTTTTGGGTCCCTATTGAGTATCATTATACTCACCTCTACATGGGCTACGCCTGCACCTTGTTTTGTTTGGTGCAGACGACAGATAGCGTTGATTGATGACAAGGGTATCAGGACTGGAGGTAGCTCGAATGTGGACTTTAGAAGAGGCGTATCGTAGAGACGACAGCTCGAGAGATGTACCTACCCTTCAGGTAGGATCCTTGGTGGGTGTTCACAGGAGATATCTTCCGTTTTACTTGTACTTTTCAGTTTGCTTGTACTTTATAGTTTGGCATGTATTCTGTCCTGTTTTTATTTTCTATACACACTCTATTTACTATATATAGTTTACATTGTGCTTGTATCCTACTTTGTGCTTATTTGACTGAGTTTACAGTTTATAAACGTAGTACCATCTCATTTTAAGGAAATATGCCTTTTGGTTCTAGTTTCTAGCCCTAGCATATTGAAGGCGCAATTGGGGTAGTCAGGGCATAGACCATGAGGGATGGGTCATGAAAAATTGGTATCAGAGGAGTTCAATTCTACCAAAGAACCAGAACTCTGATATTTTCTATGTCGTAATAGTGTTAAGTGTGATGAGTATGGTTTTCAGTTCAGGGTGTCTAGTGTGGGTGCGATGTCCGACGTATCTATACACTAGGACCCTGCAATCTGATTTCTGAATCAGGGCACGAAAACACTAATTGCGTGTGATTTTAAAAGTATTCTTTGTATTCATTCTGAGTCATCTCACCAGGTATAAATTTAATGATCGTGGAGCAACTTTTTTTTTCAGGATGCCTCCTCATAGACAACCATCCAAGATTCCAGTTAGATTACGTGATGACGACCCAGTGAGCGACGAGGCATCAGTGTAGGTCCCCCTTACGACAGTTGTACCACCAGGTGGTGTACCAGCAGCACCACTACCCATTGGGCTGCTGATGCCACCAGACCTAGTAGCAGAGGGTGCACGCCGGTTGAGCATGTTACATGAGTTCCAGAACTAGAGGCCACCGAGGTTCCTGGACGAGACAGATCCACAGGCAGTTGAGGATTAGTTGGAGGCAGTGGGTAGAGACTTTTGACTAGTAGGGACACTAGCTGATCTCATGATGATCCTTGCCGCCAGCCTTCTTTTAGGTAGCAACAGGTAGCTGGTGGAGCATGATACACCAATATCACGATGAGTTCACTCTTATCTGGGTGGACATTGCGATCCTTTTTAGGGAAAAGTTCATCCCAGTGACCTTACGCTCAGTGCGTATACAGGTGCTTCTCCACTTTTAGTAGGGTAGCATGAGTGTGGCTTAGTATTCAACGAGGTTCACCGACCTCTCATGATACTCCACTGACATGGTGCAAGAACATTTCTTCAGGGAACAGACCTTCGACCAGGGGCTCAGACAGAATATTAGTGCTTCGATGGTTTCTCTCAGCATCCCAAAGCATGCGGGGTGTTAGAGTGAGCACTTTTAGTGGAGATTTTTCTTGCTGAGAAGTCCCCGGTAGCGAGACTCACCATTGGACGACACGTAGTAGAGTCATCGGCTGCTGGAATTAGATAGATGATGCAGAGGTCCATGAGTACCAGACCTACAGGTGAATGAACGCATGATACATGGTCATTGGTGTGGGGATCTCGAGGCAGAGCAAGGAATACGAGGATCATGCATAGTTACTCGTGCAGCATATAAGGTCACATTGCTTGTGACTGCCTAAACCACCAAACTGATGGTTAGCAGATGGTAGAGGAACCACCGAAGTAGAGACAGAGTTTCGATCGAGGAGGCACATAGGTTAGAGGTGAACATAGTAGAGGATCAGGTCATGCAGCTGGCGGTGGGAGACATTTCGAGATTCTAATGCCACCACCACCAGGAGATTCACCCCAACCATAGGGAGCAGGGTGACAGGGATGAGCTCAGCTCTAGGTAGTTGAGGCCTAAAACTATGGCACTTCATAGACGATACAAGGTTTGATCTGTGCCTACTCCACCTTAGCTGTAGTACTTATAGACATAGGTGTTAGTCACTCTTTTATTTCCATGGCCCTCGTTCAGATCTCGAAGATTCTAAAGGAGCCGTTGGCTCGATCATTACCGCTAGAGACTCCTACGAGAGAAGATTCGATGATTACGCACTACTGTCGGCAGTGTGAGATTACTCTAGGAGGAGAGATCTTCAGTTGGAATATCCTAGTATCGGCGTCGAGGCATTAAGATTCCATCTTGGGTAATGACTGTTTATCTATAGTCTATGCTCAGATTGAGTGTATTAGGCAGAAATTGTGGTGTGTCCACATGGATGGGACTAGTTTTTCCATCACCAGTGATAAGGGAACCATTTCAAAACAGGTTGGACTTACACGGAGCAGGGTGCAGCCGATCACACATCAGTTGGCTAGCCTTACCCTCAGTGAAATTGATGTTGAGAGTCTGAGCTATCCTATAGTGGTGTACCAGTACACAGATGTTTTCCCTGATGACGTTCTGGTTCTACCTTCTCATAGAGATGTTGAATTTTACATCGACATGTACCCAAGGAGGCAACTGATATCTACCCTAGAATATAGGATGGCTCCCACAGAGCTTCGAGAGCTACGAATACAGCTAGAGGACTTTCAGAAAAAGGGGTTCCTTAGGCCTAGTGTTTCTCCTTGGTCAGCCTCGATTTTGTTCTCTAAGAAGGAAAATGGGAGTATGAGACTCTGTGTGGACTATCGGCACCTGAACTAGGTGACCGTGAAGAAAAATTATCCACTCCTGAGGATTGATGATCTCTTTGATTAACTGAATGAAGCCTCATGGTTTTCAAAGTTTGACCTCAGATCAGGCTATCAGCATCTCAGAGTACGAGACAAGGATTTGCAGAAGATGACCTTCAGATGTTGGTATGGCCATTATAAGTTTTTGGTTATGGCATTCTGCGTGAGAAACTCCACAGTAGTTTTCATGGGACTCATGACCAGGATCATCCACCCATACCTTGATCACTTTGTAGTAGTCTTCATCGATGGCATCATGATATACTCAGAGACGGAGGAGGAACATGCCTATCATTTGGAGATATTTCTGGACACACTCTGAGAGCACATAATTTATGGTAAGCTCTCGAAGTTCCAGTTTCAGATATGAGATGTCTACTTTCTGGGACACAACATCTCGATGGTCGGAGTTTCGGCGGATCCAGTTAAGATTGAGGCTGTACTATCTTGGGAGCCACCCAGGAGTGTGACGGAGGTGCAGAGTTTTCTGGGATTGGCTATTTACTACTAGAGGTTTGTTCCTGACTTTTCTAGAGTTGTGGAACCCTTATCAGTGTTGAAGAAGAAAGGGAAACCCTTTCTGTGGTTAGAGAGAGGCCATCGGAGTTTCCAAGAGCTGAGGTATAGACTGAAGAGTTCCCCCATCTTGAGGCTACCGAAGGAGGGCATTGGGTAAATAGTCTACTACGACGCATCTGGGATAGGTCGTGGATGATTCCCAATGTAGGAGTGATCACTGATCACTTATGGTTCTCAACAGCCGATACAACATGAGAAAAATGACGCTACCCATGACCTGGAGTTAGCATCATTAGTCTTTTACTTAACGATGTGTGGACATTACTTGATGGGTGAATGTTTTACAGTCTACTCTGATCACAAGAGTCTTAGGTATATCTTATCTCAGAAGGGAATAAACCTAAGATAGTGGCGTTGTCTTGAGTTCCTCTAGGACCATGACTTTGAGATAGTCTATACATCTAAGAAGGGTAAAGTAGTTGCATATGCACTCGGTAAGAGATCTGGTATATATCTACAGAGTGAGGCGACAAAGCAGTTATCTATTTTTTGGATATCCTATGTGGATGAAGAAGGAGAAACATCTCTTTAGTCACTAAAAGTAACTCCCCCACACTTTCAGTGAGTCAGGGTGGTGTAGCTTGGGGACGATGACTGTGAGGCTCGACGTTCTCAGATATCCATAGGATAGGCACCTGATTGATTTTCTGAAGGTGGGGAACACGTCATCCTCTTTAGGGGTTGTACTATGGTGCCGGTGATACTTAGGGATGAACTGTTTAGGGAGTTCCATACATCCTCTCTAGTGGTATATCCAGAAGTGGTGAATATGTGTGAGGACCTTCGACATCAGCACTGGTGGCCAGGAATGAAGAAAGTAGTCTCAGAGTTTGTCTCCCAGTGCCTCACTTGTCACCAAGTGAAGGTGGAGCATCAGGTTCCAGCAGGCTTAGTTTAGCCTTTAGAGTTTCCAGAGCGGAAGTGGGAAGGAATTTCCATGGACTTCATGATGGTTCTTCCATGCACGTCCAGGTGGCATGATTCCATTTGGGTGATTGTAGACCGACTCACCAAGCCGGCCCACTTCCTTCATAACAGAGAGCAGGGTTCAGTAGAGGGAATGGGATGCCTCTACGTGCAAGAGATTGTAAGCCTTCATGGAGTGCCAACTACGATTTTCCCCAATCATGATTCATGTTTTGCTTTCTTACTATGGAAGGGATTGCAAGAGGTGTTCGGGGAACAACTTTGGTTGAGCACTGCCTTCCATTCTCAAATGGATGGTCAGACGGAGTGGACCTTTCAGACTCTCGAGGTAATGCTAAGTGCTTGCATCCTTGATTTTTCCCACAGCTGGGAGGATCACTTGCCCTTAGTGGAGATTGCATACAACAAAAGTTATTACTCCAATATTAGTATAGAACCATTTGAGGCATTGTAAGGGAGACCATGTAGGTCACCTTTGTTCTGGACAGACCTAGGGGAGTCAGAACTAATGTTACCAGAGATACTACGAGTTACCACAAGGAAGGTACAGATCACCCAGGAGTGGATTAAGACTGTACAGAGTATGTAGAAATCCTATGATAACGGGAGATGGAGACCTTTGGAGTTCAAGGATGGTGACCACATCTTTCTACGGGTCTCACCTCAATGAGGTTTGTTGAGATTCGGCTGGGGAGGAAAGTTATCTATGAGGTTCATTAGACCTTTTCAGGTCCTCAGTAGAGGTGGTTTACTGGTTAGCTCTTCCATCTCAGTTGCATCGGGTGCACGATGTTTTCCATGTATCTCAGCAGAGGAGATACGTGCACAACCCTTCTCACATCATTGACCTCAATGAGCTAGACATCGACGATGGGGGGACATTTACGGAGGATCCAGTAGTGATTGAGGATCGACAGGAGAAGGTCCTTCGTGGTTAGTCGATACTTCTGGTGTTCTTTTGCTGGCATCACAGCAACCACCAGGAGAGCACATGGGAGCAGGAGGCTCAGATACGTGCTCAGTACCTCCACTTGTTTCCTTAGTTTGAGTTGTGGCTTACGGGGATGCAAAGCCTTGAGGTGGGGATAATCTAAAGACCCAAATTTTCCATGTAATTTTTTTAATCATATATAGAATATCATGAGTCCGCGAAAATTGATGGCGCGTGATTCCAAGGCTCAGAGGCCCCATAATAAATTTCTAAAAAAATTCAGGTACGTTCAGTAAATGTGCAAGAGGGTTTTTGTAACTTTTGAACCATTGCTCAGAATTGATATTTGAGGACACAGTTGAACTCGCAGCACCAGTATTCACATAAGGAGACCTCCACCTTGACCGTGGTAGGTCGAGGGTGGAAGTTTATATTTTAGTTTTTTGGGGAAGAAGAAAAATAAAATAATTAACATTTTTTTTCTTTTTGAAATCTCCCTTTTGAATTATGGAGGTGGGGACCACATGAGTTTTAAACATCCATTTTGAATTCTATAAGTGAAGACCACCTGGACCCTTCTTTAATGTGGGGAAATCCCTTAGAATCATCCGATTCAATTGGGCCAATGCAATACAATTTATTGTGACTTTTAATTATGACACCTTTAATGTGCCAAAATTAATTAAGATATCTTAATAAATATTGGATCTTAATTTCCTTATTGGAAATTTTTGGCAAATGAGAATTGGGAGAGAGCCTTATAGAACCTAGAAGAACATTCTCCAAATGAATAACCCCCACCCCAATGAATAACGAGGATGACACATGAGCGCGGTTCAGAAGCATCTTTCTAAAGTGATGAATGTTGATGCCCACTTCATTGACTATGTCTTCTTCCCCGTGCGACCTCCAATGGAAAATCGTGGTAGGATTTTTTAATATGATAAAATTTTATTGATTCTTCATATCCTAAATTCATGACAAAGATTTCGAAATGAATATGGCCATCGTCCCACAGATAAACCTTGATCCTCTTTCTTTTTATTCTTCACGTGTACTTCCTGTATTTTTCAACGACTAATATTTATTGACACTAGAAGCACGGTGTTTCGATGAGCGAAATATATGGACACAGAGCCCCTAATGTAGGGATCACGAATATGAAATTGTTTAATTTTTTGGGCTTGGAACGAAGCCACAACGACTCACCGAGGAAAGCGGCGGCCGACACCGGGTCGATCGAAATGGAGGAAAGGCGGCGCGCGTCCGCTTTGCAGGTTGTGAAGGAGGTTGTGGCCCATCAGCTGTGGCGGAGCAGGGGGCGGTCGACATCCGACTGGCTGCATGGTAGAGTGGGAATGCGCATCTGCATCACCGGTGGAGTAGGAGGTCACGATAGAGGCCAGAGGGCTGCCGGCACCTAGCCGGCCGCAGGTGGACATCAACCCCATTGCTCTGTTAGAAGGAAAACCAACCAACCATTCCGGCCAGCCGAGGGGCACCGTGTAGGACCTCCGAGCGGTCCCCCATGCCAGTTGGGAAACCAAACTTCCAATGGGACGTTCAGATTACAGGAGGGCTCCTCCACCCTGGGTTGCGGCTTGGGCAGACCGCCTTCCCACCACGGGCCACACCGTGGGCCACATCGTAGGCCGCCCAGTGGGCCTGACCACGCCATCCCATTTCACAGGATGTGTCGGACCACAGCCTAAGGGCTAGGCCCGCCAAGCCCCAAGCCATATGGGCTAGACCCGAATCAGGTTGGGATGACCCAAAACAGTTCGGGTCGGCCCATGTTGGGTTGGTTCGGCCAGGTCAGACCAGACCTGGGTCCATCTGGACCTAGTTACACCTTCATGGTCGTAACTTGTGAACTGGGTGTCTGTTTGATGAACTATCTGCGGCATCAGAAACCTAGAATCGATATAGTCCATTTGGTATACTCCACTTCAGTTTTAGATAATGTTGGAGTACATATTGGTTGGATTGGACCCTGAATCCAACCGGGCCCTTGGAGTAGAAACGCTAATAACTTATAGACCGGGCGCCCGATTGATGTGTTGTATGTTGCGTTGGGTCCCTTATTATATGACAGACCTTTGAGATAAATTTTCATGGAACATCAGGATGGTTGAGTTATGACCGATGTCTTGGTAAGAGGTTCTCCCAGTAGCTCTATGTGTAGAACCCTGCGACTGGCTGAGATTTGAAGACTGCTGACCATTATGACTCCGAGTGATTCAACAGGCCCAGTGTGGAGTGCCTCTGTGTGACGTGGCAGACCCACGGTGAGGAGAGCCTCTGTGTAATGTGGTAGACCCCTGGTACTTGATAGGAGGAGTGCCTCAACAGGCCACAAGGGAAAGTTCCTCTGTGTGACGCGGCAAACCCATGGTGGGGAGTGCCTCTATGTGACGAGGTAGACCCACGGTACATGACAGGAGAAGTACCTCAGTAGTCCAAGATTAGTGGGAAGTGCCTCAGTGTGACACAGCATGCCCAGTTTACTTGATAGAGGAATAGTTATCCAGCAACTGAGTTGTTCCACAACGTGACTTGGGATGTTACTTATTAATACCCCTAGAATAATTCCTAGTTTGATATCTGTCTTTACTTTGGGTTTGTGATTGAGGTTATGATATGTGATACTTCACCTTCATAGTTTTACCTTCATGGTATACTCCCCACATGTGTGAGATGAGTGTAGCTTGATAAATTGGGAATATGTGTGGGCATTTACTTAGGTATAGTTGGGTTCTTGCTTTGTGGTCTTTCCTTATTGAACTCTTGGAGACCTACAAGGTCTCGAGGTCCCTACATAGTATCGTCATACTCACTCTACACAGACTACGTCCGCACATTGTTGTGTTTGGGGTAGATGAAAAACAGTGTTGACTGATGACAAAGGTACCCGGACTAGAGGTAGCTCGGTGGTGTGCTTTAGATGAGGCATACCACAAAGAAGACTATTCGAGAGCAATACCTACCCTTCAGGTAAGATCCTTGGCGGGTTTTCACATGAGCTCTTTTCAGTTTTACTTGTACTTTTCAGTTTACTTGAACTTTACTGTTGGGCTTGTATTCTGGCCCCTTTTTACTTTTTGTATACACCTTTCTTATTATATATAGATTTTATTTGTCCATGTATCCTACTTTGTGCTTAGTTTTGTGATTTTACAGGTTATAAAGGCAATGCCTTCCCATTTTTAGGGAATGCACCTTTTGGTGCTAGTCTCCAGCCCCAGGCCTATGGAAGGTGGGCTTGGGGTAGTCACACCATGGGCCCCAAGGGATGGGTCATGACAATGTATATTTATAGTTGAAACACATAATATAATAATTTATTAATCCTCTCATAAAATTTATGATCATTATAAGGGTTTATATCAGAATCACATTCTAATCGAGATTATTTATACTTCAGTATCAGTTGAGGGAAATTTGAAGACCATTTCCTAATATAAAATTTATTTTTTTATCATCCACTTATTAATTAACCATTTTAATGTAATAGAACCATTTTTATACTCTATGGGACTTAAAATGTTTTAGAAAATGTTTTTAAGAAAACCTTACTATATTTCTCTCTTTGGTCGGAAATATCATTTCTTCCAAAACCATGTATTCTAAAAATGTTTTCAATTTTTTAATGATTAAAAAAGGATTTACCAAAATAATTTTAAACCATTTTCGAACTTTGAAATTTTTTTTCAAAATAATATAATTATATTTTCAAAATAATGAAAATTTGGATTTTACTGAAAATGTGAATGGAATAATCTTATCATTCTGTTAATAAGGCACTTTCCTAACCTTTTTACAATGAAAAAGGAATATTCTTGTAAATTTTTTTTGTAATGGATGGGAATAGACCACATCATGACCCTAATATATATAATGATTATTTTTCATTTTTATGAGGTTCTTTTAAATTACTTTTTTTAAATTGGTATTCGAGGAAAATTATTTTGAAATTTCTTTTCAAAATAAATATGATATTTTCCACCAGAATATTTTTAGAGAAATTTTTATGGTATTTTTATTCATCGATGATAACAACCAATTTGAATTAATTAAATGGTTATATTGTTTTATTGATAACATCCTTTATCTTCATTTGAATGGTTTATGATCATTTTTACTAAAGAAAGTATTAACATAAAATCCCATGATTAATTGTTTGTATTCAATAACTATTCCTAGAAATATTCTATTTCTGTTAATCATTGGATATTAAATTTACTCTATATTGCAATATTATTTTTCATGGATATGTTTATTGCTTAAATTTTTATCATTTATACATATGGTATTATGATTTATAATTATTTTATTTCCATGGGAAATATGGATAAATCTTTATCCTTTTCTCATTATATATTCTTTATGATTAGACACAATTTTATTAATTAAATTGAGTATTTGATGTATGAGGAAGTCATTAGACCTATATGGCATGGGTTGAGGACCATTTAACGAACCCCCTTGATGCATTTATATTATCATGTGTCAAAATAAGTTGAAAAAACACTATGTATTTGTGATCAATATGTTCTAAATTTTCTAATTAATGGTCTTGAAAATAGTATTTTCTACACCATCATTTAAATGGTCTAGATAGTAAAGGTATCATGTTCCTGAGAAACATGAAGACCATTAATTTATCATTAGACTCATTAAGATTTCAATTAATATTATCCCAATTATTTTCATTATGAAATTATCTCTGGATGTGTTTCATTATCAATTGTTGATTTAATGGGAAGGTTTTTTAGTTATTTACCATTTCTTATTGATTATGACTTATCTACTCATTAATTAAAGTTATTTCAATGGCTTGTGTGTTCAGTTCTATATCTCTCCATACTGATTATTATTATTGATTCTTCATTGATTCTAGTGTACTTATCCCTTACTAAGAATTTGAGCTCATCCTTATTATTGATCCTTCTATAGGAATAAATGAAGTGTTCTAGATTTTATATGAAAATATATGCTTAATGGAAGAAATTTATTCACCAAAAAAATTATATTTAAATTTTTTTATTAAATTATAATGAATGACTCAAGTATGTAACTATATTACCAAGACTACTAAACTATTTGGTCCTTCATGATGTGATTCCATATATATAAAGCCAATGTAATAAAGTAGACACCAGCTCTAGGATTATTAGGTGAGTTCACTATATAAAAGTTATGGATCAATGTCAGATATTTATTAGATGAGATTAATGTAATTTTTGACTGGAAATCTGTTTTCATAAACTCTTCTCACACTCCCCTCCTTATGATTTTCAAATTGGAATAATTCGATTGTTCATTTGGAAATTTTAAAAGGGATTAATGATCTATTTTCATATGAAGACCCCCTCCCTCAAAATGTATCCCTATTTTAATGGTAATTAAGGATGATAAATAATAACCCCTGAGTCTAGCCTCCAATACGTCCCTATTAAGTAACTACCATCGGGGGTATAAAATTTTCACCAATGGGAATCATTGACCTATATAATAACTGGATCAGGAGATTGGTTAAATCTACAATTAGAAACTCCCATGAAAAATATAAAAATTACACAAAATTCTATACCACATTGGAATTATAATATAAAGAAGTACAATAATCTCTAAATAATTACCAAAAATCAATGTTTAGGAAAATATAAAAAAATTATACAATGTTCTGAACTTATAATGTTAAGAATAATCCATCTGGTCCTCTAAAAAACATGAAAACTAGTTTTTATATATGTGGGGTGAGAATATAAGTATACTCAAAAGGATACCCATTGTCTCTCATCTAGATGTGAATTGTTTATTCCAATGAACTAGTGAGAGAATAATAGATACAACACCTAAACTAATCAATTAAACAATCTCACCCTCACAAGTGCTCATTCACCAAATACCACATCCATGTACAGTAACATAATAAGAATAATAACAACAAAAAGGTAACTTTTCCCTTATTTACCAATAATTTTTCACTCTTTCAAAACAATGTTGTGATAATAGAGCTCTAATATCTTTTATATAAAAACTCATATAATATCACCCACAAACAACAAAGCTATAACATCACATATATATTTTTGAATCACGATCCATCACTTCACATCATATCTCTTCTCTCCAATTTATATTTGGGACATCACAACACATCCAATCACATGAAAATAGTAGTTGGGTATTGTGAACTTGAAGGATATCAACCTCATTCCATCATCATACTAGGAAAAACCCTAACCATATTCCTTATCATAAACTCATAAAACATAACCATAGTGCACTATAGGATTCCTTCCATCATATCCCATTCCTACCCATGTTTTATAGAATATAGTGTGGAAGATTGGGTAGTAATCCATGCATCCTAAGCACTGAGATTTTGGGAATAACACCCATAAAAAATTTGTTTCCTAGTATTACAAAATCAACATGGGTGGGGAGAAAATATAAATAATTAGAAACAAAATATATATATATATATATATATATATATATATATATATATACAACCAAGCCTAGCCTATGGGTTCAAAGTAATCACCATCCCAACTCACTGTATTATCATTATCCTTAAATATTCTGATAATTTTCCAGCCACATTTAAATGAAAAAAATAACATAGGAAATCCAAAATCTACTAGACACATTCTAGAATTCATTATAGGTAATTTAAATTCCATATTTTCATTACAAAAAAATTATTATACATGACCATTCATTTTCAATCCCATTAATTTTATTATTCCATCCATTTTATTCAACATTTAAATGTTACTGTCTAATAAATACAACCTGTTTTAATTTAAATTTTATCATCCACTTCAAAATATGAAATTTCATCCAGTACTATTCCAATTAAATCATTAATATTTAGTTTATTCTGTTACTACACCTGAAACTACAACATCACACCAGACAAATAAAAACCATCCAAATATCTCAATAAAACAAGTAGTACATTTCCACATTTTAAAATCCACAGAAACCACTTCATTACATATAGAAAAAATCTCCATGTATCCTTCAACATCTACCTAGATATCACTATCACATAAATAACCACACATAACCACAAAACATTACCACTAAACATTATAAATATTATCCATAAAATCATCACCAATATTAAAAAAATTTGACATCATTACCACAAATTGTATTTCAAGAATCTCAACCTCATATCATGACTATACAAGACATATTCTCATGACCTGTTTCAGATTTTTTAAATGGACTTCATATCTCATTTAAATTTAATTTCATGGGAATTATCACAAATGCCACAAATCTATAGGGGAAACCATTTTTTAAAAAGATATAATTGGTTTTACAACATTCATTTTAGGTGATAACAAGAAACAACCAACATGGTTTCTAAATGAAATGACAATATTAACATAGAAAAATCATCAAATGGCCACAATTATCATAAAGTCATGAAACCTATAAAATCACAATATAAATAATATCATTGAAATAAGGATTTCAAGTTTATTCCCATTACCATTAGATATAAATTAAAAAATTCATAATCGTATTAGGCTGGTCAAAACTATCTTCTCCAAGATAAAAAAGAGAATACCTTCTCTTATATAAAACAACGAGATGAAAAACGATGGATCCCTTACCTCAAAGGTATCTTTCCGATTCACTATCCAAGGTTGAAAAAAATTGAAGGCTACCCTGAATAGCCATAATGAATAAGAACACAATGTTCTCCCAAAAAGTATCACCCAAAAAACACAGTTAATCAATAAATCATCCAAAACAACATGATTCCTTGATAGCAA
Source organism: Viscum album (assembly GCA_963277665.1). Classification (NCBI taxonomy): domain Eukaryota; kingdom Viridiplantae; phylum Streptophyta; class Magnoliopsida; order Santalales; family Viscaceae; genus Viscum; species Viscum album. The sequence goes on from OY728158.1 coordinate 550,930,116, forward strand.
CCTTTCCCATATGGTAAAAGTGGGAGAATATAAGGAAATTAAGTAGTAGACATGGCTAAAGAATCCACGAATTAATCCCCCATTATTCGTGTCAAAACCCACAGAAATAGGGGTTAAAACCCCATTTGGAAGCACCACATCCCTAAAGAAGATATAAAATTATTATAATGTGAGCAGGTTTAAAAGTTTTTTTAGAATTTATAGGTTGTTTATAAAACATATGGCCAATAATAAGTCCCTACCACCATATAATATAATAGCAAAAAATAGAAGGGACAGTTAAAAATTTCAAGGTACTATGCCATAAAAGTTGTGGTTAATGCATATCTAAGATCCATGACTATTTTCTTTTCATATATCTAAAAAAACTAGAGATAACACCACTTTGTATTAAGAATTGCTATGTTGTAAGACCCAAAACCTAGAAGGGTGTTACACCAAAACCCATATCAATGGTGCACCATTGCTTAAAAATTGAAGAACCATAAAATACTACTTCAATCACATGTACACCATAATTAGATACTATACCCCATAGTGTATCCTCTTATGTTTCATCACGATGTTACATACCATACTTATGGTCATATTGGTTGTTTCTCCAAAACACCTTCCTCAGACATCATATGTTGCATCATGCCTCTCCACTCTATATCGACCACCCCTATGATGCAATCCCAGTCTCTACGCCATAGAGAAATCTCTATCTAGATTTTACAACCACATCCTATGTCTCCCTTACTATATCCACAAGACTCCCCTGAGAAAATTTCATCGCCAGAATTCCAGCAAAGTAACTATTATGATAGTTTGTACATTTACATCAGATAACTATCAAAACAATTATCTCATATAAGAGTCTAACGCAACCTTGAAATTAAAGAGTGGAGGAGGTATAAAAACCCATTCAAAGAGACACATCCCATGTATTATGTTAAAAATGAACAATACCTCCCTACAAACACACTAAAAAGGCAAAAATGTTTGCCAAACAACACACATAGCCACATATATTATATCTTCAACAATATTTGTCCACTCTATATAACTGTTATTACCACCAACTCATTCTCGACATAGAATAATCCAAAAAAATAACAAAATGGCCACATTGGTTGCTCCAAATCTCACAAATAAAATAATTCCATATCCTAGGTCATGATATTATCTGATTTTTGAGGTACATTCAAGGATTCCAAGTTTTAATGGAGTCATTGTATAATGATTCTAGTTAAGAAATCTTATTTCCCCAATTTTATATTCATGAATCTATATCAGACATCACATAGAAAAAGAGAAAACATTTCTTATAAAATATAAATATCCAAAATACACATCATTAATGAAAAATATAACAAGGAAGTACTCAAAAAATATATGGGTACTCAGAATAAATAACCATTTCATGATCCCATGTATTCCCTTATAGGATACCATAAATATACATCACATGAACCAATGGAATGGTCCATCCCTAAAAAACCTTCTTCTGAAGATCCTTAATCTCTTATAGGAACTCCATGAATGTCTTATCTTCCTCGATATTTTTCTATCCATATTCAATGATATGGTAGTCCTCAAGATGATACATAATATGATGCGAGATGGGGGAGGATTTCATGATTCTAGTTTACCTTTGGTGTATGATCCAGTTAATAATCCCCCTAACCATGGTGATTTAACACCTCCAATGTACTAATAATATAATTATGGAGCTTACTCCTCATGCCATACCTCCACATCCCACATCAATGATAGACGCTCATGAACATGTATTATCAAACATAGAACTATAAGGGTCTTATCATGTGATGATAATAATTATTTTTCTAGTCTTGTGTTTAGTTCATCCTTTCTTGAACCACATGAACCATTTCTGGCATACTCTATACCTCATCTTAACTATAAACTAAATACCCTCCAATATCTAACAACTACAATAGAGACTGACATAACCACCCATACAAGTCCTCAAATAGTTTTATACTGATAAATGAGTGATAGATGATTTTATGAGAAAAATAAACCAAAAGAATGTAATTTCCCCATTATCTTATAATGTCTAAGATTCATTCCCACAAAATATCTGCCAGTTTCTAGGTGGTCTTTTTTTATTCCTATCTATTTAAGGGTGTAAATCAGTGATGACGTATAACTGAGTTCCAAAACTGTGATACAATCTCATATAGACTCCTAAGGTAAAACAGGAATCCCAGTATGATAAAATGAACCTTGGAAACCCATGCATCAACAAAACCTAATTCACATTTAACATCATCAAAACATATATGAAGTCCAAATCCTTGATTTCTAAGAACTGAGATGATTTAATCAACTTATCAATGGATACCAATATACAATGTAAATATCCTTAATATAAAGGGGTCATTTTGATGAAATAAATTGATATGTCCTCTAATTTCCTGTCAGGATTATCCATGGTCTTAAAAAACTACCGTGAATATGATGATCTACCTTTTGCTACTGAAAACCCAAGAACCGAGCCATGAACTCTTAACCAACTATTTCATATGTGGTCACCAAAAATATGACACTATGTTTTGGTACATATGGGATACTCTTGGGAGTACCAAGAATTTTTTGTTTTGGAACTCATGAAAAAATCTTTCATGCATCACTATTTGAACAAATAACCTTCCATAAAATAATAATCGGTTCTGACCATCCTCTTGGCATCCCTCCAATTATTATGACCCAATGCCTCATCCAAAAAATTTCCCATTTCTGAAGTGTATAAGATCTAAAATTAATTGTCTTATAGAAACTCTATACAACTCTATTTCTTCATATTATAATCATATTCTGAAATTATATATATCAAGATATTATGATCTGTGAAGAACCCATAGGTCTCGCCATTGAGGTAATGTCACAAGAAATCAATGAAAAATTCACTTGTTTCTCCAGATAATTTTTAGTATGCTTATTGTCATTGGGAAATAAAATCCTAGACCCATAAGATATCACCACATTCTGATTAATTAGGATACATCTTAATCCCAGATTGGATGCATCGCAAAACACTTCAAAAATCAACCCATCCTCTTTATAACTAAACCATTTAAGCACAGATCAATCTCCCTTTTTGGTCGTAAAATTCTACATAAAACCAATTAATTCTGAAAAAGACTATGTATTAATATCCAAATCTATCAATAGTTCCAAAATATCTAAGAAATTAGATTTGATCCTTTGGTAATTTCATATGATACTGAAATAACTATGAACCTCCACCACATTCTTCAGTGCATCCCAAGAAACAACTACATTGATCTTTAATAGGTCCATAAACACAACTTTCTTAAAAACCATATTCTCAGGGAAATTAAACTATCATGTTAATAACATAAACATGGACAACCTCCAAGGATATGGTGGTTTTATAGTACCTATAAGACATCTCTATGATGATCGACATGTTATTCCTAGAACATCTAGTAAATCAATATTTAATCAATGAATGTGGCTATGAATTGGTGTATAAATTCATCAAACATAGTCTTTATTATCCCCATGAACATAGATATTCTTTTCATGACACTTAATGACAATAAAATAATCTTAAAATGCAATAACCTGTATCTTATGGAAGTATTTGGTACATTATTCTCCTTCACCCACAAGTAATGATATCCACACCACATATAAATCTTAAAAATACATGTCTCCCTTATAAAGTGGTAAAAAATTCATTAATCCTTGAAAGGCATAACAACTTATGACATTCAACTAATTTAACCTATGGTCGTTGATAAAAAAACATACACTACCATCTACCTACATGGAAAACAACACTAGATAACCCTATGAAAACAATATAGGTTGGATGAAACCCTTTTAAATCAGATTATCTATTTGAATCATCAATACACACAAATCATATGGTTTCATCAGGATATGATCAATTAATATCAAAAAGGAATCAATTAGTAGTTTTTTCCCAAACTCAACATCTCGTTGAAGGTTTAGCATCAAACAATTTACCCAGGAAAAACAACAAGAAGATCCCAAAAACCATAGAGACATCTGAAATACCTACATCCACTGATTACATATAAAACTATTCCATAAAGGAAAATATTGGATCCAAAAATCTATTTCCAAATCGAAATCTCGATTTCCAGTGATAACTACATCCAAAAAATCTGTATCCATGAACACCACTCTCCACCAAAATCTTTTAATAATAACATGCACAAAATATGAAAAATAAATTTTGATAATGATGAAATAAAGTATCTTTTATATCAATAAAACAATTCAAAATTATTGATGTTTCCCAATCATTAATATATACTCATTTAATACATCACATAAGCTAGTCTGTCCTCTTGATGTTGTAGTCAACACCAAGGGAATGTGGAGCCTCTCTACATCTAGTCTTATTGAATAAACATTTTTTGTGAAAACAATGGACTAAAAATAGTGTGAAAAATAAAAAATAAAAAAAGGGAATATGATAAACAAATATTAACCATAATATAATCAATTCCCTATGACCTACATCTTTTAATTCATGTAACTGACCACACCCAACTCCTCTACCTCTATGCTAATGGACACCTCCCCGACCACACTCATGATGAGGCACCTAAAGATGAGAAATGTCTTAAGGCCAGAATATTCCTTCTATATCTCCTCTCATTGAAGAAAAAACTAACTACTATTACTCTTGAAATTGACTCACTAAAATATGCTGCTCAAGATGACAGTTAATGAGACCACATCCACTATATCGGTCGATAAAAACCACTATTCACCTATCTTGATTATGGAAATGACCCCCAAAATTGAGTCTCATGTGCCTAAGGTCCCAGAGAATGTCATAGAAACCATTAGACAATGTTTTATGGAAGGAAAACTACTAAGATTGACTCCCTACTAGTCAAAACCTCAAAGAACCTAATGCTTGAAACCTGTTACTAGTAACTCTTTTTCTCAGAGAATAATATATGTTACCTTTCGTGCCTAACCACCTCACAAGTGAATACCCTTGACCACTTACACCATCTTATAAACCTCCATGTACACTATAAATGTAAATATAGTAACTACATACTAGTTTCAAGGATGGAGATCCTCCCCGAGGAACCTTACTTGGGACTCATCATCATGAAATGTTTTTGGGGAAAACAATTGGTCATTGAATGTGATCCCAAGATACCAAACTTAAATACTCTTATAATAAAGAGAGAGAGAAATAGAGAGACTCATCTCTCATTATTTTCTTCATGTTCACTGAGAGAATGTATGTACAAATGTATTTACGAAGGATGTCTTATGAAACATCCACCTGCTTCGTCTCACAATGATACATCATCTACCATTGAATAACAACAACTAGCATATAACTAACTAGCAAAAGGACCATATCCTCTAGTGGTGACTAGATCAAACTGAAAGTGGTCTTGATCTCCTCCAACCACCTACCTATTTCCAAATGATAGTTTCTTCTATCATACATCCCCAAAGCCTTCCGCTAAAAGGTGTGACATTATCTATGCCACTAATAATTCTCCACCCACCAAATCAACCCTCTATAGATCAACAAAATAATCATGATGAAACTCCCCTCACTAATCTAGCAATAATCATTGACCATGAGCCATAGATAAAAGGGAAATAAATAATATATAAGTCCTATATTATTAAGTTTTATTAATTTCTATTTATATCATTTTTACCATCCCAAAACCACCATATTCTATTGATCACAAAATTCAATAATGATGTATATTCATATACTAGATATCTCCCCAAATATAGGAACCACTAAACGTAGTCAATCAGTAGGATTATTGTCCTTTCATTGGAATATTGGAAGGTTATAAAATTTAGTGCACTAGTTGGTCTTCCCTAGCATATGTCATAATCAAATATCAACTAACACCATTGTACTACAACCCCATACAATCCTCAATGTTCCTAACATTTAGATCTATCAAATACCTCTACCATATCATATAATAAAACTCTATCATGATCCCATCCCTTTATTGGAACCCCTCCTAGGATAGTAATGAAGAAAGTGTGACAATGACCCCTGAGTCACACCATTGATAGGTCCTAGGTTATAGAACTCCACCAAGGGAATAAGAATCTCCCAAATGGGAGGCAGTTACCTCTATAATTGAAGGTCAAATAGATAAGATAAGTAAAATTCAATAAATATCAATACATAATATAAAATTAAAAACATTATTCCATAATGAATGTATAATGTAAAAAAATACAACTATATCTAAATAAATAAGTAAGAGAAAAAGGCAATGATAGAGAAATAATCCAAAGTTATGATCTAGGAATATCCAACATGGTCCATGTAGTCCTAAAAAACATCAAAAATAGTTTTTATATATAGGGGTGATCATAAAATTATACATAGTTTGATATCAAAAGAATAACATGAACATATGAACGAAACATACAAATTCACTTGTGAGAAAACAAAAAAAAACCAAAAACACAAAAATAGTCCAACTACCCAAACTTCTCATCACCAAGACTAGCTCACTAAATAAAAATTCAAAGAATAGTAAAATAATAAGAATAATATCGACAAAAATATATCATGCACCAGAATCCCATTGAGATTCCACTCTCACAACTTAGCATCATATATCCTAGAACTCCCATTTCTTCTATATACCATCAAATCACATTTCACTCAAAGAAAATTAGCCTATCACATTACATAACATCACCACATTCCCTTAGACATTGGGGACATAAAATCACATATCTCCCATAGAATCCTCAGAAATCAAATCACATCTCATCACATAATTAAAGTATTATGTTATCATGACCATGAATAAATTGACCCCATTCCCTCCTCCAACCATGCATGACGCCCACCATATATCATCTCCCCATTTCATCAAACATTACCGAAATTCAATTTTGAATTTTTTATCTATCATAGAATGTTCATATCAGGGTTGTCTAAAATAGAGAGTAGGGAATAGTGGATATGCATTCATCCATCCTCACCATTATATTATTGGTAAAAGAACCCTCAAAAAATTATTTCTAGAATGATGTTCTTAAAATAGATGGGGTGTGAATAGAAATCAAAAGAAACATACCAGGTATATATATATATATCCACATAGAATCCCATCCTATGGGTTCATAATAAGAACTATCTAAATTCAAAACACCTTCACAAATCTCACAATGTTTGAAAACTTTTCTTCCAACACTAAATTAACATCACAACATATGAGATCCATAAACCATACATCACATTCAAAATTTTATTACAACTCAATAAAATAGAAAATTTCCATTACCAAACGAATACATTCTTTAATACCACTCATTTTAAGTAAATTTATTAAATTATTTCATCCTTTTTAATTAAATTTTAACAATAACTATCTGTTCCAAACCTACCAATTTAATTCAATTTTCATTATCCATTTCATGGCTATAAATTTTAACCCATTCCATTTAAATTAAATATTTAACATTAAATTGATTCCATTGATAACCAAGAAACTAATAAATGAAACCACAAAGAAAAATAATCCACCTTTCCTGAGATAAAAAATTCACATTTCCACAATTTCACAATCATATCCACCACCTCCGCACATCTCCCACAAAGGATTCACATATCTCGGTTCATACACCCCAAACATTACTATAACGTAATAAAACCGTACATCACCACCACACATAACTACCACACATCATAACTACATTCCATCACATTTCCCCCATATAACAAAATTTTCAACGTCATTACCAGACATCAAAATTCACATGTATCAACCACAACTAACATATCCAAAAGACAGATTTCATATTTATCATGGGATATTCACATAATATATCACTTTATTTTTAGGTTCATTCCCATAGAGACCATTAATATTCTCAGGAAACCATTTTGTTAAATAAAAATGAGTGGACATCCAATATCAATTTTATGTGATATAAAAAAAATATAAAATATTTGTTCCACAACTTAAAAAAATTCAATAAAAACAAAGTCTCCAATGGGCATGATTTTTATCAATGCATCAAACCTATATAATTATAATTTCAATATTTTCAAGTTGTAAAAAATTATATTTTAGTCCCCTTCCCCTTGAATATGATTTAACTAACTACTAATATTAATTAGACGTATATAAAATATCATCTTAATGAAAAACAAGAGAATAAAGCCTCCTAGTTGATATAAATTGATGATACATGAAGGTCCCCCTACATGAAACAAATCTTTCCAATTCACTACACATGGATGTTGGAAGAGGAAGTCCACTATCGTACACAAAATAGTATAAGTACACCTTTATAACCATAAAAATATATAGCAATACATTTTATATTAATATAATAACCAAAAAAACCTTAGCTTACCTTCAAGAAATTCTTTCCGAGATGGAAAAACAATGACGAAACAAGTAAGGGATGGGGGAACATACCTAAAGCCACAACTAATCAATCCCCAAAGGGGTGGGAGAATGAAACTGAAAGGGGGATGAAATACCTACATAGAATGTGCATGGGTTTCCATGAAAGGAGAGACTGATTTGATAATTGATCAGATTAAAAGTTATTTTTCTACTTTATAGGTGGTATGTAAATTATAAAACAGTAAAACATCCCCTACCACCATGTGACATAACAATGTCAAATGGGGAGGACCCTAAAAAATTAAAGTCACTACACAGTATTTGTTTTATTTATAGTGACTCTTATATCCATAGGTATCTCAATGTTTAAGGTATGGAAAACTATGGAAAACTCCACATCACATCCAAGACCGCTATGTTGTAGAACACAAATGTATAGAAGAGAGATACATCCCAAAGTATATCCCTAGTAGAATAATCCTAAATATGTAATAATAGATAAAGACCTCCTCTAACACACTCTATGTATTTTTTGAATACTCAACAATAAAACAGATCCCCTTATGGATCGACCCCTTTATTCACATCGTAGTTAAACCAATATTAGTTATAGCTCTAAAACACATTCTTTAGGAACCCTATTTTGCATTTAGCCTCTATATGACATAGTGGCCAGCCTAATGGTTTATCCATAAAATCAATAACATTTAGCTATAATGGGAAGGATATTACAACCAACTCATCCTTCTCCCTATCAAACACCGTTAGACTTACCCAAAAATTTTCCTTAACTAGTATACATACAAAATGACATGTCAGAAAGCCGGGAACATTACGTTTCTAGTTGTAGTGGGTGAACACTACCACTTTTTTGGTGGTGAAATACATTTTATGATGTATATGGATTCTATTATCTCTAATGTTTTCTAATAACTTTATGTCTTATTTTTTTAATATGTTTATTTTTATTTGAAAAAAGAATTATTGGATTATATCTTAAAGAAAAATACCCCTAAAATATTTTTTCAAATTATGGTATTTGATTAAAACAGATCACTGGTTTGATTTTTTAAAAGGTAATAATTAATTTATATGAATGTTTATTGAAAATTAGAGTGGGATGATTTTTTTTCTTTCGTTTTCATTGGATGTGGTGATAAAATGGTGCACAGTTTGAGACAGGGGGATATATGAGGATTATCTCTAGTGAATGACTTGTAGGATGGATGAGATATAATTCATGAGTGTTGGGAATATATTATAATACATGGGTTTTTGTATGTGAACATCGAATGGTTAATCCATGTTGAATAATAGATAATGTAATTACTTTTTATGATTAATTTATGAACTACATTAGGTTTTCAATCACTGATTTTTTTACATATTAATTGTAATCTAACTTATTATTATACTATTGGTGTTAGTGGGATAATTTTGGTTGATTTATTATAGTGAATGACTATATACCCCTTATATATTCACATTGGTTAATATAGAGATTGTTTCATCTATGATATAAGAAAGGGGATAACTTTTTATTTCATTAGTTTCATCATGTTTTTGTATGATGTTGGAGCTTTAGAGATGGTTATGTCTTCATATTCTAGACTATAACCACCATGGTTCTAGAGTCATGACTTATTTTGGGTATTTTATTATGGTTTACTTTGTCCACTGATACATTGATACTATTGTTTATTAGTATTTTTGAGTTGAATAGATTACATTTCATGCATCATATAGTTTTTTGTTTTGAATTTATTTCTATATAGGGTATGTATTTTTTATGATAAAAATCATTACCCAGTGATTTAGTTAGAAATTCTAAATTATTACAAGCTATTTTTGTCATGGGTTGTCACCCACATATATTGGAACCCTAGAACATTAATATCCATCAATAAATGTTGGAATATCTCAAATGGAATCATTTTTAGTTGGTCCATCATATTTTAATGAAATAAAAAATATAGGAAAATATATAAAACTAAATATATAGTATAAAAAGATATAGATAACTCCAATATACATCACTTTATGATATCATTATTGTTTTCAAAAAAGTGGTGTTTTTGGACACCTATGGAGTGTTTTTGTGTCCTCAATATGGGATTAGCTATTGAGTGTGTTATATCAGACAAATAATGAGAATTTCCACATGTATAACATTTTATATATTATATTTTATGATTCATAGATATTTTTTATATGTATTATTTCATTTTTGGATTTTGAATATCCCCTCACATTATTTTAAAATTAATTGAATAAAATGTTTTTTATTAATATAGATAAATTGAATTGGTTAGATGACCTAGACACCCAAAAGGAGTCACTTTAGTGAATAAAGGCGAACATGAATGATATGTGAACCAACAACTTTTGATGAAAATTATTCAAGAATTTCAATTTGATGATAGTGGAAATCAAAATGATGATCCATGAATTCAATATCATTGTATTATATATAAAAATAGATTCTTATAACCATTTTATGGGATACATAACCATATTAGGCTAAGTAATTTCTTATAATAATGAATAATATTCATTATTTCCTTCAACTCATGTTGATATATAGGATAATGTTGCGAAATATATTATGGAGTATGTTTCATGAAAATGGTGGGATTTAGTTTTCTAAGATAAATCCACCCAATGGACTGACGTGTGAGGGATTTTAATTATGATTAAAAAAATACAACCCACACACCATCAATATAATCAAAATGATTTATTTATGGAAAATAAATTTATGTTTATGAACATAGTTGTTTGTTCACCATATGTTGGTACTACAAAGTCCTTGATGTTATGTGTATTTGAGTATAGGATAAAACATGATATAAATTCTATGAAATTTTTTCTTTATATTAATGATTATTTAGATATTATTAATATTGAAATAGTGGATGAACGTGATATCATTGGAAATACTATTGGATAATGCATGTTCGCCAATATGGGTACAAGAAGGAAATCTAATATTGGTAATAAAAGGAATAAGGACACAAAATACCATAGAATAAGAGGATCATATAATCAATACACTATCAGGGATTCCATTCCCCCTTTACCCAATAATAATAATAATATATTCTTCTAATGTGGTTTGTTAAATCATAAGATGTGTGAATTTTTTGGACCACCCAAGTCATGTTAGTTCTATAATAAGATACAACATATTCAGTTTAATTTCAATAACACTATAATTTTGGTTGAAAAAAACACTAATTTGAGCTCAGGCATAATTTAATTTGATTGTAATATCTCTTCAGAATGGTTCTCATCATTAGAACCAAGAATGATAAATAGATTCCAGGAACAACCCAACTCTTAAGATGATGCAACCATAATAAGGAAACAACTAACATGAAAAAATGAGTATGTAGTTATATGGTGATAATAATATGATCTGAGATTATCAATCTTTTCCTTTAATTGTACGAGGTACCATTAATTTTAACATAACTCTTATCCACGTTCATTATGAAACAAATGCATCCAACACGTTAATTACACATCATGTTATTAATCATTTGGGGTTTCATTTCCAGATGACCTCAAAAATAGCGAGTATTCAGACACTTCAGAGGCCACAAGTGTGTTGAGGATTTTAGTGTATATATTTTTATATAACCGTTAATGAATTATAGATTCTTTTGAATTTTTTATAATGAAAATGGATATCGATAATTTAATCATAGAAATGGATTTTGTAGCTTTATTCAAGCCTAATATCGATTATTATACATGCTGAGAGAAGTTTGCATCACCTTATTAGACAAAGAGTATTATTAAAGGATATTATGATATGTAATATATAAGATAAGGACATTTATTATCAATGGTTAGAATTATTTATTATCAGAGGAAAGGCCTCACATTATAGATAATGATGTAATTGAGACTACATATTTATCTACCATTGTATATCAGTATCATAATGTACATCAAAAAAAATTTAATAGTTTTAAACATTAAAGGAAAGTTGATTTAAAAATTTACCACCTTCCAAGAAAATTCTCATTTCACTTCCATTATATAGAATGAAAACAATGGAATTGATTTAATTTAATGTAAAATATGATGAATTGGAAATTAAATGATTAATAAGACCAAGTACATCATGTTAGGATGCCTTAGCTAATTTTTGTAAGTAATATGGGGGGTTTTTTATTACTATGTATTTATTATTAAATACATAATCCGGATTCGATAATGAATAGATATACTCTTCAAGGAATTTATGTTCTTTTTGAACAATTTAATTTATCCCAAATTTTCACTAAGATCAATCTATAATCCATGTATCATTAACTATAAGGTAGGAAAGAGGATATTCCAAATATATATTTTATGCCATACTACTATGTTTATGAATATTTGGTCATGACTTTGGTCTTACAAATGATCTATTAGTTTTCATGGAATTGATGAATATTGTATTTAAAAGGTAACTAGTCTCCTTGGTTGTGGTATTTATAGATGAAATTTGTTTTTATCCTCATACTCATAAAGACCTTGAAGAAATTTTACAGATTATGTTGAACATTTTCTAGGAAGAATCCTCTAATTGAAAATTCCAGATAGATGAATTTCTCTTCTGTAGGCTTATTATTTATGATAAAGTCACATCAACAAACCCGAAAAATGCTGAAATTTTAATCTCATATAATTCTCTAAAGATTATATTTTTTATTCAATCTTTTTCCATCATGGAATTATATTATCAACTATTTATTTATGTCATCATACGTATTTTATCTCATATGATAGTACTAACAAGAAAGGAAAATCATTTCCCATGGAGTAATGATTTTCAACAATCCTATTGTGAGATTAAGGTTTAGAACCCTTAAATGACCATTATTATCCTTTGAAGACCTGGGAAAGGTTATATAGAATACTATGATGTTCATAAATCTAGTTTGGATGTGTTATCATATAGGAAGAAATTGATGTAGCTTATGGATTACGATTGTTTTGAACTCATGAAATGAGTTATCTTACATTGTATTTTTATTTTATTATGATATTTCATGTGTTGGAAACACGGTTTCATTATCATTTCGGTAAGAAGATATATTTTTCACATATTTAAAATATCCCATAAAACATTTTTTCATAAAAGTTTTGAGAAAATTTCAATGGATGAAATGTTTAAAATTCCCCAACATTATCCTCATTTATAAACATGAGAAAATAAATTTTGTGGCTGATTATTTAAGAATAATGTCATATAATCAACTGGAAAGAGAATCTTGTGATCTATGTGAATTGATGAGTTTGGTGGAATATTTTCATTTAGATTTAATTAACTAGAATAAACCCAAAAATATATTATAAAAAACTCATATTCTTGATTTTTTGATCGTGTTAGGGATTCTCAGTGATCAAATATTTATTACATTACCATTAAATTAAAACCCAATGGTTTATATACCATTGATGTTATGTTACCATATTTTAACATGGTGTTCCATTTTCTTGATCATATAGTTATTCTTCCATATGATCTTAAACAACTATTTTATTCGGATCACCATTCAAAATGGAAATTTCATGAAAACATCAAAAAGATAGTAAATGCTCTAAGGATCCATTTTTATGCTCAGGTGTGAAAAAGATGTTAGTTATGTATTATGAAATACCTCCCCTTTCTAGAGAGTAAGGATGATCATAAAATACCACCTAGTATGATGTATTATTTTTAATATATCCATTTTGAAAAGGAAACATATCACTATAGACACATTTCATTGGTTTAATATAGGTATTTCAGAAGAATGAATCTTTTTATGTGATTATTGACTGACTCAAAATGATAGTATAGTTTCTAATAGTTCAAGAGTCCAACATGGTAGAGGATACAATAAATTCGATTAACCAAGATGAAGTAAATTTTCTTAGAATACCTATTTTGACTATCTCGAACCAAGATCATTGATTTACTTCATGGTTTTATAGATCCTTTTATCATTATATAGGTATTATTTTTACCATGATGATAGTATTTCATCCTCATACAGATGGTCCATCCAAACATATGAATCAGGTGTTGGAAGATATACCTATATCTTTTATTATCAAATTTATTGGATCATTAGAAGATCATATACCATTAGTGGTGTCCAAATATAATAACAACTATCAGTACATGATTCATATGGTTCTTTTCGACATATTGTATGGTTATCCTTATCAATTTTCACTATATTGGTTGAAATATGGGAAAAAAATAAAAACTACAAATAGTATTTTTCAAGAATACTACAAAGATGATTTAGATGATCAGAAATATTTTTTTATCCAAAATTAATTAGATATATGTTTTTTTGATCATCATTGTGACCATATACCCTTTGCAATATTATATTATGCATTCATGAAACAATTTCAATTTCTAGGGAATTGTTTTTTAGGAAATAAAGGTAAAATAATTCCTTAATATGTGATACCATTTGATATACCTGAACATATTAGTAATGATGAATATCAATTATATTTACCAATAATATTTATTATAATTATATTTTTTCCCCTATTTTCTCAACTGTAGATGTACCATCCACATAAAAGTTATTTGATTATAATATAACATGTTACTCTTGAACCTCATGTGATGTTCATCCATGAATCAATATAGATTTAATATAATTAGAAAATTAATTTTGAGGGTATACATTTACATGATATGAGTGTTATGGTGGCATGGTATGATTCATCAAGAGATTTTAAGGTGACAAAAACATACGTTCAAGTAATGTATGGAACTGTTCAAAGAAATTTCCAATATTTATCATTTTAATGATGGAATTTACAATGGTGGTATGAATATAAAACTATTAGTTTTATGGAAATTCCTTGTTTTCCAAAGATATAATGCCTTTATATGTTTTTATTTCGGTTTACAGAATTTTGGTAGGCTTAGACCATAGGTTCAAAATGTTTTAGTTTGTTATATTTCACCATATAAGGAAATACTCCATAGTGTAGTGAATAGTATAATGGTAGTGTGCTTTTACAACACAGGTGGGTAAAAAATTCTAATGGAAGGTCGACATCATTGGGTTGCCTGGGGGTTGTTTGTTGGTGGTCTATCCATGGAACATAGCCATAGGACAGCTCAAAATTTCTTGGTTTAGGGAGAGGTGGGTTAAAATAATATTTTGTCATTATAACAGAATATAATCGCCCGATGTGGTCAATTACATGTCTTGGTGTGATTGAAGGCACAACAGTGGTGGAGAACACCACGTAGATTTGTTGTTTGTCAAAATGGTTTAAAGAAAGTTGGTTCAATTTCTTATATTGGGTTAGGAGTTATGGATAATTTTGGGATCTTTCTAGAAGTGTATTATTGCAATTTGTGACTATAAAAATCAAATTATAACCTTTATGAGCCTCTGAAACTATGTTTTTTCAATCTATAAAAACCAAGGATTCTTTTTTAGATTTTTTACGGGGATTTTGTATCAATTTTAGGGGATTGATGGGTGAACTAAATAACTCAATCACTATCTATTTCTTGTAATTGGGAGGTAAAATATATATTAATAGTTTCTTTGCCTCCCAATTCTCTCAAAATTTTCAAGAACATGAAGGTATTGTTTTCTCTTAAAGGTTTTTTTGGATTTTCAATAGAAATTTTGGATGACTTCTTAAAGGAAAACCACTTTACAAATTGGTTTAAAATTAGGAAATCGGTTTAAAAAAATAAACAGCATTGTTTAAATGTTTAAAATAAAGTAAAAGATATATGTAAAATAAATCTATGAGGGAACATAGAATATGGTAAACTTTTTATGTTAATTTTCAATGTATATAGCTAAAAAATTACTTGTTGTTCTAGACTAGAGGCACCAAGAGAAGTATCACTAATGAACATCTTGATGGATGGATGAGATACCCCTCATGTGAATTTATTATATCATGGAATTCATGTATGTATGTGTGTGTGTGTTTTTAGTTGTGTAATAAGTATTCCATGTTGAATAAATGGATAAAGTTATTTTAATATTAGTTTTAATTGATAAAGAAACTACATCAAAATTTTAATTTTTATATGAACTCTTATGTAACTTGTTAATGTCCTAGGGGAGTCTATGATAATCCTTTGGTAGATTCCATATTTTTTAGGACAAATCATCCCATAAATATGTACTTTGGTGTGCATGCATACAAATTTTTCAATAATATAATTGAGCGAATTATTTCATATTTCACTAGTGGTAGTTATTGGTGAAGCTCTCTATAAAAAGATATTTGGAGTTGTTCATGTCTTTGGAATTTAAAGAAATTACACCTTGGTAACTTTGTTATTATTATTTGTGTCTTTTGTTCTAGTATACTCTTTCCATTATTACTGATCTATTATTTTTATTGTAAAATTTTATTTATATATATTCTATTTCTTTTATCACATTGTTTTGGTTTGGTATTTTTATTTTTATCATGAAATGAATGTATGTTTAAATGAGAAATAATCCCCTAATGATTTTGTAGTCCTTTGGTAAAATTTTATATCCTTTGGACTCTAAGTGATGTCCCCAATGGTTAGTGGATCCATATTTCTTTCAAATAAAATGCATATGGTTGATAGGTTAAAATTTGAATTACCTTAATATAACAAAGAGTTGTCTCATATAAGTAAATGTAATGTTTTTTGAAGCTCTGTTATAACTATTTCAATAGTTATTAATCCAAAAAATGGATTTAATTATAAATTATATTTTTAAATCATTCAAAAAATTTGACCAAGTATTTGAGGATTGTTAAAAATAATAAATTCATTCCATGAAATTTTCTATAGAATTCAGGATTTGATCCCAACTTAGACAAAAAAATGATCATTTTAATTAAGAATGTGTCTCTTTACTAGATCAAAAATCTAGATGGTTTTCCATGATCCATAAGACTACTAAAAAATGATGGAAGAATATTCCATGTGAATGATTCCTAATATAGTGGCTCAGTAGAGAGAACACCCTTTAAGAGTAGTCCAAAAATTCCTAAAATCATTTATAAAAAGGTATCGACACATTAAAATTTATTTTCATATTAATCATTAAAATTTCTGAGATGAAAACCATATATTGGAGTGCAGTTATCCTTGAAATCTATGATTTTACTGGTCTTTGATATCAACTTGACTTATGGATACAAATTTACAAATATCAGATGTTAGTAAAATTTTAATGTTGGATTTGAACACAAGCATAACGCCCCCATGCAATCTATTCACAAAATTCTTTTCAAGCATTTATACTAATGATAATCCATTCAGGTATTTCCACCATCCAGTCTATAAATAGACACATATACCTAGAATTTTCAAATTTATGGAAAAAATCCTTAATAAGGAAGTAGGGTTAGAGCTCTGTTCGTGTAGATTCTCTTCCCTAGTATTCAATCCACAATTAGAAGAGAAATTAAGTATTTACATCTATGTGGATGGGGCCTACAAACTATGTGAACCACATGGGTGATCCCCAACTTGGGAGAGGCATTCCAATCTTTCCATGTACAACATGGGGGAGGTATGTCCCATCTGCCCTAGTACCATAAAGTCGAGGGGCTTCAAATCATACCAAGTATTACTTAGCTGAGGTACTTTCAATGCACCTAAGTACTACTTGAGAAATATAAATCTAATTTACCTAATTACTAAATAGGATATACCATAATTAATAGAACCATTTCACACTTATTGGTCTATACCCTAGGGGATCCACCCCCACACCCCTACTCGAGATTAGTTTTGGGCTACAGTCGGTCCCTTCACTACCATCACTGACAACCATGAAAAATGGAGAGTCATGCCAAAATCTTGTTGGATCATTCAAATTAAATTTTAGGTTATGTTATATACTATAATGACTCATGTCTTTAACTAAGGGGCATCTAAATATTTTGTAAAATATTTCCCAAGCTAGGTATTGTGTCGGCGTGGGCAGCTAGGGCCCATGGAGCCTCGGTGTGGCGATGTTAACATTATTAAATATATTTTCTCACACATTCATAGTTTCTTTTGAAACATAAATAAATCATCTTCAGAGTCTCAAATCATATTTTTGAGACCACAGTTGAGTCTGTAACATCATATTTACCCTAAACACAGCCTTAGGTCATTTGTTCCAGGAGTTTTGATCGGGGGTCGTTTGGTGATGGGGAATTATGGGGAGTATTTGATAAATTTAATAATTAATTAAATATGTAACATAACCCCATCCCCCCCACCCCCCCTCAATTTGTGCAAATGTCACAGTGAAGAGGAAAACTCTAATCCTCCCTCTCCTTCCCTTTGGCGATAGATGGAAACATAGATAAATCCACATGATGAGGGGTAACAACCCAAAGTTTTATTAATGAAAATTACCCTTGATCTAATTAAATGTCTTGTTATGTAAAATTATTATATAAAACTTATTCTATTACTTATCATAATTTTTTTTATTTTAAAATATCGTTATGAATTGTTACCATTGCTAATATAGTCGTTGAATAGTGATCATGTGATTGGTATAAATATCAGACTTTAACAAATCCAATTTATTCATACAAAGGAAGTGATGGACTCATACAATAGAATTTCTCCATATGAATCCCATTTTTAAGAGCTTAAATAGAAGGTAGCATCACAAGGCTTCATTCTTGACTGAGCCCATGTTGAGCTTCAACATGTTAATCTCGAACGGAATCCCCTATGGGGGAAGAGGAAGTTAATAGAGATTACCACCAATGATATTTTATCTGAGTCTCCCTAAGAGTATGTCACCATCACACACCTAACCCTTATGTATTATACGGGTGTTCTAAGGGGTTATGTAACAATACCCTAGCACAATGATTATGTGCATTATTTTTTAATAAAGAATATACATTCATTTTATTATTATTACATTGTAAATAGGTTTTAAAGCACAAATAGTATTTGAAGTTAATATTCAATTAAAGAATTATATTTTTATGAATTAATGTATTTTTTAATTAAATAATTTTCTAATAAAATATATTTAAAAAAATTAAATTTTATAAATTATAAATGATCTTATAATTTTTTATGAATACAATTGTAATTTTATTAAGGTCTGAAAGTTGTTTTTGACAACACCCATGAATTTTATATAAATATCAGTTTTTATTTTACAAGTTAAAATTCAAATATTTAGAAAATTATTTATATGAAATAAGTATCATTTTAGGTTCATGACATCTTAATTATCTGACATTGAAGTTTTCAAAAAATTTTGAGATAGTCAAATGTTTTGGGTAAAAACTAAATACTATTTAAATATATAATGTGTTTTATAATGTCATAATTACATAATAGTGATGTAATAAAATAATATAAAAGGGATATTAAGAATTATTACGTTTTAAATTAAAATTAATGTGTTTTTATTTTTTTTGTTTAATTTTATGGTGCCTTAGTGTACCCTCAAAGACTTATAAAATATTTTAACATTTTAAAATGGTTTCCTTGAGACTGTGACTCGCCTCCACATGAGCAGGACTAATATTTTTTATGATAAGAAATTTGACATATAAAATAATTTTTTCCAATCGAATTTTTCATTAACAATGGGCGAATACTATGGTATGGTTTTTGGTTTTCATTAGTTTAATATGTAGTGTCCAAAACCTAAATTACAATGAATTCCCTCTCCATTCTTATATAAACCCACTCAATCTACCATTACTCTTCACTAAAACCATATTTATATTTACCAAACCCTTCTCTAATCTCTCTAGAATCCTCACAAGGTTTCCCAATCTCCCAAGAATTCTTTCTCAATCCTCTCCCAATCCACTGGGATCACATTTCGAAGTAAGGGATCCTCACTTTCCTTCATTCCTTATTCATTTCCAAATTTCCTTATTTTGTTGTGCCCATTTATTTTAAATTAAAAATTTTGGGGTATGATTTAAAACCTCCCCTATAATTTCCTCCTAAGGTTTTAATGATGTGATTCCCATTTCTCTCTCATTAATAAATCTCATGTACACATGTTACCATGCCGAAATTCTGTAAGGGATTTCTTTAATTCTAATTTTTATCCATGTTTATTTATGTTGATATACCATTTTATTTTCAATTATAAATGTTAGGGTATGATTCCAATCCTCCCCCATACATCCCTCCTTATTTTTGTATGATTATATACCTATTTCTCTCTCATTAATCCCTCCCAGGTACACTCGTTACGATGTCGAAATTTCATAAGAGTTATTTCTTTTCTTCTCATTCTTCATGTTTCTTTATTATGTTACGCCTTATATTTACAAATTAAATTTTTTGGGGCATGTATATATATGAACCATTATTGTAAATTTCATTTAAATACAATGATATACCCATTTATCTCCCATCATACATTTTTATGAATTTTATGTCACACTATTATGCTGCTAAAATTGCACCGCAATTTTCCTAACTAGAATCATTGTGTAGTGAATACCATACCCATTTCACTATAAAGGGTATTCACAATTATCCACATATAAATATTGAATTTTACTTACATGTATGTATTATATATTCCTTTTTCAAGTAATAACTTATGATTTTGAGTGATTCTATATTATATGATCCATGTAGCACACTTATGTGTGAAATGAAATGTTTATAAAGGGTGCGCCCTTATAGCGCTCCAATGCATTGGGTAAAGAATAGTATCATGATAATCCATGTGAAATTAGGGTTTACACATGCCAATTCAATTTTAATGATGGTTTACTCCTGATAATTCAGTGTAATGAAGTTTTACTAATTCTAATTCAAGTGAAATGAGGGTTTACTCATGCTCCATGTGCAATGAGCCTTGGCTCATGCTAATATTTTGTTAAATATTGTTTATACATTTCCATGATATGATAATCATTCTATATCACACCATTATGTTCATGTTTCTCATATTATCCATTGATATACATATTGCCTAACATATATTTTATTCTTAATGTTATTCCTTTTTTACTCCTTTTATGGTCTCTATAGCTCACCCTTTTCTTATGCATGTCCTTAGGTTATCCCATGCAATGCTCAGTACAAAGTATTATTGTGTTCATGTAAAATAAGTTTTCAATAATGATGTTTTTTATGTTATAAGTTGTTTTGTAATGTTCTTAATTTCCCAAGACACTAGACCTTTTTTATCCTCATATTTGTCTTAAGTGTAGGTTTATTTAATAAATCATGTTTAAGTGTGTAATAATGGGATGGGTCGTCATTGTTGGTATAATAGGATATGTTTAGTTATATTTTGGAATAGGATTAGAAAACCCTAGTGAAAGCCTTATGTATAAGGCTAATTATAATAAAAAATATCTAAATTTTGGTGAGTATATCGTAAGCGGTTTATCAAAAAAATGCATCCCTATTTGGAGATGAACATATGGATGTGGCTCTAATACAAATGTATTTAGGGGTAAAACCCAAAAACACCGCTTTGAGCTAGACTCAGATGGGAACTGGTGCACAATAATGGTCCTCGATGCACTCTTGGTTCAACACTCATGGGGGATATGATTTGGTAAATTCATAATCTTAGTATGAACCATTATTAAGGGAATAAAAAAATTCCTAATAATATATGTTGGGAAGTATATCATGGATAACGTAGATTGAAGACTATAAATTCATAAGTTATGAAAATAAAGCTAATTTATAAGTTTTTCATTTAATGTTATTGGATACCCCTAAATTTGTTAAACTGTTTAAGATACTCATCCATAATTTTCCTTTTATTATAATTAAGGTATTATAATATGAAGAATATGGCTTAAAACTTATGTGAAGGGAAGCGTGATGAGTTTCCCAATGAGATTCCCAATCAAATGGGAGCTCATGTACGAAATATAATGATTATGTCAAACCAAATATAAAAAATCGCGATTAAAAAGTGGTACTTTTTTTGAATTCCCAAGGACATCAAGGAAGAGAAAGATGACATCTCATGAAAGTCCATCTGATTAAGGTGATAAGGAAAAGATGACCCAATTTCCTGCGTAAAACAAATGTTGAAAAAGTCACCAAGGGAAATGTCATAAAGGGACTAGGAGATGTTTTAATTTTGTAAAGGAATGGTAAAGTATCCAATTTTCATGACAGAATGGATAATGTGATGGATGGAAACAAAGATCCATCTAAGGAATCTTACATAGTTCTATGTCATAAATGTGGAGAATTTGGGCATTATCCAAGACGGTGCTCTATTGCAATTGTTGAGAAGCATGATGAGCATCAATAATCTCTATGACCAAGGGAGCATGATAAGTCATATTTCAATATGGATCACCATTAATAAATTACATATAACCACTACTAAAAAGTATTGTTCATCATAAAGTATTTCATTTCATGTTCTATTAGTATATCTTTTATGTTTTCTAAGAACATTGAGTCCCCAAAAAATGATATTAAATCATTAGGGAAAAACATCTATAAGTGTTGTATCACATGTTGAAGTTTTTGAGAATATTATTCTTAATAATTTTATAGCCATTGATGGAATTTGAGGATAAAAGGAAAAAGTCATTCCATATGCCTCGAGGCAGTCCCATGCATGATCTGGTGTTGGCGATAGTGATCTTTGCATTAGAAATTAGGAGAAATTATCTCTTTGGGGATATTTTTGAAATATATTCAGATAACAAAATCCACAAGTATATATTCACATAAGAATGATATGAACATGCAGAAATGAATATGGATAAAGCTAATCAAATACTTTTCCTTCTAAAACCATTACCACCCTGGGAAAGAGAACAAGGTGACAGATGATCTAAGCAAAAAGGACCTACCGATTCTATCATTGATGACAATTGAAAACGATCCAAATTTCATAGATATGATGGAGATAGACATGATAATCATAAATAAGGTAACATCATCAATCCATTCACAAATTATTGCTCAACTATCACTTATAGAAAGGTTAAAGGATGCTCAAAAGGATGATGTGGAATTCAGAAGAAAGTGGAAACTATCAGAAAAGGGAAATCATTGGAGTTCAATGTTAATGAAGAAGTAATTGTGAGATTTGTAAAAAGTTTATGTGTTCCATCATATCTGGAGATAAAGAATGAAATTTTGGATGATTTACATAGTTCTAATTTTTTCATTCACCCAGGAAACAGAAATATGTAATGAGATCTTCAAGGGAATTATTTGTGGGATAAAATGAATAAGGATATCGCTGATTATATATCAATGTTACTGGTATGTTAGCAAGTGAATGCTAGGAGGCATAAGTCATGGGGGATGATGCAACCATTACCCATACCAACATGTAAATGGGAGAACAACACCCTGGAATTTGTCACTGGACATCCAAAGAGTTCCAAAGGAAACAATGATATCTGGGTTTTTGTGGATTGTCTTACAAAGACTGCACACTTCATTGTAATTTGGGAGGATCTATCATTGGATCAACTGGAACAAATATATATCAGAAAAGTGGTAAGGCTACATAGAGTACCATAGTCTATTGTATCCGATCAAGATCCATGATTCCCCTATAAGTTATTGAAGATTCTCCAAAACTCTATAAATAATGAACTGAATCTCAGTATGAATTATCATCTTCAAACCGCTATCCAATCTGAGAGGACTTTCCGAACACTTGAGGACATGTTGAGAGAATTTTCAAAGGACTTCAAAGGAGAATGTGATCAACATTTTAATCTGTTTTAGTTCTCTTACAATTCCAGTTTCCTCTCAAGCTTGCAAATGGATCCTTACGATTCCCTTTATAGGAAGAGGTTCTGAACATTAGCATGTTGGGATGATGTTAGGGAGCGAAAAATCCTAGGTCTAGAAAGAGTCTATGAAATGGTAGAGGAGGTTAAGACCATCCAATATCACATTGAAGCTAATCATAGTCGATAAAAGAGATATACTGACAATCATCGACGAGACCTATAGTTTGATGTTGGAGACATGGTATTCCTCCACATATAACTATATCAGATAGTTATGATATTTGGGAAGAATGGAAATATTATTCCAAGGTACATCAACCCTTTTTGAGATCCTTGATCGCATTAGAGGAGTGACCTATGAAATAGAACTCCAAGAAAACCTATCTCAAGTACATGATGTATTCTACGTATGACTCTTGAGAAAGTGCATACCTGACCCATCACATGTACTCAATCCATAGGTGGTACCATTGGGGAATGACCTCTTCTATGAAGAGAGTATGGTGAAGATATTATATCAAAGTGAAAAAGTTCTATGAAATAAGACAATGCCCCTTGTCAAGGTGTTTTAGAGAAACCACAAGTTTGAAGAGGAAATGTGGGAATAAGAGGAATTGATGACGCAAAGTTACCCACATCTCTTTTAGAGTGGAAAAACAAAATTTCTAGTGTGAAATTTCTTAAGGGGGGAAGATTATATTGAGCCAAACTTTTATTATTAAAAATTAATCTTGATCTAATTAAATGTATTATTATGTAAAATTGTTATAGAAAACACTTTTACATATTTGGTTTCATGATTTTGTATTTTGAAATACAGTTAATAATTATTACCATTTATAATATAGTTTTTGAATAGTGATATCTTGATTATTATAAATATAGGGCTTTAACAAATCCAATTTACTCAACGGAAGTGATGACCTCATCCAGTGGAATTTATATATACAAAACCCAGTTTTTGGAGCTCATAAAGGAGGTAGAATGATTGGTATTCGATCTTGACCAAGCCCAAGATGAGCTTCAACACATTAATCTCAAACAGAATCGCTTACGGGATAAGTGGAAGTTAATAGAGATTACCGCCCAAGTGATGTTATCCGAGTTTCCCCAAGAATCAGTCACCATTGCACACCACACCCTTAGGTCTTATATGGGTATTATAAGCAGTTATGTAACAATAACCTAGCACTATGATTATGTGAATTATTTTGGAATAAGGAATAAACATTCATTTTAATATTGTTACTTTGTAAATGGTTATTAAATAAAAAATAATATTTTTACTTAATATTCAATTAAGAAATATATTTTGATGAATTAATGGATTTATTAATTATATAATATTTTAATAAAATTTTATTAATATATTATTTTATAGAAAATATAAATGATCTTATAATTTTTTATGAATACAATTGTAATTTTTATTAAGGTTTGAAATTCATTTTTTGTCAAAACCCATGATTTTTCAATTAATGTTTGTTTTTATTTTAAATTTAAAAAATCATATTTTTATAAAATTATTGAGATAAAATGAATATCATTTTTGCTATATAATTTGTTTTATGACATCATAATGACCCAATGATGATGTAAAAAATAATATAAAATGGATATTCAGCCAATATATATTTTTGATTTAATATAATGTTTTTTTATATTTGTTTTATAAATTTTATGGTTCCTTAGTTGACCCTCAAAAACTTATAAAATATTTTAACTTTTTAAAATGATTTCCTTGAGAGTGTGACTCTCCACCACATAAGCTAGCCTAATATTTTATTATTTTCGTCCATTGGAATTATAAAATTATATTTTTCACTCCATGTTGGAAAAATTTTGGTCAAAATCCATGGTATGGTTTGTGGTTTTGATTAGTTTAATTTGTATTGTCCAAAACCTAAATAATAACGAATTCTCTCCCATTTTCTATATAAACCGACTAAATCTCCCATTCCTCTTCACTCAAATAATTTGGAGCTCAATTATAAATTTCCCTCCTCTATATAGAATCCTCCCAAGGGGCACCATGTTCCCAATAAGCCTCTCTCAATCCACTCCCAAGCCTTTGAGATCACACTCCCAAGTATGGGATCCTCACTTTCCTTCCTTATTTATGTTCGAGTTTCCTTATTTTCTTAAGACATTTTATTTAAAATTAAAAATATATTTGTATGATTACACACCTCCCATACACTTCCCTTCTTATTTTTGAAGGATGAGTTACCCATTTCTCTCTAATTAATGACACCTATGTACACATGTTACCATGCTGAAATTCTGTAAGGTTTTTCTTCCACTGTCATTTTTATCCAAGATTATTTATTTGTATATTCCCCTTTATTTTCAATTAAAAATGATGGAGTATAATTTCTCACCTCCCACATACTTCCCTAATTACTATTTAATGGTGATATACCTTTTCGCTCTCAATAATCCCTCCCATTTACACCTGTTACCATGCAGAAATTTCATAAGAGTCATTCCATTTATTCTCTTTCTCCAAGTTTCTATATTATGTGATGCCTTCTATTTCTAAATTAAATTTGTTGGGACACGTATTTATATAACCCCCATAATTTCCATTTCATGTGCATATTTTGAGATAACCCTTTCTCTCTCATCAACCATTTTTCTGAATTTTTATGTCACGTCGTTATGCTGCCGAAATTGCCCCGCGATTTTCCTTGCCAAATCATTGTATAGTGAACACAATACCCATTTCTCTATCAAGGGTATTCACCTTTATTCACATATACATATTTAATGTCACTTAAAAATGTTTTTTTTTCAGATTCCTTTATCATGTATCTAATTATGATGTTGAATTATTCCATGTTATATGATCCATGTGGCACACTTTTGCATGAAACAAAATGTTTATTAAGGGTGCGCCCTGATAGTGCTCCAATGCATTGGGTAAAGAATAGTATCATGATACTCCATGTGAAATGAGGGTTTATTCATGATAATTCAATTATGATGGGGGTTTACACATGCTAATTCAAGTGTAATGATGGATTACTCATGTTAATTCATGTGCAATGAGGGGTTACTCATGCTTTATGTGCAATGAGCCTTGGATCATGATAATATCATGTTTAATGTTGTTTCCACATTTTTATGTTATGATAATCATGAAATATAATGCCTTTATGTTCATTTTTCTCCTATTCTCCATTGATATTACTATTTCCTAACATGTATTTTATTCTTCATGTTATTCCTTGTTACTCTCTTATTGGGCTTTATAGCTCACTCATTTCTTATGCATGTCCTCAGGTTATCCCATTCAATGATAAGTACAAAAATATGTTTTGTTCATGTAAAAGAAGTTTTCAATAATGATGTTGGGTTTTATGTTATAAGTTTTTATGTAATGTTCCTAATTTCCAAATACACAAGACCTCTCAATCCTCAACGTTGTCTTAATTGAATGTTTATATAATAAATCATGTTTAAGTGTGTAATAAAGAGAAGGGATGTTATATGAGGTTATTCTAATATCCTTTTCCGATGTATATCATCATAAAATTGAGAATAAAAATGATCCCTACATCTTTAATTATCCAAATCTTCGACGTTTCACCCATGGGGTAGGTGGTTTAGAGTTTTGGTCATGATTCCCTTTTTACACATTGTTTTAAGGTTCTAAAACCCTACTGCGATTGTTTTTGATCCCTTCTAGGACGACCTGTGAGTTATATGGAAGAACTGGGTGAATCATGGTGTTTATTAGGAAATTCATGAATGTAATTACCATCCACCTGGTGTTCATTTTAGTGACACATTTTTTGTAGCTCTTCATATACCGAGAAGATGAAAATTTGGGACTACACAGCATGTATGGGTGTTACGCATCATGTATTGACCTATATCATGAAACAATGGGACATGGCTAGGGTTATCCATCTGAAAATACCTGGTTGTGTACTAAAAAGAGACCAAATTCCTAGAAAATGGGTCCAATACATCGACATGAAAAAACTACCTGAGTAGGTGGCCATTTATATTAACACGCCATGTAGTATCAGATATACAGCATGTGAGGGTCATGGTTGGTTGGTCTATGTAGAATAGGAACACAAACATGGGTCGTGAGATGAGTGATATGAAGTGTACCTAATCTACACATTGTTTACCACTTCATGGGTTGGAACACATGTGGACTAGATACATAGGCCGGTACTAAGGAGGTATCACTTGCCATGTGTGGCCTGGTGCATGTTGTGTACTATTAGAAGATTATTTGGGGATCTTCCACATTCCATATCTCCTTCTCTTGGGCTTGGATTTAGGATTTTGATTAGTATATCCTAATTGGTTTTCTGTTTAGGATGTGATGGTGGACTTTGTTATGGTTTATAATGTATTTGGTTGTGTAAATCGAGAAAGACGTTTGTGGAGCAGTATTGAAGTGATATTGGTGATTGGTGTGGTTATTATAGAGAGACGCTTTGACTGTTACTTCTTTGTTTGACTAGGGATCAGGTTCTCCTCACATATATGCTTAGGTGGAGATAGGACTACCCATTTCATGGTTGTGGGTTCATTTCCTTGGAGTAGTTTCCTCTAAGTGGTGTTACTCCCATGATGGACTGGGGTGCGGGTTTCCTCAGGACATTTTTGAATTCATAGTAGGTACTCCCCTATTGGAATAGAGAGTGGGTCATCTATCTGTGGAGTTATTACTCCCCTATTGGACCAGGGTGTGGGTCCTTCATATATGATATATAGATAGAGTGGATACTCCCCCGTCAACCTAGGGTGCAGTACCACTATTCTATTAGTCGGTACTCCCCTATCACTCCAGGGCATGGGTCCTCTATACATGTTAAGATAGAAAAGTTAGTACTCCATTTACATGTCATGGAGAATGTCCTCAAGCTTGGGGTTAGTACTCCCATGTCGTGTTAGGGTGTGGGTCCCCCGTCTTAAACGAGCTGGCAGAGTTGGTACTCCCAATCCCTACCAACATGTGAGTCCTCTAGTCACTGAGTTGAACTTGCCTACTTGGTTAGGGTGAAAATCCTAGATTTATGAAGGGGTAGTTCCCTATTGTACTAGGGTGTGGGTCCTTCATGAGTAGTATTATTCTACTGGATTAGAGAGGGGGTCCTCACTTACTGGGTAATACTCCCCTATCTCTATCTAGTAGCGGGGTGTGGGTCCTCCATTGGGATTATATCTCCCTAGGATATGGTAAATAGTAACAATGAGTAGTCTTATACTCTAGATCTGAACGATACCTAGATAAGGGTTAGTTTTCCCTAGACAGACTAACGTGTGGGACAATCCTTATAGGAGCGACCGAGGTATCATTGGACAATTAAGAGATGTCCTTCCTCAAATGTAAGGCAGTGATTAGGAGTGAGTACCTATATTTTCTATTATTATAGAGGATTAACATGGTTTATATTCTGTATTAGTGCTCCGTCAATTATGGGAAGTGGTGATCGGTGGGCCTCTTCACATAGGTTTCATTATCTTGGACTGGACATGAGGTAATGATTATAGGACATCTGGTGTTCGGAAAAAGATTTAGACCTATTAAGATGTTCCTGATTAATCACATTCTCTCAGATGAACCATTTCGAATGGTTGTGTTGTTTCTTATGGATTGAATCTCTCAGATGGGTTCCATATGGGATGTCAGAGCTCATGGAGTGTATTCTACTGGTTTCATGTTATGGTTAAGGAGTATGTATAAAATCAAATTCCTGTATATAAAGTTGGATCTTGATGATATTTAGTGTCTGATATGATTATATCTGGGTGACTTTGAAGAGTTAATGTGGTGTTGTCAAATTTTGGTGTTGACAACCTGGGTAGACTTATCTGACATGTCATGTACAGCTGAGTATGGTTTGAGATGGAGTTTCTCTCTCGATTGGGTTTCCCTCTGGCTTAGTCGAGTGGATTGTAGACTTTTAATTTCTCACATTTTATTTTATATTTTTTGGGGGTATCTACTATGTATATTTATACTCACCCATGCATGGTATTTGCCCACACATGTTTCAGGTCTATTTCATACCACATTCCTTTTGACGGATTCCATAGAGGACTCGAGGTAGGCGGAGCCTAGTGAGCATGATAAATTGAGGTGTTTAATAGATTGTATCCAAGGAGATTTAAGGTAGTTGAAATTGATAGTGATCCCCTCGTTCTGAGTAGGTTGGATGATTTTGTAGTTTTATTTGGTGGGAATTGTTTTTCCTTTTAGGCTTTCAGAAATTTTGTTTTTCTCTAGTTGTGGGATATAGATCTATGCATTCATTGGTTATCTTTTGTTTTTACATTTCTACATTTTGTGAGTTTAGAGATGTGTGTTTGTGTGTATAAAATTACTTATTAAATGCCTCCTATGTTTGTAATATACCCTACTGGTGCTAGTTTCAAGCCCTTGGCCAGTTGGAGGTGGGATTGGGGAGTTTCGGTCGGGGCTCCGTCGGCTCGGGTTGTGATAGAGTGGTATCAGAGGTGGTCAGTTCCCCATTGTGACCGTAGTGCTGTGAGATTAGTTTTGGTTGCATAGTGATAGTGTTAGGATGTTTCAAGTTTGGATCCTAGACCATAGGTTCTACTTTTGGTGCAGTGACCATCATATCCATTCACTAGGAATCTTATAACCTTCTTTTTGACTAGGTAAATTAGGACATTGGTCATTGGAAAATAAATGGTACATGCGGGTTTTGGTTTTTTTCCTTTACATCTTGAGTCAGCTCCAAAGATATACACCTTGAATGTGGTACATATTGATTCTATTTCCGGATTCCTATTTAAGAAAATAAATATATAATTCTATAGCATGATCATGATATTTATCCACCCTGTGATGAGGCTTTAGTATTGGGCATCGATTATGAGGCGTTACCTCCGGGTGGTCTGCTGGTGGTTCCACCACTTGTAGAACACTAGGTTTTACCTATAGTTCAAGATTAGTATACGTGTAGGATGAGTACACTATTATTTCTAGAGGTAGTGACCTATGATTTATTAGGGTGATCTGGACCCCCAGGGAGTAGATGAATGGATCGAGGCAGTCACATGAGTTTACTGCTTAGAGAGGACACCTCTTGATTAGATGTTGGTCCTGGCGGTGAGCCTTCTGCAGGCTTCAACTGGATGATAGTAGAGTCTGGTGATATAGTCTCATGCCAAGGGGACACTCACTTGGGACAAGTTTGAGTGACTCTTTAGGAATGATTTTAACTCACAACATTGAGATCAATGTGTATCCAAGATCATTTGCAGCTTTGGAAGGGTAGCATTACATTGGCGGAGTTTTCGGTGAGGTTCATAAACCTGTTGCAATACTACTTGTATATGGTTTGGGATCCATTATTTATAGTACAAACCTTTGATAAGGGATTTATTTAGGAGATTAGGTTGTGTATTAATCTGTTACGTATTCCCACATATACTGGAGGGCTAAAGTGAGCTCTGGTGGTGGAATGTTTCCTAGATGAGAAACATGTGGATATGACCCGCATTAGTGGTCATGTGGCTGGGAAATATGCGGGAGATGGAAGATGATAGTTGAAAATGTCATGGAAAATGATCGATACTCATTCCCATACACAGATTCAATGTTCTATAGCATTGGAGCATCACTAAGGATCTAGTTAAGCATAGGAGAGGTGATGTTACGGTTGTGACCACCGGGGTCATCTCTCTCAAGATAGCCTGACCCACCTTTATTCTTTGAGGGATCCAGATGACTGGCCTCCTTGGTAGAAAATATTCTAGGATTAAAGAGTTCCACGAGGTGTCATATGAGGTATAGGATGCAAAATAGAAGTAAAAGGTGGTTGGAAGTTGAAGGTATTTTGACCCATGCTATCTGCGCCAAGCTTTTGGATATGAAGGAAATGGGAGAGGATAGCTATCAGCCATGGAGGACTTTTATCTGAAGGATTTCAGGATGAATATAAGTATTCCTTGTGTCATATATACTTCTTTTAGTAACAATTTTTAGACATTATTGTCAGTACTCATTTCATTCTGCCCAAGATTGAGGTTTAACTAGGGTGATGCGTGGTTTCGGAAGAACCCCATGACGGTGGTTGCAACAGAGACCCTAGTAAGACCCAATGTGGTTTTGGGAATCCCTTTTTTTCTCATTATTACCCTCAATTTTTTGGTGTTATATTTTTACATGACACACACGAGGAGGATGTGGTGTAGTTTGAAATAGCTGTGAACTCACAAAGAAGGGGGACACTTTCCACACTAAGAAGCATTTTTGTGATGGGATCCGAATAGTGTGGGTGAGTCAATGCATCCCAATGAGGAATATATATAAGTACCGTGGATGAGTTCCTTATAATTTTGTGTTTAGAGTGAGGATATGTGAAGATGTGTCAGAGAAGCTCATGGCCCTACCAGCAGACGTTTTCTGCTCGGCCCCCTTTATCTTGGTGGCCCTAGAAGTGTGATATCATTACTTAGAATCATTCTTTAGAGACAGAGTTAGACCCTGTTATGTTTCCATAGTGTGAATTGGTTTCATACTACCCATACTCTAATTAGGTGACACTAGTGTGTGTGGTATTGTTTCAGTTTTGGCAAACTATGTTGCAGCAGAAGGTTTTTAGAAGAGGGGCCTAGTAAGACCCAATGTTTACTCTTGGGAATCCCTGTTCCATTCATGAATAACCTAGAATTATCAGTTTCAAACTTGAATGAAAAAAATTCATGTGGAGGTTGTTGTAAAGTCTATCTAGGGTTGGATGAGAACTATGGGGTTCTGTTAGTATATGAGTCTAGTTAGCATGGTGGTGTACCGCTAGTCCCCAAGACTGTAGATTTACCATGGTGCCTGGTGTTTTCCCACATATCACAATATGGGATTCAAGTGCCCATTTTTTGTAATATGTTGTCCTTGTAGAAGATAGACATAAGAGTGGTTCGATCTTGGTGGATCCTTTATGTGTGTTCTTGTAAGTAGAATATGAACCATTGGTGAGATCGTTGTCTTGGATGTCCTATGGGGAGATTAGTTTCATACCTTGTTCTTAGGATTTCTATTTTCAGGGAAGAAAATACTTAAGGTGGGGAAGATGTAATGATTCAATTTTGACTAGAAGGACTTTTTAATATTTCAAAAAATATTTCTGAAGTCGGGTGCAGAGTTGGCATGGGAAGATGGGGCCCAAGGAGCATCAGTGTGGCGATATTAAAAAAATATTAAATATATTTCTTCATGCATGCACATTTTCTCTTGAAACATAAAAGACTCACCTTCTGAGCTTGGGATTGGATTTCTGGGACCATGGTTGAGTCTGGAACATCATGTTTAACCTCGTTGTGACAAAACGTCATCTATTCTGAGAGTTTTGATTGGGGTCCATTTCCTGACGGGGTGTTATTTGGTGGATTTAATTTTTTGAATAATTAATTTATAATTTAACCTAAACATATCCCATCACCCAATTGGTGTGAATGAAACAAAGGGGAGAAACACACTTCTCCTCCCACTCATTTTTGTTGGAGATGAACAAATAAAAACCTAAATCCATGTGATGATGTTATACTGATCTCCGTTTCTGAAAAAAAAAATATCATCACATCGAGAACCAGAATGATCTGGGAATTGTTCTTGATCTAAAGCTTTCTAATTTCTCCCATGTGGTAAGATGACTTCTTTTTAAAATTCTCTTTTTAAGTCATTTTTTGAGGGTTGAGAGCCCTATTTCAATTGTTTTTATCTTTTCTAGATTAATATGTATGTTTTGGGGAAGAACTGGGTGAATTGGGGTGTTTTACTAGAAATTACTAATTGGAATTACCATCTACACAACGTGAAGTTCAGTGACACACAACATGTATTACTCCCTTTTTACGAAATACGAACATTTAGTACTATACACCATGTAGTGACATAAACTGTGTGTCTATGGGACATTTCTTGGGTTATTCGTGTGAAAATACATGGTTGTGTACTAACACATAGCCAAAATACATGGAAACAAGGTCCAAAACATGGGCATGGGAAAGCTACATGGGAATGTGGTTGTTTATCCAAACACACCATGTATTATGGGATACATGGCATGTGAGGGGAATGGTTAGTTGGTTAGTGTAGAAGATGAACATGGCTAGGGTATGAGAGATAACAGACATGACATGTACCTACACTACATGCCATATACCTATACATGGGTTTGAACCCATGCAAACCAGACACAAAGGCAGATACTCAGGAAGTCCCAGACACCATGTGTTCCCTAGTGTACATCGTGTAATACTAAGAGATCGTTTAGGGATCTTCTGCCTTCAGTATATCCTTCTTTAGGACTTGGATTTAGGCTTTTGAGTATTCTATTGAGAGAGATTTCCACGTATGATTTGATGGTGGCATCCAATATGGATTATGAGATATGAGGTGGTGTAAATAGAGAAAGATTCTTATGGAGTGGTATTATGTCGATGTTAGAGATTGGTGTGGTTTGTAAATAGATACGCCAGGACTGTTACACCCTATTGGAATAGGGAGTAGGTTTTCCTTATCTCTCTTCTTAGGTAGAGACAAGACACTCCATGTTGTGGGTGTGGGTTTTTTTACCTTTGGGTAGTTTCTTTTGTGGGTTTTACTTCCCTAATGTACTACGGTTTGGGTTTCCCCATGACATTCTTAAAGGTAGAGTAGGTACTCCCTTATTTGACCAGGGAACAAGTCCTCTATCTATGGAGTCAGTACTCCCCTGTTGGACTAGGGCATGGGTCCTCTATATATGTTTTATAGATAGTGTGTGTACTACCCTATCACACTTGGGTGAAGATCCTCTATTCTAAGATTCAGTACTCCCCTGTCATTCTAGGGCATGGATCCTCCATACGTGTTGAGCTAGAAGATTCGGTACTCCCATGTCGGGTAAGGGAGTCGGTCCACCATAGAAAACAAGATGGAAGATTTGGTACACCCATTACCTTCTAGGGTGATGGTCTTCTAGACACTGAGTGGTACTCCCATACTGTGTTAGGGTGCAGTTCCTCAATTTACTAAGTTGTACTCCCATGTGGTATTAGGTTGAAATTATTTAATGAGTAGTACCCCCTATTAGATTAGGTCCCACTTCCTCAATTTTGGAGTAGTACTCCCCTGTCTCTGAGTATCAGAAGAGAGAGGATCCTAAATTGATATTGATGCTCCCTCAACTGTTGGATATAGTTACAAGGAGCAGTCCCATCCACTAGATATGAATGATACCTCAATAGGGATTAGTTATCCCCTGAAAGACTAAGGTGAGGTCCTCTCTTTAAAGGACGAACAAAGGTATCATGGGTTAGATAGGAGTAGTACTCCCTTGACTGTGGGGATGTTGTGAGGTGTGGGTCTCTACGTTCTCTCTTGTTATAGAGGATGCATGTGGTGCATAGTCTAGAGTAGTGCTACCTCAAGTGAGTGAAGTGGTGAGGGGAGGGACTCTCCACTTAGGTTTATTTAGCTTGTGCTGGGTGTGAGGTAACAATGAGAGGACCTATGGTGATGGGCACTAGGGTTGGTCCTAGAAAGGTGTTCCTGATGAAGCACGTTCTCTCGGATGTACAATTACGAATGGTATAGTTGTTCCTGATGGAGTGCATGTCTCTGGAGAGTTACATATAGGATGGATGAACCCATGTGGTGCGTTATAGTTGTTTCATGTTATGTTTGGAGCCTATGAATAAAATCATGTTGTTGGCTATGATGTTGGAACATCATGAGACATATTTTCTATGATGAGTATATCTTGGTGATTTTGGGGAGTTCATGTGGTGTTGTCACATATCCGGGTTGACAACCCCGGGTAGACTGAGATGACTTGTCATGTACAACTGAGGATGGTTTGAGATGGTGTTTCCCTCTCGATTTGGTTTCCCTCTAGAAAGTCCAAGTAGACAATTTACTTTTAGTTTCTTTCTTTTTTTCTTTTAGAGTTTTTGGGGCACCTATTGATTATTTTTACACTCACCCATGATTGGGTTTTTCTAGCACATTTTTAGTGTCTTGTACAGACCATAGGCATTTAGAGAGAGTCAATAGAAGACTAGATGAAGGTAGAGCTTAGTGAGATAGATAGACTGAGGTGTTTATCGGATATTGGCTAAGGATATTTTTGGTAGTTGCAGTTGAATGTGATCCCCTCTGTTTGATCAGTTTAGACACTTTTACCATTTTCATTGGTGGGAATTGTTTTTCCATTTTACAATTATAGTACTTCTATTGTACTCTGGTTGGGGGGTATAGATGTATGCATGCATTGGTTGCCTTTGTTTCTTAAATTTTAGTATTTTGGGATCTTGGAGATGTGTTCATGTGTACAGGTACTTAAGAAATGCCTACAATGTTAGTAATATTCCTTCCTAGTGCTAGTCTCCAACCCCTAGACGATTAGAGGTAGGCTTGGGGAGTTACAACATGTGCCTCATCAAGTCAGGTCGTGACATGTACAAACCCACCTCTCATTCCAAATCACCACGATTCAAGAAAATCATCATCATTCTATAAACAGGGGAGTCCTCCTAGTTTTAATCCCCAACCAAATCAATTCTACATGAGTCAATATAATCCTACTAGTTCTAAAAATAAGGAATCCTTCTTAGAGTAAGCCCTTAATATTCAATACAGGTTGTCATACCCATCATATCTCTCAAACCCTAGGGTTAAAAATTAAAAAAGAGGTGATGGGAACATCAAATACCATTCTCTATATCTCTCTCAAAGCCATAGGATACTCCAACAATTTACAAAATAGATTATGTGGTTTTATAGATATATTTCTTCCTATTTTTTCTCACATAGAGCATGGCTAACATGGTTATAGTGGTTAGTGATGATCATGAAATATGAATGAATTAATGCATGTCTCATTAGAGAATCTTTTCCGAGATCTTCCTCAAACCATCCTTTAGAGGCCCTCCATAGGTGTGGGTCCTCAAATATATGTGTCAATATCCAAGGGATATATCCCATGTGACCCAAACCACTGGAGGGCCTCCATATGATTGTTCCTCCAAATATTTATTTATATTAGAGGTTTATATCCCCTATATGAAAGATATTAAATGGGTCTATTATTCACTGTAATCCCCATCATTTCAAAATATGTGGTCTCTGATTCTCATCCAAAATTGGATATATAGGATGTCTCCCAAGGGTTAAAATCCAACAACCATAATATCAACCCTAATTTTCTCTATTCCACATTAACAATAAGGTCAATTCTATCCATGAAGGCTACATTCCATCCAGTTTATATAGGGATCTTCAGCGTAATTCCAATACCAAAACATTAACTAAGTGCATTTATCCTTGAAGTCTATGTCACACACCATTACAATAAAATGTTTTTTCTGTGTCACATAACGTTAAAATATACGACGTGTCCCATTAAGTATCACATAACGAAGTGGGTTCTGATTCCATCCATAAAGATATATATGAAGCCCATATCACAGGCCTAATCCAAACATCAATATAACTCCCATCTCATTGGATGAATAAAAAAAAAAGACCATCCTACTATAGGGATTAAAATTAGAATCATAATAATAAATGACCAAACAATCTATAATAATAATACAAAATGATACCCTCAATAGGGAATCAATGATACATATATATGTCTCCATTGTTGAAGAACCTCATATAAAAATATATGATTTGAAGTCCAATACATTCTAAAAGTTATATGTTATTTCAATAGATACCCTTGTTATGTTTGGGATTTAATAAAGTATTCTCTAACATGTCTAAAATTTTTAATAGTGTCTTATAGCAAGAAATAATTCCTCCTAAAAGGGTGTGATGAGACTGACCTCCCATCCTATTTAAAAATAAGTGTCCATAAGTGTCATTGGATCCATTTCTCAATTACCACCTTCCTTTGGAAAGCATGTTTGATAAACACCTCAAATAAGTTAACTGTTGGTTTATTTCATATCCATGAAAAAAAACCCTAGAAATACATTCAAATTTAGTGAACTTAACATGAATAATTATGAAACATTCAAACACCCCACAATCAATTGTCTGGAGAAATACACACATTATTTTAATCGGAACAGAAAATGGTGAACATTACATGAATCCATAAAAAATGACTACGTTTCCCACATGTTAGGCCTCTTTTTTAAACAAATTGACAGAGGACCAAACATGAATAACAAAACAATTACACTTGTGTTTTTTATTCAGATGTTGTAATGATGAGGTTTTTTATTTTTTTGTCACATATATTTGAGGAACATTCAAATAGATTTCCCATAGATCCAAATGGAATCATACTAGTTCCAATAGACATAATGTATTTCCACTAAACTAGAAAGGTTTTGAACAAACCGAGGGCATCAGAACCAACCCAAGAATCTCAAAAATTGTGTCTCTAAAACATAGTTTAGTAGTAACACCTAAATAGTACCATCACAACCCGGACAGTTGCATGAATATCTATCCATCTCAGGAATAAAAACCATCATCCACTAAGTAACTACAGGTAGCCCAAAAGAAAAAGTGTTCAGTTTCCACGTTAAATCATTTTACTAGTCTATCCCAAAATCTTGAAAAATATATCCTTCATTATCATAGGGAGGAATATCAAGATGCCAACAATGTACTCATCTTGATGAAATAGGGTCCCCATAAGAGGGATCTAGCTAGAAACATCCTCCCCCATTGTCATGCTATAACAAACCCTCATCATAATGAGTGTGTTTCCTCAGAAGTCCAGCCTAGGACACCTAGTCTCGGGCATGAATGAAAGCCCACCAATGAAATAAAAAGACAAAAATGAATAGGTTTTCACATATGTTACCTCTAAATAATACTTCTAGTGAATTTTAGTGGAAAATATTAAGCATACACAAACACTATCCTGCACCACCCAAGCTTGCTCGCATAGTTCGACAATGTCCAGAGAAGCCCTCCAGTCAAATTTAAGGGAATAACTTGAGAAGTAATAAAAAATATTTTATTAATGAATCCCAAAAATAAAATAACAAAAAACCCATTAGCATACTCACACATATTCACATATCTATCATGCTTGACGACATAGTTTGGTATAATTTAGAGAGACTAACTAGTAGCTCCCACAATAAACAAAGGTCATAACCATATCTCTTCCCCCTTTATCTGAGTGAATTTTCTATATGAAAGAATGAAATTCTATATTTTTATAAGAGAACAACCTTTATACATCCACAAAATTGGACTATATTCTCATTATATCTATTGAAGTTACCTAGAACATACAAAAAATAGTGAAAAGGAAGACATAAATTCTTTCCCAGAACCTACAATCCTATTAGGATATAATAATTTCCTTGAACGTTGTAGATGGGTGGACACACAAATCCAACAAATAATTGAAATATTAGACTCTATTTATATCGTAAAAACACCTCTTCTCCCTTCTGAGAGTGTCGTGGTCCAAATCTCTCCATTATATACATACAACCATACAAAGACCGCACCCCAGATCTAAATAGATGTTGTTGGTCTACTCCATTTTCTATTCCAAGCTATACAAAAAACCTTTAAAAATTATAAATGTCTATCAGAAAATTTCTGTAGTTAAATGATAGGAAATCAAAAAAAAATTCTATATATGAAAGTTGTTATCCCCATTCCTTGGCCTCAATCACCAACAATAATTAATCCAAATATAAATAACAAAAAAGCTGATTGGAAAATTTGGAGATGATCAATGATACTGATCTGCTCAATGGAATAGTAAATGAAGACCTTAGATATTTTTCTAAGGTATCTCAAAATCATACCCTTCATTTAACCAACTATGAAAATGGTAGCAGCTATTTTGAAGGTCCTCCCTAGACATCTTACCATGATTGCATGATTCATGTTTATAATCCGATCTATTATGAGATCATATCTCCTGATTGGCACCATAGTAGCCCTATGCATAGCCATAAGATCAAATAGAAAGGTTTTTATTATATTTTCTACAATCCTCCCTAAAGGTACTCCCTAAGGTATATGATACCTTAATTCAAATTTTAGTCAATCATTAAGACATGATGGTAGTCCTCCTGAGGATGGCCCTTCACTTCATCAATGAGGTCCTCCACTAGCCAATTTAATTATGATAAATCCCTCATACCATGAAGATCTTGGGGAAATGAGGCTATTCATGCATAATTCTACATCAGTTAAAAGTGGTATCCTTTCTCAAAAAAAATATATCCCACATAAAAAATCATTCCCTAAGATACCCTTATATCATTATCTTACCATTATGATATAGGAAATCCCATACAATCCAGCTACACATAATAAATCCATAGGGAAACGTCCACATTGGTCATAACAGGTTGAGGAACCACATAAAAAATAAAAAGAAAGCATTTTGATCAGAAGGAGATATTTTGATGAAGAAAACATAGAAGTCATGTTTTTGAATTTTTAAAGTCTTAATATAACATTATAGAGGAATCATTGGAATCTTTTTTTAACACATAAATATATGGACCAATCTTCATCACATAATGTAAATAATACTTCCTTGTGAGGAATATCCAATCCACATCAAGGTAATTGATAAGATATAACAATGAATATACTTGGAATACCTCTTAGATGAATGACACCATAAATTTGATAGACCGCGTGGATCCCTCCAACAAGTATGTATCCACATGTTAGAATATTTGAATCATCTGATAGAAAATGGCCCCATACTTTTATTATATCACAGGATAGGATAATAATGGAATTTTATATTTGACCTCACCCCTCAAACTCCAAAGCTCATTGAAGGTGAAATCATTCAATTTCATATCCTCGGGTAGGATTCATGAAATGGTCACTGTTTGCAACGGACAGTATACTCTGTGTAAACCTTCCTTGAATGAATCCTGAAGACATTAGTATAGAAGAGAGTGAGACATTAAGAGAATCATTCATCAAGAATATAAAAATATTGAGAAAGCCTCTCACCTAAGGGTGTAAAGTTGTAAAAAATATATAATATCTTTGTAAGTAGTTGGATTGTGTAAAAACCATATAATACACCAAGACCAAATGTGAAAAAGGATCCATAAAATCATGAAATCACTAATGACCATAGCATCCATTCACAGGGATGGTGGAATTTTTCACAGAACCCTTAATGTTGAAATAACTAGATTGAATGAATGGAAAATGGAAATGAAAAATCCCCATCCAATAATGATTGGGAATTTTCTATCTCAATCTCCTCCACATGAGTAGATGTCAGTCTTCTCCCGATTAGGGGAAGCACTACAAAATGGTACCCCATTTCATCTCATCCTATGACCTAGTGTCATCACTCATAAAAAACATGAAAACAATCACTGGATATTCACTTTAGATCACTATTTTTTTTAAAAAAACACATAATTTCATCATAAGAGAGAGTAAAGCCTCATGTTGGGGGTATAAAAAATAGTCTCCCAATGAATCTGCCAAAATGCTTGAAATGCATTATTCATCAGTGAAATTAATTAAAACCATCATTAAGGTTGATATATAACATGATTCTATTACAGAGGTATAAGAGGAGGACGTTTTTGTTTGAAAAAATGTTCACATTAAAATGATTGTAGAATAAATCCATACTTGAGATAAGATGATCACTATGAATTCTAGGATCTCCTTAACTATTCCAATACTGCATCCTCACCTAAAATCCTCCATGGAACAGGGTAAAGTTAAGGATATAAACAACCAACCTCCCAAAGAGGTCTAACACCTCACACTCAATGAAGAATTTATCAGTAGTAGGAAGAAATAAAGGATTTGATAAAACACAATGCCGAACTACTCTAAGGAAACATCTATACTCGATATGTTTTATAAGAGTATCCTCAACTCGTGTTCCTATATAATACCCCTCAAAACAGAGTGTTTTTCCAATTTTCTCAATGGATCCATAACATCCACTCAATGTGGTGTACATACAATTAATATACATGTACCCCACATTATCAGGATAAGAGGATTTTCTTCCCTATGGCACACAACTAGGGAGGTTTTGAACACATCTTCGTAGACCATCCCCTATATGATAGCCACCACAAGTATAAGTAGAGCTTCCAAAGATGGACATACCCTCTACTACCCCTAACCAATCTCTTATTAAACTAGATATCCATCAAGGTATTATCAATACCATAAAATTATTGGAAGATTTATTAGAAGTTATGGAAGACAAAAATAAACCACTGAAACTATAAATAAATCATTACCTTAAAGTGGTTGATCTAACCTCTCCCCCACCAAATTGTAGGAGCAAATTTTTTTCGATTTTTAAGGTCTCAAGCGACCCAGAGCTGAATTTGAGGAATTTTGTGTTCCACTATGATCCCCTGAATATGACCCTTGTAAAACATAAATTGGTGAAACTATGGATATTTTTGTATAAAATGAAAGGTCCATCCTTCTTATGGTACACTAGTTTAAGGGCTTGGTCAATCATGGGATGATAAAATATCTATTGATATGTTCTCTTCTAATTTATCTCAACACTATATAAGACGACAACCCCTGGCCTATCAAACTGCAAACAATAGGTGAAGGAGAGGGTATTAGATTTTATTTCCCGTTGGAAGATGTGGACCTACCCCATAAACCTAGAAATTCCCCAATAATATTTTTCTACATATGTATAGATTTTATCTACGATGAGTTGTGCACACCACTTATCCTGATAGAATATACTGGAGGGTTTTAGTATCACTCTATAGTTTCTTAAATATTGGAAGATTCCATCTTCCCAGTTAATGACAATTCTCAAGAAATTTCATCATTTTAGGGAAAAAATATGGAGATAAGTGGTTGTACAATTCAATATTATACAACGCCTTCACTACATCCAACTCCAAAGCCTATTCCATATCATGTGGGATCCCCTAATGAGCAACAAGACCAATTCTCACCTCATTATGATGTGTTATCGGAGAAGAGGTGTAATGAATTAGTGGATCTAATGAATAATGTTTATCTGTTGTGAGATGACTATTTCCAAATCTACTTCATCACATATTTGGAAAAAACTTACTCAAGTTACCAAAACCTATGAGGCCTGATCAAGTTGGAAACAAATATCTCTCAAAACTTTTCACATTTCATAATAATTTATGTAAAATCTAAAGGAATTATTTTTTTCAAATACATTTGACAGAAAAATGGATCACTAATGGAATGTGATGTTGGAGAAGTCGCTATCATACATTTCATGCATTTTTGAAATGAACCCCTAGGAAGAGGTTGAATAGAAAGACGTTACCACCAATTAATTGAAGAAGATTGGTGATTATATGACTTGAATGAGAATAAATAGGAATCATGTTATCCTATGATCATATTTAAATAAAAAAACTATTCCCCTAGAAACATTCTCTATGGCACAACCATCTCTGTTAGAAATATATCCCTCTATACAATAGTCTTCTAAAAAAACATGTTCATAAGTTCGGGAAACAAACAAAGGAAGATGAA
Organism: Viscum album; assembly: GCA_963277665.1. Lineage (NCBI taxonomy): Eukaryota > Viridiplantae > Streptophyta > Magnoliopsida > Santalales > Viscaceae > Viscum > Viscum album. Next base: position 550,973,688 of record OY728158.1, read on the forward strand.
CATATACCAAAGAAAAAATTTCTCTTTTACTCTATTATAATTCATGCATTTAGTTTTGAATGAATGGATGTTGCCTCACTAAATGGTACAATGGGAACCATCCTAAAATTTGGTACCATAAGAGTTGGCCTACCAGATAGAATCTTTATAAGATAAGGAATCAATATTATGTTCTATTATTGTAATTAACATAATGTATATCTTATTTTAGGATGATTGTATCTATGAAAATGAGTTTCCTATTTCCAATTTGAGAACTAAGGGAAGAGTCCACAAGGGATGAGGATACAAGGGAATAAATAATAGTGACGGAAATCAATACATTATAATCATCCCCACTCAAGCTGTAAATTCTATTAAAACTTGTGGGAGATTACTCCAATGAGATGATAAAAAGTAAGAAACATTACCTACATATTCTATGTGTTTCCCATGACCAATCAAACTGGAATTGAAATAATAGGAGGTATTGTTACCAAATCAACATCATTGCACTTGTAGATTGAGTCGACCAAACCAACCTAGGTCAGGGGCACCTTTAAATCCTTTTACAGGGGGTGATCTTGCTAAATCAAGTGATTCAGTTCTAAAGGATAATTAGAGAATTCATCCACATGATGTGATGAAAAAAATATCAAATATGTGTGAAATTCAAAATAAATTGGCCATGGAGTAGACATTTTATTGACTGTGTATGCTCTATTTCTATTAAAATATATATGGGAAGTTCTCATAGAGGATTCACTAGTCCAAGATTTTAAAGCTCATGTTTCCCCTATTGAAATATATTTTGAAGAGATAGATGCAATATATTTTTTCATGATCCTATTTTAAATTGAATAAGAAAAAGACATAATAATAAAAGGACACATCAGACCCTTTTATGTATCTGGTAGAATAATTGATGTTGATTTCTGATGGGTTTTAAATAACAAATGATCAAGAGTCAGCCTCATTCCAGTAGGAACTCTTCATTAAATTGGTTAAAAAAATACCACTAGTATCTTCTTCTATAGAGCTATAGGGTTATTAATAGAGAGAAAAATCCTTTTAGTAATATCATGCTCCAAACCCAGTTATTTGACCTCATATCTAATTCATAATTTTTTGGTCTTCTATAATATATAGCTTTAAACATTCTAATAGGAAGGACTTGGTCTCATCAGTATGATATATTCCCCTTATCATACCAAAAATGCATTAACTAATCTATTAATGGTAAAAAATTACTTTTAATCGAAATAAATCACCATTTTAATTTTTAAAATCAAAATACATTATTAGGGATTATTTCAAAGGGAAGGAAAATAAAATATGACAAACTGTGTCAGCCAGTTTAGTGACCAAAGTAGTCTAGAAATGAATCTAACCAATTCATTCAACATGATCAGTGAATAATATTTGCTACCCATCGATTAGGGTGAAGTAATAAACCAAAAAAAATCACATATTCAACAGAAATTATGATATCAATCGTGAAAACTAATCCAAGTAGTGGTAAGAAGGTCATTGAATCTCCAGAATATTGTAGATTCTAGAATGAACACTACCTCATTCAATTCCATAAGATTCAATATATTTTGGAATCATTACAACATTTAGAAGAGGTCTCAAAATGTCCAAGGCAAGGTGAAGATACTAACTCTATATAGCTCAAATCTCATTTGGAATGTCAAATAAACCCCACATTATCAGCTAGCTTAGTGGAGGTTTATTCATATTATATATGTTGAAGTGTTTATTCCAATTATAACTATGTAGAATTTCCTTCCCCACCTAACACTATTGTGAGTAAGGAAGATGTGGCAGATGAAGAGGAAGAGGAAGATGAGGGGGACCTTAGGGAATCCCCTCAAAAATTTTAGGAAAGTGTCTCTTCCACCATTGATGAACATAAGAAAAGTAAACCTAGGTGAAAAAGAGGACCCATATCCCTACTTTATTAGGACAAAGATGAAATCAGTAGAAAAATATATTTATACTTCCTTTATGAAGAAGAAATATGACATTTTTTATTATAATTACATAGAAATTCCCATTCTCGATCCCTAGTTGGATAGTCACCATAAGGGATTTCTAGAAAACCGGTGGGGATACAAAAAGTCTACTAGAAAGGAACACCCAACTCGTGATACCAAAATTGAGTATAATGATGATGATATTATCAAATCCAAATTCATTCAGAAATTACATTATCAAAAATGGAGAGCCAACATTATCTGGTAAAGAAGAAGAATGATAAATCCAATGTCGATATCAACTTTCGAGACCTCAAACAATACTGTTCGGTAGATGATTTCCAAGTTCCTATCATAGAGATACCAATTGATGCTATATAACAATATTAAAACCTCTAAATCATGGGTGGATATTCAATGTATAATGAGAACAACACAGTCCAAGAAGATGAATAATCCACTGCATTTAGGGACACCCAGTGAGCATTTTACTACCAGGTAATACCATTTTTCTTGAAGAATGTTGTTTCTATATATCAACATTATATGCATCACATTTTTAAAACCTTCAGTGGAAATTTCTTATAATTACACATAAATGATATGTTTTTTAAGTCTTGAAAAAATTATAACAACTAGGATAATCCTAGGATCGTCTTTGATAGACTGATAAAACATTTCCTGAAGATAAACCACATGAACTGTGCTTTCAAGGTAACCTCATGGGAATTTCCCTAATTCATATGAAATAATGGAATTTAGGTCGAACCTGATAATAAAAGTTTTAGTATGTCACCTCCTCAAAACCTAAAATATTTTAGGGATTAATATGGACACTTGAATTTTTTTTGATATTTTATAGAAAAACTCATAATTAATTTTTTCCCTTCACATGGTTGATGAAAAATTGTGTCAAATATAAGTGGGATCATGACTTTCAAGAAGTATATGATAGACTTAAGAAATATCTCTTTATCCCACCATTGTTACACCACCCCCTAAGGGAAAACTAATCATTTTAATGTGAACTATCTAGAATGATCATTGGGTTCTTTTCGTGCACAAATAAATGATGCTGAGAATTATAATAACCTCTATTATCTTATTCAAACCTTTTGTGACACCAAGACTAATTAATCACATATAGAGAAGTTATTTTTGCTGTTAACCTTCAAGATTCATATGTTGAGGCACTATCTAAAGTACCATGAGGTTCATTTAGTCTCATAAAACAACCTGCTCAAATACATCCTTAGTTGTACTAAATTTATGGATGTTTGGAATAGTGGGTGTTGATCTTGAAATATTTTTCCATTTAGTTCATGCCTTTGAAATATGTTAAAGTCCATTATTTAGAAGAATATCTCATAGAACATCTAAATTTAGAAACAATGTTGTTAAATACAGAGTTTTTGGGTGATGAAATATTCTCTATTCAAGAACGTCCCTATATATAAGAAATTTATTTTGTTTGAACATCCATAATACTAATAAGGAAGATAATAGTAAACCTCAATATTATTATAGATGAGTTTGGTGTCATGGTCTTCTATCCAACAAAGTATGTTTTCCCTTACTCCTTCATGTTTTTTCAATGATTTAAAAACAATGAGGTAGAGTATAAGTCCCTTATTATAGGAATTGAATTAGAACATTAAATTCTATTTAACAATTATATTGTAAAATGAAATTCATAGTTTTTAATTGAGAATATAATTTGAGATTATTCAATTAGAAAGGATGTGGTAGTCCCTAAAATTGACTGTGTATGAGGATTAATGGATGAGATCCCCTTAGAGCCTACATTGACCCTTATCTCATGATCAAAGAATGTTGAAGCCAATGCATTGGTGAATAGAGGCCCACCATCTGTAGATTTGTATCAAGATTAAATAGTATTAAAGATTTTGAACTACAAAACGACCTCTCATTTTCTCCATGTTTTCATGGATAAAATCAATGAGTTCAATTCCATTAATGAATCAGATGGTCCTACAAATAGTTGGATGATACCCACTGTGGAATACGTCAAAAATGGTGTTCTCTCACCAAAAAAAGACATAAATTAGAGGATATGATGATGGGAATCCAACTTCACCATTTCTAAAGACTTGAATCACCAGAAATCCTATATAAATGAGGTATTAATGATGTCCTTTTTAGGTTCATTTATTGAGAAGTTACTAGTGTTTTCATGAAAGATGTACATATGAGATCCTGTAGTGTCAATAAATTAGGGTTCATGATTTCTAATCAAATTAGAAGTATTGGATTCTTGATGTAACATCCCAGGTAAATAAAGAATAATGCATTTTCATAGTTATTAATATTTTAGAATTAAATATTAATTTTACTTTAAAGGGGTTGCTATGTTCAATAGCGTACCCAATATGCAACAATGTGTTTCTTTGAAATCTTATGTTGCACACTAGTAATAAAATAATATTATTTTATATAGTAGTTAACACGTAGCCATTTTATTGGTGGGAAAAAATAGAAATAACTAAAATATGATTATATGTGTTTTTAAATGTTCTTAAATTTATCCAATAAAATTTAAAGGCTTGAAATAATAAAATAATTCAATATTAGGCATAGATACTCTAATATTCACTAAAATGTCGAACAATCGCCTTTTGATGGAGAACCCACCTTAAATATAGTTTTGGTCACTCTTATTAATTCTTTTGTACCAAATAAAACTCTTCTTTAGAATCGGGACATCAAAATTTTCTTTTTGTAAATTTTTGGTATTTTTCCGATAAAGATCATTTTTTAATTAATAGTGAAAATGTTGTATTTTATTTCAAAACCTCGTTTTAATATAATTTATTAATATGATTATATTATCCTTTGAATTGGTTTTAAAGTGAAATTAGAATATTTTTTACCATTTAATATAATAGTGATCGTTGGAATTAAATTCACTTTGAAATCGAACTTAAACTAGTTTCAATCTTTTGATACATTTTGTTTCATAAAAACACGATATTTATTTTTACTGCGGGAATTAATTATTAAATTAATTAATGCAACTTATATTTTTTGAATTTTTTAAAGTAGACATCATTTTTGAATTTGGAATATCAAATATATCATAGGGTGAAGTTTTGGTATTTTTCTGAAAAACTTCAATTTTTGATGAATATTGAAACCACTAAGTGGTACTTAAAAAAATGATTTTTCGTTTAAATGAAATTTTACGACCTCTGTGTTTTGAATTTCAAAAATCCGACATACATGGTTGTCATTAAGAAGTTAAATGTTGTTCAATGTGATTAAAATAAGTTTTTGGTGAATAGTAACTTTTAAGTTTTTAATCGCGATTAGAGGAAATTAGTGTAGTTTAAGGTAAAAATAATGTTTTAATAATATGAAATGACCATGACACATGTCCTACACCTATTAGATGTATCATGGCCGACCAATCAAATACATGGGTCAACTTGGGGACCCCATGGAGCCACTTTGGTTGGAAAATGACATTAATAACTTTTTATTTAAAGTTAAAATAAAAATGTCACAAACATGAGTTGTTTTATGAAAACAATTTTTAAATGGGGTTATACAAGTCATATTTTTTACTATAAATATTCATTAGAAAGATAAAAATATTTCCTACATCATGATTGTTTTTTATAATTTTTATACATTAAATAAATTAAATTATTTATGACATCATGATGATGCAGCGATTACCTCATTATTTAACGATTTAAATAAAATGAACAAATAATGTAAACTATAAGACCTAAAATGTCAAAAACCTATTGGATGGGTGTATTTCGAACTCTTATCACCTTATACTCTAAATAAATCAATGTGGGACCTTTAAAATCAGAAAATAATTTTATAATAAAGTATGCTTTTATAACTTTCCAAGAGTGCCCCTCCTCTCCTCTTATAAAAGACCCCCACCTCTACCACCTTACCCACACCTCTCAAGCCTTTGGGTCAGCAAACCCCTGATCAGTTTATCTCTCCACATCCCTCTCCTCATCCTAGAAGCCTTACCATGGGCATAAAGCTCTTCAAGGAAACCTTTTGGTTCAATCCAAGAAGAGTTACCCGATTTTATGGTAATGTCTTCACTTGTGTTCTTTTGTTTTATTTTTCTTCTCCAACCCTGAAAACTCTTTTTATTCCTTTATTTTGTAACAAAAATAGTATCTTAAATATACTATAATAATGTTATGAGAAGTATTAGAACTACACCTACACACACCTCCATCTAATGGTTAAAGAACATACTGTTTCTGTGGTTGGTGAATTTCTGCCTCACGAAACAATGATTGTTCAATCTTTTTTTAACACCTTTAATGGTGGCCATTGAGATGTCACTCTATTTATATATTATATATATTATCTTTATTTTTTCCTTATGATTCTTTATTTTTCATTTTTGGAATACCTTTATGGTTTCCATTATGGGTAAACACGATAATTTCATTTTAGGAAGTGCGGACTACCGCCCCCTCAAAGTGATTTGATTCGTTAATGCCATATGTGGGATGTATAAAGGATGGAGTTAATGTTATTATATATGATGTCATACTGGAATTATAATATACCCTTATATCATTATGATTTCACTCCATTAAATACAAAATAGAAATGAAATTAGCGTTCATGTGTACATACGGCTTACCGTCTCCATTAATGGTGTATTTCATTTCTTACCTCTAAATGTTATATAATATTATAAATACCTGTATATGATGGATATATATGATATATATGATATCCAAATCATGAATATCATTCTGGATATAATGAACCATTGACCACATAAACAATATGTAATTGTAAGAAGTCCACTTTCGACTTAAGAACCAAATATCAACAAAACAAACATTTTTAACTTAAATGATTACATATTGATTATAACATGGAAATAAGTGACATAAAAGGAATAATAATCTTGAAAAAGGTTATTAATCAAGTAGAAATTAACTTTAGTTTATTATTCTTGAGATTAAAGATCAATCAAGTCACGTCGGACACGAGGTAAGGGACTTCGTCTCAATCTCCTTTCATTGAGGCATATTTTGTTCTAATATAAGACTTTCTTTTATACATTGTCTAAAACTCCTTTCACTTTTCATTTCATTAAAAGGGAATCTTTTTCTTTGAACATTTTTACAAAATGAAAAAAAGGAATTTTTTTTTAATGTACACGGTGACAATGACCTTTTCTGCTGCCACGAGTATTATTTGGTCATTGGCTTCCTCAAAAATCCATAATGTTTTTAAAATGAAATAAATACCATATACTATTTTATGTATTTTGGTATTGAAAATATTTTTTATAATGGATTTGTTATATCAATATATTTATGTGATACATTGTGATCAAAGTGTGGAAATGTTTTCTTTCCATTATATTTGTTTTATGTCTTATGATTTTATAATGGTATTTGGACATTTGACGGGTGGTTACGTGATAAACCATATGACAGGTGGTGTTGTGAATACCAGGACGGGTGGTTACGATATAACCTCCAATGCATTGGGTATGGAAGTTGTCCATATGACTATTCCATTAAGTGATATGTGTGGTAGTCGACTGTAAGTTCATTCCACTTAAGTATGTTTATGTACCATGTAACCTTTATATGTTATGTGTTCTTTATATGGGTTTTATGGTAATATTTTGGTTACAAAAGGGTATGTAATTATCTTTTATTCAGTGAAATTTTTTTACTACTTCATAAATGTGAAAGGTATTACTTTGATAAAGTATACATGGTTTACTTATTGTTTGAAAAACTAACAGTTTTCATTCTTTGTGTATCCCTTAATGAGCTTTTTATGCTCACCCCATGTTTTATATAAATGATTTTCACAGGACTTAATGTGGAATACGGTCAAGGATGGGATCAAGGGAAAGTCATGCTATCTAAAACATGTAACTAGACATGTTTCTTTTTAAGAGTTTTTATTTTATGGAAACTTAATAGAAGTGTCTACTTTGTAATCTTTTGAGATGTAATAGTTATGATCTAATTCTATAAAACTGTAAACCTGAAAAGATCCTCAATGGGAATTATTCATTTAATTCAAGATTAAGTAATGTTTAAGGCCATAGCCTTATAGTTGGTATCAGAGGGAGGTTTAAGCAACTTTAGGAGTTAGAAAATTGTTAAATTATAAGTTAATTTATGGTATGACCGAAATGATATAGCATTTAATGATTACCATGTTGCTTCACCTACGATATTTCTGTGTTCAGAATGGTTTTCCGCAGAGGAAACAAGGCATCTATGTTGGGACGACATCGGGAGGAAGACAACCTTCCAAATCCACAACCTGAGATGGTCAGAATTGGAACTAAACAGTTTGTTGTAGTGATGGCACAATTGACTCAGGCTATAAATAGTGGTTGTATCCATGCACGAGATCATCCAGGTCAACCACAGAGGAAAATGTCAGTGGTGGATCATTTCATGAGGCAACATCCCCCATCATTCACATGATCATCTGACCCTGTGCTAGCTGAAGGGTGTATTAAAGCATGGGTGATGTTTTTTGATGTCATGGGGTGTTCAGAACATCAAAAGGTTAGTCTTGCTATATTCAGTTTTGAATGTGAAGTAGATCAGTGGTGGTCAATGATGAAAAATATTAGGGATAGTGATGAGAGAGATGATCTTCACTGGGACAAATTCAAAGGTATATTTCTAGAGAATTATTTTCCAATGGTGGTTTTTCTAAGGATGGAAAAACAATTCCTATAATTGAGGCAGGAGGATGACTCAGTGGCCGCTTATGAAGCAAAGTTCACTCCACTGGAAAGGTATGCTCCAAACATCATACGATATCTTGAATGTAAAAACAACCATTTTTAATCAGGGTTAATGCCAATGTATCAAAGGGATTTAGCTTCTCGTGAGTTCAAAAGTAATGAAAAGCTTGTTCAACTTGCGGAGAAGGTGGAAATGGAGTTTGCCGATGATCACGTGTTCTTTGACAAACAACACAATAAGAGGTCTAGTTGGTAGGAAAAAGGGAATAATTAATCAAATAATCAAGAAGGGAAGAAAACCAAATATCCAACCTGTGAGAAGTGTGGTAAAATGCATCCTAGAGAATGTTTATACAAGTCTGGAAAGTGCTTTCGGTGTGGTAAGTCTTATCATATTGCTCGTAAATGTAAGGAAGATGATCAAGAAGGCAATGAAAAGCCATCGGTAAGATGTTTTAAGTGTAATGAAATGGGTCATTATGAAAATGACTGTCTAAAGAAGAACTCAACTGGGGGAAAGAAGCCAGACTACAAGAAGAAAGGGGTGGTGAAATCCTTTGAAACCACTTCAGCAGATGTTGGGTCATCGAATGAAGTAGTATCAAGTACACTGTTTGTTTGTTCGGATTATGCCAATGTGTTGTTTGATTCAGGGTCTACACATTCTTTCATTTATGATAAGTTTTCTAGTAAATTGGAAATTCCATCTCAAGATATGAATCCTAAACTTATGGTAAAAACACCTGGAGGAAATGCTGATACAAAAAGAAATTATAAGAACCTTCCTATCCTTGTGTGTGGAAAGAATCTACCAGCAAACCTTATGGTTTTTCCTCTTGTAGAGTTTGATGTTATTTTGGGCATGGATTGGATTTCTGTTTATCATTCTAAGATTAACTGCAGAGCTAAAATGGTTTCTTTTTAGAAAGATTTTCAGTTTGTGTACAAGAATGAACCCTTGATTCTGATAACATATCTGGAAGATGAGAAACTAGTAAAAATGGAAATGAATGTTATCTTTCACATATTGTTGAAAATAAAGGAACTGTTCAGATTAATGATGTGCTAGTGGTAAATGAGTATCTTGATGTTTTTTCTGATGAGTTGCCCGGTATTATTCATGATCGAGAAGTTGAATTTACTGTTGACTTAGTTCCTAATTCGAAGCCAATTTCAAAACCCCCTTATCGAATGGCTCAAGTTGAACTTTTAGAGTTAAAGAAGCAATTGCATGAGTTATTAGATAAAGGTTTCATTCGACCTAGCACATCACCATGGGGTGCTCCTGTCTTGTCTGTTAAAATGAAAGATGGTTCAATGAGACTTTGCATTGATTATAGAGCCTTGAATAATATCACTGTTAAGAACTGGAATCCTTTGCCTCAAATCGATGATTTGTTTGATCAGCTCCCGGGATCTCAGTATTTTTCAGAGATTGACTTGAGGTCGGGGTACCATCAGTTGAAAGTAAAAGAAGCAGATGTTCCGAAGACTGCATTTCGTACAAGATATGGCCATTATGAATTTTTAGTTATGCCTTTTGGGTTAGCCAATGCACCTGCTGTATTCATGGACCTTATGAATAGAATTTTCCATGAGTTCTTGGATAAGTTTTTGGTTGTTTTCATTGATGATATTTTAGGTTTTTATAAATCTAAAGAGGAGGATGAAAGTCATTTAAGGGTTATCTTGCAAACCTTAAAAGAAAATAAACTATATGGAAAATTCAGCATGTGTGAGTTTTGGTTACAACAAATTTCATTCCTTGGTCACATTATTTCAAAAAATGGAATAACTGTTGATCCTGCTAAAACAAAAGTTTTTGAAGAATGGACAAGACCCACAAACGTAACCGAGATCCATAGTTTTCTTGGTTTGGAAGGTTACTATCGAAGGTTTGTTGAAAAAATTTCACGGTTATCTAGTCCAATGACTAAGCTAACTCGGAAGGGTGTTAAGTTTATCTGGACAAAAGAATGTGATTATTGTTTTCAGGAGTTGAAAAGAAGATTCGTGAATGCTCCAGTTTTGTCTACAGTGATGCTTCATTGAAAGGACTTTCTTGCATCCTAATGCAGAATGATCAGGTAATTTCTTATGCTTCACATCAGTTGAAAACTCATGTGGTAAATTACCCTACACATGAATTGGAATTAGCTTCTGTTTTTTTTGCTCTAAAAATTTGGAGGCACCATTTGTATCGAGTAAAGAGTAAAATATATACTGATCACAAAAGTTTAAAGTATATATTCACTCAGAAAGAATTGAACATCAGATAGATGAGATGGATAGAATTAATCAAGGATTATGATTGTACAATTCATTACCATCTCGAAAAAGAAAATAAAGTGGCTGATTCTTTGAGTCGAAAAAGTAATGCTTCATTAAGCATGATACGTTTGGAACGAGATCATTTGGTTTTTGATTTGATGAACATTGGCATAGAATTTTTTGGTGAAGGATGTTCTTCTGTTTTTTTTTTCAGGTGTTAGTGAGATCATCCCTATCAGACAGAATTAAGAAAGCGTAGAAGAAAGACAGTGGATTGCAGAAAAAGGTAGAGCTGGTTGAGAAGGTTAAGTTGCATGAGTTTAACATTGATAATGGTTGTGTTTTGAGGTTTGGGAAGAGATTATGTGTGCCTTGTGATTCACTGTTGAAGGGTGAGTTGTTATGTGAGGCTCATAGTTCCCCGTTTTCAGTTCATCCTGGTAGTACTACGATGTACAGAGATCTACAGGAGTATTACTGGTGGGATGGAATGAAAATAGACATTGCTGATTTTACTATAAAGTGTTTGACTTGTCAGCAGGGTAAAGCAGATTGGTAGTTACTGAAAGGGATGCTTTAGCCTTTACTAGTTCCAGAGGGGAAATGGGAAAATATATCCATGGACTTTGTTGTGGGATTACCGAGGACATCTCGAGGAAATAATGGAATTTGTGTTACTGTTGATCGATTGACTAAATCTGCTCATTTCCTTCCTATTCGAAATACTTTGTCTCTAGATCAACTTGCTCGGTTGTATCATAATGAGATAGTCAGGTTTCATGGAGTTCCCCTCTCCATTGTATTTGATCGTGATCCTAGGTTTACTTCTAACTTTTGGAAAGGCCTTCAAAAGTTGTTGGGCATTGAATAAAATTTTAGTACAGATTTTCATCCTCAATCAGATTGGCAGTCAGAACGAACAATTCAAAACATGGAGGATATGCTACATGCTTGCTCTATGGATTATCAGCGACGTTGGGACCAACATCTTTCTTTGTTTGAGTTTTCATATAATAACAGCTTTTATTCTAGTATACAGATGGAACCATTTGAGGAATTATATGGGAAGTAGTGTCGAACTCCAGGTTTTTGGGGTGAAGTGGGTGAAAGGAAGCTGATGGGACCAGAATTGGTAGAGGAGATGGTATAAAAAGTTAAATTGATTCAGAAACACATGAGAATAGCTCAGATCAGGTAGAAGAGTTATGTGGATAATCAGAGGAAGGATCTATCTTTCGAGGTAGGTGATCATGTTTTTCACTAAGTTTCACCATGGAAAAGTGTGATGTGATTTGGTAAAAAAGGAAAGTTGAGTCCATGGTTCATTGAACCATATAAAATTCTATAAAAAGTTGGATCAGTTTCTTATTGAGTGGTTTCCCTCTGAGTTTATCTCAGCTACACAATGTTTTTCATGTTTCGATGTTGAGAAAGTATATGCCAGATCCATCTCATTTTTTGAGCCTAGAGGTAGTTCAGTTGGAAGAGAATCTCTCTTGTGAAGAACAACCAGTCCAGATTCTTGACCATAGAGATCAAGTGTTGCGTAACAAGGTAATACACCAGGTAAAGGTTTTGTAGAAAAACCATATGGTTGAAGAGGCAATGTGGGAATCTGAAAATGCTATGAGGGATAAATACCCCCACTTATTTTGATAAGTGAATAAAATTCCGAGGATGCAATTCACAAAAGTGGGGAAGGGTGTAACATCCTAGGTAAATAAAGAATAAAGCATTTTTCATATTTATTAATATTTGCGAATTAAATATTAATTTTACTTTAAAGGGGTTGTTATTTTTGATAGCGTACCCAATACGCAACAATGAGTTTCTTTGAAATTTTACGTTGCACACTAGTAATATAATAATATTATTTTAAATGGTAGTTAACATGTAGCCGTTTTTTGGAGAGAAAGAATAGAAATAACTAAAATATGAGTATATATGTTTTTAAATGTTTTTACATTTATCCCATAAAAGATAAAGACATAAAATAAGAAAAGAATTCAATTTTAGGCATAGATACTCTAATATTCACTAAAAGGTCGAACTATCGCCTTTTGATGGAGAAACCTATTTAAATATAGTTTTGGTCAATCATATACATTATTTTGGACCAAATAAAACTATTCTTTAGAATCGGGACATCACAATTTACTTTGTGTAAATTTTTGGTATTTTTCCGATAAAGATCATTTTTAATGAATAGTGGAAATTTTTTTATTTTAATTCAAAACCTCTTTTTAATCTAATTTATTAATATTATTAGATTATATTTTGAATTGGTTTTAAATTGAAATTAGAATATATTTTTTCCATTAAATTCAATAGTGGTTGTTGGAATTAAATTCACTTTGAAATCGGACTTAAACGAATGTCAATCTTTTGATACATTTTGTTTCATAAAAACACACAATTTGTTTTGACAGTAGGAATTAATTATTAAATTAATTAATGAAACTTATATGATTTGAATTTTGTAAAATATACATCATTTTTGAATTTGGAATATCAAATATAGCTTAGGGTAAAGTTTTGGTATTTTTCTGAAAATTTCAATTTTTGATGAATAGTGAAACCACTAAGTGGTACCTAAAAAATTGATTTTTCGTTTAAATGAAATTTTACCACCTCTGTGTTTTGAATTTCAAAAATCCGACATACATGGTTGTCATTAAGAAGTAAAATGTGGTTCAATGGGATTAAAATAATTTTTTGGTGAATAGTAACTTTTAAGTTTTTAATCGCGGTTAGAGGTAATTAATGTAGTTTAAGGTAAAAATAATATTTTTGTAATATGAAATGACCTTGAAACATGTCCTACTCTTATTTTATGTGTCATGGACGACCACGACAATCCATGGGTCAACATGGGGACCCCATGGAGCTACTTTTGTTGGAAAATGACATTAATAACTTTTTATTTAAAGTTAAAATAATAATTTCACAAACCTGAGTTGTTTTACTAAAACAATTTTTAAATGGGGTTATACAGGTCATATTTTTTACTATAAATATTCATTAGAAATATAAAGAGATTTAATACGTCATGATATTTTTTTAATAATTTTTAGATATTAAATAAATTAAATTATTTAGGACATCATGATGATGCAGCGATTACCTCATTATTTAACGATTTAAATAAAATGAAAAGATAATGTAAAATATAAGACCTAAATATGTTAAAAACCTATTGGATGGGTAGATTTCGAACTCTTATCACCTTATCCTTGAAATACATCATTGTGGGACCTTCAAAATCTGAAAATCATTTTATAATAAATTAAACTTTTATAACATTCCAAGAGCACCCCTCCTCTCCTCTTATAAAAGGCCCCAACCTCTACCACCTTACCCACACCTCTAAAGCCTTTTTCTCGGCCAACCCTAGATCCTTTTATCTATCCACATCCCTATCCTCATCCTAGAATCCTAAACATTGGTAGAAAGCTCTTCAAGGATGCCTTTTGGTTCAAACCAAGAAGAGTTACCCGATTTTAAGGTAATGTCTTCACTTGTGTTCGTTTGTTTTATTTTGCATCTCCAACCCTCTAAACACTATTTATTCCTTTATTTTGTAACAGAAATGGTATCTTATATATACTATGATGTTTTTATGAGAATTATTTGAGCTACACCTATACACACCTTCGTCTAATGGTTAAAGAACATTCTGTTTCTATGGTTGGTGAATTTCTGCCTAACGAAACGATGATTGTTAAATCTTATTTTAACACCTTTAATGGTGGACATTAATATGTAACACTATTTATGTATGATATATATTATCTTTATGTTTTACTTATGCTTCCGTATTTTTAATTTGTGGTATACCTTTATGGTTTCCATTATGGGTAAACATGATAGTTTCATTTTAGGAAGTGCGGACTACCACCCCCTCGAGGTGATTTGATTCGTTAATGCCATATGTTGGACATATAAAGGATAGAGTTAATGTTATTATAAATGATTTTATATTGGAATTATAATATACCATTATATAATTATGATTTTAATCCATTAAATACGAAATAGAAATGAAAGTAGCGTTCATGCGTACGTACGACTTACCGTCTCCATGAACGCTGCATTTCATTTCTTACCTATATATGTTATGTAATATTATAAATACATGTATATGATGGATATATATGATATATATTATATCCAAATCATGAATATCATTCTGGATATAATGAGCCTTTGACCACATAAACAACATGTAATTGTAAGAAGTCCCCTTTCGACTTAAGAACCAAATATTGACAAAACAAACATTTTAAACTTAAATGATTACATAATGTTTATAACATGGAAATAAGTGACATAAAAGGAATAATAAGCCTGAAAAAGGTTATTAATCAAGTATAAATTAACATTAGTTTATTATTCAGGAGATTAAAGAGAAATCGAGTCACGTCAGACACGAGGTAAGGGACTTCGTCTCAATCTCCTTTCATTGATTCATATTTTGTTCTAATACAAGTCTTTCATTTATACACGGTATAAAACACCTTTGACTTTTCATTAAATTTAAAGGGAATATTTTTCTATGAAGAGTTTTAAATAATGAAAAAAAATAATGTTTCTTTTAACGTACGCGGTGAAAATGTCCTTTTCCGCCGCCGCGAGTATTATTTGGTCTTTGGTTTCCTCAACAAGCCGTAATGTTTTTAAAATGAAATAAATACCATATACTATTTTATGTATTTTGGTATTGAAAATGGTTTTTATAATGGATTTGTTATGTCAATATATTTACATGATATATTGTGATCAATGTGTGGAAATGTTTTCTTTCAATTATATTTGTTTTATGTCTTATGATTTTGTAATGGTACTTGGACATTTGACGGGTGGTTACATGATAAACCATATGACGGGTGGTGCCGTGAATACCAGGATGGGTGGTTAAATTATAACCTCCAATGCATTGGGTATGGAAGTCGGCCGTGTGGCTATTCCATTATGTGATATGTGTGGAAGTCGACCATATGGTTATTCCACTTAAGTATGTTTATGTCCCAAGTTACCTTTATATGTTATGCGTTCTTTATATGGGTTTTATAGTAATATTTTGGTTACAAAAGTGTATGTAATGATATTTTATTTAGTAAAGAGTTTTTACTACTTCATAAAGGTGAAAGGTATTACTTTGATAAAGTATTCATGGTTTACTTGTTGTTTGAAAAACTAACAAGTTTTCATTCTTTGTGTATCCTTTACTGAGCTTTTTATGCTCACCCCAAGTTTTTTTGAAATGTTTTTCACAGGACTTAATGTGGAATTGGGTCAAGGATGGGATCAAGGGAAAGTAATTCTATCTAATCCATGGAACTAGACATGTTTCTTTTTAAGAGTTTTTATTTTATGGAAACTTAGTACAAGTTTCTACTTTGTAATATTTTGAGATGTAATAGTTATGATCTAATTCTCTAAAACTCTAAACCTGAAAAGATCCTCAATGGGAATTATTCATCTAATTTAATATTATGTAATGTTTAAGGTCGGGGCCTTATACTTGAGGCGTTAAATGACATAGGACTATAAAAAATTCACCAATAGGTGTGATTCCAACCAAGTATATTCCAAATTCATCCATCATCCTATAGAGTACACACATCCAAATACTCATGGAACTTTTTTGTATGGGGAATGGATATTTCAAGTCCATGTACCCCAATGAAGACCAAGAAATTCAATAAATATTCACTACTATTGAATTATTCTAAAAATGTATTGAATAAATACCCCTCAAATAATTATCGACCAAAAGCATTGTCATCATTATATAATCAAACATCATTACTAGATTCGATATCCCTTATAAATTAATGTAGTGAAATGGTAAAAAAATTTGTCTATAGTGTTTAATAATTTGTACCATGAGTATAATCCAACCATTCATCTCACTATCATGGAGTGGCTAATAGATAGATATAGGAATTCAATAAAACCTTATCAAAAGTACTACATAAGATGGCGGATAAAGGAAAATATACTTATCTTGAAAATATCTTTCTTACTATGTGGGATTACGAAAATATAAATATAACTGCCACACGGGTGACCCTGTATTCACCTGTATATGATACAAAAGCAATCCTACCCATTGAGGTATAGTTTCCCTCACTCTGCCTTTCCATTTGTGCCCAAAAATTTGAATATGTGAAATCCCAACAATGATTTGATGAATTAGAGTGACTAGATGAGAAAAGACTATAATTTTAATCACATAGAGGTCTATAAAAATTTGATAGAACAATATTTAAAAAATAAAGTCTACCTCAACTTGTTCCTATAAGGAGAACTGGTACAAACTAATAGGACCTTGATGATACCAGGGAAAAAACCTCTAATTTTGGGGCCAATGTGGGAGGGACCTTATTCTGTACAGAAGTTCAACTATAATAGAGATTATTCCTTGGTCTTTATGGGTGGTGATCTTGTTACATCCCCTAACAATGTTATATCTATCAATAAATACTATTTTTGAAAAATCCACCTTAAAATCTTGGTCACGTGAAATTAAACTTTACAACAACAGTTCCACTAAACTGTATTAAACTTAATGATCCTCATCCTTTACAAACAATGATAAACGATGTGTCCCACCATATTCTTTACCACATGACATTAAACAGCATGGTTAGGTCCTTATCACATGACCATTATACGAATGATCCATCCTACATCCTTTCCATATGATTTTAAATTTCATGGTTCACTTCCATGTTGCATGATGTATAATTTCTTTATATATTTTTCATTCTTGAGTGGATCATAAAATTTGGTGTCAGTATGCCACCACACCTCTATTCCAAAATTATGTGTGTCTTGATTCTCACTTTGAAATGATATGTAGGGATGATTAGATGTTATTTCCTAGTCCTAACCGTTATGTAAAACATGACACTCAACGACATTCAAATAGAGATCTACATAGTATAACTCACAATCCATGTACAATGTTCTCATAAATTCTCCCTTTGTTCCTATACATATTCCTTCCACACATCATAATCCTTGTTTGGGAATATTTTGGATCCCCGTAATACTTCTTTTGACATTAGTCATATAATTTCATATTCTCGAAGAAACATTTTATTTGAATATATATTGATACATCCCACTATGGCATTGCATATTTCACCCATCAAAATGAAATGTCAAATAGAGGTACATTTATTCCTAGAAGATACTTATTAAATCTTTGTAATCCCCAAAAACATTATTTTGGGAACCTGCGTCTCAAACATTGATTTGTGTCCATTCCATGTGTTCTTATCCTACACCACTTCTCATAATTAAGTAATCCCATTTACCATGTTTTACAATTTCCTTTTTCATGTCCAAAGTACATAAGGACATGATTGGAATAGTAAGCCTCATGATACCCATAATTTCTATGTTGTATTTTCATATCTGTATGATCTAAAATTTCAAGGAACCATGACATCTTAGTCATATGATGTTAAAAATTATGATATATTATTATTCCCATAAAATTAAATAGTATGACATTATCCAAACTGTACATTGTTAAACTACATGTACATCTCCCCTACCATACGACATTAGACAACATTGTCCCCCATCATCTTTACCACGTGAGGTAAAAATTTATGGGTAGTTCCCTCTCACATGAACTTAAAAGACATGAACCATCGTTTGTTCATTATTTATGATATTAAAATGCATGGTTCACATCCTTTTTTCATGATATGAAACTACATAACATTTCATATCGTTCTTGAGTGGATCATAATCTTTTGTGTTGGTCTCCCATAACAATTCTATTCAAGAACTATGTGTGTCTTGGTTATCACTTGGATGAGATACATATTGACACCTAGACCTTATTTCTTAGGCCAATCCTTGAATTAAAAAATTTCACATCTGTAACTTTGAAATTGAGTTCTGTGTAGGATAATTCAGACACCATGTCCAATGCTAGTCCAAATTATCCATTTGTTCTCAGACACTTTCCTCCTAGAAATCATACTCCTTGTTTTGGGAAATTTAATATCTCTATGATATTTCTGTTAGATATCATTAATTGAATGTTATTTTCCTATTGAACCCTTTATTTTGACTATGCATTGATATGCTGCAGTATTTCTTTGCAAAAGTCACCCGTCAAAAGGTCCTATCAACTATAGGCATGTTCATTCTTATGAGAGACCTCTTTTATGTATCTAAGAATCAAAAAAATATATAAAAGTAACCCAATATTCTAACTATGGACTATGTGAATTCCTTGTGTTCTAGTCACTTAACACTTCTCATGATCTAAGAATCCCAAATACTGTGGTTTAAAACATCTATTTTAACATATAAAGTTTGTCGTGACATCCTTATCCTGGTAAGACCCATATCACCCTTTTATTTCATGACATATGGTCTTAGATATATGACTGAAAACATCAAGTCACCATGTCATCCTAGTTGATCATTGTTGAACTTCACAATAATGTATTCAGAAGAAGACATTAAAATGTAGTCTTACAATGTTTAACAAGCATAAGATAACCCAGGAAACCATCTCATGAATCCTCGTGTCACTAACATATCATACCTTTCATATGGTTATTCTTGAAAATCATGAATATAATTTAAAAAGATTCATTCCTTCCCTTTTTTACATCGGTTAACCTTATCCCTTATTGCATGATTCTAAACTACATGATTAATTCCCCTATTATTCAGAATTAAAATATAGAGCTATGTGTGTATTGATTATTACATTAACAAGATACCAAGTGATGCCATGATCCTATATCCTTGTCCAGCCACCACAAAATCAAAATGTTCCTATCATTTCGTTATAGTAAGAACGGTGTGGTGAAAGAAACATTTTCCACTCCTTATTTCTCATAGATAGCATTGATCACATGGCAATATGAGTTTTGGTAAAGCCTTCCCCACATTATCAAAACATATAAATTCATATCAAGGTTAACATGGCTCTAGATTAGTGAACTTAATATGGGCCCCAGATGACCTCACTACTTGATGTTAAATTGCACAGTTAATGACCCTATTATTCCAAAATAAAATCATGAACTATGTGTGGATTTATTCTTACATTGATGATATATATAGCATCTATGGGATCAAATATCTTGGTCCAACCACAATAACTAAAATTCCCCCCACATTCAAAGGTAAGATCCACATCTACTTAGGAGGGTCAGGTATGGGTTCTCACACTACTAATGAGATCATATAAAAAAACGAAACTTCCCTACATAATAATTCAATGATCTTGCGAAATATCTCATGGAACTATGTGTTTAATGATTATTACATTGATGGTATATGTAGAAACACTCAAATCATGTGACATGGGTCTAAATGTAATAAAAGTTAAATCCCACATTCTTGTTTATGGGTTAGACCTATGTAGTGAAACATTTCTCCCAATTCATGGGATATTTTTATATGAAAATTTTCTTTTCTATTCATTCACATTCCTTACAAAAACAAAACTTCATTTACAGGAAAATTAGAAAATCCATAAGTTTTCTTTCGAAAATGAAAATGTAATATCATAATCATGAGGACACCTTTGTCTGATTTTTCATTTATAATTCACATTCAGTATTGAATAAGTTTCCTACAAAAAGGATATGACAACTAGAGGATTTCATTATTTTATTATGAATTTTTATGTGTAACACCCCTACCAAAAAACCTATAACTGGAGTACTATTTTATTACTTTTTCATGATTACAAGGAATAAAATTTCCAAGGGCCTATCATTTTAGCAATCTTGGAAAGCCGGATTTTACACATGATACCCATAATACATTGGTAAATTGGAAATAAAACATGATACATAGTATAATGAAATAAGAATCATCCTTGAATGGTTATTAAAATATTATTCATTATAACTTGGGGAAAAGAATCATAATAATGGTGATCTCAACTGCTCAGTATAGGATATTAAAGAGTAAATAATAAAGATTCCATCGGAATAATTTAATATAGCAAGGTAAATAACTGATAACATATTCCATTAAAATTAATAGGTAAGGAAATATCAATATATCGAGGGAAGAAACTGGAACTCAGTACATATAAATCAATAAACATAGAATGAAATCTATCTATATATATATTAATAAAAAATCTCATGTATGAATAATAATAGAATCTAAATGATAGAAATTCATAATTATTAGATGCTTTGTTTCCTAGGTAAAATGTACCTTTACCATCAAGACCTTTCACAAGATGATTTAAAAATATCAAGTAAAACCCCATCTGATTTGGCCAAATTATTCATCTCATGAGACCACCAATTTATCAATGGGCTATCTAAAATTGATCCCCGACTATTTTTTACAAGTCCAAAACATTCCTCATATTCATGAACAATATACCTTATCAAAATATGCACATTAAATAAAAGATATATATATCAATAATTCCACAATATAGGATATGAAAAAATAAGGGTTCTTGATGATAATGAATGGAACTACAATTGAAATATCATAAAAAACAATCTTGAGGGAAATAACACTTTAAAAATTCCAATGTGTCCCATACCACATTGAAATTTTTAAATAATAACCCCATGAAAGAATAACATTAAATAAACAATATAATATCATGAGATTAATCTTATTCATGATAAAAAAATTTAAATTTCATTAAGTACAAAAAATAAAACTAAATTCATGAATAATAACAAATAAGTCTCAGTGGAATGTAAATTGAGACGAAATACCTTACCTTAAACTTCCTTTTGTTTTATAGTATTTATCCAACTCTATAGTAGTGTAATTTTTTTAATAACTTATACTAGAACCATAATCATGTTTATAATATAATATATTAATTTGTTTTAATATTTTCATAAACCTTTGTTAACACTCCTTGATTATTTTACTAATTTTGGGTGTTAATTGCCTAGTTTCCTCAAGTATGTTTTAACATTTCATTTTTTGTTCCTATTAACTACATTTTTATTTCATCATCAACATAACGTAAAATATGAATTAATTATCATTTATATTTAGTATATATGTATTTATAGAGTACCATTATATTTTGATAATAGATATGAAGTGTATCGTTCATGGAGACGGTATGTCATACGTATCCCTGAATGCTTCTTTCATTTCATTGTTGTATTAAAAAAATGAAAACCAAATGATAAAAATTTATATTATAATTATAGTATCATATATATTTAATATATGTTACATATTTTTATTAATAAAATCATTTATACAATCCATGTATAGAATGAATGAGTCATATCGCTTTGAGGGGGTGATGGTCCACACTTCCTCAAGTGAAATCATCGTATTTACACAAGATGAAAAGTAAAAAGGTATGTAAAAAATAAAAATGAAATAAGAATAAATAAAATAAAATATAAAATATATGATACATATAAAAATATTTTCGAGCACAATTTCCACCATGAGAGGTGGTAATGAAACAAAATGAACGGTCATCATTTTGTGGAGAAGTAGGTAGCTGTACACAGAAACTGTATGTTCATTATCAATTAGATGGAGGTTTGTATAAGTTTTGGTTAAACCCTTTACATAAAAGAATCCTATTATATTTAGTATACTTTTTTGTTATATAATCATGGAATAAATATTTTTTAGGGGTTGGATAATAGAAATGAAACTAGAGATATTGGGAAAAGATGTTACCTCTTAATCATGAAACATCATTTGGTTTGTAAGAAAAGGTTCACTTGGAAGGATTTATAACAAAAGGGTGGATTAAATGTATATTTTATCTATTTTGGGAATATATATATGGGTAGATAATATCCTAAATTTTTTTTGGGAGGTTTGAGAAATGGGGATATGTGCTGACCTTTTATAAGGGAAGGAAAAGACTCACTTAGTATTTTTGAAAAGAAGTTAGGTGTACCCACATATTTACCTAAACAAAGTCCTAGAAAACTCTATAATGGGAGGTTAATGGAATAATTGATGACATAAAATTCTTTTTGTCCAAGTTTATAGGTCATTTGGGCCCTTAATATAATGGTTTAGTCCTTTATTAAGATTTATTTTTCATTAATAATTGCATTAATTTTAATTACATAACTAATACTTTTTTCAAAAAAAATTTTTTTGTTATTAGAAATTAGAAATTATTTTGATTCCAAATATGTAATCTATCTTTACAAATTAAAATCACACAAGTTATATTAATTGATTTAAATTTAATCTCGTAGACGACATGACAATGCGGGGTTTTGAGGTAAAAATGTTTAAAAGTTTGCTATTTTTTTATTAAATTTCAAATTATAATTGATTAAAATGAAATAAATTGTATTAATTGATAAAAATATTATCTAATTAAACATTAAAAATAATTAAAAATTCAATTTAACCTTATAAATAAATTAGATGAAAAATGAGTTTTGAACTAAAATTAAGTATTTTTAACTATTCATAAAAAATGATATATTTATGAAAAATATAAAAAATTAACCCAAAAATAATTTTTTTGTTTATATTTTAAATATGAACTTTATTTTACCATATTAAATCAATTAAACTTTCAATATTCTTATTTAAAATGGGTTCTATATTAGAAGGTGGTAAAATTGCTTTTATTAAAATATAGGGTTTCAGTGTAATATTTTCTTGGTTCTTATTTATTTACAATAAAATTAATTATATGAACATAAAAAATATTATATTTAATATTATATATATATAAATAACATTAATATAAACTACTAATTGATATTAATTAAATTTATTAGCGGAAACATATTGTGAAAATAATAATATTGTCTTTTATATTCAATCGTTGTTCATATCAATTTCTATTTAACATATACAAAATGAATTTATTTAAAAATTTTGTGCACCATAAATTTTCATAAATTAGTTTCCCCTTCTTAACAATAACAATTTAATTCTAGGATATATCTTATAATATTTAATAATATATCGTAATTCGGTTAAACTCAGCCTTTCTTTTATTGTAAGATTTCAAAGAAAGTCCATTTTGTGTATAATGCAAGGTAACCTAGTGTCTAGTGCATTAAAAATATACAATATAAAAAATCTATTCAAAATAGTAAATAAATTTTAATGTATCAGGGTATTATATTCCATTACATGATTGGTGTCATGTATCATGCATTCTATCGAATATAAGTTTCTTTCTTTAGAATTTCAGGATTTTACATCACCCTCACCTTAATAAATTTTGTTATCATAATTTAAAATTTATCTTAGAATAATAGGGATTGAAAATAAACTATTATTGAATGAATCAAAACATAAAATGTGATAATATCACAACTTCTTAATAAGATATAAAGTAATATACACTGGTGATGTAAATAGGTCCCTTAGAAGGAGAAAACAGGTGGGAAATGGAAACACGGATAACGAAGAAAAAATAAAACAATCAATTTTTTATGGATATAACTAGATAACATGCTCATATGATCATTTTTACCACAAAACCATATATCCTAGGCATGAATAAGATCATTGATATCATTAAAAACGTTTATAATAGGAAAAAAATTTGTCTCAAGACACTTGTTTTTCCTATACATAAATAATTATATCAATATAAAAGAATATAAGTAAATATATGTTTCTATAAATACAATATTATAGTTTGGTTGTGCCTTAAATTTTTTCTACATTTCTTCTTATATAGTAAAGTAAAAAAATAATATATAAAACATTGTTCAAAGATTAAATTAAACCACTTCATAAATGGTTAAATTATCTAAAAGATTATAATCCAACAACTTAGAAATAATCTCAATAAATTTTCATGTTGAACTTATCATTAGACCATAATCAACATGAATCATCTAAAAAATTTCACATTCCAGACATGTGAATAACTTCATTTTTTTTCTATTTAAATATTATAATAGATATAATAACCATAAAACCATATTGGAAACCTGAATTCTTCCTTATTCTCAATGTAAGAAACATTTTATTGGATATATTCTTTAAATCCAAAATTTTTGTAAATTCCATCAATGATAGCATAATCCAATAGTTTAAAAGTCATTAATCAGTTAAAAGGTTGTCATAAGTTTCCCAAATAAATCATTTCGTTATATTTATCTCAACTTCAGGAAAATATTAACGGTTTTGTTTCCATTAAAAAAAATTTATTCTCTACTAACAAAATTTTCTCCGTACCATTAAACATACGATTAGAAATCCTTAATGAAAAATTACTGAATTACAATCCTTACATATTTCAAAAATCCTATGATGAGAACATCATAAAAAAATAAGTTTACAACATATTTCTTAGATAAAAATATAGAAGTACATTAAATCATTCCACTTCTATTGTTTCAAAAACATATACTTGACTTTGATCCATTCGCTTCTTTTAAGGTATATTCTCTTGACACATAGAGAATTTATTTGTATAATACTTCATCTCCTTACAAGTGTTACATTGAAAAATAATATTTTTCTTCCTTACTTTACATTCCTTTTCATAGTGAACCTATTCTCTACACTTATAACAATCCCCCAATCCATTCAAGAATTTTTCATGGTGATTTTTCTATTGTTATCACATGTTGGAAAATACTTCTTTCCCTTAATCTTCTTTGACCCATTACCCTTTTCATGATGTTCACAAGACCTCTATTTCTCTAGTTTCCCTTGAATTCATAAGACTTGTAGAATTATTTTTCTATATTAATATCACATAAAACCATTTCATCATATGAAGAAATGTTTTGATACACTATCACCCTTTAGATACTCAGCTTAAGTCCTTTAAATTAGTGGTTGATATTGCTCTCTGTGTTGCATATATAATATGTATCATATGTAGCTAAACATGTAATGGTATCTTCATAATATGAAACACTCTATTATTCCATTTTATTTATGAAAAGGAACATCCTATAAATCAAAACTTTTTTATCATGGGGGAAGTATTTTCAAATAATGTATACTTTAAAGTTCTATGTTCTGTGAGATCAATTTCTTCTTCCTCCCTTGTATTTTGGGTCATAGACCACCACTAGTTAGTGTCATATTGAAGACAATAGACCGAAAGTGTATCATTTTCCTTTTATATTTATTATAAGGTAGTAAATATCTCTTCTAAAAACTCTATTCATTGTTCATCTATGATTGGATTAGCAGTCTAACTAAACAATGTGGGCTTCTATTGTATAGAGTGAACTAGAATAAGAGATTATCCTAGAGAAATAGGTTACTCCATTCAAAAAATAATATTTTTCATAACCTAACTAAGTTGTACTAATATATTAATAACTTTCTCTACTCTAATACCGGCTGTATTAGTTTCCTTAGTAGAGAAATATCTCTATTTTTTGGGAATACTGATACCATTCTTATTTCCAAACAACATTTCTAAACAATTACATACACATGATGATCTAGTGAAGTAGTGAAATTTATAAAACTTTAAATATGGTATAGAAAATAACATAAATTTATGTATCATTAATATTGGAATCATAAATTTTGGTTACTTTGGGGGTAGTCTCTAATTTCATATCCTTTATAATGGTAGGTAAAAAATGTGAATTATCCTAAGTGTATCCCCAGAGAGTATCAACACATGTGAGCAATATGGACCATTTTCATATACCAGGTTACCCTGAGTCATGCCCAGAACTCCTTGTCAGATTTATTACTCATTGGTATATCTGGGCTAGATCCACATCCACATGTAGTTTCCAGATGTAATTGTATTTCTAAGAATACTCACATACTCACTACCTTACCAAAATTATAGGATGTTTTTATATACTTATCCTAATGTCTATCTAGGTGTTTTCTCCCTAATATTTTTTTATAATTCTAGTTTCCGTGTTTTATACTAAACTTTATTTGATACCAACTGTATCACCACATCCCAAAAACCTAGATTTTGTGCATTATTTTATGACACTAGAATGATTGTAAGGAATCAAATCCTAAAGGACTGATTAGTTTAGAAATCTTAGAAAGCCTGATTTCATATATGATACCCATAATAAATTTTTAAATAGTAATAAAAACATAATACATAATAAAAATAAATAAATAACATTCTTGAATTCTTATTCAAATATTTATTCTTCATAATATGGGAAAAGGAAACATAATAAGGTTTAACTCAAATGATCAGTAAGGGTATGTAAAGGGAAATCAATAATGAATCAATAGTAATAAATTAATATAGAATGGTAAATAACTGATAACACATTCTATTTATACAACTAGATAAATAAATATGAATATTTAATGTTAAGAAGCAGAAACTCAGGCATTTAAATCAGTAAACATAGAAATATTTTTATCCATAGATATGTTGAAGAAAAATCTCATGGATAAATAATAACTAAATCTAAATAAGGGAAATGATTAATTATTGGGCACAATGTTTCCTATGTATATAGTAAATTTACCATCAATACCATCAAAAAGATGGTCTACAAAATTCTAGGTAAACAATCATCTGTTTTGTCCAAATAATTCATCTCATGAGACTACCAATAAATCAAGGGTCTATATATAATTGGGCCCCACTCATGTCATACAAGACCATAACATTCCTAATATTCAGGAACAATGTTCTTTATAAAAATATCTGTATTGAATAAAAGATGTGGATTTATCAATAATTCCCAAGTGGAGGCTGTGTAATAATATGGTTTTTTATATTAATCAATGGAAATACCATTTAAAGATCATAAAATCAATCTTAAGGGAAATGACATTTTAAACATTCCAATGTGTCCCATACCACATCGAAACATTTAATTCATAAAACAAATGAAGTAATAATACTAAATGAAACATATAAAATCAGGATAGTAAATAGATTCATGATATAAACTATTAATGATTTTCAAATAAACCCAATAAAAGTGGATTTGTGTATAATAACAAATAAGTATCAATCGGATGTAAATTGAGACGAAATCCCTTACCTTTACCTTCTATTTGTTGTGTTGTATTTATCTTCTTGTATAGTGGTTTAAAATATGTTACTATATTTTACCAGAACCATACTCATGTTTATAATATCCTATATTAATTAATTATAATAATGTATTACCCCTTTGTTAGCACTCTTTCATTATTTTAACTAGTTTGAGTGTTAATTATCAGGTTTTCTCAAGTATGTTTGGGTTTTAATTTGTCAATATTATTAATTAGATAATGATTAAATCATGTAAAGAATATAAAAATTGAAATAATTATCATATATATTCAGTATATATGTATTTATAGTATTGCATTATATTTGGAGATTAGATATAAAGTGCACCATTCATTGAGACGGTAGGTCGTACATAGGCATGGATGCTACTTTAATTTAATTTCTTTATTAAATGAATGAAAAACAAATTATACATATGTATATTATTTTTTTCGTATCATATATATGATAGATATGTTATATTTTTTTATTAAAACCATCATTTCTACATTCGATGTATGGCATCAACGAGTCGTATCGCTTTGAAGGGGTGATATTCTAGACTTCCTTAAGAAAAATTATCGTATTTACACATGGTGGAAAGCATTAAAGTATGTTTAAAATAAAAATTAAAAATGAGTAAAGACATTTTAAATATAATATATAACATATATTAACATAGTTTCCATCATAATGGTCATTATGAGAGGTGGTGAAGTAAAAAATGGCGAATCTTTATTTTGTGAGGTAGTAGTTCACTGTATCCAGAAATAGTATGTTCGTTATCCATTAGATGAATGTGTGTGTAAGTGTAGTTATAACCCTTTACATAAAAAAATTCTAGTTTATATAGAAAAAAACATAGAGATAATAGAAATAAATCTAGAGATCTTGAGAAAAGATGTTACCTCTGTATCGTGTAACTTCTTTTGGTTTGTACCGAAAGGCTTCATCGTAATGATTTTTCCCAATGGGAGGCATAAAAATTGATGGTTCATATTTTTGTAATCTATATGGGTAGATATTTACTAAACTGAAATGGTTTGAGAGGCGTGAGGAATAAGGAGAGGTGGCGGCCTTTTATAAGGAAGGGAGAAAACTCACTTGGTATTTTTGAAAAGAAGTTGGGTGTACCCACGTTTTTACCTAAAAAGGGTGTTAAAAACTATCCAAAATCAATAATTGAAGGTGCACGGTTGAATTATTTCCATCCAATGGGTGTTGGAAAAGTGGACAGGTCATTTGGGACCTTAAGTAAAAGGATCAGTCCTTTATTAAGATTAGTTTTACCTTAATAATCACAATTAAACTTATTTACTTTGACTAATACATTTGGTAAAAAATATGGTCTTATTAGTAAATATAAATTATTCTAATTCAAAATAAAAAATCCATTTTCCCAAATTCCAAACACATAAGTGCTAGAAATTAAATTAAATTTAATCTCACAGATGACACGACTATGCGGTGTTTGAAGGTAAAAATGTCTAAAAGATTGCTAGGTTTTTATAGTCAATGTCACAGTGAAATTGATGCCAATAAAAAAAATGTATTAATTGATAAAAATTTTATCTAATTAAACATTAAAATCAATTAATAATAAAATTTAACCATATGAATAAATTTGGTGAAAAACAGTTTTGAAATAAAATTTAGTTTGTTTAACTATTCATTAAAAATTATATGTTTTTGAAAAATAAAAAAACACCCTAAACTAATTTTTATGATTATATTCAAAATATGAGGTTTATTTTTACATATAAAATAAATTAAATTATCAAAAATAATATTTAAAATGGGTTCTCCATTAAGAGGTAGTTAAATTTCATTTATAAAAATATAGGTTTTAAAGTGTAATATTTAGTTTTTTATTATCTTATGATTATAAAAACTATTAGATGAAAATATAAAATATTATAATTAATATATTTTATATATATATATATTAAATTAATATCATCTACTAAATTTTATTAACTAAATCTATTAGTGAAAAAAATCTTTGTGAAAATAATAATATTTTCTTTTATATTCAATTAGTTTTCATATACATTTCTAATTAATTTATAACCAATGAATTAGTTTTAAATTTGTGAAAACCATTCATTTTCATAAATTAGTTACCCCTTTTCATAAATAATAATCTAAAATCAATTTTATATCTTATTAGATTTTATAATATATCTTTATTCGTTAAAACTCGATCTTCTATGTAATGTAAGCTTTCAAAGAAAGCACCTATTGCGTGTAACCCAAGGTAATTCGATGTCTAATGTATTACCAACTATTGAATATATATATATATATATAATCTGTTTAAAATATTATATATATTTCAAAGTATATAGGTATTATTTTACCTTATGTACTTGGTGTTGGATGTTATGCACACTATCGAATAAAATTTTATTACTTTAGAATTTTAGGATGTTACATGATGCCCTAGTTTTTCATTGTATATGTTTCCCACAAAAAGGGATTATCAAAAAGAGGCACATTGCTCCTTAGTAGAGACCACTTATATATCCTTAATCCTAAAAAAAAATGCTAGAAATATCCTTTCAGGAATGGTCTACAGTCGTTCTTGGCATTATTATCCCATATCATTTTTTATCTTGAACACCCCAGGTTATAGCTTATAACTTTCCACTCTTTATTCCTAAATATGATGGAACATTCTTGTATAGATTACCATTAATGAAAAAATCCATAATCTTTTTGTAAAATCAAATTGTCCTTAATCATTATCCCTCAATGTTCTTACCTTAATACATTAAATTACATGGTCCATGTCATTCTCACATGATATTAAACACCACTATGCTCTTACCATTGTTAGGAAGGAGAATTTTATCTTGATGTTGGTCATCCACATCATCAACACAATGAACTATGTATGGCATGATTCAAATTACATCGAGAAACTGTTGAGTCGAAATTCCACTTTTGACTTCTATGTTTTGTTTTGGAAATCACAAATGTCTTCTTAATCCTACTAAACTTGTCTATCGTATCATAATGATCATGTGATCGTACTTACCATAATGATCATACTGATCATGCGGATCTTACAGACCATAATGATCATACTAATCATGTTGATCGTACTGACCAGGCTGATCGTACTGATCATGTTGATCGTACTGACTATGCGTATCGTACTGGTCATACTGATCGTACTGACCATGTCAATCATACAATGCTAATCATATTAAATATGGAAATTTCATTTACTCTTCTTCTCATATATTTCATTACATACTTGTTTTGGTACTTTGTCAAAAACACATGCTTCATTTAAATCGTACTCATGATTATCATATTCATATATCTTGTTTTAACCAATACTATGTCGTTGAGTTAGTTACAAACTTATCAAAACAATGTCATGATTTCTGTTTAAATATGGCAGTTATGATGCTAGGTGTCCAAGTCCCTCTGAGTTTTCGGAGAAATATGACCGTTGGAGGATATGTGACCGTTGGAACCCGAGGCCTATAAATAGGAGGTCATTTGAAGCTGAGAGTACAATAGAAGAATGAGAGACATTGGGAACAATTGTGATACTTTTCTCCAATCAAGTTCTAGAGAGAGACACTATGACTTCTCTCATCTGCTTTGTGCGGTCCGATCATCGTATCGAGGGCTGCCAGGGATAGGCAGACAGACGGTCCGATCATTGTATCAAGGGCTACCGGGGATAGGCAGACAGATGGTCCGATCATCGTATCGAGGGCTGCCAGGGATAGGTAGACGGACGAACCAATCATCGTATCGAGGGCTTACCAAGGTGTTGGTGAGACAGACCTCTTTTCCTAGGTGAAAGGATAACCCTTCTCTTTGGGTCAAAATAATTGTAATACTTTTAATTTTTCGCTGCTGCTTGTATTAGAAAAGAATTTTTATTGTTTCCTTTCTTCTTTACATATTCATTTGTAACTATTTCAATAACAATCATTGTATTACATATTGTATTGATTGATTCTATACACTTTGAGGTAGAATCATTAATCTTTATATTACTCTAATTATTGTGTTCATCTTGAATACAATTGTTTTATATTTCATTAGTATTACATAACATCATACCTTTTATATTCAATACAATTGTGGGTGTTTGTATTTTTATTAGTTTAAGACCTTTTAAACTAATCTCTTAAGTGTCTAAAGTCAAAGGTTTTAAACCTACATTTCACCCCCCCCTCTTGTATTGTTCCATCGAATAGACATACATATCTACATATTTGATCCAAAAATTGGTATCAGAGGAGGTTTTCCATTATTTGTATTTCTTGTTCTATTTTTACTAACTACACTAACGTATGGAGTGAAAGAGTTTTGTTTTTAGATGGCATGAATGAATATTCGGTCAATAGACAATCTGAATCCTTCTAGACCACCTATCTTTGATGGGAATGATTATGAGTATTGGAGAGATCGTATGAAGACGTTTGTTATCAATACTGGTGTAGACAATTTTATTATTCTTACTGGAGGTTTCAAAATTCCTGACAAAGAAGTCAGTACTTTCACTAACCAAGAGAAGCAAGATTATCAACTGAATTACAAGGTACACAATACTTTGTTATGCTCTATGACCAAGAATATATACAGTCAGATATCTTCATGTGAAGAAGCTAACTGTATTTGGAAGAAATTAAAATTCACTCACTTAGGAACATCCAAGGTTATAGAAATAAGAAGAGCAATGCCTCGAGCAGAGTATCATGGATTTGTTTTTCCTTATGGAGAACCAGTATGTAAAGTACAACAAAGGTTTATGACAATAGTAAATAACTTACAATCCATGGGTGAAAAAGGTATTGATGATGATGCTCTAGTTGATATGATTATAGATATAATGCCAAATTAATGGGAGTAAAAAAGGACGGCTATTGATGAAAACATAAAAGTTTCCCAGATTTCTCTGGATAAACTCTTTGGAACTCTTTTACAGCACGAGACAAGAATGAAGAGAGATGCTGATTTCAACAAGAAAAATAATGGGAATGGAAGTGTAGCCTTTGCATGTAAAGATAAAACACATGAAAGGCTTACAAGATCCAAATCCAAGAAAGTTGTTATATCTGATTCAAGTGATTGTAATCTTTCAGATAATGAGTTAGCCAATCTTGCTCGAAGGATGAACAAGATTGTGGGAAAGAAAGACTTCCAATATAGATTCAAAAAGAAAGATAGGAAAGATAAGAAAGATTCAGAGGTAACTTGTTATGAATATAAGAAAGCAGGACATATAAGGCCTGATTGTCCTTTACTGAAGAGGAAAGATAGAAAGGAGAAACACTCTGAAATAAACAATAAAAGGTTTTATAAGACAAATAATGTCTTTATGGCAAACGAAACGTGGAGTGCAAGTGATAGTGAATGTTCAGATGATTCTTCAGAATATAAGTCATCAGGGGAGAAAAATAATGGACTTATATCCAGATTACCAATTGAAGATCATTGTCTCATGGTTAAGGTACATAATTCATAAGCTATTACAAATGTATCTTTGAATGAAAATTATACTTATAATAGATATTATGAATCTTCAAGTTATGAATATTCATCATTAGAAGATGACAAATTACCTTCTTTTGAATAAGTATCTAGATTTCTTAAATTACTTGAAAATGAAAATTCTAAACTCAAGAAGAAGCTTGAGAAAGCAAATTCTAGAATTTCAATCTTAACTAACGAAGTATCAGATATTTCTAAAGATCATGATGTGAAAACTTTTGATTTTGAAAGTATTTTAAAAACCATTCTGAATGTCAAATATGATAAGGATAAACTTTCTAAGTTTCTTGAAAATGTAATTTAAAAGAAAAATATTTTAGAGCCTATCTCAATTTCAAATTCAAATGTTTTGGAAAATAATAATTTAGTTTAAAAATTAAAGTCATAAATTTTTTCCTTGAAATTTTTTTTGTCAAACATTACTCATGGGAAGGAAAACTTTGACAAGATGTATTCTCAAATTAGACCTTTGAGAAATCGTTCTGGTCTTTGTTATACTTATTCCAAACATGTTTTTAGTAATAACTATTTTGTTCCTCAAAAAACCTCTTTTTGTTCTAAGTGCCAATTTGTTGGACACTAGAGAAGAGATTTTTCTCTTTACAGAACTCAATCTTTAGTATTTCATAAAGCTCATTTTTCAAAACAAATGTGGATTCCAAAAATTCTTCTATCTAACCCTTCTGGATCCAAACAAGTTTGGATTCCGAAAAACTAATTGTTTCTTTTTCAGGATAATGAGAAGTGTACCAATAAGAACATTTGGTACATGGATAGTGGTTTTTCTCGACACATGACTGGAAACAAAGATCTCTTTGAAAAGGTTATCAAAACAAAAGGTGTAAAAGTTACCTTCGTAGATAATGCTCAAAGAAAGATTGTTTGTATAGGTAATATCGTTTTTCTTGGAAAAGTTCTTATCTCAAATGTTTTGTTTGTTAAAGGTATTTGGCATAATCTCATCAGCATAAGTCAATTATCTGATGAAGGTTACGTTGTGAATTTTAGAAATGATAAGTTTCTAGTTCACAATTACAAGGATGAATTCATTCTATCTGCCCATAGGCAAGAGAATGTTTACACTATTAACTTAGAAGACCGTAGGATCCAAAACATACCCTGCTTAAGTGCAATAGAAGACCAATCATGGTTATGGCATAGAAGATTAGGACACTGTAATCTGAGACACCTTAGTAAACTCTCAAAGAAAAGACTTGTGAAAAGGCTACTGGATCTTATATATGATTCTTCAAAAGTCGGTGATCTTTTCAATTTGGCAAGCAACATAAAACTAGCTTTAAATCAATTAGTGAAGTTTTAACGTCTAATGCATTACAGCTAGTGCATATGGATCTTTTTGGTCCCACTCAAACTGGAAGCATTGGAGGAAAATACTATGTATTTGTTTTAGTTGATGACTTTACTAGATTTACATGGGTCTACTTTCTCACAATGAAATCTGAAGCCTTTTCCTATTTCAAAACTTTTAGAGCCCAAGTTAAAAATGAGAAAAACCTACCATTGATAACTATTCATAGAGATCATGGTGGTGAATTCCAAAATTCAGATTTTGAAACTTTTTGTAGTAAGTAAGGTATTACTCACAATTTCTCAGCTCCAAGAACTCCTTAGCAAAATGGTGTTGTTCAAAGAAGAAATCGTATTCTTCAGGAAATGACTCGAACCATGTTGAGTGAATACTAAATTGCTAAGCACTTCTGGGCTGAAGCTGTTAGTACTGCATGTTATACTATAAATCGTGTTTTAACTAAACCATTTCTTAATAAAACTCCTTATGAGTTATGGACTGGTCGAAAACCTAAAGATTCAAACTTCCATGTTTTTGGATGAAAAGTATTAATACTGAATACAAAAGATAATCTACAAAAATTTGCACCAAAATATGATGAAGGAATATTTCTAGGTTAATCCACAACTTCTAAGGCTTATAGAGTTTTCTATAAAAACACTTGTACTATTGAGGAAACAGTACATGTAAAGTTCGATGAAACTGATCCTTTTGTTTCCAACCAACCCAATCCTACATCCTCAGGTGTGTTTTCTAAAAATGATTATCAACCGTTATTAGAAGATCACTCTGATGAGGAAAATGTTCAAGAAAGGATTCCTGAAACATTCTCCACGAAAGATTTTCTACCATATGTTAATGAACAGGTTTTACAAAACCCAAATCAATTGTTTCTTAGGAATCATCCCAGTGATAACATCATTGGTGATGTAAATCAACGCGTAACGACCAGAAATTCCTTAAGAAATGAAGTAGACCATCTTGCTTTTCTTTCATAATTTGAACCTAAAAGTCCAAGTGAGGCCTTATGTGATGATGGTTGGATCAAAGCAATAAAAGATGAACTAAATGAATTTGAGAGGAATCAGGTCTTGACTATAGTTGATAGACCTAAAGAAACAACTGTAATTGGTGTAAAATGGGTTTTCAGAAATAAATGTGATCAAAATGGAATCATTGTAAGAAATAAAGCAAGACTCGTTGCTAAGGGCTATAATCAACAAGAGGGAATAGACTATGAAGAAACATATTCTCCTATAGCTAGACTAGAATCTATTCATATGCTATTATCCTTTGCAGCATACTATAATTTCAAACTATTTCAAATGGATGTAAAATGTGTTTTTCTAAATGGTTTTGTTCAAGAATAAGATTTTTTTTGAACAACCTCCTACTTTTCTAGACCCAAAACATCCTGATCATGTTTTTAAACATACCGAGGCACTATATGGTCTTAAACAAGCCCCTAGAGCATGGTATGATAGACTTACAGGATTTCATTTACAAAATAATTATACAAAATGTATAGAAGATCCAACCATTTTTATAAAAATGGAAAATAAAAATGATTTGATTGTTCAAATCTATGTTGATGACATCATATTCGGATCAAATCATAAATCTTTAACTGATTATTTTGCAAATTTAATGAAATCTGAGTTTGAAATGAGTAAGATGGGCGAGTTAACCTTTTTTTTAGGTTTTCAAATTTCTCAAAATCCATAAGGAACATATATATATCAACATAATTATATAAAATATTTACTCAAAAAGTATGGATATGACAAAACTAAAAGTATTAGCACTCCAATTGGTTCCTCAAATACACTTGATCTTGATGAAACTGGGAAACCAATAGATCAAACAATCTTTAGAGGTATGATAGGAAGTTTGCTATACTTGACAGCTAGTTGACCCGACATAATGTTTTCCGTATGCTTATATGCTAGATACCAATCTAATCCAAAGGAGTCTCATTTAAAATCCGTAAAGAGAATATTTCGGTATTTAAAAGGCACTATGGATTTAGGTCTTTTTTACTCTTCTGGGAATGATTTTGTTTTAAAACGTTTTTCAGATGCTGACTTTGGTGGTTGTAGGATGGATAGAAAAATTACATCTAGAACATGTCATTTTTTAGGAGATTCCTTGGATTCGTGGTCCTGAAAGAAACATCACTCAGTAGCACTATCCACTGCTAAAGCTGAATATGTAGCAGCGGGAAGATGTTGTGCTCAAGTATTGTGGATGAAACACACACTCCCTAACTATGGATTGAGTTTCTCCAAAACTCAAATTCTATGTGATAATACTAGTGCCATAGCTCTTAGTAAGAACCCAGAAAACCACTCTCGTGAAAAACACATAGATGTTAGGCATCACTTTCTTAGTGATCACACACAAAAAAGGAGATATTATTTTACAATTCATCGGAACATAAGAACAACTTGCTGACGTTTTTACAAAACAATTACCTTCCGATAGATTTGAGTTTATAAAACAGAATCTAGGAATGATTACATTAAAATAATCATTCACATCTACTTCATGTTTTACAATTCTCCTTACAGTAAATAACTCCCTTTGGAAGGGGGAGGACATTTCTTACTATGTTTTTTTGTTTCTTTTTCTCTTATGATCTTTAATTATTTACTCTCCTAGTATGTGTTTTTGTTTTTTTTTGTTTATCATATTGACAGTTTTATCATATCATTTACTTTTTTGTTTATCGTATTGACTGTTTTATCGTATCATTTACGTTTCTGTTTATCATATCGACCGATGATGGTAATAAATTTCGTTTCCATCATAGCGACTGATGATGGTAATGATTTTCTCTTCCATAGTACTGATTGTTCATGGTAATGAGATTGTTTTTCATCATATTGTCAGTTCATGGTAACGATATTGTATTCCATCGGCTTGTCAGTTAATAGTAACGACTTTGTTATCCATCAGTATGATGATTGATAGTTTTTTTTACTTCGTACGATTGTGTTTCCTTCTTTGCTCTACTAAAACCAACAATAACCTTACGCTCCCTGGTAGGTACTTTCCTTTTTTTTTAAAAAATATTTTTTCATTTTTAATCCTAACCATTGATTTGTTTCCTCTAATCTTGACCATAGAAGATCAACGGTCACTCCTATATCGCCTATAAATAGCCCCCCCCCCCCCCCTCCCAAACCCACACTGGTTTTTCAGGTTTTGATGCGAAGCTCTACTCCACTTTTTTTAAATCATCGTACGATCTTTCTTCGGCAGCATCCCTATGTCTCAGTCTTCTTCCAACACTCCTGCTGATATGTCTTCAAAGGCTTTCTTGGAAATAGACCTTTTAAGGGAATGGTTAGTTTCCCACGAATTCTATGATTCATATGATTCTACTATCAAGAGTATTATTCTGTTTCAAGGATGGGAACATTTGTGTGTTGAAAGGCCTATTTCTCAAGATCTGGTTCTCTTTGATGAAGTCTGTCAGTTTTATAAAATCGTATCTTTCGACAAAGAAATGACTTTTAATTTTGTTGTGTACGATAGAAATCTATCTGTGTCTGTGAAACAAGAGGCACATTTTCTTAATGTCCCAACAGAAGGGGATTCTTTCTGTCCATCTCATAAACTACCAGAGGAAGTAGGTATGTTTAATAGAGAAAGTGCCGAGAAGTCTCTGTTTTTATGAATGAAGATAAAGGGAAAGTGGCTCATCTTTCACCGGACAATAGGTTTTTGGCTTTATGGATGCACGGTTTTCTTATCCTAAGGAAAGGGTATAGAGAAACTTTGAACATTTCTGATATTTTTATGCTTGACTATCTAATAAATATGAGAAAAGTAAATCTCATGGGAAATGTTTTTGAAACAATTACGAATGTGACGTCAGGGGCAATCAACTCTCATTTGATTATGTATCTAGCCATTCTTACAAATTTTATTCTCAAGAGTATGAAATTTTGCAACATTTCTTTGAAAGGGAAGTTGATATATTTGAAGCCCTCCTGGATTAGCAAAAGTACATTGAAGAAGTTGAATGTTTGTTTTGATCAAAATTCCAAACTTTTTGTCAGAGATGTAAAAGCTGAATCGGCTCAGAATCAATCGACACCTATACCAGCCAAAGACATTCAATCTGCTATTTTTACTCAAAATTATGATCCTCAAACAAGTTCAAAACCTAAGAAGAAGCCAAAGTATAGCAAGGAGGTTGTATCGAAATTGAAAAAGTATAAGGAACATAGAAAGGAAGGTGATCCAAATTTCGGTCTTGACCCGGCTGAGGATTTTGCAGAAAGTATAAGGGTAGAAGAAACCCTTAAGGCTGAAAAGAAAAAGAAAATTTTTTTGAAAAGAAAAGATCAAGACTTTGATATCTCTAATGTCTTGAAAATGGTTGAGGATTCTAGTGCTCAACTGACAGAAGAAGTGCATCAAGAACCCATCGTACAGAGTCTTCTTGAGAAATAAAAAGGAAAAAAATTGATGGAAGAAGTAAAATAAGTTGAAGAAGAGGAAGAAGATTTTCTTTTAGAATTCCTTCAGAGATCGAAGAAGAGTAGAGAGGAATCAGTTCAAAAGAAAAGTGAAGATATTCAATAATTTCCTCGTGCCGAACAAGCACTAACTCCGGATAGAATTTCATCTCAAGAAAAGAAAGGTTCTCAATCCTCTCACACTGATATAGTTGTTGTCATTAGTGATAAATTGGAAGAATAAAGAAAGCAGAATGAAAAAGAAAAAGGAAAACAGTCAGTTGTAGATTCAAGCCGATCAAATGAAATGGCTTCGTACGATGAAGATACAGATTCAGAACATACAATCTCTCTCAAGAAGAGTGATTACATTGTTCATGTTTTGAGAAGGGTTGAGAAGACCATTCCATATTTCCCTATGCTGGAAGGGAAGATTGATTTTATTACTGACAATCAAATGAAGAAGTTTGGATCTGTAAAATAATTAAGAAAAAAAATTTGTTATTTGAAGTCGATTTGAATGTTCTTTCAGAAAGTTCTGTTGCTCATAAGAAGGCATGCAAAAAGATGACCATGTGGTCATACAAAACAGAGAGCTCAGTCAATGATCATGAGATAGAAATCAAAGATATAAGAAGGTTGTCAAATGAGCTTTCAATAGCTTTCAATAAGCTTGACATAGAAACAATTGAAATGTTGAATCTTTTGTCTTCCCAACGAGCTGATGTTCCTTCAGTAAAATACTTGCAGGAGAGAATGAATGCCTTTCAGGATAAGTTTTCGAAGGTTTCATCTTTCAAAGATGAAATAGTTCTCTTGAAGAAACAAAACTCTGGTTTATCCAAAGATAACAAGAATTTTCAGGACAGAATTGATACACTTGAAGAAGTAATCAGAGATCAGGAAGAGACAATCATAAATCAAGATCAACACTTTTCCGATCAACAAGACCTTCTCAGATCTCAGGGTGACGCTATTTCTAAAGACAAGAAGGAGATAAAAAAGATGAAGGCAGTTCTTCATGAGTTAATCAAAAAGGAGAAGGAAAGTTAAAACAAG
Source organism: Viscum album (assembly GCA_963277665.1). Lineage (NCBI taxonomy): Eukaryota > Viridiplantae > Streptophyta > Magnoliopsida > Santalales > Viscaceae > Viscum > Viscum album. The sequence goes on from OY728158.1 coordinate 551,013,967, forward strand.
TGACCTGTATTTGTTCTCAAGTTTAGTGTTGTTTGTTATCGTAATGAAATTTCTCTTATCCATTGTCTTGTGTTTATTTTTTAACTCTTTCAGAAAATTCAAGTTTACCCCTTTCTTTTTGTAAATCACAAAGGGGGAAAATGTTTTCAAAGGGGGAGAATGTTTATAAAGGGGGAGAATGTTTTATAAAGGGGGAGAATTATTTACAACACTCTTAAGGAAAATAGATGAATACAATCCTTAGGAAAGTCCATACCTAAGGGGGAGTTAGTTGTATTCAATTTCTTATTCAGAATAGTTTCCAATAACTCAGGGGGAGATAAGTATTTCTTTTAGTTTTTTTTGTGATTTGTGCTTTCCAAAAAGGGGGAGATTGTTGAGTCAAAAGTCCTCTTTTGACTTCTATGTTTTGTTTTGGAAATCACAAATGTCTTGTTAATCCTACTAACCTTGTCTATCGTATCGTAATGATCATGCTGATCATACTGACCATAATGATCGTACTGATCATGCTGATCATACTGACCATAATGATCGTACTAATCATGTTGATTGTACTGACCAGGATGATCGTACTGATCATGCTGATCGTACTGACTATGCGTATCATGCTGATCATACTGATCGTACTGACCATGTCAATCATACAATTATGATAGTACTGAATATGGAAATTACATTGACACTACTTCTCATATCTTTCATTACATACTTGTTTTGGTACTTTTTCAAAAACACATGCTTCATTTAATTCGTACTCATGATTATCTTATTCATATATCTTGTTTTAACCAATACGATGTCGTGGAGTTATTTTCAAACTAATCAAAACAATGTCATCATTTCTGTTTTAATATGACCGTTATGATGACAGGTGTCCATGTCCCTCCGAGCTTTTCAGTGAAATATGACCATTGGAGGAGATGTTACTCTTAGAACCCGAGGCATATAAATAGGAGGTCATTTGAAGCTGAGTGTACAATATAAGAACGAGAGACTTTTGGAACAACTGTGATACTTTGCTTCAATAAAGTTCTTGAGAGTGACATTGTGACTTCTCTCATCTGTTTTGTGTGGTCCGATCATCGTATCGAGGGCTGTCAGGGATAGGCAGACAGACGATCCGATCATTGTATTGAGGGCTACCAGGGATAGGCAAACGGACGAACCGATCATCGTATTGAGGGCTTACCAAGGTGTTGGTGAGACAGACCTCTTATACTATGTGAAAGGATAAACTTTCTCTTTGGTTCAAAAGAATTGTAATACTTTTACATTTCCACTGCTGCATGTATTAGAAATTAATTTGTATTGTTTCCTTTCTTCTTTACATATTCAATTGTAATTGTTTCAATTACAATCATTCTATTACATATTGTATTTATTGATTCTATATGCTTTAAGGTAGAATCATTCATCTTTATATTACTCTGATTATTGTGTTCATCTTGAATACAATTGTTTTACATTTCATTAGTTTTACATTACATCATACCTTTTATATTCAATACAATTGTGGATGTTTGTATTTGTATTTGTTTAAGACCTTTTAAACTAATCTCTTAAGTGTTTAAACTCAAATGTTTTAAACCTACAATTCACCCCCTCTTGTATTTTTCCATCTAATAGACATACATATCTACATATTCGATCCAACAGAAACATCAGGATGCTTATACACTTCATTATAAGCACAACTACCATAATGGATAAAACATGCATGTTACCCCATTCATGGACACATGCCCAATCTGGGTTGAAGGATTTGTACTTCTCCAAAGAAACCTCCTTTATATTATTTGGTCAAAACAAAATTACACATATTTTTCATGAACTAAATTTTTGTAAGATCAATTTCCCACTCATGGTTAGTGCCATCACTAATGATCCGTTCAGTAACTAACATGTTCCCTTCAATAACTAACCATCATGGTCTTTAAAAATTCAGATTGTCCTAATCTCCCAGACCATTAGTAATAGAATTACAGATTTGGGAGGATGCCTTTTGTAACATGCCAAAATGATAAAGGGTTAAATGACTAAATGATATGACTCATGTCAACAAGGTGCACCTTCCTTTTCGAGAGCGTACCTGATTAGAAATCCACAGTGATGCATGCTTGGCCTAGAGTAGTGATCGGGTGGGTGAACTTCTAAAACAATTCCCAGGGAGTGTGTGAGTGAGTAAAAAGAACACTGGAAAGGACATGTGTTTTCCTATGGGGAAAATCATTAGTCATATGACCATTTTAGGCATGTGGGTGGGCCCCTGGGAGGGGAACATGTGTCTGCATGGAAACTGGGGGTACCTTGTGGGCCAGAACCTCATGACCATGTTAAGGTGGGGTGGTTGTGCTATCATCAGGACCCAGTTGTTACATTTGGTATCAGAGGTGGTACCCATCCTTAAGTTTGGTGCACTACGTAGGTTGAGATGTTTGTCCCACAATGAGGATGTTGTTATGTAAAGGGGTTTATTGTAACACCCTTGAATGATAAACGGTTAAATGTCTAAATCATATGACTTATGTCAACAAGGTGGACCTATCATTTTAGGACCCTACCTAATTAGAACTCCACAGTTAAGTGTGTTTGGTTTGGAGTAGTGATCAGGATGGGTGACCTATTGGGAAGATTTCCAGGGTGTGTGTGAGTTATAACAAAGAACAATAGAAAGGACATGTGTTGTCTTGTGAGGAAAATCATTAATCAGATGACATGTTCAGGCATATGGGTGGGCCCCTAGTTGGGGACCACATGTCTATGGGGAAACTATGGTACCTGGTGGGCTAGGACCCAATGACCATGTTAAGTCTTTGTGGCTATGCATTCACCAAACCCAGTTGTTATACCATTGTTTTATTATGCTTTTATACACCATATACCATCATTAAATTATTCTCCCACCAAAATTGGATATCAATTAAATGTGATTTTTTTTTTCAAGAGAGATCTATTGTATCTCTATAAGCCCTAAAAATATCATATTTGAAAAAGACATTCAATATAGTCTATAGTCATCCTTTTCTTACACATCACAAATCATATTTTATATATGAATGTCATGAAATCATGAATCTAAATTTTCCTATTTTATGTGTCTAATTAATGATAGAAACTTATCATCAAGTTATCCTTTCTTGGGTCATCATCCCAACAATCATTGTCAAAGTTGTTCAATAAAAAAAAGTTTTAATAGTCCAAATTTAAAGATTCAAACTACCCAAAAAAATAAGAACGGTACCCTCAAGGTATAAAACCCACAAAGCCCCCCCCCCCAAACAATGGTGAGTCTCATCTCTCTTGACCTGCACATAACGTGGTTTCAGAAAAAAATACCACAATGAATATAAAAGGGAACAAAAATTTATAGGTCAATAAAGCAAAAAGGATGTGCTAAAAAAATTAAGGTATTTCCCACTAATTCTTCCATATTTTTATTAGGAAATAATGAGAGTGACGGTACAAAAGACACAATGTTCATAGGATCTATTACATGAATCTATTAACAGTGGAATTGCACTCGCTTGACCCCATTATTTATAGAAAAATTCATGAATCCTCTCACAACTGAGATATCTAAAAATCCCCCAAAAATATTTTGGAATGCATCAATGAGACCTAAATTTACCTTATAATCATATTCTTTTTATTTTGAATGAGTCTAATTCTAAGCGGTGGGGATTTTTTGTAACTGAAAATTCCTTTGATTCACATTGCTGTAGAATTCATGATGTGATCCTCAATTAGAAAAAAATGTTGATTTTGAGTAGAAATGTGTCTCAATGTTAGATGAACATGTTGGATAGATTTGAAGGTGCCATAAGTATTCTCTAAAATGAGGGATAATTATTCCTGGTAATTGTTTCCTAATTTAGTGTCTAAGTTTAGAGAACCTTTCTCAAAGAGTAGGATTTATATACATAAAATTTCCAATAAAAAGGTATTTACAAGTTAAAATTCATTTTATAAACCATTCAATAAGTTTTTTAGGTAAAAAAACATATTTATATGCGTATAACTTTTAACAATCATTGATTTTTCTAGTCATAGTTCCCAAATAGACTTACGAATCTGACGTTATGGAATCAGGAGTTAGGAAAATTTTATAAAGGGATATGAACTCTTACACATGGCTCTTATGAAATATATTTACACCACCCCATTCATGTTAGTGTAGTCATGGATTTCCATTCATGAAATTACTCCCAACAAGACTACAAATAATCCCCATTTCCTCCAATTTTCTGATGAATATATAAACTCCTTGATGAAGCAGTAGGGTGAGAGATCTCATCGCATAGATCCTTGACCCTGGTACTTCATCCATACTTGTGTAAGATTTTATATAAATCTCTCTATATGGATGGGGACCCCCACTAGGGAAAACCTCTTGAGAAAGACCCCACTTGGGAATGTAATCCCAATCATCCCATTTACTACATGGGAGAGGTAATTCCAATCCATGAAAGTACTACTTGGGTAAGGTACTTCTATTCCGCCCGAGTAATACATGGGCATGGTATAACCAATACACCCATATAATACTTGGGAGATGTTCATCAAAACTTCCTTAGTACTATGTGGGATAGATGCATCCAATTATCCTATATAATATTTAGGTGAGCCAGTAATTAAAAAACCCTTCACACTCATCCGACCATACCATGGGGATCTGCCCTGCACCCATTCTTGATGTAAGTGTAGGGCTAGGTTGGTCTGTTATCAACCATCTATAACCCCCAAGATAGTTTTACAGTATCATGATTAAATATTTTAGGTTGGGTTAGGGACATTTTTTTTTCACACATATAACTGCACCTTTCATTCCAAATCACCTTGAGTCAAGATACTTCTCATGATTCAATAAACATGTTCTTTCCCTTAGGTTTAATCGACAATAAAAAAATCATAATAAGTCAATTTACTCTTCATGTTTCCAAAAAAATGGCATCTCTCCCAGAGTAATCACTTAGTATTTCATGAAGGAGGTCGTACCCCTCATGTTTCTCATCTCTCTAGGTTATGTAAACAATAAAAGATATTGGAACATCGAGGAATATTCGTTTCCCCCATATACCAAGCCTCATCAACCAATGGATAAAAGAGATTATGTGGTTATTTTGAATGTTTCACTCCCTCTTGTTTCACTAACCAATAATGACTCATGTGTGATTAGAGTTTAGTGATGATGATGATTTACGCACAATTTGATGAATTTCCAGGAAGATAATCCATTCTAGGATTTTACCCATTATTTTATTTGGAGGGACCCCATATTCATAGACCCTCAAATACATTTATTCATCATAAAGTTCCATATCTCCTATTATAAAAACCCCTAGATGCACTCAGTAGGGATTAGTACTCCAAATTATTATTTATCTTGAAGGGAAATATCCCCTGTGAGAGAGATCCTTATTGGGCCTCAAATTCATTGTCATCTTGAACCTTTCAAACTATATTGTCTTTTATTCCCATCCAAGTGGGATACGTCGGAACACTTACTGAGGTTCAAAACCAAAAACCATAATATTAAACCTAATTTTATCAAGGTCACATTCTTAGTGGTGTGAAATTTATACAAGGAGGATATATTCCCTCTAGTTCCCTAGGTCTTCTTTTATATAAGTTCAATACACAATATTTTACTTGGAAACATTCACCTATACATCATTTCGCAAAAATTTAAAACCCATCATTATTTCCTTGTTACATGTCCTTAAAAGGTTTGATGGATATCATTACGTGGAACTGATATATCTGGTTTCCATTTAATTTCATTACGATATTAAGGAAGTCCATCTCAAGGTCCTGATATTGAGAGTGAAACTAAAACCATATTCTTGGATGATGATAAAATCCCAAGAGTCTCAATATGTAGATGGAAACAGGTATAAGAATAATAAATAACAAAAGATTATCTAATCTATATAAAAAATGGTACCATCAATGGGTAACCACTATTAGATAGAGATGATTCAATCTATGAAGAACCTAAGATATATATAGAATATTCTAAAGGAAATACATGATAATTTTTTAAATTGAATTGATGCCCTATTTATTTTTTGGATTTAGTAAAGGATTATCAAATATGTATTAAATCTTTAATAGAGTACTGATGTAGGGAAAAAACCCTTAAAAGGGTGTGGTGAGCCCGACCTCCCAACCTATCGACCAATGAGAGTCCCTATGATTAAGTGGAACCATTTACCAATAACTACCTACCTTTGGAAAGAAAATTCATGAAACATATTGAATAACATAACCATTGGGTGTTTCCAATTATATGAACAAACCTCATTGGAAGCCTTCTGAAAATGGTGAAGAAGTCAAGAATAATTGTGAAACATTCAAACCCGCACAATCAAGCATCGAGTAAAATATGCACATGATATTAAATAGAAATAAGGATGTAATATATATCATTTAAAATAAAGAGACCAAATTGAAAAATGTACTAGAACCATAGAAAACCATGCTGAATGAAAAGGATAATTGATGTTTTGTTAAAAAGAGGTCTCAAAATAATTGAAATGATACATCAATTGAGGGATGTTGAACTATAATGAATGGTCCTAGACATATTTATGTAATTCTATGAAGACCATGAATCTCAAGAAATATTGAAAACATATTGGGTTTATTCCACTATAGTTTCATCAAAATATACATATTTCATAAAATTAATAGCTAGTGATGAAAGAAGTTTTCCACAATTGTGAATATTCCATTTGAATAATAGATCACTTATTCCATGAATTAAATTAATAATATTTCATATTGGGAATAATGGAAAATTTTATATTTTAATGGTTAATTAACATAAAAACAACTAATGATGAATCTCATTATATTATTTGGAATGAATATGTTATTGTCTAAGTGTTGAAATAGACCTTTATATTGAACTAAGTATAACATACATAGATATTTCATCCCTTCATTAAATATTCTATATATATCCCAAATAAACATGCCAATTAATTGTAATTTTTTAGTGTACTTATAGAATATATACATAAATTTATTTTATATTTACAACAACAATCATCTCATACATATTTCATTAAATATGGTACCCTTTTATACACAAAATTTATAGAACCCATCTTCATAATCCTGAGAAAAATTAAAACTATATAAAGGGTGATATCAAATACTCAGTGATGTTAAACATTCTAGATAAAAATCAATGATCATATTTATTCTTATTATACTATCCCAAACCATTTACTAATATTATTAAGTGATTATAATCATATTTACCCATTAAATAAATACCTAGGATCGAAAATCCTTGAGACTTTGAAAAATTAGGTACATATTTAAAATAAATGAAACGAGAGTAAGAATTATTTTACTTAATCACCATAATGAAATCTTAAATTATTTTTAAACCCTATAACATCATTGGATAACCCAAGGAATACAAAGAGGAAATGGATGACATTAAAATACGTGTAAGGGGATAAATAGGGAAAAGAAGCATAACACGTGTGTCAGAATGTGTAACATGATAACATAAAAGAAACAACTTAGGAATTTTAATTTAGAGAAATAATATATAGAACATGGAATAATAGTATCAAGGAAATATAGTAATGCGGTTGAAATATATATGATGACATAAACATGAGTCAATGTTAACTACCAATATCATACCAAATGGTGGGCATAGTCCCATAATGAATTTTGTTTACTCCCTAATACAAAATATAACATCTCTTGAGACTAAAGATTACCAAATTAATTGTAAATATATCTAGAAACACTCATCATAACATGTTAATGAATATTTATTCCACATAAGGAATCAAACATAAGTAATAAGCATAAGGTTTCCTATGGAAAGAAATGGGTTCTGTAATCATGTCATAAGGCATAACTAAATAATGAATCGTAATGGTATATATGAATGAATTAATTAAACCATGATTGAAAATTAATAAATAATAAATAAAAATATATCATGAATAATTATTACCAACTTAATTGAAAACATGAAAAATAGTAGTTACATAATTTTATGAATTTGCCACTGAAGTGGGGTTTTAAAGAAACCAATAAAGAGTTTTTTAAAGAGGATAAAAGAATATTAATTTTTCTAAAACCTGATATAAACTAAAATGGGGTTTCATGAAAAAATTATTTATATTAGAATTTATTATTAGAATAAAATAATTTTATAAAGATTTCTTGAAATTGGATAATAAATTTTGAAGTTTCCTTTAATCGGGTTTTATTATAGAGAGGAATTGAGAAGGAGACATTCTAAAATACATATTTCACATAAAATAAAGAATAATTGAGAAATATATATAATTTCGGTACCAATATTTATAATTGAATATTTATATAATAATAATGAAATGATAAATTGAGGAAAATAGGTAAAGCTTTACCAAATGAAATATAGAGGTTAGGAGAGATCTCATACCTTATGTCTACATTCATTCTACATGTGCACTTAATATCATATGTAATAGAATTATATTAAATAATTACTTAATTAATGACATATTACACATATTTTTTATTTAATATAATTTATTATTTCAATTTATGGCCATTTTATGAGTTATAACATTCATTTTAATTGTTTTGGGAGCATTTATTTCAGGGTTTCATGGTCAGTTTACTAGTGTATAATTATGGGAGTTCCAGTAAAATGGAAATAAAAATACAAAAGTGAAATGAAATGTTATTAATGAACATATTGAATTTTTAGTTCTCTTATATATCATTTTTTATGATGGTACTATGATTTATTTCATAGAACGTTATTGATAAATGTTTAGTTTATTGTGGAAGTTTTCTGACCATCAGGATTTAGTTTCATTTTATTTAATATTATGAATAAATATTGGTTACATAACATGAAATAAGTTATTATATAGTTGTTAAAATCTTATTTATCTATAATTAAAGCTTCATGTACATCCTTGAAGGTGGTAATGGAAAATAAAAACTCATTATCCATAGAGATGGTTAACCCCCAAAATTTGGGCAGTGGTTTTGTTTCATTGAATGAGAGGAAATGATAAAATGGATGAATAGAAGATATTCCATTATAAATATAAACTTAATTTTTATAAATGATAAAGGTTTAATTGTGATTTTATTTATGGATTATTTGAGGATAAAGTAGAAGAACACAAGAAATTAGGAGAGGTAGTTTGAGAAGACCACCTCTTAAATATCACATTCTTTAAATACCCCTTAAGAACCATGGAATTTGTATTTTGGTGATACCGAAAGAACATGGATGTGGTGAGGGTTGGGAGAATAGGGTTTGGAATATATCTATAAATCTTTATGGATTATAAGGCGTGAGGAGAATGGTTGGTATTCATAAGGGGGGATATTTGTTTTTTATTATTATATTCATTTTTTTACTATTTTGGATCAATAGTATCAATGTTGTTGATTCTTGTGACTATATAAATTAAATGGTTAATATTAGTTATATATAATGGGTTTTTACATCCTCTATGAAATAATTATCCATTTGTTCGTCTTATAATGTCAAATAACATAAATAATTGCATTACAATGTTCACCAAAAATTATAGTAATTTAGAAAAATCCAAATACATCACCAAAATAATTTTTTGAAAATTTAGATTTAAAATTTGGAATTAATTTTATTAAAATAATTTTCTAAATATGAGAAATATAATTTTAATTAAAACCTTATTTTAATTTAAAAATATCAATTTTATAATTAAAATCAATTTTATGACCATTTGTTAAATTATTTATGATCTCGTTAAATTATCTTATCATTATAATGAAACATAATATTAATTTATGAATCAATTTTATAATAAATAAGATAATTTTAAATCATTATATTTAATATTATTCTGAAAATATAACTTATATATTTTACAAAAATAACAATACTTAATTTATCATTTTTAAAACATTTATTTACATGTACCATGATTTAAAAATATCATATTTTCATATTAGAAGATATGTAAATAATATTTTGCATTTAAATATGTGAGATTAATATTTTATGGTTTATATTACTTTTCCTAACTATCATAATACTATTCCAACAGTCTGATCACTTTTCCAGTAGTTAGATTACTATTCCTACTATATGATTTAAAGCTGGCTTATCGGTTCACTACTTTTTATGAATACCAATTATTATTTTCATTATTTAGTAACATCTATTTCATGTAAATTTTATATATAAATTCATATTCCAAATTAATATTTATTTATTAAAAAAATTATTTATACATCTTTTTTCATAAGGGAAGTCATTTGGGTGTATTGAGAAAATAAAAAATGTCATATTATAATATTATTTTCTATTTTATTATAATTATGAAATATTTTGATTTCATATTGGTTTATTTACTATGTAATTTATCATTATTAATTTATAAGAATAATGTTTTGTTGTTTTCTGTATGTGATTTGTTTTCATTTATATTTTATGAATGGAGATTTCACTAATAAAAATCAGGGTTATTACATTCTTCTCCCTTTATTAAATCTCTCCCTCAAAATTTAATTTTACATAATAAGGTGACCAAAGGTGAAGTTTATTCTCCTTCATCAACTCCTTTGGATCCCATGTCATCTCCTTTTATTTATGGTTCTACCATAAAACTTTTACAAGGTGAGTAGTCTTATTATGTAGAAAATTATCTCTATGGTTCAAGATCTTTACTGAATTCTCCACAACAGAGTTATCATTTTCTAGATATAAAATTAATGAATTTAGAATATTTTAGGTATCTATTATGTAATTCCTCAATAATGATTTGTGGAATACATCATGTACTTGATAAGTGGATGGAGTATGTGCTAATTGATAGGCCATTGCTCCGACGTGATCAAGAATAACAAAGGGGTTGATATACTTGGTAAATAGCTTCCCTTATTCCAAAATATCATTACTCCCTTCCATGGAGATATTCATAGAAAAACCTAATCAGTATCCTCGAACTCTTGGTCCAATTGAAGATTGAATGCATATCTCTTCTATTGAAATTGGGTAGCCTGGATGTGGTACTGAATATGCTTCACCTTTTCTATATGATTCTCATCCATTTCTGGTCCCATCGGCTTTCATACACCAACATCTCCATAGTATGAAAGTTTTTATTGTCTTTTCCCATAAATGGCATCATATTGAGTTAGTTGGATACTTGAGTGGAAAGAATTAGTTTAATTTAATTTGACCATGGGATGATATCATCCTCATCTACCTTGGATGTTAATAGAGTAAGATCTCAACATATATTCCAATGTATGAATAGCCCACTCAAACATGCTATCAGTTTGAGGGTGATAATTTGAACTAAAGTTCCGATTATTGTTTATATAATTTTGATGACTTTTTAAGAACATGGAAATAAATATCATATCTCGATCAAATAAAATTGATAACAGTACTTGATATATAACTTAATAGATTCTCTGATGTATATCCATACATGTTGATCGAGTGATATGACCTCTCAAATTGAAATAATTTAACTTGCCTTTATAAGATGATCCACAAAAAATAATTTAGCATTATATCATATAGTTTTATTCAAAAGTACAGTGAAAAAGTCCAAGGCGATGTTTTCCAATTTCTCTATAGATATGGGTAATGGTTACTCATCCCCCCATACATTTTCCTTTTAGCATTCTCCTACTGACATATAAAGAAATTTACAATATATTATACAAGATTATTCATCATATTGTCCCACAAATAGTTATATTTGAGATCTTAATAAATATTTATTCTCCTTGGGTAGATAAATAAGGAAGAGTTATATATATTATTTAAAATTTCCAACATTATCTCAGGATTTGATGGTACACAAATTTATGACCAAAGTATTATGACACCTCCCCCATAAATTTTTAACTATATGTATTCCCCATTTCTGATAGATTCTTCCTTCTTCTGAATCTCTACTTAATATCTTTGAGTATCAATTATAGTCTTTAAAAGGGATGTTTGGGAAATAATATGATAAAGTAATGATATTTCTTATTTCTTTATGATTCCCATGTCCATCCTTTTCAAGTTTAAAAAGATTGGGTTCTTCTCAATTATCATCATCGTCAAAGATATTCGATTAATTCTATATAGATAATCATCCAAATTATTTTCATTGTTAGGATGGTTATGGATTGAACAGTCATAATCCTTGATTAGATCTAAACATCTTCATCATCACATATTATGCTCCTTATATATGAATATAAATTTGAGACTCTTATGATGAGTATATATCACACATTTCTCCCCATAGAGATAACGCAGAAATATTTTCAATATGAAGAACAAAATTTCCATCTCTAGAATTATGAATTTTATATGTTTTCCAATGAAATTTCAGCTTCCTTGAGGCATAAGATACAATTTATTATTATTCACCAATACCAGCCTAATCCCTTCATCGATACATCATTATATACCATGAAGAGTACCCTGATCATCGGTAGTGTAAGTGATAGTGAAGCGATAAACATATTTTTAAACTCAATTAATAAATATTACAAGTCATTGGACCTAAAAAACTTTACTCCCTTCCCTATCATCTTGGTTAGTGTGTTTGATAATCACAAAAAGTTCCTAAAACATCCCCTGTAATACCAAACAAGAACATGAAAACTATGGATCTCTATTATTTATGTTGGTTTAGTCCACTCCTTGATTTACTTTGACCTATAAGGGTCCATATATATCCATTTACTGTTGAGAATATGCCATAATAATTATACATTCCCCATAAAAAACACAAAATTTCTGTACATTTCACATAGTTTTTCCCTTTGAAAATTATTTAGCATAGTATTCAGATGCTCCTCATGTTATTCCTTTGTCTTTTAGTATATAAAAATATAATCTATAATGACTATAATTTTTTTGAGATAATCTATAGTGTATCTATTCATTAAATCCATGAGTCTTTATAGATAATTAGTGAGTCTAAATGAAATCACTATGAACTCATAGTGTGCATAGATTAGTCGAAAGGGAATCCTATGAATATATTCTTTCTTCACCTTTAATTGGTGATATCTTAGCCAATGGTCGAACTTAGATCAACGCATGGCCCCATGTAGTTGATTGATTAAATCATATATCTATGAGAGGGGTTCCCTTTTACCTCATAATAATAAATGTATGGCACATTAATCTGTCATTATTTTTGAATAATATGACTCAGGCACCCCATGGTGAAGCACTCAGGAGTATAAAAACCTTGTCCAGATTCTGTTGTATCTGCTTCATTAGTTCTTCCAACTCAATAGTGGATATCCTGTAAGGAGGATTGGAAATAGGAAGGGATCTAGGTATATGTTCTATTAAGAAAACAACATATTAGACGTGAGGAATACCCTGAAACTCTTTATGGAATATAGTTTGGTAGTCTCTCCCAGTGGGAATGTCTTGAATAATTATCTATTACTTTATCTCAATCTTTTGAGCTAAATGTGATTGCTCATATGGTAGTAGTATCCATGATTTTGAAGGAGATTCCAAAGAATATTCATCCTCATACTTACATTTGTATTGAATTAGAGGATGCCTCAAGGTGTGAATAGTGATCTCCCTCTCCTAAATGTTGATTTTGGATTTATATAAAATTGTCAATCCATTACCAATATATAATCAAACATCACCAATAGAAGTAATATGTGACTTTATCAAAGAATGAGTCTACAAAAATTGATTGGGGGAGGAGTTATATACTTTAGATACAAAAATTTACCCATTATTTATTCTTATGGATAACTCAACATCCATATTTGGAGGTGGTGTTTGAATTGTTCTTTTAAAATTTAATAATATAGAAGAATTTTTACAGCCATAACAAAAAATTACTTTTTTTTATTTAATGAATAACTGGTGTACCTCTCACCACATCATTGCCATGATCCACCTAAACATTAATGATATAATATTCCCCCCTTATTTTATTTGATAATTTTTTCATTGATTTTCTTAGACACCCATTATTAAGGCATTGGCTCAAATAATGTATCTTTTCCTTGCAGTTGAAACACAATACAATAATATGAGTGTCGAACAGAACCATCCTTTATTTTTCCTCATTAGTCAGAATCCTTATACCCCTTCAAAAATTATTTGCATGATTCCACTATATTCACCATTTGAACGATCTCCCATTTCCCTTTTGATTATTCCCATGATTATTATTCCCACACTTTTAATATGTGGGATTATGGGTTCCAATGCCTCCATGGGATTTATCTGTTAATCCTCCCATATGAAAGCCCATTTTCATGTTTCTGTCTCTGAGCCCAGGATAACACTGAGAGTATACAATCACCATATCATACTTAATGAAAAAATAAACTATCTCATCATAGATGTAAATTTCTGAAATCACCAATGATTTTCATGAAATTTTATTTAATTCACTAAAGAAGAGATCCACTTACCTTTCAGTGTTCGTGAAAAACCCAGCGGTGTATCATTAAATCCTTGTAAAGTTTTCTTATATCCCCTAATAGACTCAAATTATTTTTTCTTTAGTATGAGGAACTCTCTATCTATCCTATGATAGACAGTTTGGTGAAAATATTTACTGAAAAATATTTTCATGAATCCTTCTCACTCCATAGAAAATTTCCCATTTAGATATCATTTTCATTACTACTGTTCCCTACTGATGATGTTCCCCATCAAAATTACAGACCTCATTCTTGCAATTCTCTTCTTTGGAGCACTAGAGGACTTATAATACCTTCTCGATTGAGTTAATACACTATTCTGTGATAAGGGTATCAAAATATTAACTGTTGATATGGGTCCTCTGTGATATAAAATATTGAACCATAACATTACCTTACATTGGATATGGATATTTTATTACAGGATTAATGTTATTATCCATAATTTGAGTAAGTTTATCTATTACTATCATGAAGTTCATATCTCATGTTTCGATTGGTTTTAGCATCTCATTAGGGAAATAATTGAATTTACTATCACATTAGTTGTTAGAATGGGTTATCTTATTTCCATCCATTAACTAAAAGAATAAAAATAATGTTAGGGGTTCTAGAATACATAGCTAATGAGTGTATAAATAGGAAACTATGAACATATAGGGATACACTTATAAATGAAATTTATATACTAACTTATGATTCCATAGGTTTTAAATTAGGTTAACCATTGTGATTAAATTATCCCAATGTTTTTATTAACGTTTTAAATTCTTAACCCCCAAAATAACTAGAAAAACATTGAAACCAACTATATCAAATGAATACTTTTATACATATTACTACATGATTTTAAGAGTATTTTATATTAAATACAAAAAATGATTGAAAATACTAGTGTATTTTAATGACTAGGTACATATATAAAAAAATCTAATCAAGAATAAAATATATTTTTTTAATCCCCATAATGAGAACCTTAATCCCTTTGACCTACCAAAAGTGTGTAGGATAAATTAGGGAATATATAGAAAATAGGGATAATCTAAAAACCCCTATAGAGGAATAAACAAGGAAAATAAGCATAGCACATGATTTATAATGAATTACATGATAACATGAAAGGAATATCTCATGAATAATAAATTAGATGAAAAAAATATAGAACATGGGACTATATGATAATCAAAAAATGAGATTTTGGAAGTAACAAATATCCTGGCATGAACATGATTCAAGGATAACTTCCAAGATGATATCACATGGTGGACATAGTACCATAATAGATTATGATTACTCCATAATCTTATAAATAATATCTCATTAGACAAATAATTACCCAATTCTGTGGAGTGATATATATTTTCACCTGTTATATACTATTCATGAACATTTTTTCCACATTACTAATCAAACGAAGGGAATAAACAGAAGGGTAACCCATGGAATGAAATCATTTTTTTAATCAATTAATATAGAATAACCAAAGGGAATTTTATAATGGTACCCATAAATCAATGAATTAAATAATTCATGGAAATAAATAAATAAAGAAATAATAGATCATAAATAATGATGTAAAACTAAATTAAAAACCTAAAATAGTGTTATTACATAAATTTTTGAAATGTTCCACTTAAGGGTGGATTAGGGAAATGAATAAAGGGATTTTTAAAGAAGATTATGGCCTAATAATTTATATAAATCCAAAATTGAACCTAAATTATTTTTTCATTTTATAATGTGAGATTTTATAAAATATAGGAATATTGAAATCATTTTATGGAGTGTACATGAAATTGGAAAAGAAACTATGATGTTTCTTTAATTGAGTTTTCTTATATAAAGGAATTAAAATGAGAAGAATTTAAAATATGTATTTCCCATAAAATAAATATGAATGGATATATAAATATATATATCTATATATATATATATTTGGGACATATATAGACAATATGGTATATTTATTTACGAATATTTTAGTGATAAATTGAGTTAAGGAGAAATAAAGTGTCACCCAAAGGAAATATAGAAGTTTGGAGAGATCTCAAACCTCACATTTGAATTCATTCTATACTTGTACTTTGTTTCATAAATAATAAAATTATATTGATTAATTCCACAATCCAGAACCACTTCCATATATATTTTAATTTTTTTAGTTTTATTAGGTTCATTTATGGCTATTTGTATGATTTATTATGTTCAATTTTGTTGTTCTAGCGGTGTTTGTTTCATGGTTTCAAGGACGATTTACTTTTGTATATTTATGGGTGTTATTATCAAATCGAAATAACAGTATATAAGTTTATGTAAATAGAATTTATGCAACTATACATTTTTAATGGAACAATATATCATTTTGTTTTCTGTCATGAGGATGATGGATTTCATAAAATGTTAATGATAAATGGTTTTTATATTTTTTTAGGTTTTCTTACCATCATGAATTATATTCATATTATTTAATATTATGAATATATATTAGCTATATAAAAATAAATATGTTATAATATAATTATTAAAATATTATTTAACCATAATAGTAGACTTATGATATTCCATGAAGGTGCTAATGGAAAAAAAGAAAACTTGTTATCCATGGAGATGGTTAATCTCCCTAATTTGGACAATGGTTTCATTTCATTGTATAAGTGGATATGAGAAAATGTATGGATAAAGCATATTTCAGAAAAAATATAAAATTATGGTATATACATTATATTGGAGTTATTCTTCTTTAATGGATGCATATAGTGAAAAGAAGGTACAAGAATAACATAAATTAAAAAGGTAGTTTGAGAATGTTTCCTCTTAAATATCAAAACCTTGAAGGAACCCTTAAGGAATAAGTAATTGGTCATTTGGTGAGACCATAAGGACTCAGAGGGTTTTTTAGAGATTTTCCATGCTTCAATGCTTATAATTTTTAAGAATAAGGTTTTTATTTCTTATGTTAGTATAGGGATGTTTTTTTATTATATTAATATGTTTATTTTTTATGATTAATATCAATATTATTGATTCTTGTGAATATATAAAGTAATTGGTCCAAGTGAGTTCATGCTAATCGGTTCTTACATCACCCGAGATTGTTTTTTGTATTTCTCTTATAATGTCAAATACAGAAAGTTACCATATTTTACTATTCACCAAAGATTAATCGAATTTAGAAAAATCCCAAAAATATAGCATAAACTTTTTTTGATATGCATATTTTAATGTTTTAATCTATTTTATAAAAATAATTTTTAAATAATTCCATCAGTTATTCAAAAGATACCAAATGTAATATTATAATCGATTTTATGAACATTCGAAAATTTATTTACGGTCTCATAAAATTATATTATCATTATAATACAACTTATTATTTATTTATGAATCCATTTTATGTAAAAAAAATTCATTTAAATTCTTATATTCATTATAAAATTGAAAATAAAACATTAACATTTACAAAAATATCAACACATAATATATCATTTTAAAAAAATATATTTACTAGTACCCTGATATAAATATATCATATTTTCATTTTATAAGACACCTACATATTATTTTCCCTCTACATAGGTGAGGTTACTATTATGATGGTGATATTACTATTCCAATTGGTAAGATTACTCTTCCAATGGTCATATTACAATTCCAACAGTGAAATTTGTAATGGTTATATAGGTTCAATAATTCATATAAATATGTATTATTCCATTCATTATTAATTCAAGTATATTTTATATCAAGTTTATATATACATTCAACGTCAAAATAGATATTTTAGTATTAACATTATATTTTTATTTCTATAAATTTTTTCATGAGTGAGGTCATTCTGGTGGATCAATAAGATCCAAATTATTTTATTCATATTCTCTTATTTATTATTAATTCTATAAATTTAATGTTTGGATGTATTATATCTTAATTTTTTGACTAATGTGCCTTTTTCATTTTTGAGAATAATGTTTTGTTGTTTTCATAATGATATATATGTTATTAATATTATAAGTAGTGAAATTTCAAAAATAAAATTCCCAATCATTATGAAAATCATGATCGTAAAGGTACGAGAATATGTGATTAACAATTTAAAACCAAAACAAAAAATTTCTAGGACATAATCACAATTCATGATATAAAAATTTAGTTTTCCATGTGTCACACCCAAACATCTATAACAATTTTATTTTATAATTTTATCTTACAATGAAATATTCTGTTGAGTTACTGGTCGAGCCCAATTTATTTTTTTAATTTTTGATGATGCATGAGCATTTTACATTTTTCTGATAGATGAGTGTTTTGGTTGATGAACCCTTGGTCAGAGACCTCCTGACCAGTGCACTCTCACTTAGTGAACCACTTCACGCCATCCCAACCTCCTTCACAGAGTCTAGAGTGCCTCCCTCCCTAGGCTTCTCTCTTAGACAACACCCCTTGGCCATGCCCCCTTCTTTAAAGACTCTGGTCGGCACCTTGTCCCTCTGACGACCTCGCATCTGCACGCTGAATCCTCTATGGCCACCTCACACCACCTTCTCTATTCACACATCCTTGCACCAGCCCTTATTTTTCATTTGTACCCTCTACAGCCCCAAGTACATGGCTCCCCTTCAGTGACCTCCCTTTAGTGCGCAAATCCCTTTTGGCAGCCTACCCTTTATGTAATTTTCTCCGATGAGATTCTTCCCTCTTTGTGTAGGGTTTTCAGTAAGGTTTTCAATTATTGAAGGATTCAGTATTGACTTTTTTTGTTGAAATTATTGAATTAGGGTTGGTTTTTATTAAATTGTGGTTCGGTTGGCATGTGATTTGAGTTTTTCACCAATTTTTGGGAAATTCATCACCAAAGGTAGGTTATACCATTTATAAAAATTATTTGATTAATTATTTTACATGATTGATTAATCTATATTTTTCTATGATATATTTTTTAGTGATAAATTGGTTTTTAAGAGATTCTATTTTTCATTTGATATTCTATATAATGTTTTTGTAAAAATGGGTGTATATTTGTTGAAAACCCACAGTGTATCATTTTATAATTTATTAAGAATTGTGGAATTATTTTATTCAACTATACAAGTGGTTCAAATATAGTTTTTACTTGGAGTTGATGTGAATTTAGTTATAAAAGAATATTTGAGTGAGTTATTTTGTTTTAATCCATGAGGTACTTCTTGAAATTTTTTAATAATTTTTCTTAGTGATTTATTTAATTTTAAAATTGTCTCTTTAACCGTGAAGATGGTTTATTTGATTGTTCAAGTGGTGTGAATTATGTTTTGAAATGTTTTTTGTGTTCATATTATTTTAAAAGAGGGTTGGGTGTTCATGTGGTGGTATTTGGTTTGTGTAGTTCCTTGTTTGTTATGTTTCTTTGATTGTGGAATGTGACACGAACTTGGAACATGAATGAGAAGGGAAGCTCGGGTAACTAGGTAGATGGACTAAAAATTTTGTTCTTGTGACTCGATGTGTCTTTAGCCTAGTATTACTTATCGGGATTGATGACTAAAACAATAAATAAATATATTGATGGTGTTGGTAGATGAATAGGGTTATGGGGATGTACCCTACTAGAGGATCGTGCATGAGAACATAGGTTTTTGTTGTTCCTATACCACTTTTCACTGACATGTGAGGTTATACAGTCCCAAAACTAGATAGTACTTATAATAAATCTCCCATATTTGGTTATCTTTGATTACATTGCCCTCATCATCATTATATGGTGTGACATTTAGATTAATATAATAGAAAATTTTGTTTTGTTTAAAAACTGCATTCCTTTAAAGTTGTTTTCCCTAAATATGATTTCCATTAAATTTTTCAGGAATTTTATTTTTCTTGTTAAACATACAATTTTATATGTCATTTAATGTTTATGCTTGGAATATTTTATTGGGTGGATTATTGCTGAAAATTAGTTCACACCATACTTACACCTTTTGGTGTAAGTTAAATTGGTTATGTTTGATATAGATAAGGGTAATGCTTTTGGAGGTGGTGGTCCAGGTTTCTAGGTTTCTTTCTCGGTTTAGTGTTGTTGAAATGGATTGAAGGTAGTGTCCTCTTTCCAGGTGGTGGTTTATGAGTTTGTGTTTGGTCACCCCACTTTGTGGTAGTCTTTAGAGTGTGGTTTAATATGTGTATCTCCACTCTGAAAAATTTTTATGGCTTGTTTGGTGTGAAATTTTATGATTTGGATTATTAGTTTTTTATAATGTTTTACATATTCATATTTGGGTAAATATTTACCACAAGTTAACATTTATACTTGGAAAATTGTGCCATCCCGTGGGGATCGAGAATGCCATACAGTCCTTTCCATCGACTGGGTCAGGCGTCAGTTAGATGATGACTAGACATGGTTTGTAAAAAAATGGTATCCGAGCCTGGTTAATTTCTTATTGTCATTTTATTTGGGATGAGTCTGGATAGACAGGATCTATAACGGCGAGGGCCAAAAGTTATGGTTGTGAGGACGGTTCCTTGCCATTAACACCTTGTGACAGAGCTTGAGTCTCCAGGGGATGTAAGGATATTTTTTTGGTTTCTCCTCAATGCGGTACATTCTGGATAAAGACTATGCATAGACACTAAGTGGGAGTGAAGTGGTTTATTCATTGTGTTTCTTTTGTATGTTTGGTTAATTGATGTTTATTGTTCTTGATGAAATTTTACTTTTCAAATCTAATGTATTAATGATGTTCTTATTTTATTGTTCTTCATATAACTGCATTCTTCTCCAAAGAGTCCCAATGAAATTACAGGAAGAATCTAGAGAGATTTCTCCCTCTCCTCTTGATCAAAGGATGGTGGAATTTGTGGTCTAGTTTGTTTAGGATATAGGAAAGGGAGAATCTCTAGCTTCTACTCCTACTCCAATTATAGAGGATGAATTTGGTCTTAAAAAGGAAAAATTATAGGAGTTTATCAAGAAAAAACCCCCTTCATTCTGAGGTACCACAAAGCCTCGAGAAGTAATGACGTGGCTTGAGAATATTGAGATCATGTTTGAGTTTTTTGATAAACCTAAGGAGGTTAGAGTAAAATGCACCTCATTCATACAAGAGGGTCCCAATAAAAGGTGGTGGGACTTAGTGCTTCAGGCTGAGAAGCCTGAGAAAATGATCTAGAAGGACTTCAAGAAAATATTCAATGACCAATACTATATTGAAGTCTTTTCATATGAAAGATTATGGGAGTTCATGGATCTTGTTTAGTGGGACCAGCTAGTGATGGAGTATGACAATTATTTTTTCCAAGATAGTCTGATATGAACATAAAATAGTCTTCAATGAACAGATGAAGACTCAGAGTTTTGATGATTTTATAAGACCATAGATTTAATCTTAGGTATTTATATTAATGTTGAAAACAAATGAAGATGTAGTGGATCGATCTTGTATGGTGGTGATTGACTGCAAGGAAAGGTTTGGTTCTTTGGTTCTATATTAGTGTTTTACAGCAGCAGTTTATCCTAGAAGAAGAGGAAGCATGATGAGAAAGGGAAGAAGGGTGTTAGAAGTTTAATATATTATTCCTTGAATAATTCCTCTATGGATTCTAGTACATGTTCTATTATGTTCCATCATTGTGGAAAGGTAGGACACATCAAACCCGTATTCCCTCATCCCAGGAATTTTCATCGGTGTGGAGCTATGGGGAACCTAAAACGGTTTTACAGGGAAGCACACCCTTAACAATGTGGGGAAGGATCAAAGGCTTCTAAGGGAGTGTTAGTTCTGTTAGAGCTGACAAGGATAGTGGTATCTTGGTTTGGTGGTTGTGGCGGCAGAATCAGATCATCTTCTGGGTAGAGCCAGATAAGGGAATATCCACATGAGAGTGGTCATTCTCAGAAAGGGACTAGGAATCTACATGTTGTGGATCAAGCACCACCAAGATCAGATGAAGGACCTTCAACAGTTCTAGGTACTATACTGATTGCATCTTCTATAGAAGTTGATTTATTTGATACGGGTGCGTCTTTTTCTTTTATCTTTTTTTGTTTAGTGAACCAACTAAACTTACCAATAGATATATTGTATTTTTCAATGGAGTTGGTAACACCATTGGGTATGAAGAAGGAAAATGGTTTCAGGTGCTATTATGTGTGATTTCCATGTTCGTGGTTGAGATGGAGTGGGACTTTCTAGTCCTGGATATAGACCTTTTTGACATAATTCTCTTCATGGATTGGATAGTGAATTTTCAAGCACATATCGATTACTATAGGCGATTGGTCAGTTTTAGGGCACCTGATTAGAGTCCCCAATAATTTCTTGGGTAATGGGATCCTCAGTCAATTCGTGTGGGTCCTCCACTACCAATGATGGGAAGTCTTACCTTTCAGTTATTGTTAGTTGTGCTGGATGACGATCGTGCTGATCTTATGGGTGGATTACCTTCTATAGTGGATGAGTTACGTGAGGTATTTCTAGATGATCTTCTAGGCTTACCCCCAGAGTAAGATAACGAGTTCTCAATTAAATTAAATCTAGGAACACAACCTATATCTCTTACCTCAGATCGCATGGACCCTTCCAAATTGATGGAATTGATGATACAGATGGATGATTTGGAATCCAAAGGGTTCATTCACCTAAGTATGTCCCCTTGGGCTACCCTAGTCTTGTTCATGAAGAAGTTCAATGGAAGTCTCTGATTGTGCACTGATTACCATAATTTTAATATGGTAACCATACAGAATAAATACCCTTTCCCCAAAATTGATGACTTGTTTGATCAGCTGAAGGTGTAAAAGTGTTTTTCCAACATAGACTCTTGTTCGGTTTACCACCAAGTCAGGTTGGGAGAAGAATAAATCCCAAAAAAAATTCCAAAGTAGGGCATCCACGTTGAGTATTTGGTTATGCCTTTCAGATTGATCAATGATCTTGTGGTTTTTATGGAGATCATGGATTGCGTGTTCCACTAGAATCATGAATCTTTCATTGTGGTATTCATGGATGACATTATGTTTTAAATAAGATCTGAGGAAGAGCATGGGAACCAATTTTGGATCATATTGGGTGATTCTCAACATCATCACCATTATGTGAATCTTTTAAAGTGAACCTATTGGATTAAGGAAGTGAAGTTTCAAGGCCACATCATTTTGGAGAAAGGGACTAACTAAAAATTAACTTTTTTATTATAAAAAACACATTTAAAGAAAATGTGAGAAACCATTGTTCAAGCACTAAAGGAAATAGAAGAACCGTTAAAAGGAAACTTATTTTTTCCCTAGCAGGTTATTATAGGTGATTGTTTTTGGGATTTCTCACATCATGATTTTTCTATGAACTCACTCACCTACAAAGTGGTGATATTTGTATGGATCATAGAGTGCTAGTAATTCATTGAGAAGGTGAAGCCGTGGTTGACTAACACACTGGGGTTGATCTTTTCAAAGTATGAGATGGACTATGTGGATTATTGAGCTTCTCTATGTATGGTCCTCAGTTTTTTGATGATAAAGGATGGTTCTATAGTAGCTTAAGGTTATTTCTAACTCTGACCACATGAGAAGAATTACCTAACCCGTGACTTGGAATTGTTAGTGGTGATGCATTCCCTGAAGACATGAGGCACTATATAGTCATTTTTTCTTATAATAACAGTTAAAAAGCCTATATTATAATGGATCCTTTAGAGGCTCTCTTTGGTCAGCCATGTTGGT
Source organism: Viscum album (assembly GCA_963277665.1). Classification (NCBI taxonomy): domain Eukaryota; kingdom Viridiplantae; phylum Streptophyta; class Magnoliopsida; order Santalales; family Viscaceae; genus Viscum; species Viscum album. The sequence goes on from OY728158.1 coordinate 551,038,118, forward strand.
CTCCATTATGTTGGGATGAGGTAGGATAGACCTCACTTTTGGGACTGAGCCTTGTATAAGAGACGTATGGGAAAATAAAGTTGATTAAGAAGTGGTTATTGATATCTCAAAGTCTCTATAAATATTATGTGGATGAAATATGTCAATAACTTGAGTTTTTTTTTGTGATTAGTTTTTCTTGAAGATGCCCCTTTCTTGGGTCACCACCGTTTGGGAAAGTAGGGAAATCTGGCACTTATGTATGTCCAGGAATTCGAGATCACTGATCGTATTAGAAAGGTGGAATACATGTTAACATTAACATCATAGTTGACATAAATTCAGAATGTATTTCATGTCTACCAATTAATAAAGTATAATCCGGATCTGAATTGTATGTTGAATTGGGAAGAGTTAAAGAGAGAGCCTGATTTGTCAGTGTTTGAGAAGCTAGTGTAGATAATGGATTAAAAAGTTAAGGTGCTTCATGAGAAGTCTATTCTGTAGGTCTGTATCATTTGTAATCATGGAAATGATGAGCATGAGACTTGGGAGTAGAAATCAATGGTTTAGTAGGACTATCCATTTTTATTCTTTGATCAAGCTTTGAGTTAACTTTTTGAGGGTGAAACGTTTTCATAGTGGGGGAGAATTGTCACGCCTTGACTTCTGTAATAATTTTATTTTATAATTTTATCTGAAATGGAAATATTTTGTTAAGGTGCAGGAAAATACCGATTGAATATTTTTATTGTTTCTAAAACATGTGTGTTTTGGGTGTGACAGTGTTTTGAGCCCAGGTAGGGCATGGTCTAAGCCATATGGATTTTTCGAGTCACCGTACAGCCTGCCTGAAGTTAAAAATTTATTATTAATTAATTAATTAAGGGGATGAATGCTAATTTGAGCCCAAAATTAAATAAGAAAATAAACTTAAATAAATTTTTTAATAATAATAATAATATAGATTAAAAATGTTACTATTCTTAATTAAAATATTGTAATTAAGTTATTATTATTAATATAATTAATTATTAATATGATAGTTTTGATTAAGTTATTTTTATTATTTTAATTATTATTTTAAAATTATTAATATAAATACTGTTAATATTGTTATTATTATGTTATTATTATTATTATTATTAATTTGTTAGTTTCATTATTAAAATTATAATTATAAATATTATTATTAATTTTATTGCATCTAGTTTTTAGGTTTATAGGTTTTATTATATTCATATTATTTTTTTTTCTTTTATTTTCTTTTATTTTCTTTTTTGATACTCATTTTTTATCTTCCTTCCCCTTTTACTGTGTCGGGCACATCCCTAACCACCCAACGCTATCTATATGCATTCCTTCTCCTCCTCCTTGGATAAATACCCCTTGCTCGATGACCACCCATTTGGAATACTCCCTCTTAGCAAACCACATCGTGCCACCCCAACCTCCTTTGTGCATCCTAAAAAGCCTCTCTCCCTTTTCCTCTATCCTTTATGGATCCCCTTGGCTGCACCCCACATCCATCAAGACTTCGGCTAGCACCACATCCCTATAAAAACCTCTCATCGGTGTGCCCCATCCTCTCCAGCAACCTGAAACTGTGTTCTCCCTTCATGAAGCCTTTTGGTGTCCCCTCAATTAGTAGTTTAACCCTCTGACAACCCCCCCTATCGCACAACTCCACTTTGGTGAACTCCCTTTAGTATGTAGCTCCCATCTAATGGCCTCCCCTTTGTGTGATTTTCTCTAGTGAGATTATTCCCACTTTGCGTAGGGTTTTTGGTTAGGGTTTATTTTGATGAGGTATTCGATCATCTCTTTGTTTCTTAGAATTCTGTAATTAAGGTTCATTTTAGTTTGCTAGTGGTTTGGTTGGCATACCATTGGAGCTTCACACCAATTTGTGGGAAATGCAGCACCAAAGGTAGGTGGCCCCATACATAATCATTATTAGATGAATTATTTTACTTTCTTTATTAATCTAGTGTGTTGTATTTTAATTTATTTTGTGTGAAATTGGTTTTTAAGAGAGTATAATATGCATTTGATATTCTCAAGAATGTTTATATAAAATGGTGTGTGTATTTGAGGAAAACCAATAGTGTGCCATTTGATAGAGTTTTATAAACTATGAAATTAGTTTATTCAATTGTAAATGTTGTGAGAATTATTTTTTGATGTGGAGTCGAAGTATTTTTAGACATAAATGAATATTTGAGTGAGTTATTGTGTTCTAAGCCACGAAATATTTCATGAAATAAATTAATAAGTTTTCTTAGTGGTTTATTTAATTGTGAAAATGGTTTCTTTAACCATACAATGAGTTTATTTTATTGTTCAAGTGGTACAACTTATTTTTTGAAAGAGTTTTAGTGTGCATATGATTTTAAAAGAGGGTTGGGTGTGAAAGTGGTGGTATTTGGTATGTGCAGTGCCTTGTTTGGTCTATTTATTTTATTGTATCATGTGAAATGAACATGGAACATAAATTAACCCTAAGGGAATCTTGGGTAACTAGGGGCGGTCAAGGACTAGTGTACTAGTGATTAGAGGTAACTTCATCCCAGTATCATATAGTATGATTCAAACATAAAACACTAACTAAATATGTGGATAATGTTGGTAGACCATTAGGGTTATGGGGATGTCCACTACTAGTGGCTTTTACTGGTGAACACAGGTTGTCTTGGTTCCTATACCACTTCTCACTGATATGTGAGGTTATAGGGACTCATCATTATCCAATACCTATAAGGCCTCTCCCATATTTGTTTCTCATTGATTACGTTGCTCTCATCATCATCATATGGTTTGAAATTTAGATTACTATAAATGTAAAAGTATTTTTATTTAAAAACTCCATTCCTTTAAAGTTGTTTTCACTAAATCTATTTTCCATTAAATTTTTCAAGCATTTCTGTTTTGTTATTAAACATTCCAGCTTATGTGTTATTTAATTTTTATTCCCCGAATCTTTTCTTTGGTGGCATCCTTCTGGGAATTAGCTCACACCCTACTTACACCTCCAGGCATAGGTAGATTTGGATATGTTTGATACAGGTAAGTGTAAAGATTTTAGAGATGGCAGTTCAGGTTTCTAGAGGTGTTTCATGGTGTGGTGTTGTGGAGATGGCTTGAGGGTGCTATCCTCATTCCAGGTGGTGGTTTTTGAGTTGGTTTTTGGTCTCCCAACTTTGTTGTATTCTTTGGGTTTTAGATTAAACTTTGTATCCCAACTCTGAAATATTGTTAATTCTTGTTTCAAATAAAATTTTCCTATTTTTTATTAGTTTTTCCAAAGGTTTTATATTTTACTATTCGGTTAAATCATTCCCAGGTGTTAAAATTTATACCTGGGAAATTATGCCAACCCATGGGGACTAGGAACGCCCCACCCTAATTTCCATGGACTGGGTCGTGCATTAATCATATAACGACCCAACAAGGTTCGTGATACTATGGAATTAGAAAATTATTAAAAAATCAGTCATGGTCTATGAGTTCAAATCATATACATATCTACACTTCCAATGACTGTGGGACCATCATAGGCATAGAAAACATATAATATGTCGAGGTTAACTACTAAGACGATCAAATCATAGACGAACATGGATCACCATTTTTTACATATCATATTGTATTATTCATATTAGAACCCATGTATTTCTTATATATATATATATATTACATCTAAATAAATTAATATTCATTTCATTTTATATAAACACACATATTGACCATAAAGGTTTAATTTCATTAAAAACATGGATATATAAACAACTAGTTTATAAGTGAACCACATCTCCCCCCATTATTTTCTTCATAAATATCACCCTCCATATACATATGATTCATAATACTATTATTCACATCCAAGGGGAAGGAATGATAAGGAAGGGTTATCTCATATTCTTAGTAAGGGCAATCATGGGTGATATCAATATAACATGAGCATAATTGTATGAAAACATGAGAAAAGCATTTGAAAACCATACCTAATATAACATAGTTCATGAAAAGAGTCATAGAATAAATCTTAGGAGTTAAGAAAACATGAATAATAATTTAAGTCATTGAACATAATCAAAAATAACATACCATAAACCTAGGTATGTTGCATACTCATATGATCATAATATTGTGAATATGTATAAATAGATATTGGTACAAACATTAGGTCAAGGACAAGGAATAATGTCCTCACATAAGCTGATAGAAATTAAATCACAGTCCACACATATTCTAATGGACATGAAAACTATGTTCATCGATGAGATTATGATAATGAAATCATTTTCAAGCATAAAATAACTAACATATGACATTTTCATATTCACCAAACTGATTGGATATCGATAATGTTCTAACCTCTACATGTTTTATAATGTTACCACCCATCAATGGTTATAATTGAAAAATTATTCTTGGTAATAATGTGACCAATAACATTGGTTATATTGTAACCTTCATCCTTCGTATATAATTAAACCACCCATCACATAATGAAAATCATATATATGAGTGACATAAGAGCATAAAACATTCATTATATCATAACATCATAACCTAAGAAAGGGAACTGGTGTTTCACAAGAATTTAATCAATTCATCATAAAATAAACCATGAAAATAAATGAGTTTCATAAACATTTCAGCAGTTCTTCATAGAATAAAACAAGAAAATAAATGGATTTCATAAACACAAACTATCCTGATATGTAATAAGGATGTTACCCTTTGATTATAACCCTAGTAATGATTTTATAACATTAGGAGACTACATAATAGACTAAAAATCTTTTAGAGTGACTACATAGAACATTTCTTCATAGAAATATCTTTTCCATTTTAAAAACACTGCTTAAAAGTAAAAATATTTTTCAACGACTTATTTTTTATTTTTTTTTAAAACAGGGAAAATTATATGGAATATTTTAATCATTTATCCTTCATGGCATCATAAAATAAAATTCATGTCATACATGTTAGAAAAAATATTCCCTTATAATTTTTGGTGAAAAGATAAAAGGGGCTTATTTAGAAAATATTGAGAAAATTTACTTTAATTTTTTTTGGTAAAAATAATAAAATAAATAAATTTACATTAAAAATAAATTGAGAAGATTAAAAACTTTTATTAAAACAAAATTTCAAAATAGTGACTTGGAAGAAAATTTATTATCAACCAAAGTTATAAATAAAGTCTTTTATTCTAAAAAATTTGAATCATAAATTATTTAAAGAGAAAAATATAAGAACAAATTTATTATATGTAAATAAATATATAAGAATAAAATGAATGAGTTTCGTTTGATATTGATGAAAAAATTTCATTATTACATTCATAATCATAAAAAATTTAGATAAACAATATGTTTGTAACAAAATAAACCCTTACAACATTGGTAAAAATGACATGTAAGCCTCATGAAAGGAAAAGAATTATGGATATGAATATATAAATTTTTTATGAGAATAATCAAGAAATAAATTCTAGGGAATTATATATAACACAAAAAAAAAGTTGTGAATATATCATGTATCTTATAGAAATAAATATCAGATAAAAATTCATAACCATTAGTCATAATTTTCTTTCATACATGTTTAAACATCCAATATAATAAATATAAATTTTTTATAGATCTAATCTATAACCATAAATAAATATATCTTACCATATAAGATTTACATAGAACCATTTTCGACCCATTTATTTACAATTGTTTTTATTAAAATCATTATTTTAAGTGATTACCATTTAATTTTTAATGTATGTTTCGGTTTGATAGTTTTTTTCATTATACATTGATTATAAATAAATAATAACCATAGTGTTATAATTTATATAAATATTATATAATTAATTATATATATATAGTGATTCATAAAATAAAGAGATGAATAAATGAAATACATCATTCATAGAAAGGGTAATTCATATATGTGCAAGAATATAGTTTTCATTTTCTCTATATATGGAATGAAATAAATTTTAATTGTAATTCACAATACTAGAATAATTCATGTGTCATAAAAACTTATATATTCAATAAATATATCCTTATTACCATCCATTTAAAAAATGAAATATGTATCACATTTTTTTGTGGAGGCTATAGTCTACACATATCCACGATTAAAGATATCAATCTCTAGTGGATTGGAATGAATGAAGAAATATATGATATATAGTTACAAGATTTTAATTATGTGATATTTATAATACATATACTATAACATAACCATTATATTCATCAGTGAGAGATGGTTATGAAAAACAAATTACATCAGTTCGTGTTATTTTTATCCCTCATTCACATGATCGACAGTTTTATATCATATTTTTTGTAGGAGGATATGAATATAGGTTATTTCATTACAATAATATTATCTTAATATATGGTAGAGACATATGTTCTTATTTATGTGGCATTAAAAACACATGTTTTTCACATCCTTTTCATTAATTTTTAATGATTTAATTGGTTATTATTGTACTTTATAATAAATATTAACACTTTTGAGTTTCTATAAACAAATTTATTAATTAATCAATTTTTATAATTAATCATGTGTTTTAAGCTTTAAATTTGTTAATTTATGTTTTAATTTATTTTATAGTCTAAATGATCATTATTTAGTTTGTTGTTTTTGTCTGCAAATTTGATAATTTAAAATATATTAATTAATTAATTAATTCTTCTCTTGCACTTAAATAATGTATATGTTAATTGAAAAATTCATGTATTAAATACTAATTAACTTGAAGTAGCATAATCTAATTTTTAGTTGTCTTTTAACAATTTAAAATTTATAAATTTAATTTTGTTAACTCACTCCTCTTGTTAAATTTATTTCATAAATTAACTTATTTTTATATTAACAGAATAGTTAATTGTTTACCTAATTTAATTAAATTTGTTTAAGTAATTATTTAAATAAATTAACATTATTATATAACTTAAATATAGATATTATTTTATGATTTAGTTGCTTTTTAATTATAAGATTAAGTTTAATTCTAATATAAGTTTAAATTAATATAATTTAAAAATAATTTAACATAATATTATTTGGTTTTACAAGTTTATTTAATTTTTTGGGTATATTTATTCTCATTCGTTTTAATTAATTTTTAGTTTTAATTAATTATTTAGTTTTGATTTTTTATTTAGGTTTTAATTTATTTTTATTTTTATGTTTTTTGTAGTGTTGTGGTGGCACCATAATCATCAATCAATGTGTTTTCCAACTTACTGTCTCACCGGTTCAAAGAGGTCTCACCGAAACACCATGCACTTTTTTTTACCTTTACTGTCTCACCATCTCAACCATGTCATAGATACTCCACTCACCGTTTCACTTCCAGCCACCGTAACATAACCATGACATCGTTTCTCTTTTATTCATAGGCACTATTTCACATCATCATTACAACACCATGTTCCACCATCGTCACACACAAAAATCAACCAAATAAAAGTAGAAATTCAAAATTCGCTCGATGAGTCTAACTAGAAATTTTTCCCGAAACAACTACAATTTAATTAATTCAAAAAATTAAACCCGGTTAATTTGGGAGGTTTTCTTTTGATATCCATCATCATTGCTCATGCCAAGCCTCCGCCGCAGATGGAGGGTATCACCAAACTAGATCTTCCCCACTGAACCGGATTTTCCCAGATTGGAAGGTTGCATTGCTGTCGCTGAGGAGGAGTGTGTTGCGCCATTGAAGAAGGTTTCTTTCAGGTTACTGGATGAAGACATCTACCTCCAATATGAAATCACGAGCAAGAGATCTGATGGATCTGAGCTGTGTCACGCTATTACATAGATGTGCGAGGGAAGAGGTGTCGAGTGAGGACATAGAGAGAGTTGTGGTGAGGAGTTTTGCTAAACCCCACTATCGAGATGTAACTGTGGTGCTTATTCTACTTGGAGAAGGAAATAAATTCATCCTCCATCCTGTGTGGTGAATTAGGGGGGGGAGAAGTCAATGAATTAATAAAAATAAAAGTAAATATAATTAATTAATTTATAAAACAAATAAATATTATATAATAACATTAATTTATAACTATTATAATAATAAAAAATAGATAAGTTATAAAATTTAATAATAGACAAACTAATGAAAATTTATAAAATTTAAAAATATACAATCATAATTTATAAAATTATTAATTAAAATAGTTATTTTATCACTTTAATTTCAACATAATAAATATAATAATTGAATTAATAAAGTAATTAATTTAGATCTAATTTAGGAATCCAATTAAGTTATATTATCTAATTATTAATAATATTTACACTAATAACATAATTAATAATAATAGATTAAAAAAATAATTTTATTAAAGAATTAATAATAAATTAATAGTCTAAACAATTATATTTAGTGATAATTATCAATTAAGATTTTTATTAATTAATTTTAGTTAACTTTTTAATAGGTAATATAACATTAAACTAAAAAAAACTCTTTTACTTTTTTTGCATTTTTATTTATTTATACTTATGTTATAATTATGAAGGTTCACTCCAAATCCTAAAAAGCGTCTAATTTCACGCAACTAACTTAGAGAGATTTAGTTACAAGAAAAAAACTAGTGTGACGTTCCAGTCATGAAAAAACACACATGTATAGTGCCAATGTGAGGAATTTTTTAAGTCATTGGAAAAATGCGGTGACATGCAGTAGATGACAGATGATATTTAATGTAGAGCAATAGCTGAATTTAGAGACTCTCATTCTGATTTCACGAACCCACAATTGGAGAGCAAAACTCCTGGGAGACACGAAGGGACGCACTAGAGATTTGGTGTTGTAGGAGTGAAGCAGCAGTAAGCGATGTTCATTCTCAGAGGGAGGATCTCTCTTCCCTTGTTTTTATATGTTTTAAATATTACTTGCTTCTAATATATTTACAATGATCTTAGTTTAATTTATTTTGCTTATGAATTTGGAGTTCTATTGGTTAAAACTTTTATCTTCTTCAATTAATTTCTTCAATGAGAATTTGATTCATTCGGCAAGATTGAATTTGGCTCTTTAACATTAAATTGAATTAACACCTTCAAGAACATAATTCCAAATCGATGATCTTTTGGAGAGATCGTTCAATGTGATAGTTCATCAATCATTCAAATCCAAAATCATCAGAACTCTCGGTGAGATAGTTTTCAGATGATAACCTTTTATCAATTTTTTGTATGTGGTTTTTGATATATAGAACTTTGATAACTATAATACAAAGTGTCATTTCTTTTAGTGAGGAAGAATTAACAACTAATTTTCAATGTGTGAATTTAATCAAATGAGGAACATTCATTTAAACCAGTTGGGTTCAAGTCTCTCGAGCATTCTTTTTTATCAACCCTCAGCACTCCTATTTCCTTATTTAGTTATTTTTTATTTTACACTATTTCATTTTTCTGTATCATTTTCCAGTTTATAAAATAGGGAATTTCCAAACTTTTTTCATTACTACATTATAAAAAAATGAAAAGTAAAACAATGTCCACTACCTCCACTACTGACAACAGTGGAGTTTGATTTTTTTAAAACCTTATAAAACTCACCTGCCTTCTTTGAGGATCGACCATGCACCACTATGCTAGTATAAGTTAATAAATGTAATTATGATGGTCGTGACGACCTTCGGTCACATCAAAATTTGGTGTCGTTTTCGGGGAAGGCATGCACTGAGAGTCTAGGGTTATAATAAAAAGTAAAAAAATCAATAAAAATAGAAAAAAAACATTAAAAATCATATTAAAAATCTATAAAAAGATACTGTGAACATTTGCTGCTTATGTTGCTTGTTTATATTCTAATTGACTTTGAGTGTGTTGTTTAATCAGAAAATTTTATAAAATGGATGATTTAGGAGCACACTGTGTTTATTGTGGAGATTATGGACATGCTTCTTAGTTGTGTGTTTATAACCAGCCACAACAGTTCCATCACTTTGAAGATAATGAACAAAACATTGAATCTAAACTATATTTCTAGCTAAAATTGAATTAATTGATTCCAAATTAGAGTCTAGGTTTGAATTATTAAACACATGGTTAACTAAAACCTATGAAATTCATCTTAAGGATTCCCAAGAGCAAGATCAATGAATGAAAATATTAGAAAACATGCTCTGATATTTACAACAATGGGTTTAGGAAGAAGAATAATTTAATGAAAATGAAAAATAAAATGTTTATAAAAGATTTGAAAACCAAATTAAAGAAGAGGGTGATTCTGAAATTGGAAATGAACCCATTCCCTTTGAAAAATATGATTCTGTTGAACTAAATCTTAAAATAACAAACTCATTATGTCAATAGAATAACATTGAAGACTCTAAATAGATCATTAAAGCAGTTGAGTTGAAATTTTTTTAAATTGAATTGAATCAAATTGAAAAAGTTTTCCTAGTTCTTTACATCATTCCGTCTTTTGAGAAAAATTACTATTCTAGGATTTTTGATAATGATGTCACTTGGGTTGAAGATATATTTGAAAAAAAAAATTTGAATGTTAAAAAATCATCACCCAACATTTCTATTGTTATAAATAATGAGTATGAACTTGATATTGGGTATAATCTAGATGAGAATGTTAAACTGGATAATGTGGAATCTGAAATCTTTGAACTTGAACTGAACACTTCGCTTCCATGTTTTGAAACTCCAATCCCATCTATTTCCGAAATTAAGTTGGATGATTTAGAGAATGAAGGAATGATGTTTGAAGAGATTTTAAATGACAAGATTCTATCTCCCTATTCTCAGATTGATTATTTGATTGAAACTGAGTGTACTGAAATTGAAGACAGTGAAGATATACATGGGGTAAATGTTTAAATTTGAATAATCTAGAATTTGAATTAATTGATGCTGAATAAAATATTACTCCCCCTGATTTGATTTTTCTGGAACACACTACAAACCTTGTTTTGGGATTTTAACCATTTGAATTTGAACATGAAGAATTGGTTGAGCATACAGTTGAATTAGGCAGAATAGATTTGTTAGAAGTAATAGATGTTGATTATTCATTCAATGATGGGGAACTTTTGGAAGAGATTTACAACATTATTAAACCTGAATCTGCTGTTGGTCAAATAAATTATCTTCCTTGTCTATCACTTCCATCCTCACATGTGAAGGGTGTTGAGCCTTATCATGATCTAAATAGTATTCTAGAGGGGAAATTACACATGATTTACATTTTTCATGATTTTGTTCGACACTCTATTGCATCCTGTCTTGAAATTACTATTCAGTATTCACCCATTTGGACTTTGAATTTAAACCTGTTAGTGTTGAGGATAATAGAGATGGATTTGAGGTCAATGACACACCCTTTGAAGTATCTAATAATACGTTGTCCCTTCATGTGAAGTCAAATTTTCATAACTCTGAAACAATGATGGAAGTGGACAACATTATTCTAAAAACTGTTAAAGGGTGTTTCATAGGGATTTTTATAAGCTATGAGATTTTGGTTGTGTTTATCTTGGGAGCCCACAATTTTCATTGTTCTATTAAAAACATTTTTTCTAAGAACATGTGGTGGTTCTTATTAAGGAAACCACATCCACTTAGTGACTATGGTTAGATTCTAGGTGAGTCTGGCTGGGGACTATAAACCTAGCGATGCATTAGAGGTAACCCATGGTTTCCATTTTTTTCAATAAAACACAAAACAAAATTGTGATTAAATAAAGTCTAACTGAAGACTTTAATTCAGTGCGCCGTGGGAGTCCTCCCATGTTCTTTCTTTTGTGTTTACTTTTGTTTCTATTCTTGTTTTACTTTGAATAAAGTTTTGTTTTGCTGCATTCTGTATGCACTGTCTATGTTGGTTATTTGTTCCTTGTTTATATGATCTGTGTTTCTAGGATATTGTTGCTGATATCATCTAAAGTTTTTAATTCCCATGCTGAAGGAGTAATGAAAAAAAAAACTAGTTTGGGAAGTATCTTACTGTTAATTTTTGTTTCATTTTTCTGCTCCTTAGTTATTTAGAAAAAAAATATCGGTCGTATGTCTTGCTTTCCTGGAAAATTCTACTTGTAGAAAATTATACTACATGTGTACTGAAAATACTATTATATATATTGATATTGAAATTTAAAATTTCTATAAATATTGAAATTCTATTTGAATTGGAATAGAATTATGTTGTATGTCACTGTGTAAATAAAAAAATCTGCATGTACTTCACTACTGGAAACTAAATTTCATTGTTATTGAAATCTTCTCACTACATTAAACTAAGTGTGGGGGTACATGTAGGTTGGAAATTTTTTGTATTGAATCTTTTTTTGGTTGGGGTGTTTACCATGAAATTTGTCTTCTTTATTGAATTTCCAACTGAATAAATTCTATTAATTTTCTTTCACCCCAATTAACTATGCTCTTACACGTCTCAAGTTATTTTTGATTTGTTTTGAAAAGTATTATTTTCACATAAATATTAATTAATATACTAGCTAATGAACCTGCTGTTTAATTAATCATTGTGGAAAACAGTATTTTGGAATTTCAAAGAGACCCTTAAAACAAGTCATAAATCTACTTAATTTATAGTTTATTTTGAACTTTAACTGTCAAATTATTCTTCTCCACTTTAGAAGTAAACTTTGGGGACAAATTGTTGTTTTTCTATGGGGGAAGGGGTCAATTATTGACTATGCTAAATTTTTATTTAATGTGATCTCATCAATTCCCACTGTAATTTAAAACTTTGTGTAAAAAAATGGCTAAATTGTTTCAAAATTCATTAATAGTTTTAGGTTTTTCACTATACTCAACTAGGTCTTTCCTTAGGACAAGTACCTTAATAGTAGTTAATATTTGTTTTGAATTTGAAATTAATGTTGTTGGATGATTGTTGAGTGGTGCTGCTTTGGGATTTAATGGAAATATGTTTTAGAGTCTATTTTTTAGAGTAATATGGGTGATTTGTTAGTGGAATTTTGATCATAACTCATGGAATTTTAAGTTTTATTTTGACTTTAGGGGATGAATATTTTTATTATTTATTTAAGTAATTACCTTAATGAGCCAATTTAAATGTTTTCTATAGAAGTCTTTTGAAATGTGAGTAATTTGGGCATTTGGGATCCCACGGTGAGTCTCAGAGACCCTAGATGTTGGGTGTGTAACTGTTTACTATAAGCCCTCTATACACTTTGAATAAGTGCATTGCAGAGTGCATAGAATATGATACATGGCTTGGGAAAAATAAAATAAATTGTCTAGGGTCAAAAATGAGTTCATTAAGGTGAGGGGAATGATGAAGATGAATAAGGGTTCAACTGGTTTATATGGGTGTCATTTAGGTAGTATCAATAAGTTGATTCACAAAAAAATATATTTATTTTTGGAACCTAAGTGATGAGTCAAAATTAAAAGTTCCTCTAGTTAAGTTCTTAATTTTACATAAATTTAACCTTTTTTCACTCTTGAAATTATGACCTGGTCCTGGATTGAAATGAGTCACTAGGGAGTATCACATATGAGGCATGACATCTTCTTTGTTCAATGATTCATACCTTTCTTAATTATCCTTGAGTATTTTTTATAGGAAAGATTTGATCTAACAATTTATTTTCTTTAGCCTAAGTCAATTTATAGTCCTCATTTTTTAAATGGCTGGAAATGTTACAATTTGAGCAAAATAATACAATTTACTCTTTTTTAAAGATAATAAAACATGGTATTGTTTGAGAACAAACAATGATTAAGTGTGGGGGATTTTGATGTGGCCTTAAAAACACATGTTTTTCATATCTTTTTCATTAATTTTTAATGATTTAATTGGTTATTTTTTTACCTTATAATAAATATTAACACTTTTGTGTTTCTATAAAAAAATTACCAATTATTCAATTTTTATAATTAATCAGGTATTTAAAAATTTAAATTTGTTAATTTATTTTTTTACTTTATTTTATAGTCTAAATGCTCTTTATTTAGTGTTTTTTTGTCTGAAAATTTGATAGTTTAAAATATATTAATTAATTAATTAATACTTCTTTTGCACATAAATAATGTAGATGTTAATTTAACAATTCATGTATTAAATATTAATTAACATGAAGTAGCATAATCTAACTTTTAGCTGTCTTTTTACAATTTAACATTTATAAATTTAATTTTGTTAACTCGCTGCTATTCTTAGTTATATTTCATAAATTAACTTAATTTTATATTAACAAAATAATTAACTATTTACCTAATTTAATTAAATTTGATTAAGTAAATATTTCCAATAAATAAACATTATTATATTACATAAATATAGTTATTATTTTATGATTTAGTTTCTTTTTAATTCTAAGATTATGTTTAATTCTAATATAAGTTTAAATTAATATATGTTATTAATATTTTAACTTAAGATTATTTGGTCTTAAGATTTTATTTTAATTTATGAGTATCTTTATTCTCATTTGTTTTAATGAATTTTTTGTTTTAAATAATTAATTTTTTAGATAATTTATTTATGTTTTAATTTATTTTTATTTTTCTTTTATTTTGTAGTGTTGTAGTGGCACCTTAATCCTCAGTAACTGTGTTTTCTGACTTACTGTCTCACCAATTCAAAGCGGTCTCACCGAAACACCATGCACTATTTCTTATCTTTATTGTCTCATAGCCTCTGCCATGCCACCACTACTCCACTCATCGTTTCACTTCTAGCCACCGTAACATTACCATGACACCGTTTCTCTTTTATTCATTGGCACTTTTTCACAGTATCATCGTAATACCATGTTCCACCATCTCCACACACAAAGATCAACCAATTAAAACCAGAAATTAAAAATTCACTAGATGAATTGAACTAGAAATTTAGCACAAAACAACTACAATTTTATCAATTCAAAACATAAATCATAGTTCATTTTTGAGGTCGCCATTTTAGAACCATCGCCGCTGCTCGTACCAAGCCTCCATTGTGGTTGGAGGGTGTCACTGAACTGGATCGTCGCCACAAAACCAGATTTTCCCATATTGGAAGGTTGCACTGCAGTCTTTGAGGAGGAGTGCGCTACGCCATTAAAGAAGGAAGCTCGCTACTTTCTGGATGAAGACACCCACCTTTGAGATGACATCATGTGTAGAAGATCTGCTAGATCTAAGTTGTATCGTGCCACTACGCTGATGTGCGAGGGAAGAGGGGTCGGGTGAGGATAGGGAGAGAGATGTGTTGGAGAGTTTGACTTAGCCCCACTACCGAGATGTAGCTGTGGAGCTTCTCCTTCCTAGAGAAGGAAATAAAGACATCCCCCCCCCCTATGCGTAGAATTTGGTGGGAGAGAAGTAAATGAATTATAAAAAAATAATAAATGTAAAAGTAATTAATTAATTTATAAAAAATAATAATAATATAATAACTTTAATTTATAACTATTATAATATTAATAAATAGATAAGTTATAAAATTGAATATTATACAAACTAATGACAATTTATAAAATTTAAAAATAGACAATCATAATTTATAAAATTATTAATTAAAATAGTTATTTTAAAACTTTAATTACAACATAATAAATATAATAATTGAATTAATAAAGTAATTAATTTAGATCTAATTTAAGAATCGAACTAAGTTATATTATCTAATTATTAATAATTTTTAAACTAATAACTTAATAATTAATAATAGATTAAAAAACAAAAAAAATTTATTAACTAATTAATAATGAATTAAAAGTCTTAATAATAATATTTAATGATAATTATCAATTAATATTTTTATTAATTAACGTTATTTAACTTTTTAATGGGTAAAATAACATTAAACTAAAAAACAACTCTTTGACTTTGTTTTTGTGTTTATTTATTTATACTTCTGTTCAAATTATGAAGTTTCACAATGAAGCCTAAAATGCATCCATGTTCACGCAATTAACTTATTAAGAGTTAGTTACAAGAGAAAAACTAGTGTGATATGCCAGTCACAAAATAACGCACGTGTGTAGTGCACAAGTGATGCATTTTAAAAGTTGGTGTAAATGTGTGGTGACATGTAGTAGATGACATATGATATTTAAAGCAGAGCAGTATGTGAATTTAGAGACCCTCATTCTGATTTCACAAACACACAATTGGAGAGTGAAACTCCAGTGAGACACGAAGGGAAGCACTCGAGATTTGGAGTTGAAGGAGAGAATCAACAGTACATGATCTTTATTCTCAGGGGGAGGATCTCTCTTCTTCTATTTTTATTTTTTTTACATTATAAATGCTACTGATGTATTGACAATGATCTTAGTTTTATTTCTTTTTCTCGAGAATTTGGAGTGTTATTGGTAAAAAATTTTATCTTCCTCAATTAATTTATTCAATGAGAATAGGTTTCTTTTAGTGAGATTGAATCTAGTTCTTAAACATTAAATTTAATTAACACCTTCAAGAACATAATTCCAAATCAATGATCTTTTGGTCAGATCGATCATTGAGATCGTTCATCAAACATTCAAATTCAAAATCATCAAAACCCTCAGCGAGATAGTTTTATGATGATAACCTTTTATCAATTTGTTTTATGTGGTTTTTGATATAGTGAACTTCATGAACTATAATACATAGTGTAATTAATTATTTCATGGAATAATTAACAACTAATTTTGAAGTTTTGAATTTAATCAAATGAGGAATATTCATTTAAGCCAATATGGTTCAAGTCTCTCAAGTATTCTATCTTATCTACCCTCTACACTCATTTTTCCTTCTAAAGTTATTTTTTAGTTTACAATAATTCATTTTTCTATATCATTTTCTAGTTTAGAAAATAGGTAATTTACAAACTTGTTTCATTAATGCTTTATAAAAAAATTGAAAAGTAAAAATATGTCCACTCCCTTCACTATTTACAAGAGTGTAGTTTAATTTGATTAAAACCTTATAAAACACACCTGCTTTCTCTATAGATCGACCATGAACCCATGTGCTAGTGTAGGCTAAAAAATGTAATTTTGAGGGTCGTGATGATCTCTAGTCTCATAAATTATATAAACAAATTTTATGAAAATTTGAAATATGTGTATAAAGAAATAGAATATGAATTCTCAGTTAGGAACGATACTTCTTATTATGACTACCTCCTTAGGTTGGCATCAAAAGAATTTGTTGGATGGTTTTTTAATAAAAATAAGGATTATATTATGTGGTGAGGGAATTAATAAATATATTTCTGATGATATTTTCGGATCCAAAATCCCTTAGATGTGTAAAGAGGAGTGGAGAGGTGGTTCCCTTTTAAAAGGTGGAGAGAGGACACAATTTTAATATTTGTAAAGAAAATGTTATACCCATATTATTTAACAAACCAAAGGGATAAAAATGTATCATTATAAAACCTTATAAGAGATAATGTAACAATATGGCAATTTAATTGTATTTTTAAAAGTATTCAGGTCATTTTAACCCTTATGTTTTTAGTTTAACCACATATAAACCCATTTTAACCTTAACCATTGTAATTAATTTTTACTATATTTAATATTTATTATTCCAAAAAATAATGTTGAAAAGGATATATAATATTAATTATTCTTATTCCAAATATAGATTCCATTTTTAAAAATTCAAGGTACATGTATACGTGATAAAAAATGGGCTTCCAAATAAAAAATATTCGACAGTTTAAAAGTGTTTATATCAAAATTACACATAAAATTAATTCCAATGAACTAAATGGGATTAATAATACTATAATTTTACTAATTTGAATTATAAAATATTTTAAGTTATTAGTTATAATTTTTAAATAATTTAAACAAAAATTAATGTTTAACAAAAATCTATATATTCCTCTATTCGTTGAGAAAATAATATTTTTAGAGAATTATCATAATTTACCCTAGCCTATTTTTGACTTGTTTATTACTAAAATAAAGTTTTATTTTCTAAATAAATTTTTTATATTCTGAAAATTTAAATATATTATATTTCTACAAAAAATAAATTTAATAATTTTTCTTGGATAAATATATTTTTGAAGTGTATTAAGGCATTTCTAAAAATTAAGTAATTATGAATCCATATATTTTTATATATAAAACAACTATATATATTCTTAAATTTTTTATTATTCCTAATAATACTTCAATAATTAAAATATTGGTTATACTTGTCATGTTTGAATAATAATATTAATAATATATTGTTTCTTGTTAAAACATTGTATTGTGTTTAACACAATATATCAAAGAAATTATATTAATTTGAAAAATTATTTCCTAACATATTATTGTGTTATATTCTAACAAATATAAAATGAATACCTCAATTGAAATTCAGTCACATTTATATAAAAAACTAAGGATACTTTTACCACAGTGTATCATTAGTTTCCCATGTATTTTCTTCAAGTTCATGATTTTACCACAAAACATTAAGCAGGTATGTACTTTATCCAGAGTGATACATAAAACCCATTGTGTACTTTAAAGAGGTTTAATGGAAGGTAAAATGTATAAGAAACGAGACATGTCTGATCAATAATATTTAAAGGGATAATATAGATAGGGATTATCTTTCCATTATTCCGAAATTTCATGATCTTCTTCCTCTAAGAAAATATTTTAAAACATTTATCTGATGTTTTAAAATTAAGATCACATCGACCATTTTCATCATAACTATTTTTAAAATCTAAGATGAATTTATGTTCCATTGAATGGATATAAATTTCTTTTCAATTTTCTCATCTAGCTCAGTAACCAATATATTTATTTCTCCAACTTCACCACAACACATTGGAGTCTTATAGTCCTTTCCATAGAGGGCTACATAAGGAACTTTATGAATTGTCAAGTGAAGTCTATTATTGTATGAGAAATCGACTAGATGAAGGTGTTTCTCCCAACATTTTGTGAAATAAATATAACAAGATCGTATAATATATTATGGGGTTTCAATGGTTCTCTTATACTATCCAATTTTTAAAGGATGATAGATGGTACTAAAACTAAACTATGTATAAAGATCTTAAAGATGACTTCTTTAGAAAATTGAGGTAAACATCATATCCCAATTAGATATAATAGAATGTGATTCTCCATGAAACCATAAAACATCCTTAATTTATACCATGAAAAGATATTCTAGAGAGATATAATCTCTGATAATAATGGAGTGTGATAACATTTTATGGTGATCCACTACATCTCATTTAGCATTATCCTCTTCAGATGTTTTGGGGAGTCTGATGAAAAAATACATTGTGATGTTTTCACATTTCCATTATGGTAAGAGTAATGATTTTAAAATCCCCTTATACTTTTGTCTCTCAGTATTATATTTTTATAATACCAAGCACCAAAATACAAACTTTACAATATCAATATTAACATTTTCACACAAGAAATAATATTTAAAATCTCTATATGTATTTTTAATCATAAGATAAATTGAAAAAATATGAACTATGAACGTCTTATAATATCACCTTCTTTAAATATTGTATGTATGGAATATATACATTATTTTTTAACCATATTATTCCATCATAGTCAAGGTTAATCTTATAAAAATTTATCACATTAATCTTTAGATATACATATTCCTTATATTCCACATTAATTATTACATGGATACATGGTTGAACAATTATTTGAGGATTATAATTTATATCCCATTCCATTATAATTTATATATCCAACCTTTCTAGGTATACAAATATTGGACATTTCTGTATCCTCATCATAGATAATATTAAATTATCTTTTTGACTCAAAGTATCAGTCACCTTATTCGTTTTTCTATGGTTGTATAGGTTAAAGAAGTAATAATGAATAATAACACCAAAACTTATTATATAGTGCATATTAAACTCCTTATATGAGAATATAATCATTAAAAAATTCTTATTAGTGTATATACCACACTGTTATTGATAAATATAATCCCTTTATATATTTTATGTAAAATTTACCACATCTAACTCCAAATAATGAGTTGGGTAATTTTTCTTCTGCACAATAAAATTTCATGCGACATAAGTTATAAACATGATTAAACATGAGAATTATTACCTTTACATTATTTAATTCATTATTAATGATTCCAAACACATCTCCACTTTAGGATAATGTAATAACATGTTCGGTAATTAATTTTCACTATACTTCCTTGAAACTTTTGTTTACATTCATATTTCCAAAGGAACATGACACCATTTAGAGTTAAATTGGTGATCTAATTAGATATTTATGAGATATTATACACAAACCATCAATAATATCTACACAAACATAAAAAAACATGGATCTCAATAATCATTTTTGGTCTAGTAAAATGTTCAATTACTTTTGTATTTGAGGGATCCATTGATATACCCTCGCATGGGATTGTTTGACCAAATAATGAAGCCTTTATTAGAAAAAATCCACACTCCCAAATAAATTATATTATTTATACTTCAATATTGTTTTAAATATAATTATCAAGTTTACTTCATGATATTAAATTATGTTTGAATATATATGAATATTTCCTGTAAGAAAAAAAAAATTGATCAATGTAATTTCTAAAGACTATATTCATAACATCCATGAAGATGGAAGGGGATTTAGTATAAACAAATAAAATCTATACATAATAATAGTGTTAATAATTTATAAAAAAATTCTCGACTATATACTACATAATAATAATTATTTAGTCATATCAAAAATTAAGATCAGTAATGGAAAACTATTGATCTATGAAACATTGGTCAAAAAATTCATCAATACATTGTAGAGGATACTAGTTCTTGATTTCAGTATTGTTCAGTCATTTATAATCAATGTAAAGTCACAAAAATTCTTACTTCATCTATACAAAAATAATTCGTGTGTAACAAAATAACACACATGATGAAACTAATCCCTTTTAATGATTATTATAGAATATCTTTTTAATTCCTATAATTCATTCTGGGCTATTCTATAGGGAGTCATTGAAATATGTTTATAATTAGGGATGAGTTGTATTGAATATTAAACATCATGATATGATGAAAGACTATGAAACTCTTTCAAGAAGATATTGATAGACTCCATTACATTATGCACCTCATCAACATTTACTTTCTCCCCAATCATATGAGATAAACAAAAATTTTAATTAGGAATCGAAACCCTTACAATTTATGTGATCTCTATCAGATGTTTATATAAATTTTTACACTAATAGAAAATCATCGGTTGGTTTGGAAAATCAAACATTACATCCTGTTCTTAGAAATTGATGTCAGATTAATTTAGAGAAAGAGAATCATTTTCTAGGATAACATAAAATTCAACTAGAGAGAGAATAATTTGATTTTAAGTAAGCACATTACTCGAAAATTCAACCACAAATGATTCATATACTTGAGATGTTAACATCACACCATTTGCTGTTTTTAATACTAATTTAATATCTAATCATTTTGGTTATTAATTGACACTCCATTAGAATTTTCCTGATACAAGGGAATTTGTATATTTTCACTAAAATATGGAAAATAGATATCTGAGAAAACATGTAACAACCTCAAAATAACTTTCTATCTTGAATTATTATCTAAAACCAAGACAGCTATAATTTCCATCATGTATCGTTAATCAATGTTATTTACCATGAACAATACTTCATCAGATTTCAAAATCATGAAACGTTATTTTCAATCTATAAAAACTTAGGTTTAACCAATTTAATTAATGTTATATATAAATTCAAATCCTTAGTGATGGTTCATAAGGATTATTTGTATTTCCAAAACATAACATTTTGGAGTGTTTGACAAGGTGTATAACAAGGCCCATTATTGTGAAGAGGTGATGATCAAATCAACTCCCAATATTCACTACCCAGAGTTATTAACCCTAGCTAAAAATTTTCCCTAGAAACATACACTTATAGTATCAAGACATTGATATCATTTCTCGGAATCAATTTTCTTTATCACCCAAGAAAATTCCTTGATAATTTTCAATTCATTTACATATCCTCAAATTTATCCCTAATGTTCTCAATAATGATTTCTCAACCTAGATCCAAATGATAAAAAATGTAACAACCCAAACTGTTATGATAGGAAATTCTATTATTATAATATGTTCATATAGTATAAATAACATAAAATCACATAGAGAACAGAATTCTAACTGTATAAGAGAATAATTAATTAAATAAAATTTATTTCGTGATATTAAGAAACCTATACAAAAGAAATAGTAACTTGACAATTTGAATAGTAATATAACCATTATGAATAAGAATATGACTAATAGAAGAATAACCTTACATAATAAAGTATAAATAAAATTTATAAATCTTATAATTGAAAAGATTATATATTTATATCTTGGAATATTTATCTAAATATTTTTTAAAATGATAAATTAAGTATTGGTGTTTTTATGAAATGTAAATTTTTATTTTAAATTATTTTATTAATATAACGATGTAAAAGAAAATATATTTTCATAAAATATATATATATATATATTTTACAATATAATTATAAGATAACTTAATGAGACCTTAATTAATTTTTTAAAGTGTTATAAAATCAATTATAACATTAAAATCTATATTTTTTGAATAAGTTATGATTTTAATTAAATAATAAAATTCTAATATTTAGAAAATTTATTACAAATAATGTAGTCAATTTTATAAATAATTATTTAAAAATTTACCAATGTTGATTTTCTGGTAATTTTCCGAAATACTTCAGTTTTCTATGAATAGTAAAAAAGAAACATTCATTTAACTAGTGTGTAATAAATTAAATCATTTATGATGTATTAGTGACAGAATGATTTGTAAACATCATGTTCATATATTATAAACTTAATTTTAAAACATATTCTATTAAATAAAATATACACAATTTCTAAACCAAGAATAAATTTTCCAAAAAACCCAAAGAAAAAAAGCGATTCTTTAAAATATTTTTTCCTTTTTTCCACTTTATATTTTAATAAACTAATTAATTAGAAATATAAAGTTGTTTTGAAGTGTTATACACATTATATTATATTAATATATCATTTATATTCTAAAAAAAATAACATCCATATGTCTCACCTTTAGAATAATATTTTATTTATTATTTAATTATTAAAAATACACCTCTCCTCAAATATAAATAACCCCTCTCTCTTTTCCTGGAAAACCACTCATACCACCCTTTCCAAATCCAGTGGCCTACCCAAATCCCCCATCATAGTACTATTATAAAACCTAGTGATGTTCTGGAACTATCCAACTCCAATCACTAATGTAGTTATAGTGTCGTACAAGAGAAGCCATACTGAGGAAATAGTAAGTCTCAACTAACTCTCCTGACATTTATTCTTCTCCATATTTTTCACAATTATTTTTCAAAATAAATACTCTAAAATAAAATTTTCAATAAGTTATAATTATAATAATGGTTTTAACCTATTGAAAATATCATTTATTTTACATATATAAATTACATACACTATTTGACCGCTCTTTAGACAATGTCCAATTAGAGGTCGGTTAACCACTTACGGGGACATTTCCAATACAATTGTTATAACCACCTCTATGGATGGATGGTATAAATTTATTATAATATAGAAATATTTAATTAAATTTATTATATTCTTATAGAATTAGTTATACTTTTCTTTAAATGACTTTGAATGAAAATAGATAAATCAAATCAAAATGGATTTTTTAAGAAAATCAAGATACCAAAACACATCAATTTATTCAAAAAAAATAAGACATATAATAAAATGATTATAATTTAAATATATTTTTATAAATTACTAAAATTCACCCATCAAAAAAATTATAATTAATCTATTTTTTCTATTCAATAGGCATAGATGGGATGAAATAAAGTGGGAATTAAGGAAAGGGTATTCAAAAACCCAACTCCAATTCCTTGGGTTTTCTTTCTGTCACACCAATTTCAAAATGGGTATTAACTTAATGTTCATTAAATTTCATTTAATTAAACATAATTTTTCTTTTCAATCATACAATTTTTTTCTCTTTGAGTTTATGAAAAGCATAATGAATTTATTAATGTACTATTCATTATAAAAATTAATATCTTAATTCACTTGAGATTGTTTCTTTCATTACTCAATAATGATGAATCTTATACCAAGTATTTTGTTCCCTTTTTTCTTATGGGATCCCAAATTTTTATTCATAAATTAAATCCTTATGAAACCCATTCTTTTCCATTTTTTATTTTATGGTTATTATTGTTATACATTTTATAAGGCATTCTTCATTATATAAATGTTATGATGTAATGGGTGGGACTGAAATTATATATCCATACAATGTATTGGGTAAGGTGATATATCTCATAAGAAAGTTTTAAACATGAATTCAAATGATGCTAGATTTGTTTTCAATGATGGTGTTATGATTATGAATATATGTTATGTGTGAACATGATGATATATTTGTTCAAAATTATGTGTTGTTTTGAGTACTATGACATTAAGTTTAATTTTTTCCATTTCCACATTC
This sequence comes from Viscum album, assembly GCA_963277665.1. Classification (NCBI taxonomy): domain Eukaryota; kingdom Viridiplantae; phylum Streptophyta; class Magnoliopsida; order Santalales; family Viscaceae; genus Viscum; species Viscum album. The sequence goes on from OY728158.1 coordinate 551,062,634, forward strand.
CGTGGATATAATTAATTCTTTATATCATGATTTTTATGATGATCAAATGGTTATGTATTTATTAAGATGATTATGATAACCCTTGATATATTGATTCATGTCCTTATTTATCCTCTTAATTGCATTTTAAGTCACCCCTTTCATTGATGTATATCCTCAAGTTATTACTTATTATAATGAGATTAGGAAGGATACTATGAAGATAGAGAAGAGAGAAATAAGTAACTTTTATATGTTAATATATAAATATTATATATTGTACTAATTTTTACAATAAACTAAATCTTTGGATCCTATTTTTTAAAGATATTATTTTTTTTATATTTAAAATAATGTAATAGTTATATAAGAAAAAAGTAGGGTCCCTATAATTGGTATCAGAGAATAGTTTTGTTAATTTGGTAATTATTATTGGAGAACCTTAGTGAAAACATTTAGTATGACACCATGTATATAAAATCATTAAAGATTATATTTTTTAGAAATATTCAAGACATATGGAACCCACAACATATGCCTCTATATTTCACTTCACAAAGGAATAAATTATTTATCTATGAATTTTTTACATGTAATTTGTTCAACCTTTTATATTTTAGAAAATGGTGGGAACCATAGGTAACTATTCCAACAACCAGTGTGAGGTAAAATGCAGTTATTTCCAGAATGACATTCAGAATTCCATGGGAGGTGGAGTTCAAGTTTTCATATAGATCATTACCAACTATATTATATAATAAACAATTACCTGAATAACATTGAATTTCCTCATTTACCTAAGAGGTAATGACTAGTTATCGAAACTTTTATGTGAATACAACCACACACAATTAGTATATTTTCTAATCCACTTGTTGTGGAAGAGTGAGTTCACTCATTGGTGAATATTTTATCTATGATAAACTTTTCTGAGAACAAGAAGGTGATTATAGTCATCTATTATTTAGATGAAAATCTCTATCAGTGGTGGGTGTTAATTTTAACAACTAGATAATGGATTAAATTGAATAGATGTAGTGGGAAGACTTTAAGAAATTATTTCTCAATATATATTTCCCTCAAACTCCTCATACAATAATTTATAGAGAATTTAAAGAGATGTAGAAAAAGTTAGGTGGATTTTTCACATCTTATAAAGAAAACATCACAATAATTTCAAGGTACACCTTGGGCTATGTTATAAATAATGATATCTAAATAGATATATTCATTACTAGTTTAAATACTCACCTTCAAAATGTTCTATATAAATGGGATTTTTGAAGTTTGAAGAAGTGATTCGATGTTCCCTCAATTTATTGATTTTGTTTAGAGAATGTTCTCATGGCTATGATGATAAGAAACCAAAGACTATGTTTCAAGATGTAGGATCTAATAATAAAGGTAGAAGGAAATCCCACCTACTCACATTTAAAAAATATGGGAAGAGGTATCATGGTAACTAACTCAAAGGGGTAGGGAAATTTTATAATTGTGGTAGATAAGTCCAAAAATGTCATTAATGTCAAAAAGATATAAGGAAGTTTGACAACATGATAGAGGAAAGGAGAGAACCACCCATGTTACAATGATTCAACTGTAGGGATCAAGTTCACTCTAAAAACCAGTAAACTAAACCTCAAACACTTAAGTGTAATCTACATTCGTAGCCACTAAAACCAAGGGAGTAGGATACATATTATTCCATCAGAAATAATTATATGGATAAAGAAAACAATGTCACACAATGTTTGCCTCCTACTCAATCAATAATGGAAAATGTATTATTTTTTCTGGTTTTAAGAACTCCTTTATTTCTTTTAAGTTTTCTAAAACTATTGAATCAAAACCCCAATTCCATGAAGTATGGATATCCATAAAAACACATAGTGGTAAAATCATTACAACCCAAGTGTTTAAATCTTCCCCTATTTTCATATGTTGGAATATTATTCTATTGAATCTAATGAAACTTCCCTTGATGGATTTCAACATTATACTGGGCATGGATTGGCTCTCGTTATATATAAAACAAATCAAATTTCTGGAAAACAAAATATCTTCTCAAATTTTAAACCATCTCATAATCCTATATAAATGAAACGAAGGACATGAATAACTTTTGGAAAATACCTCGATGGTGTGGGTTCTGATTCCATGTGATGAATATATCATGCTTAGATGGTTGAGCTAGAGGAAGGTATTAACATGAAGGAAATCCCATTGTGAGGGAATTCATTGATGTATTTCACAAAGAGATACCCAGACAAGACCCAAATAGTGAGGTAGATTTCATAACATAACTCATACCCAGATCCAATCCTATCTCAAAATGTTCCTATAGGATGGACTATATCGAACTAGATGTGTTAAATAAGTAAATTAAAGTGCATTTGGATAAAAGGGTTCATATACTTTTGGGCATCACCTTGGGGTGAACGAGTGCTCTTTTTCAAGAATATTGATGGATCAATTAGGTAATGTATCAATTATTAGGGGCTCAAAAATCACTATAAAGAACAAATATTCTCTTCTAAGTATTTATGACTTGTTCAATTAACTATGGGGATCTCGATACTTCTCCATGGTGGAACTTCATTATGGATATCATTAACAAATTTTTAAGAAGGAATATATTCAAAAGGATTATTTCCATATATGGTATGGGAACTATGATTCTAAAGAGATTCCATTCAGAATTAATAATTCCATATAAATCTTCACGGATTTGATGAATAGAGTGTCTAGATACTACCTTGAAATTTTTTGGAATTATTTACCGATTTTATTTTAATCTACACTAAGATAATGGAGGAATATAAAGAATATATAAGGATTATTCTTGAAACATTAAGGAAGGATAAATTTTATTCCAAGTTTAGAAAGTGTGACGTTTAAATGAAGCAAGCCACATTATTTGTGCACGTGATCATATGTGAGGGAATTTTTGTGGACCATTCTAAAACAAAGGTAAATGTGGAATAAAACATGATCATTGGTATCATGTAAATATGAAATTTTGTTGGATTATCAAGGTACTATCAATGTTTTTTGATATATTTCCCACAATTTTCTATCCCTATAAAAAAATTAAAAAGGAAATGGGTAAAGTATGTCTAGATAGAATAGTGTGGTGAAAGCTTTAAGTATCCTAGAAATATGATAATCACTACACATATACTCATAATACCAAAAAGTGGAGATGTTTTTTATATGTATTGATTCTTAAAAAAATTTCTTAGGTTTTTTACTATAGAAATATGAAAATTTTATAGCCTATTCCTCATAACTGTTAAAGATCCATGAGCATAACTACCTGAAAAATGATCTCCTATTAGTAGTTGTGGTCATCACCTTGATGATTTGGGGGAACTATCTCTATGGTAGAATTATTATATATATACTGATCATAAATTTATAAGGTATATATTCACATAGAACAAGCTCAACATGTGTCAAAGAAGCTTGTAGGAGCTAATCAAGGACTATGATTTCTTTATTTACTACCATTTAGGAATGGTAATCATGGTAGTTGATGCTATTAGCAGAATATTATATTCTACTCTATCCATGATGTGGATAGAGAAATATATTATCTCTATACCTTTGAAAATAAGGATTTTGGAAATCATAACATAGGGAATAAATCATACATTTCAATAATTATTTTCTAACCATGTATCCAAGAGAAGATCCTAGTTGAAAAAATGGATGATCTAGAGACACAAAATAAAGTTAACGAAGTAATAAAATGGAAGTTTCAAGAGTTAATTTTCAATGATGATGGTGTGATTAGGTTTGGAATAAGGATTTATGTTCCTTAATCACCTGAAATAAAGAATTAACTATTGGATAATTTAAATAGCTCACATTTCTCCATACATTCTATAAGTACCAATAGGTAATGAGATATTTGAGAACAATTATTGAGGGATAAAATGAATAAAGATATTACATAGCTCACATTTCTCCATACATTCTATAAGTCTCCCGAAGGCATCCAATGAAAAAAAATGCGATATACATTGCAGTGGATCGACTCACTAAAACATTCCACTTTATTACTATTTAGGAATATCATTCACTTTAAAAACTTACTGAGATACATGTGAAGAAAGTGGTCATAATTCATGGAGTTCCACATTAAAATTTCTCTAATCGTGGTAAAATATTATCCTATAAATTCTATAGAAGTATTGAATATGCTTTGAGTACTAAATTGAATTTCAGTATGGACTATCACCTCAAAACTGATGGTCAATTCGAATGGACTAATTTGATGCTCGAGGAAATTCTAAGAGACTTCTCAATGGAATTTATTGGGGGGGGGGGTGGATCATAATCTCCCATTAGTTGTGTTTTCATACAACAATAGACCCCACTCAAGTATTTAGATGGACCCCAATAAAGATCTGTATGGAAATCAATGTAAAAATCCCACCTATTTGGATGTAGTTGGTAAATGAATACTACTTGAACCTGATCTTGTGCAAGAGATTATAGAGAATTTTTTATTCATCCGAAAAAATATCAAATCTACCTAGTGATAGAAAAATAGTTATGATTACAATCATCAATGGGGCCTAGAGTTCTATGTTGGAGAACAAATCATCCACCAAGTATCAATATGGAAAAGAGTCATACAGGTTTGGAAGAAAGGGAAAAATAGACTTAGGTGCATTTGTCTTTATTGAGATACTTGATCTCATAGGATCAGTGGTTTATCATCTTAAAGTTTCATAATATATGGCTCAGGTTCATGACATGTACCATGTATTACTCCTATGGAGTACAAACCATAACCCTCACTTGTATGGAATTCAGAGGTGGTACAATTGGACAACGAACTCTCATATGATGATAAATTGAGAAAGATCTTAGACTAAAGAGACAAATTCCTATTAAAAAAACAACTCAGATGTCAAAGTGTTTTGGAGGAACCTTATGTATGATTAAATGACTTGGGAACTACAGGAAGAAACAAAGTTGAAATATTCACTCCAGATTATAGGCAAAATATTTGGGGGTGAAATTTCAAAATGGAAGAATAATGTAACAACCTAACTTTTATCAATTAAAAGTCCCTTCTTATTATAATTTTATCTAGTATAAATAAAATAAAATCACACTGAGAACATAATTAATACATCATAAATGAATAATGATATACAAAATATATAAGGCCACGGCCTTATACCTTGCTTAATATTGAATTAAATGAATAATTCACGTTGAGGATCGTTTCAGGTTTAGAGTTTTAGACAATTAGAACATAACTATTACATCTCAAAAGATTACAAAGTAGTCACTTCTACTAAGTTTCCATGATAATAAAAAAACTCTTAAAAGAAACATGTCTAGTTCCATGTTTTATATAGCATGACATTCCCTTGATCCCATCCTTGACCTTATTCCACATTAAGTCCTGTAAAAAACATTTCAAAAAAACTTGGGGTGAGCATAAAAAGCTCAGTAAGGGGTACACAAAGAATGAAAACTGTTAGTTTTTCAAACATCAAGTAAACCATGTATACTCTATCAAATTAATACCTTCACCTTCATGAAGTAGTAAAAACTCTTCACTGAATAAAGTATCATTACTTACCTTTTTGTAACCAAAGGATTACCATAAAACCCATATAAAGAACACATAACATATATAAAGTTAACTTGGGACATAAACATACTTAAGTGGAATAACCATAAGGTCGACTTCCACACATATAACGTAATGGAATAGCCATACGGCCAATTTCCATACATACTTAATGGAATAGCCATACGGCCGACTTCAATACTCAATGCATTGGAGGTTATAACGTAACCACCCGTCCTGGTATTCATGGCACCACCCGTCATATGGTTTATAACGTAACAACCCGTCAAATGTCCAAGTACCAATATAAAATCATAAAACATAAAACCAATATAAAGGAATGATAAAATTTCCACATTTCAATCACAATATATCATAATAGAATCATTTTTCAAAACCATTTTCAATACCAAAATACATAAAATAGTATATGGTATTTATTTCATTTCAAAAATATAATGGCTTGTTGAGGAAGCCAACGACCAAATAATACTCGCGGTTGCTGAAAAGGTCATTTTCACCGCATACGTTAAAAAACATTCCTTTTGTATAAAAGTAAAAGTCAAAGGGGTTTATACACCGTATAAAAGAATGTTTTGTATAAAACGAAATATGCCTCAATGAAAGCAGATTGAGACGAAGTCCCTTACCTCGGGTCCGACTTGACTCGATCATTCTTTAACGTCCTGAATAATAAACTTGAGTTAATTTATACTTGATTAAGAACCTTTTTAAAGTTCATTATTCCTTTTATATCACTTATTTCCATGTTATAAACATTATGTAACCATTTAAGTTAATAATGTTTGTTTTGTCAATATTTGGTTCTTAAGTCGAAAGTGGACTTCTTACAATTACATGTTGTTCGTGTGGTCAAAGGTTCTTTATATCCAGAATGACATTCCTGATTTGGATATCATATATATAAAATATATCCAGCATATACATGTATTTATAATATTACATAACCATTTAAAGGTAAGAAATGAAATGCACCGTTCATGGGGACGGTAAGCCGTACGTACGCATGAACGCTACTTTCATTTCTATTTTGTATTTTATAGAATGAAATCATAATGATATAAGATTATATTATAATTCCAGTATAATAACATATATAATATCAATAACTTTATCCTTTACTCGTCCCACATATGGTATTAACGAATCAAATCACTTTCAGGGGGCGGTAGTCCGCACTTCCTAAAATGAAGATATTGTGTTTACCCATAATGGAAACAATAATGGTATGCCATAAATAAAAAATACAGAAGCTTAAGGAAGAATAAACATATAATATATAATATATAAAAATATTGACATCATAATTGCCACCTTTGAAGGTGTTAAATGAGTATTGAACAATCATCATTTCGGGAGGCAGAATTTCGCCATCCACGGAAACCGTATGTTCTTTAACCATTTGATGTAGTTGTGTGAGAGTGTATCTCGAATGAATCTTATAACAACATCCTAGTATCTTGAATATACTGGTATTGTTACAAAATAAGTAAATAAAAAGAGTTTATGGGGTTGTAGAAGAAAAATAAAACAAATGAACACGAGAGAATGAATTACCTTTAAAAGTGTAACTCCTTTTGATTTGAGCCTAAAGGCTTCCTTTTAAAGGATTATGCCCAAAGGGAATCATCTAGGATGAGGAGAGGGATGTGGAGATAGTATATGGGAAGGGGATGGCCGAGCCAAAGGCTTGAGGAGTGTGTGAAATGAGGTAGAGTTGGGGGCCTTTTATAAGAGGAGAGGAGAGGCACTTTTGGAAATCATGAAACTATTATTTTATTTTCAAAAGTGTTTCGAATTTCTAAGGTCCCACATTGATATATTTCTAAGATAAGATGATAAGGATTCGAAATATTCTCATCCAATAGGTTTTGGACATGTTTAGGTTTTAGATATTGCATTATCTTTCCATTTTATTTAAATCGTTAAATAATGAAGTCATCGCTTCATCATCACGATGTCATAAATAATTTAATTTATATAAAGTCTAAAAATTATAAAAAAATACTATGATGTAGGAAATTCTTTTAGCTTTCCAATGACTATTTATAATCAAAAATATGATCTTTATAACCCCATGTAAATATTTTTTTCGTAAAACATATTATGTTTGTGTCATTTTTACTTTTACATTAAATAAAATGTTATTTATGTCATTTCCCAACCAAAGTGGCTCCATGGGGTCCTGAAGTTGACCCATGGATTGTCTTGGACGGCCATGAAACATCCAATGAGGGTAGGACATGTGTCAAGCTCATCTCATATTATTAAAACATTATTTTTACCTTAAACTACACTAATTACCACTAATCGCGATTAAAAACTTAATAAGTTACTATTCTACAAAAAATCATTTTTATCTCATTGAACCACATTTTACTTCTTAGTGACAACCATGTATGTCGGATTTTTGAAAATAAAAACACAATGATGGAAAAATTTCATTTAAACGGAAAATCAGTTTTTATAAGTACCACTTAGTGGTTTCACTATTCATAAAAAATTGAAGTTTTTCAGAAAATTACCAAAAATTCACCCTAAGCTATATTTGATATTACGAATTCAAAAATGAAGTCTACTTTACAAAATTAAAAACATATAAGTCACATTAATTAATTTAATAATTAATTCCCGCTGTCAGAGCAAATAGCGTGTTTTTATGAAACAATAAGTATCAAAAGATTGACACTAATTTATGTCCGATTTCAAAGTGAAATTAATTCCAACAACCACTATTGGATTTAATGGTAAAAATATCTTCTAATTTAACTTTAAAACCAATTCAAAAGATAATTTAATCATATAAATAAATTAGATTAAAAAGAGGTTTTGAATTAAAATACAACATTTTACACTATTCATTAAAAAAATGATCTTTATCAGAAAGGTACCAAAAATTTACAAAAAGTAAATTTTGATGTCCCGATTCTAAAGAAGAGTTATTTTTGGTCCAATAAATTTATAAGACTGATCAATACTATATTTAATGACGGTTCGCCGTCAAAAGGTGATAAGTGAACCCTTAGTGAAAATTAGGGTATAAATGCCTAAAATTGAACTCTTTCTGTATTTTAAGCCTTTATATTTTATTGGGTAAATGTAAAAACATTTAAAAACATATATAATCATATTTTAGTTATTTCTATCCATTCCCGCCAGTACAACGACTACTTTTTAACTAACATTTAAAATAATATTATTTTATTACTTGTGTGCAACGTATGTTTTCAAAGAAACTCATCGTTGCGTATCGAGTATGCTATCGAACGTAGAAAACCCTTTTTATTAAAATTAATATTTAATTCGTAAATATTAATAAATATGAAAATTCTTTATTCTTAAATTACCCGGGATGTTACATCCTTCCCCCCTTCTGGGAATTGCGTCCTCGCAATTTTATTCACTTATCAAAATAAGTGGGGGTATTTATCTGTCATAGCATTTTTAGATTCCCACGTTGCCTCTTCAATCACATGATTTTTCCACAAAACCTTTACCTGATGAATCACCTTATTCCGTAACACCTGCTCCCTGTGGTCAAGAATCTGGACTGGTTGTTCTTCATAAGATAGTTTCTCCTCCAGCTGAACTACCTCTGGACTCAAAACATGAGATGGATCTGGCATATACTTCCTCAACATTGAAACATGAAAAACATTGTGTACCTGAGGTAACTTGGAGGTAAAGACACTCGGTAAGCAACTGATCCAACTTTCTCTAGAATTTCATATGGTCCAATAATCCTTGGACTCAGCTTTCCTTTCTTACCAAATCTCATCACACTATTCCAAGGAGAAACCTTGAGAAAAACATGATCACCTACCTCGAAAGATAGATCCTTCCTCCGGTTATCCGCATAACTCTTTTGCCTGCTCTGAGCTGTTCTCATGTGCTTCTGAATCAACTGAACATTTTCTGCCATCTCTTCTACCAATTCTGGTCCCATTAGCTTCCTTTCACCAACTTCATCCCAAAATGCTGGAGTTCGACACCGCTTCCCATATAATGCCTCAAATGGTGCAATCTGTATACTGGAATGAAAGCTGTTATTATAAGAAAAAACAACCAAAGAAATATGTTGGTCACAACTTCCCTGATAATCCATCGAACAAGCTCGTAGAATATCCTCAAAGGACCGAATTGTTCGTTATGACTGCCCATCTGATTGAGGATGAAAAGATGTACTAAAATTTAATTCAGTACCCAATGACTTCTAAATGCCTTTCCAAAAGTTAGATGTGAACCTGGGATCACGATCAGATACAATGGAGAGGGGAACTCCATGTATCCTGACAATCTGTTTAAGATACAAACGAGAAAGTTGATCTAGGGAAAAAGTATCTCGTATTGCAAGGAAATGAGCAGATTTAGTCCAGCGATCAACAATAACCGAGATTGTATTATTACCTCAAGATGTCCTCAGTAATCCCACAACAAAGTCCATGGATATGTTTTCCCATTTCCACTCTACCACTGGTAAAGGCTGAAGCATCCCTTTCTGTAACTGCCACTCTGCTTTAACCTACTGAAAAGTCAGACACTTCACAGTAAAATCAGCAATATCTCTTTTCATTCCATCCCACCAGTAATACTCCAGCCGATCTCTGTACATCTCAGTACTACCAGGATGAACTGAAAACGGGGAAATATATGCATCACATAACAACTCATTCTTAAACTGTGAATCACAAGGCACACGTAATCTCTTCCAAAACCTCCAAACACAATCATTATCAATGTTGAATTCAGGAAACATAGCTTTCTGAACCAGCTCTACCTTTTTCTTCAACTCATTGTCTCGCTCTTGTGCTTTCTTGATTCTGTCTGATAGAGAAGATTTCACTGATTCCTGAAACAAAACAGAAGAACATCATGTACCAACAACTTCTAGGCCAAATTTCATCAAATCTTTAACCAAAGGATCACGTTCCAAACACAACATTTCTAATTAAGCATTACTTTTTCGACTCAAAGCATCGGCCACTTTATTTGCTTTTCCCGGATGGTAATGAATTGTACAATCATAATCCTTGATTAATTCCAGCCATCTCCTCTGTCTCATGTTCAATTATTTCTGAGTGAATATATACATTAAACTTTTGTGATCAGTATATATTTCACACTTTACTCCATACAAATGATGCCTCCAAATTTCTAAAGAAAAGACAACAGCAGCTAATTCCAAATCATGTGTAGGGTAATTTACCTCATGAGTTTTTAACTGTCGTGAAGCATAAGCAATTACCTGATCATTCTGCATAAGGACACAGCCAAGTCCCTTCAACGAAGCATCACTGTATATAAAAAACTCACCATTCCTGTAAGGAAGTTCCAAAACTGGAGCATTCACCAATCTTCTCTTCAACTCCTGAAAAAAATCATCACATTCTTTTGTCCCGATGAACTTAACACCCTTACAAGTTAGCTTAGTCATTGGACTAGATAACCGTGGAAAATTTTCAACAAACCATCGGTAGTAACCTGCCAAACCAAGAAAACTACGGATCTCGGTTACATTTGTGGGTCTTGGCCATTCTTCAACAACATTTGTTTTAGTACGATCAACAGTTATGCAATCTTTTGAAACAATGTGACCTAGTAAATAAATTTTTTGTAACCAAAACTCACACTTACTGAATTTTCTATATAGTTTCTTTTCTTTTAAGGATTGTAAGATAACCCTTAAATGACTTTCATGCTCCTCTTTACTTTTAGAAAACACCAAAATTTCATCGATGAAAACAACCACAAACTTATCCAAGAACTCATGTAAAATTCTATTCATAGGTCCATGAATACAGCAGGTGCATTGGATAACCCAAAAAGCATAACTACATATTCATAATGGCGATATCTAGTACGAAACGCAATCTTTGGAACATCTGCTTCTTTTACTTTCAACTGATGGTACCCCAACCTCAAGTCAATCTTTGAAAAATACTGAGCTCCCTGGAGCTGATCAAACAAATCATTGATATGAGGCAAAGGATACTTGTTCTTAATAGTAATATTATTCAAGGCTCTTTAATCAATGCAAAGTCTCATTGATCCATCTTTCTTTTTAACAAACAAGACCGGAGCACCCCATGGTGATTTTCTAGGTCGAATGAAACCTTTATCTAATAACTCTTGGAATTGTTTCTTTAACTCTAAAATTTCAACTTGAGCCATTCGATAAGGGGGTTTTGAAATTGGCTTAGAATCAGGAACTAAGTCAACAGTAAATTCAACTTCCTGATCATGAATAATACCAGGCAACTCATCAGGAAAAACATCAAGATTCTCATTTACCACTGGCACATCATTAATCTGAACAGTTCCTTTATTTTCAACAATATGTGCAAGGTAACATTCATTTCCATCTTTTACTAGTTTCTCAACTTCCTGATATGTTATCAAAATCAAGGGTTCATTCTTGTACACAAACTAAAAATCTTTCTGAAAAGAAACCATTTTAGCTCTGCAGTCAATCTTAGCATGATAAACATAAAGCCAATCCATGCCCAAAATAACATCAAACTCTACTAGAGGAAAAACAATAAGGTTTGCTGGTAGATTCTTTCCACACACAAGGATAGGAAGGTTCTTATAATTCCTTTTTGTCTCAACATTCCCTCCGGGTATTTTTACCATAAGTTCAGGATTCATATCTTGATATGGAATTTCCAATTTACTAGAAAACTTTTCAGAAATGAAAGAGTGTGTAGACCCTGAATCAAACAACACATTGGCATAATCTGAACAAACAAACAGTGTACCTGATACCACTTCATTCGATGGCCCAACATCTGCTGAAGTTGTTGCAAAGGATTTCATCACCCTTTTCTGCTTGTAGTCTGGCTGCATTCCCCCAGTTGAGTTCTTCGTTGGACACTCGTTTGCATAATGACCCATTTCATTACACTTAAAACATCTTACCGTTGGCTTTTCATTGCTTACTTGATCATTTTCCTTACAGTTACGAGCAATATGACCAGACTTAACACACCGAAACCACTTACCAGACTTGGATAAACATTCCCCAGGATGTATTTTACCACACTTCTCACAGGGTGGATATTTGGTTTTCTTACCTCCTTGCTTCTTTGATGAATTCTTCCCCTTTGCCTGCCAACTAGACCTCTTATTCTGTTGTTTGTCATAGAACACCTGATCATCGAAAAACTCCATTTCCACCTTCTCCGCACATCGAACAAGTTTTTCATAACTTTTGAACTCACGAGAAGCTAAATCCCTTCGATACTTTGGCTTTAACCCTGAGTAAAAACGGTTTATTTTAATATCAAGATCCCGTATGAAGTTTGGAGCATACCTTGCCAATCGAGTGAACTTTGCTTCATAAGCAGCCACTGAATCATCATCCTGCCTCAATTCTAGGAACTGTTTTTCCATCCTAAGACGAACCACCTTAGGAAAATATTTCTCAAGAAACATACCTTTGAATTCTTCCCAGTGAAGATCCTCAATCTTATCACTATCCCTGATATTTTTCACCATCGACCACCACTGATCAACTTCACCTTCAAAACGGTAAACAGCAAGACTAACCTTTTGATGTTCTGAACACCCCATGACATCAAGAAACTTCTCCAGTGCTTTAATCCACCCTTCAGCTTGCACAGGGTCAGATGATCCTCTGAATGATGGGGGATGTTTCCTCATGAAATGTTCCACCACTGACATGTTCCTTTGCGGTTGATCTGGCTGATCTCGTGCATTGATACCACCACCATTTATAGCCCGAGTCAATTGTGCCATCACTGCAACAAACTGTTCAGTTCCGATTCCGACCATCTCAGGTTACTGATTTGGAAGGTTGTCTTCCTCCTGATGTCGTCCCAACATAGTTTCTTTGTTTCCTCTGCGGAAAACCATTCTGAACACAGAAATATCTTAGGTGAAGCAACAAGGTAATCCATAAATGCTATATCATTTCAATCATATTATAATTTAACACTTTTCTAACTCCTAAAGTTGTCTAAACCGACCTTTGATACCAACTATATGGCCCCGGCCTTATACCTTACTTAATATTGAATTAAATGAATAATTCACGCTGAGGATCTTTTCAGGTTTAGAGTTTTAGAGAATTAGAACATAACTATTAAATCCCAAAAGATTACAAAGTAGTCACTTCTACTAAGTGTCCATAATGAAAAAAACTCTTAAAAGAAACATGTCTAGTTCCATGTTTTATATAGCATGACATTACCTTGATCCCATCCTTGACCTTATTCCAAATTAAGTCCTGTGAAAAACATTTCAAAAAAACTTGGGGTGAGCATAAAAAGCTCAATAAGGGGTACACAAAGAATGAAAACTGTTAGTTTTTCAAACATCAAGTAAACCATGTATACTTTATCAAAGTAATACCTTCACCTTCATGAAGTAGTAAAAACTCTTCACTGAATAAAGTATCATTACTTACCTTTTTGTAACCAAAGGATTACCATAAAACCCATATAAAGAACACATAACATATATAAAGGTAACTTGGGACATACACATACTTATGTGGAATAACTATACGGTCGACTTCCACACATATCACTTAATGGAATAGTCGTACGACCAATTTCCATACATACTTAATGGAATATCCATATGGCCAACTTTGATACCCAATGCATTGGAGGTTATAACGTTACCACCCGTCCTGGTATTCAACGCACCACCCGTTATATGGTTTATCATGTAACCACCTGTCAAATGTCCAAGTACCAATATAAAATCATAAAACATAAAACCAATATAAAGGAATGATAACATTTCCAAATTTCAATCACAATATATCATAATAGAATCCTTTATCAAAACCATTTTCAATACCAAAATACATAAAAGAGTATATAGTATTTATTTCATTTTAAAAACATAATGGCTTATCGAGGAAGCCAAAGACCCAATAATACTCGCGGCGGCGGAAAAGGTCGTTGTCACCGCGTACGTTAAAAAACATTCCTTTTGCATAAAAGTAAAAGTCAATGGGGTTTATACACCGTATAAAAAAGTTGTGTATAAAACGGAATATACCTCAATGAAAGGAGATTGAGACGAAGTCCCTTACCTCGGGTCCGACTTGACTCGATCGTTCTTTAACATCCTGAATAATAAACTTGAGTTAATTTATACTTGATGAAGAACCTTTTTAAAGTTCATTATTCCTTTTATATCACTTATTTCCATGTTATAAACATTATGTAACCATTTAAGTTAATAATGTTTGTTTTGTCAATATTTGGTTCTTAAGTCGAAAGTGGACTTCTTATAATTACATGTTGTTCATGTGGTCAAAGGTTCTTTGTATCCAGAATGACATTCCTGATTTGGATATCATATATATCATATATATCCAGCATATACATGTATTTATAATATTACATAATCATTTAGAGTTATGAAATGAAATGCACCGTTCATGGAGAGGGTAAGCCATACGTACGCATGAACGCTACTTTCATTTCTATTTCGTATTTTATAGAATGGAATCATAATGATATAAGAGTATATTATAATTCCAGTATAATAACATATATAAAATCATTAACTTTATCCTTTACACATCCCACATATGGTATTAACGAATCAAATCACCTTCAGGGGCGGTAGTCCGCAGTTCCTAAAAAGAAGATACCGTGTTTAACCATAATGGAAACAATAATGGTACGCCATAAATGAAAAATACAGAAGCATAAGGAAGAATAAACATATTATATATCATATATAAAAATAGTTACATCATAATGGCCACCTTTTAAGGTGTTAAATGGGTATTGAACAATCATCGTTTCGGGAGGCAGAATTTCGCCATCCACAGAAACCGTATGTTCTTTAACCATTTGATGTAGTTGTGTGAGAGTGTAGCTAGAATAAATATTATAAAAACATAATAGTATATTGAAGATACTGGTGTTGTTACAAAAGAAGTAAATAAAAAGAGTTTAGGGGGTTGGAGAAGCAAAATAAAACAAATGAACAAGAGAGAATGAATTACCTTTAAAAGTGAAACTCCTTTTGATTTGAGCCTAAAGGCTTCCTTTGAAAGGATTCTGCCCAAAGTGATTCCTCTAGGATGAGGAGAGGGATGAGGAGAGAGTAAATGGGCAGGGTATGGCCGATCCAAAGGCTTTAGGAGTGTGTGAAATGAGGTAGAGGTGGGGGCCTTTTATAAGAGGAGAGGAGGGGCACTTTTGGAAATCATGAAACTATTATATTATTTTCAAAAGTGTTTAGAATTTATAATGTCCCACATTGATATATTTAGAATATAAGATTCTAAGGCTTCAAAATATTTCCATCCAATAGGTTTTGGACATGTGTAGGTTTTAGATATTACATTATCTTTCCATTTTATTTAAATCGTTAAATAATGAAGTCATCTCTGCATCATCATGATGTCATAAATAATTTAATTTATTTAAAGTCTAAAAATTATAAAAAAATACTATGATGTAGGAAATCGTTTTAGATTTCCAATGACTATTTATAATCAAAAATCTTATCTTTATAACCACATGTAAAAATTGTTTTCATAAAACATATTATGTTTGTGTCATTTTTACTTTTACATTAAATAAAAAGTGATTTTTGTCATTTCCCAACCAAAGTGGCTCCATGGGGTCCCTAATTTGACCCATGGAATGTCTTGGTCGTCCATGACACATCCAATGAGGGTAGGACATGTGTCAAGCTCATCTCATATTATTAAAACATTATTTTTACCTTAAACTACACTAATTACCACTAATCGCGATTAAAAACTTAATAAGTAACTATTCACCAAAAAATTATTTTAATCTCATTGAACCACGTTTTACTTATTAATGACAACCATGTATGTTAGATTGTTGAAAATAAAAACACAATGATGGAAAAATTTCATTTCAACGGAAAATCAGTTTTTATAAGTACCACTTAGTGGTTTCACTATTCATCAAAAATTGAGGTTTTTCAGAAAATTACCAAAAATTCACCCTAAGCTATATTTGATATTACGAATTAAAAAATGAGGTCTATTTTACAAAATTAAAAACATATAAGTCACATTAATTAATTTAATAATTAATTCCCACTGTCAGAGCAAATAGCGTGTTTTTATGAAACAATATGTATCAAAAGATTGACACTAGTTTATATCTGATTTCAAAGTGAAATTAATTCCAACGACCACTGTTGGATTTAATGGTAAAAATATTTTCTAATTTAACTTTAAAACCAATTCAAAAGATAATCTAGTCATATAAATAAATTAGATTAAAAAGAGGTTTTGAATTAAAATACAACATTTTACACTATTCATTAAAAAAATGAACTTTATCGGAAAGGTACCAAAAATTTACACAAAGAAAATCTTGATGTCCTGATTCTAAAGAAGAGTTATTTTTAGTCCAATAGAATTTATAAGATTGGTAAAAACTATATTTAATGATGGTTCGCCGTCAAAAGGTGATAAGTGAACCCTTAGTGAAAATTAGGGTATAAATGCCTAAAATTGAACTCTTTCCGTATTTTAAGCCTTTATCTTTTATTGGGTAAATGTAAAAACATTAAAAAAAATATATAATCATATTTTAGTTATTTCTATCCATTCTCGCCAGTACAACGACTACTTGTTAACTAACATTTAAAATAATATTATTTTATTACTTGGGTGCAACGTAAGTTTTCAAAGAAACTCATCGTTGTGTATCGAGTATGCTATCGAACGTAGAAACCCCTTTTAATTAAAATTAATATTTAATTCATAAATATTAATAAACATGAAAATTATTTATTCTTTAATTACTTGGGATGTTACAAAATAGGTATTTTTAGATACAAAGGAACCTATACCGATGGAATAGTAAGTTGAGAATTAGAATAGTAATATGATCATTAGGAATAGTAACCCTTCCAATAGAATTGAAACATACTCAACTAATGTATTGATAAAATTTAGGTATCTTATAAATGAAAATAATATATATTAATATCTTTGAATACATAATTAAATGTTTTAAAAAAAATAAATTAAATGTTGGTATATTTTTAATACATGAATATTTATCTACAATTTTATAATTTATATTATGATTTAAAAGAAAAATTTTATCCTAACATAGATTCATCTTTTATGGTATTATAATTATAATAAAATTTTATGATTCCTTAATTAATTTTTAAAATGTCATAAAATCTGTTAAAACATTAAATTTGGTATTTTTTGAATAAATTATTATTTTAGTAAAAAAACTAAATTTCTTTTATTTAGAAAATCAATGTTATGAAATAGATTCAGTTCATAAAATTATCACATTGAAATTTTCCAAGGGTTATTTCTAATAATTTTCAAAATTTAACCAATTTTTTTATAAATCCTAAAAATATAGTTTTTATGTAACTTTTGAAACATAAAATACATCATTCATAATATATTAGGTACATAATTATTTATATAAATTAATATTTAGATATTTTATATTTAATTTTAAATATGATTCACTAAAATAAAATAATCTCAATTTCAAAACTTAAAATGTATTTTCTAAAATAAAAAGTCAAATTTGATTCATTAAAATAACAATTTTTCATTTTCTACACTTTCTTTTATAATTAACAAATGAATTAGAATTATAAAGCTGTTATAAAGTCTTAAACATGAAATATTATATTAATATATGGTTCATATTTTAAACAAGTAACTATTAAAAGATTCACCTTTGATATGATATCTTCTTTAATATTTTACTTTAAAAATATCCATCTAGTTAAATATAAATGACCCCTTTCCATTCCCTTTGAAAACTAGTCATATCACCCTTTACAATTACAAATATCTACCCAAATCCTCATAATTATTCCTCTTTGAATATCTAGAGAAATTCTTGATTCATCCAACTCCAATATTAGTGGGATTAATAGTGTCATACAAGAGAAGCCACACCGAGGAAAGAGTAATACTCCATTAACTCTTCCCTATTTTTATATTATCATTCTTCTTTTTCCCAAGTCCATTCAAAAAAATATAAAATAAAATATCATATTTAGTATTTTAAATTTATATTAATGGTATTAACCTATTTCAAGTTTTATATTTATGAAATTTATATGATTTTACTCTTTTTACCACTCTTTTTACAATGTCCCATTAATGCTCTATTATCCACATGTAAGGACATTTCCAAGAAAATGGTTATAGCCACATTCGTGGAAGGATAGTATTAATTATATATATTGTATAAATATCTAACTAAATTTATTTTATGATTATGAAGTTAATTATACTTTTCTGTGAATGATTTTGAAGGAAAATTGAGAAATCAAAGTAAAACACAATTGTTTTAGAAAAAAAAGATATAAAAACACATCAATTTATTCAACAAAGATTAAGAAATATAATACAGTTATTAAAATTGATAAATATTTGTATAAATGTATACAATTCAATTTTTTAACAAATATTTAGTAAAATATTTTTATTATTTTGGAGGCATAAAATATAAAAAATAATGTGGGAAATAAGGTAAGGGAATTCTCAAACCCAACTCCATTTCCTTGGGGTTTCAACATTTCACAGAAATTTTAATATGGATATTCCTTTAATGTGACTGAACTATAATTTAATTATTCATCCCTTTTCATTTTTAGGATATACAAATTTTTTACTTGAGTTTATTATAGGAAAAATTATTTCCCAAAAGAACTCTTCCTTTTAAAAATTGATCTTTTACTTATCTTGAAATTGATTCATTCCATTCTTAAAGAAAGATGAATATTATAAAAAATAGTTTCTTACCTTTTTATATTTGTAACCCAGATTTTTATTCATGAATAAAATAATTATGAAACCCATTCCTTTCCATGGGTTATTTTATGGCTAATATATTTATACATTCTATATGGCTTGAATGATTATGTAAATTTTATTATTTGAGGGTTGGGCCCTGAATTATATACCCCTCTAATTCATTGTGTAATGTGATGTATCACATGAGATAATATGAAATATAGGTGAAAATGTTTCAAGATTTTTTCAAAATGATGATGTTATGATTATGTACATATGCTTTGTGTGAACATGATGCTTTCATTATTCCCCTTTTATTTTTGGTTTTCACTACTATGACATAATATGATTTTTGTGAAAATAATGATTTCTTTGCTCTCAAAATTGTGTGGTTTTGACCACTATGACATGATATGTTTTTTGTGAACATGATGCTTTATTTTTTTCCCAACGATTTGTGGTTTTGACCTCAATGAAATGATATGTTTTCTGTGAACATAATGATTGATTTGTTCCCAACATTGTGATGTTTTGAACACTATGTTTTTTTGTGGTTTCCACATTCCATGCTTTTATATAATGACTCCTCTCATTATTGTGATGATGATACTATGCTTCTGATATGATTGTGATGATTACGATCACCAATAATATATTTTTTCTTGCCCTTATTGATCCCCTTACTTGGATTTTATGTCATCCTTTTATTTGATGTATATATTCAAGTGATTACTTGTAATAAGAAGATTTTTAAGTATACTATGTAGAGAAGGGATAAGTAATTAAATATTTTTTATTTGTTATTATATAAAAGTTATATTTCGTCCTAATTTTTACATGACATTATGCCTTTCGATCACATTTTTGTAACACTATATTGTGTTTTATATTTAAAATGATGTAATAGTTACATAACAAACTTTAGGGCCTCTAATATAATCATTTTATATTATGCTAAAAACATAGACCCATATATTTCATACATAGATATTACATCTAATTAAATTCATACTAATTTAATTTTACATAAACACACTTGATAACAATAAAGGTTTATTGTTTTGGAAT
This sequence comes from Viscum album, assembly GCA_963277665.1. Lineage (NCBI taxonomy): Eukaryota > Viridiplantae > Streptophyta > Magnoliopsida > Santalales > Viscaceae > Viscum > Viscum album. Next base: position 551,083,063 of record OY728158.1, read on the forward strand.
TTTTAGTACAAAAACTAGTTCATAAGTGAACCACATTATCTCCCACTATGTTATTCATAATTATCACCATCCATTTACATACCATACATAATACATTTCTTCAAAACATTGGGAAAAGATACATAGGAAAGGGTGAGCTCATATGCTCAGTAAAGATAAAAAAAGAGATGTGAATTTAACATGACCATAAGGGTATGATAACAAGTGGATAACAATTGACCAAAATAGACTTCATATAAATTATCATAAACATTAGTCATAAAATAAATATTTTTTATTTCATAATATATGAATAATAAGTAAAACAATTATATTAATTCTTGAGAACATAACATAAACATAGTAATTTTATAAAAACATATTCTCATGACATTGTAAACATGTATAAATAGACATAACTTCACAAATTAGGTTTTTTTCATGAACTCACTTCCTTACATAATCTTATGTACATGAAAAACAGTTATGTGATTAATCTTAAAGACATGAAAATCGAGTCCTTGTATCAAATTGTGAGCGTGAAATCAGGTTCACTCATAACATAATTAACATATGAGTTATCTATGTTTTCCTAATTCATTGGAGATATGTAATGTGATAAACCATCCTAATTTCATAACATAACCAATCATCCTTGTTTATAACAAAAGAATCTTAATTGGTTATATTTTATCTATCATTTTTGGTTATGAAGTAATGACCACCATTCATTTATAATAGAACTAGCTATCACATAATAAAAACCATATATATCGATTCCACAAAATTATAAAATTATAATCATGTTATCATGTCATGATACATTCATGGGAAACTATGCATTATAAACATTTCACCAATTCAACATAGAATAAACCAAGAAAATAAATGGGTTTCATTAACATGTTATCAATTCATCATAGCAAAATCCAATAAAATAATTGGGTTTAATAAACATAAAACATATCATTATAGAATAAGGATTATACCATTGGATAATATCTCTATAAATGATTATGTAACATCATAGGATTTCATTATATATAGAAAACACTTTTTAATGATCACGTAGAACATTATTTGTGTAAATTATCCTTTGTATTTATAAAACACTTACTGAAAATGTAAAAATTCTCCCATCGAATAATGAAATTTATTATTTTAGAATAACCTTGTAAACATGTAAGGTAATATTTAAATCATTTATAAGTAATTATATCAAAAAAATATTGTTCTTGTTATATACATTAAAATAAATATTCCATTCATATTTTTTGTATAAATTCAAAAGAACCCCATTTGAAAAATGAATAGATTATCTCTTTTAAAAAATATTTATAAAGTTAAAAATATGTAAAAATTTATTGAAAAATTCATTTTCTAATAGTATTAAATTACATTAAATAATTTTTTAAAAATATTTGATTTGAAAAAAGAAGGATTTTCCACCAAAGAGGGAAATAATGTTCATTTTTCTTAAAAACATTATTTTTTTATCATTAATTATTAAAGTGGGAATATGAATGTAAATGATTTATTTTCGACAAATTTACATATGAGAATATAATTAATTATTTTTTTGATATATAAATGATAATATTTCTAGAATATAAGAATAATCATAATCTTTGATGATATAGAATGATATTGTAACATAAATACCTTACTACATTGGTACCTTTTTAATCATAAGAACCAAAAGGGAATTAAGAATAACTATATATTTATATCTGATAATATTCACTAGAATAATCATAAAATATTTTCTTGATTAATATTTATAATAAAATAATGAAAAAATCGTTCAATATTGCATGTGTCTTACAGAAATAAATGTGAGACGAAAATACCATACCATATTTCTTGACTACCATTATTCATGTTCAAGAATCCTATATAATAAATATAAGTATATTATAAATCCATTCCAGAACCCAGATCATATATATCATAATATATATGATTTAATTTGAACCATTTCTCACCCAATTATAACTAATTCATCATTAAAATCACTATTTTAGGTGACAACTGCTTCATTTTTCAAGTACATTTTCGTTATTAGTTTATTTCCTTACACATTGATTATAGTTCCATTATATATATAATTTAATAATTATATAAAAAAATATAAATTAATTATATGAGAATTTAGATTCATCAAATAATGTTATATATAAATAAATGAATTGCACTGTTCATGGAGATGGTAAGTCGTGTGTACTCATAAACTCTGCTTCAATTATCTCAAAATATAGAAAAAAATATATATTAATTCAAAAGTATTGAATAATTATTATATCATATATATAATATATATTAATTAAATCTATCCTTGTTACCATTAATATCATAATTAACTAAAAAACTTATAACATCATTTCATGGAGGGAGTAGTCCACTTGTACACAAGAAAGCTATAGTCATTTTCAAATAGATATGAAACAAAAAATGTAAGATGTGATATTATAATTAAAATTGAATAGTTATGTCATAAATATGATATATATATATATATATATTAAATCCGTTAGTATACACATTCATGAGAGGTTATGATGGAAAATGAATTATATCAGTTCACGACATGGTAGTTCTCCATAGCCTTGATCGATGCTTTCTTTTTTTTATAGTAGAGTAATATATGTATATATGTTATTTCGTTCAAATAATAAAATCTTTGTATTTGGCAGATACATATGATATTATATCATCATATTATAATATGTTTTATGGAGTTTCAATAATAAATAATGAAAATATGCTCCGTTAAGAAAGAAAACACTTCTTCAGAAAACATATTTAGGTTACAAAAAAATGTTTTTTAGAAGTGTTTTTATTAAATATATGTTTTATTGGAATTTTTTAGGTTAGTAATGAATATATTTGGTCGGGATATTTCTTAACCACATGGCTTTGGAAGTGTAAAGATGAGAAAAGAGGGGGTTCTATTTTATAAGCGGGGGGAAGAAAAACATGAATTTTTTAAAAGGAAAAAGTTATAGCCACGTTTTTTGTATTACAAAAGAATTTCAAATGAATTATTATCCAAAATCATATGATATAATTTCAGAAATATTTCCTTTAAATAGGTTTTTTACATGATTTTTTTTCATTTTACTCCTTATCATTATAGTTTAACCCATGTTAAACCTGTTTTAATGTTAATCTCCATAATTAATTTTTACGGTCTTTTCTATTAATTATACTGAAATAATAATTTTAAAATATTGTAAAATATTAATTTTAATTTTTAAAAATATGGAACCCATTTTACAAAATTCAATTTATAGAGGTGTTTGAATTTAAATAAATATTAAACTTGAAAACAGTATAAAAAGTGTTTTCAAAAGAAATGTAATTCAAAGGTATAAAATGTTTTTATACAAAAATTAAAAACAAAATTAATTCATATAAACAATATTGGATAAATAATAGTATAATTGAACTAATGTTACATTTGAACCATATTAAGAAAATATTTATCTTTGTGAATTATTTAAATAAATACAAATTTTTTTAGAAAATAGTATTTTTCACTATACATGAAAAAAGTAATCAATTAAAAAATTTATAAATATTTAAACATATTATAATACTGAAATTTGGATTGAAAAATTATAATAATTAAAAATTAAATCATCTTTTGAGGAAAAATTTATTTTTGATGTAATGACTTTACCAAAATTTATGTACTAATTTATCAATATATTTTCTTTATTTCTTACCATTTTATATTATTTTCAAAATGTGGTTATTCTGATTCATAAAATTTAATGACTAGGTTATCAAATTCATGTTTAAATATAAATATACATATTATTTTAAAAAAAATAACTCGTTGTTGAGAGTAATGAAAATATCAATAAAAATAAATTTATTTTAAAATAATGTTTCATAAAATGTCGGAGTTTTATAATGCATACCTACCTATTTCTCATAGTGGATGATTAAAAAAACCTTTTTAACATAATTATATCTATATATAAAACCAATTAACTATTTCATTAGTGTGATTTATATTTCAAAATCCTCTGAATTACATAATGAAAACCTTTCATATGTGTTCCACAATATTGTAAATAAATCATCATATTATAATAGCATATCTCAAGAAAAAAAGGAATTTCAATAAAAACTCAATAATAAAATAATTAATAATAATTATATATAATAAATATAGAATCATTGGATCACATCCCCAATAATGTATAGAAATACTTAAAGGATGTTGATAAAGATGAAAAATATCATTAAATTAACATAAAAAGAATAATTTTTTAAAAAATTGATAATTTTCGTTTTTGTATAACATTATAATTACTAATTACAATAATATTGATGAATTCACTTATTAATTATATCCAAGTAAACATTTAATTTAATACTAAAAAAATTATGATCATTATAGTAGAAAAATCTATTTCTGTCGTATGTGTTAAAAGAAAACATTATATTCATAATTTTGTAATATGTAAAAAATGTAAATTTTGGAAAACATATTGAAATATTCTTTATTAAATTTTTTTTAAAAAAAATAAAATCCTAGTTAAATATAATATTTTAATAAATTTCATGTATTTTTAATAAAATTCATAAAAATTATTAATGTTCTTGGACATGGAATAAAATATTCATTGGCCAAAGAGAATTTATGGTCATCTTTTCCTGAAAATTATTTTCTCCTTCATATTATGTACAAAAGTGAGAAACTTTTACTAATAAAATATCATTTTTTGTAAAAAAATTAGAGAAGAACAAAACATATTTTCATTAAAGTATATCATCTATAAAATTTCTTCCAAGAAGTTTTTTTTAGAAAATCCATAAAAATGAGATTGTAACAGAGACCCTAACCTCAAGACCAACTTTCTTTTTATGCACTAAAACATCCTATACTATATGTTTTGTATTATTATAAGTAGAATACATAACCATACTTATACTAATAATATCGAATATAATCCAATTTTAATATCTAAAGACCCACTCATTAATAATTAATTATTAAATTCATCATTTTCAGGTGTTAACTCTTGTTTTTTTAAGTATGTATTAATTTGATAGTTTTAGTCCATTCATAAATTCCATTATTACTATATATATAATTCTTTTCAAGTTAATAATAACATATATATTCTTTATATATATATATATTTACAACCATATATAAATAATTTTGATAGAAAAATGAATTTCATTGTTCATAGGGATGGTAATATGTACATACTCATAGACATTGCTTTCATTTTCAAAACAAAAACAAAAAATAATGATAAAATTATATTATAATTTATAAATAATAATTATATAATACAAATAATATATATATTCACTATAAAAATAATAAAAACTTCCATGTGGGGCTATGATGGAAAATGAGTAATTTCTCTACATGGAAGTAGTAGTTTATACATGTGTATGATACATACTTCGATTTCTCATTTGAATGAAAGGAGTGGAAATTTTTTATTTCATCAATGTAATATTTTCTATGTTTATTTGTTATATTGGATTCATACTTTTATAATATATACCACAAGTTATGAAATTCAAGAAGAAGAAATAAAGTTTAAAGATGTCAGTTCATAATTATAACTTTTCTTTGAAATAAGAAATTTTTATAAAACCATATTCTTTAAATTCATGGTATTAAGAGTATGTTGTGAGATATAAGATTATTTGAAGGATTATTTGAAAATATTTATGTCGATAATGGTTGATATAATTGGACTGAGATGTCACAACCCATCCTCAGGGCCTGTGTCGTGACTACCCCAAGCCTACCTTCCATAGGCCAGGGGCAGGCGACTAGCACCAAATGCGTAAATCCCAAAAGAAGGGAAGGCATCGCCTTTATGAAGTAACATACACAACAGAGTACTTAAGCAAAGTAAACACTAAGTAAAACTAAGTATAAGGTAAGTGCTGAAAAAGTAAATGGGCCAGTATACAAACCCAACTGAAAGTACAGAACAACCAAAAGGAAAGTACAACAGCAGTACGTAAAACATCAACACCAAGTTGTCCTCTGAAAATCCCACCTGAAGGGTGAGTACAGATAGTCTCCTCAACTCCTTGGGTACGACTGTCTGCGATGTATACGTTCCGCCAAGTGGTCCACCTCCGGGTACCGTCCAGCTCTACAAGCCTCCACCTCGATCAGTGTTATCTGTCTTCTGCATCCAATACAATGTAGTGTAGGCACAACTTTTGTAGGGGTGAGTATACAATACTCAGTAGGGACCCTGAGACCCCCGAAGGTCTCTCAGAATCCATGAAGGATAAACCACAAAGGAAAGATACAATCACAAAGTATCAAAAACACTACTTCGGTATTTTCACATAAATATACATAAGTCATCAGTTACAGTTTGTCTCCAACTCTTGTGCCCATGAACCATCCATTCCACAAAGGAAAGCACAACTCAGTCCACAAAGGATAACACAACTCAGTCCACACAAGAACAACACAACCCAGTCCACACAAGAAAGAAATTCAATTACATCGATGATAATGATTGATGTTAAGACTCATCTCACATAGGTATACACTTTGTAAGGTGATAGAGATGATCATATGTTGCCACTGATTCATCTAAGTTGTCGGACCCACATAGGATACAAGACCAGCTAAACTGTCGGACCGACATAGGATACAAGACCAGCTACTCTACCGGACCCACATAGGATACAGTTACAGGGGTCAATACTATCGGACCCACATAGGATACAAGAACAATAGTCATCGTCGTCGAACCCACGATGGATTCCAGTACGGTAGTCGTCCTTGTCGAACCCATGGAGGATTCTAGTACAGAAGTCGATGCAGTCGCATCCATCTCTAGGATTCCCGCACACAACATGTTCAATTCCAGGAGGGTCTACTCCTCGATAAAACGAGTTGATACATCATCTATCATGAAGTCCAGAGTTGATGTATCACAATGTTTCATCTTGTAAAAATAAACTCAATACGAAAGTTGGTGCGTCAGTCGGATGCCTGGTCTAAGAGTTATTGGCTTTTCCATTCTAGGCGCCCGGTTGGTTTTTAAGCTAAAACAACCCAACCACACTCCAGTTGTGTCCAAAACTCAAGAGGAGTAATCCAAATGGACCGTCTCAACAAAAGCATCCCAACTCAATTGACAGCACGTCAATCGGACGTTCGGTCCTTAAGTTATAAGTGTTTCTGCTCCAAGGGCCCGGTTGGTTTTGGTTTCAAACCTACCTGAACATACACAAACATTTCTGAAACCTCGAGTCTAATATACTAAAAGGACTGTGTCAATCCAAGGATTCCTATGCAACTGACTGTGTGTCGATCGGAGGTCCATAGCTCATGTTATGGTAATTGAATGAAAATGGTCTGAAGTGGGGGGTCTGGGCCCGGCCTGACCCGGCCCACCCCCCCTGGGTCGGCCCGAACCGGGTCGACCCAACCCGGTTCCAGGTCCAGCCCAGTAGGGAGCGGCCCGGCCCGGTTGGGTATAGCCCTGCCCGGTCCGGGCGACCCGCCCTGGCCCGGCCAGGGGGTTACGCTGGCTTAGCCTACGGGCCGAGCATGGGGGACGCGGTCCCCCCATTGCACATCGCGGACGCAGTGACCTACGCCGCATCTCCTAGGATCCCGCGCGGCCACGGGATCTAGCTTCTTGCCTCTGCGGCTTCAGCTGCGACGGGATCCTGCCGGCGGCGCGCCAAGGCGCTGCCCCCTCAGGGTGGCCAGCCGGTGTCAGCCGCTGTCTTTGGCCGAGAGAGATTTCTGCGGGCCACCAGAGTCATTCCAGTGGCCCGTTCTTGCTCCCGACTGCGGCTACAGTCGTCTCGGGACCGGAAGATTACCATGAAGGCCTACAATCGGCATTCTGGTCCCATTTCGTCGTCTCCAAGAATTCCGTGCATCAAGAACAAACTAGCGGTGGGTTCGGACTTGTTCGTTAGTCCCCACCCACCGCATTAGTGGTTCAAACATTACCAACAAATTATATGCCATGTCAGGGATATAAAACCACATAAGGAAAAATTATTCAAGTTCCCCTACCTCAAAAAGGAATGCGATTGACAGTGTCATGGGGAAGAGAATCATAGGTGTCATCGGGGCACGATGAGGAGGAAGTGGTATCTCCTCTCTTATTGTGGAGAAGGGTAAGGTGGCGTGTCATTGATCTCTGAGGAACTGGCATTCTTTGTCGTTCTTCGTCAGGGTATGGCGTTCTTCGTCGTTCTTCATTGGAGGCTGGCATTCCTCGTCACACAACGAAGTTCTACTCCTTAATAAAATAATAAGTTCCACCAATTATTCTCTTATTGACGCAAGTAATATCTCCCAAAATAACTCACCAAATTAAATAAAATGTGATGACAATAAAGTAAGGAAGTGAGGGAGAAGGTTCCCCATTATTGAACTCATTGGCGGTTAAATAAAAAAGAGGAAAGAGGAAGGTTCCTCATTAAATTATGGGTTGGAATAATTTAATAGAGAGATTGGAATTTAATAGAAGTTTTCCAAATTAATGATGGGATACTAAAGATATTAGAGGGGGAAAAGGTGGGGCTTGTGTGGGCCCCACTTCTCTAACCTTCTTTAGAAATAAAAAAAATTGTTCTGACAAATTTTTATTTACTTCTTAAATAACCCACCAAAAATTATATTCTACTTCTTTGCGAACGTAACTACCGTAAGGGTACCCTTTAAGAATTACCAGTGATGCGAGTTCATTATTTCCCTCAGATTTTAATTCTGAGCACCGATTCAAAAGTTAGAAAAACCCGCTCGTTCGTTCACTGAACGTACCCAAGCTAAACTTAAAAAATTGATTCTGGGCATACCGGGCCTCGGAATCAAGCACCGCCAGAAGCCACAAACTCATAAAATTCCAAATTATATAAAAAAATTCATTGAAATTTCCAGGTCTTTACATTACTCCCATCTCAGGGCTTTACGTCCCTGTAAAGCTACAACATATACTAGGGAAACAAATGAGGGTACTGAGCATGCATCTGAGCCCCCCGCTCCCATGGTCTTTACTGGAGGTTACCGTGTTGCTAATTAATGCGCACCAGAGGTATCAACCATCCATGTATGACCCGCTCCTGTCGATGCTCGATCTCCACTGGGACCTCCACAAAAGTCGCCCCATAATAGATGTCCAGCTCCCTGTAGTCGATGATATGTGTTGTGTCATGCATGTATCTCTACATCTGAGATACATGGAAGACGTCGTGAACCCGGTGGAACTGAGGTGGAAGGGCCAAGTGGTTAGCCACCTCGCCTACCCTGCTGAGGATCTAGAATGGTCCAATGAAGTGCGGAGATAACTTGACACCCTGGACAAATCTCTGTAATCCACGTCAAGGTGAGACCCATAAGAAGATGTGGTCGCCATCCTAGAACTCTAGTGGTCTCCGCCTACTATCTATATAAGACTTATGTCTGCTCTGGGTAGTCCTCATCTGCTCTGGGATGATCTGTACCCTCTCTTCCATATCCTGAAACATCTCTGGTCCTACAAGTGCTGACTCCCCTGGGTCAGTCCAGCACAGAGGCGATTTGTAAGGTCAGTCGTACAGTGCCTCGTAAGGTGACATCCCAATGGTGGAGTGGTAGTTGTTGTTGTACGCAAACTCTACCAATGGTAGGTTATCATCCTAGCTATGAACAATGTCAATGACACATGCACGGAGCATGTCCTCGAGTGTCTGAATGGTCCTCTCCGTCTTGTCATCTGTCTGAGGGTGAAAATCAATGCTCAGGCGTAGCTACGTCCCGAAAGCCTCTTGTAACCCCTTCCAAATCCAGGAAGTAAAGCGAGCATCTCGATCGGAGAGGATATATAATGGAACACCATGAAGCTGTATGATCTCATGAATGTAGAGACATCCCAAGCTCTCTAGTGAGCCCTATTCTCTGATCGGTAGGATGTGGGATGACCTGGTGAGTCGGTCTACAATCACACAGATGGTGTCGTGTCCTCTGGAAGTACGTGGAATCCTCGTCATGAAATCCATGGATATCCCATCCCACTTCCACCCCGGGACCTCTATGGGTTGTACTAAGCCTACTGGTACCTGGTGCTCTGCCTTCACTTGCTGACAAGTGAGGCATCGAGAAACGAACTCTGCCTCAACCTTCTTCATACCTGTCCACCAGTACTGTCGTCTGAGGTCCTAATACATCTTCGCTGCTCCAGGATGTACTATTAAATGGGAAGTGTGGAACTCCCTCAGCACATCCTCCTGTAGTGAAACTGGTACCATGGTATGTCCCCTGAAGAGGATGACGTGCTCCCCTCCTTCAGAAAATCCATCGGGTTATAGCCCTAAGGATATCTGAGCACGTTGCACCTCACAGTCAATGTCCCCATGTTGTGCCTCTCTGACCCACTGAATAAGTGGAGTAGGGACTGTGAGGGATTGTAGATAGGATACCCCATCCCTATCCATGAAGGATATCTATAAAGTGGCTAAATGCTCTGTCGCCTCTCCAAGTAGCTGAATGACCGATCTCCGGCTAAGAGCATGAGCCACAACATTCCCCTTCCTATGAGTATAGACAATCTCAAAGTCATAATCCTGGTGGAACTTGATCCATCGCCATTGTCTAAGGGTCAGGTCCTTATGTGAGAAAATGTACATGAGACTCTGGTGGTCAGAGTAGACTGTAAAGCGCTCTCCCATCAGATAGTGTCGCCACATCTTCAGGGCGAAGACCACTACTTCTAACTCCAGGTCATGGGTATCGTAGTTCTACTTGTGCTACCTCAACTACTGTGATCCATAATCGATCACTGCTCGCTCTTGCATCAGGACACACCCGAGTCTGGTCCCTGATGTGTCATAGTAAACTACATACCCTACGCCCTCCTCTGGTAGCCTCAAGATGGGCACACTAGTCAATCTCTGCCTCAGCTCCTGGAATCTCTACTGACCTCTTTCTGACCACACGAAGGGTTTACCCTTCTTCGTCAATGCTGAAAGTGGTGATGCAACTCTGGAGAAGTCTATCACAAATCTCTAATACTACTCAGCCAGACCATGGAAACTCTGCACCTCCGTCACGCTCCTGGGTGGATCTCATGCAAGTACCGCCGAGACCTTCATGGGATCTACTGCAACTCCCGCCTATGAGATGATGTGCCCCAAGAAGTGTACCTCTCGAATCTAGAACTACCACATCAAGAGCTTACCATAAAGTTGGTGCTCTCAGACTGTATCCAGTACAATCTGTAGGTTATAGGCGTGCTCCTCCTCGGTCATCGAGTAAATCAATATGTCGTCAATGAAGACTACGACAAACCGATCGAGGTAGGGCTGTAAGATCCTATTCATGAGACTCATGATCACTGCTGGAGCGTTGGTCACACCAATGGTCATGACCATGAACTCATAGTGGCCATACCGACACCTGAATGTTGTCTACCGCACAACCTCATCTCGAACTCTGAGCTGATGATAGCCTTACCGGAGGTCTATCTTCGAAAACCATCGTGCTCCCTTGATGTGATCAAAGAGGTCGTCAATCCTCGGAAGCATATACTAGTTTCTCACGGTCACCTAGTTCAGGCGATGGTAATCGACACATAGTCGCAAGCTCCCATACGCCTTCTTGGAAAATAGAATCGGAGAATCCCAAGGTGAAACACTGGGTCGGATGAATCTTTTCCCTTGTAAGTCCTCCAGTTGCACCCGCAACTCACGAAGCTCGGCATGAGCCATCCGATACGCTGGGGTGGATATCGGTGATGTCCCGGGGTACAGGTCTATATATAAATCTACCTCCCTGCGAGGAGGTAGTCATGGAACATCATCAGGAAAAACATCCACATACTGATCCACCACAACAAGAAAACCTGGAATCCGCACGTCAACAGCTCCGAGGATGAGACTAGCCAACTGATTTGTGATCGGCTTCACTCTCCTCTGCGTGAGTCCATCCTGTGCTGCAAAGGTTCCCTTCTTGCCGGTGAAGGTGAACCTGGTCCCATCCAGGTGGACACACCACAACTTGTGCCTAATACAGTTGATCTGAGCATGGACAGTAGATAACCAGTCCATACCCAAGATGACATTGTAATGCCTCGACGCCGCTACAAGAAGATCTCAGCCTAAGCTCTCACCTCCTAGTGTAATATCACACTACCGGCACCGGTGCGTAATCATCGAGTCTACTCCCGTAGGAGTCTCTACCATCAAGGATCGAGCCAACGGCTCCGTTAGAATCTCTGAGTTCCGAACAAGGGCAGCGGCAATAAAATAATGACTCGCACCTGTGTCTATAAGAACTGCAGCAAGGGTGGAGTAGTTAGGGATTGTACCTCGAATCATCTCAGGTGCATCGTGGTCGTATGCCTATACTTCCTTGAGTTGTGCCTGCCTCTTCCTGCTAGCTCTTTGTAGTTTGGGTGGACCTCATGGGGGTGGTGGTGGTAGAGCCTTGAAACGTCGCCCACCACCCGCTGCTTGGACAGCTCCTCTGCCTCATCCGCCTGCTCCCTGTGGACCACCACGGTCGAACCTATGCCTCATCCTGGGAGGTCCCACCATTGTCTGCTGCTCATCTGCATGGCGGGTCATGTAGTCACGAGCCATGTAGCCCTGCCCACCGCATGCATAACACTGTCTGCTCCTTGTAAGGCTGGCTCTACGCTGTGTGCCCCGCATAGCTGAACCCGTGTCCTGAGGTCGCTCACTAGACTGCCTAGTCCGCTTGGACCCCTGCATCATCTGCCGACTGCCAGCTACAGAAGACTCCACTCGGTGTCATCCTGTGGTGGGTCTCGCTGTTGATGGCTGCTCGGTGAGAAAGATCTCCATTAGTAGGGATCGCTCCAGCACCCCCTAGGTCGAGATGCTGAGTAGAATCGTCGAAGCTCTAATAACATTCCTCAGCGCCTTCTCAAAGGTCTGGGACCAGATGAATGGGTCCCGTACCATGTCCGTGGAGTAGCGCGAGAGGTCGGTAAATCTCTCCGAGTACTAGGCTACTGACATGCTTCCCTACAACAGCTGTAGTAACTCCTAGATGCACACTGCACAGAGGGTGGCTGGAACGATCTCCGAGCGGGAGAGGCTTTCGAAGTCCGTCCAAAGTAGAGATGCCTCATCGTGCACCTGGAGAATCAGGCTCCACCATCTACCTACTTCTGCGTGCAGGAGACTCGCAGCAAGGATCACCATGAGGTCCGCTTGTGTCCCTACCAATCTGAAGACTCTGATGACAGCCTCCAGCCAATCCTCAGCTGCCTGAGGATCCGTCTCTCTGCGGAACCTGGGTGGCCTCTATCTCTAAAACTCATGCAACGCGCTCATGCGGCATTCACTCTCCACTCCTGGGGCTGGTAGCATCGGTGGTTCGACAGGTAATGGTACCACCGGTGCCTCCGCTGTAATAGGGCCTTGCACCGAGGCCTCATCGCTTGGTGGGATTCCATCTCACACAATGCATGGAACCCTAGCTGGATGTTGTCCTTGGGCCATCCTAAAAAGATACAGGTGTGCCACGGTTAATACTGTATACCTGGTTAGCTGACAAAATGTAATCACAAAGAAAACTTTTGAAACACACATGAAATCATTGTTTTCATGCACTGAGTCAGAAATCAGAAGTCAGGGTCATGGTGTATGGATACGTCGGCTGCTGCACCAACACTAGACTCCTTAAACTAATAACCACACTCATTACTCTAAACACTATTGATTCACAGAGAAGAAATTATCCAAGTTCTGAGTTATGTGGTAGAACTGACCCCTTTGATACCAATTTGTCCCAACCCATCCTTGGGGCTGGTGTCGTGACTACCCCAAGCCCGCCTTCCATAGGCCATGGGCTGGTGACTAGCACCAAAGTCGTAAATCCCAAAAGAAGGGAAGGCATTGCCTTTATGAAGTAACATACACAACAGAGTACGCAAGAGAAGTAAACACTGAGTAAAACTGAGTACAAGGTAAGTGCTAAAAAAGTAAATGGGACAGTATAAAAACCCAACTAAAATTAAAATACAGCTGAAAGGAAAGTACAATAGCAGTAATTAAAACCGAAACACCAAGTCGTCCTCCGGAAATCCCACCTGAAGGATGGGTACAGATAGTCTCCTCACCTCCTCGAGTCCGGTCTTCTGCTCCGTGTACGTCCCTCCAAGTGGTCCACCTCCAGGTACCATCCGGCTCCACAAGCCTCCACCATGATATGTGTTGTCCTTAGTTTACATCCAACACAACGTAGTGCAGGCATATCCCGTGCAGGGGTGAGTATACGAAACTCAGTAGGGACCCCGAGACCCCCGAAGGTCTCTCAAAATTCAAGAAGGATAAACCACAAAGGAAAGATACAATCACGGTGTATCAACAACACTACATAGGAATATGCCCATACATATACCTAAGTCATCAGTTACAGTTCGTCTCCAAATCTTGTGCCCAAGCACCATCCAGTCCACAAAGAAAGCACAACTCATTCCACAAAGGATAACACAACTCAGTCCACACAGAAACAACAAAACCCATTCCACACAAGAAAGAAAGTCAATCACATCGATGATAATGATTGAAGTTAAGACTCAGCTAACATAGGAATACACATAGTAAGGCGATAGAGATGATCAGATGTAGCCACTGATTCATCTAAGCTGTCAGACCCACATAAGATACAAGACCAGCTTTGCTGTCGGACCCACAGAGGATACAAGACCAGCTACTCTGCTGGACCCACACAAGATACAAGTATAGAGGTCAATACTACCAGAACCACATAAGATACAAGAATAGTAGTCATCGTCGTTGAACCCATGGAGGATTCTAGTACGGTAGTCGTCACTGTTGAACCCACAGAGGATTCCAGTACAGAAGTCGATGTAGTCACAACCAGCTCTAGGGTTCCCGCACACAGCATGCTCAATTCTGGGAGGGTCCGCGTCCCAAGAAAAAGAGTTGATACATCATCTGTCACGAATTCCAGAGTTGATGTATCCCAATGTTCTATCTGGTCAATAGAAACCCAATGTGATAGACGGTGCATCAGTCAGACGCCCGGTCTAAGAGTTATTGGCATTTCCGTTCCAGGGGCCCAGTTGGGTTTTAAGAAAAAAACCAACCCGAACATACTATAGTTGCGTCCAAAAATTAAGTGGAGTAAGCCAAAAGGACCGTCTAAACAAAATTATTCCAACTCAATTGATGGCACATCCATCGGACGTCCAGTCCTTAAGTTATAAGCGTTTCTACTCTAAGGGCCCGGTTGGTTTCGGGTTCGAACCAACATGGATGTACCCATACATTGCTGAAACTTCGAGTGTAATATACCGAAACGGAGGTATCAATCCAAGGATTCCTGCGCAACTGACGGTGCATATATTTGAGTTTCGTAGCTCATGTTATGGGTAAAAGACCAAAAATTGTCCGAAGTGGGGGGTCTGGACCCGGCCCGACCCGGCCCAACCCCCCCTGGGTCGGCCCGGTAGGGCGCGACCGGACCCGGCTCGGCAAGGCCCGGTTTGTCTGGGCGCGGCGTGGCCCGGTCCGCGCGACCTACCCTGGCCCGGCTGGGGGGTTGCGCTGGCTCGGTCAACGGTCTGAGCAGGGGGGGACGCGGTTCCCCCTTTGCACTCCGTAGACGCGGCGACCGACATCGCGTCTCCCAGGATCCCGTGTGGCCACAGGATCCAGCTACTCACCACCGCGGCTTTAGCCACGGTGGGCTCCTGCCGGTGCCGACTACCGCCTCCAGCCGTCAAAGATTTCTACGGGCCACCAGAGTCATTACGGTGGTCCGTTCTTGCTCCCGACTGCGCATGCGGTCGTCTCGGGGCCCGTAGATTACCGCAAAGGCCTCCAATCGCCTTTCTGGTCCCATTTCGTCATCACCAAGAATTCCGTAAAACAAGAACAAACTAGCGGTGGGTTCAGACTTGTTCGTTAGTCCTCACCCACCGCGTTAGTGGTTCAAACATTACCAACAAATTGCACACCTTGCTGGGGATATAAAACCACATAAGGAAAAAATATTCAAGTTCCCCTACCTTAACCAGGAAGACGATCATCGGCATCACGGGGAAGAGGATCATAGGTGTCTTTGGGGCGTGCCGAGGAGGAAGCGGCGTCTCCTCACTTTCCACGGAGAAGGGTAAGGTGGCGTTTTGTCGATCTCCGAGGAATCGGCATTCTTCGTCATTCTTTGTCGGGGGTCGGCGTTCTTCGTCATTCTTTGTTGTAGGCAGGTGTTCCTCATCGCACAATGAAGTTCTCCTCCTTAATAAAATAATAGGTTCCACATATTATTCTATTATTCACGCAAATAATCTCTCCCAAAATAACTCACCATATTAAATAAAACGCGGTGACAATTAAGTAAGGAAGTGAGGGACAAGGTTTCCCATTATTGAACGCGTTAGCGGTTAAATAAAAAGGAGGAAAGAGGAAGGTTCCTCATTAAATTATTGGTTGACCTAATTTAATTGAGAGATTGGCATTTAATGGAGGTTTTCCAAATTAATGATGGGATACTAAATATATTAGAGTGGAAAAAAGGTGGGGCTCAGGTGGGCCCCACTTCTCTAACCTTCTTTATAAATAAAAAAAATTGTTCCGATAAATTTTTATTTACTTCTTAATTAAACCCCAAAAAATTATCTTCTCCTTCTTTGATAATGCAACTACGGTAAATGTCTCCTTAAGAAATTATCGGCACTGCGAGTTCATTGGTGCCCTCAGTTTTTAATTCCCAGCAACGGTTCAAAAGTTAGAAAAACCCGCTTGTTTTTTCACTGAACGCACCAGAGCTAAACTTAGAAAATTGATTTCGGGCACACCGGGCCTCGGAATCAAGCACCGTCAGAATCCACAGACTCATAAAATTCCAATGTATTTAAAAAAAATCCTTGATATTTCTGGGTCTTTACATGAGAAGTGTGGATAAGGTAGGATATATGGTATCCTTTTATATGTGAGGGAGAAAACATGGTTGGAAATTTTCCAATTATTAAAATATATTAATGCCTCAATCAGTCAAAAATAATCCAAAATGAAACATAATTAAACATTAGAAGATATATGGTATATATATTACCATCAAATGGTATTTAGACATGTTTTGAGGGAATTTTAGAACTTATTATTTCATTTTTATCTATTTTAACCTTTTTTTCGTTGTAGCTAATCTGTTTACTAACGATATCATTCATAATAAACTAAAAGAAAGTGTACTAATTAAAAAAAACAGTTTTTTGGTTCAATATATGGATAAATTTTATTAAAATTAATTTTAGATATTTCTCTGGAATTAATTTAATAACAAACCCATGAAACACTATGGAGAACGGTTATCAGAAAAATGAATTCTTATATAAAAAAAGTTATTATACCAAAATTAAAAATAATATTTATTATGAATAAATTAATTATATTATTTTTAATCAATTGTATAAAATAATATATTAAATTAAATTTAAAATAAATTGAACCTTCTTAAATACTTTATGGTAAAGGATTTTTATCTCTAAAATCATTATTTGGTTACTTTTCCCAGAAAATATTATCTTTTTAGAAAAATATGGATAATAAAAATTATGATAAATTATATATTCTCATTTCAAAAATGATACAATTTTTATGAAATTAAAATTTTATAAGTTTCTGAAGTTAATAAAAATATCTTAATAGAAAACATAATAAATATAATTTTAAGAAAATATTTTTTTGAAGCATAAAATGGACTTTTTCTATTTAAATTCATAATAAATATAATTAAATGAATGAAATAAATATTTATTTTAATATATAATCCCTTAATTTAACAAAAAATATTAAAAATATAAAACTTATATAATTTTTTATTATCAAAATACATTTCTTTCCCAAAAACATTTTTATAAAAAATTACTCAGTACCATTAAATTATTTTAAATTAATTCATATTATTTGGGTATATAATGAATGAATTATTATTAATTTTTTCATATAAAATATCAATATATATTATTGAAATAACTTTTCTATATTAATCAACATACTTTGTTGATATAAAAATAAATTACACATGAAAAAATGCATTTTTTAAAGAATATTACATTTAATTATTAAACGATTTTATCAAAATTGAGTGATTAACAATAATTTTTTTATCATCCGAAAAAATTATTAATATATTTAATAATGTGGATAATAATATTCTGAACCATAATTCAAATGAATAGGTTACATGGGTATACTATTTTAGGGTTTATGTAGACTCAAGGTGGTATGTTAAATAAGCTATCAAATAATATGACATTATTTATAATGAATTATATTTATAATCGTGGATTTTTACTTTCTAAACCTCTTAGAAAATATCATGCATCAATTTCCAACACACTAATAAAACCAATTGATGATATCCCTTTTTCATCACATCCCCGTGTCTGAATGTTATTTGGTCAAATTTTGGATTCCTGTTAGATATCTATAGCCCAAGGATTTTTCTTTTTTAGTATCACTATATCTATATGATTCAAGATTTATACTGATTTTTTAATTAAGAAAACCATTATTCATATGTATAACCTCTAATTTTAGTACATGTAATGAATCGGGTATATACTTCATCAATATGGATACATAGAAAACATTTGTACTTGATAGAGGTTCAATGGATGTCCCAAGAGATAATAAATTGGTCTGATTCAATAAATAAATTTTAAGGGACTAATATATCAATGTCATAAACATTCACATAATTCCCAAAAACACAACCTTATTAATTATAGATATTCACGTGAATTCTTTGTCACTATATTTGAAATCTATATGTTTTCGATGACTATTAACATTACATTTATCTCATCTATAATCTATCTTGATTTGTTACTGAATTGATCATATCATCCTTTCTATTTCCTTTGAAAGATCATTTCCCCATGTATTTCATTCTCAAAAATAAAAAACATGATGCAGTTCTACACCTTTTACCAAAAAGTTATATATTTGGAACCCTATTAATGCTCATGTGAGTGATATTGTAGTAAAGAGATTCCATCAATGGAATAAGTTGATCAAAACCACCTTTTAAATCCCTAAAATATGCTCTCAAAACAACTTATAGTGTTTGAATGGTCATATAAGACTAGGCAAATATCTAATGATGATATGTATTAATGATACATAAATCTATATAAAAGGTCTATAAATGAATTCTCTAGAACAACAAGTAAACCATGGATCTTGATCAGAGACTATAGAATGTAGAACTCTGTAAAACATGACCACATACATAATATATATCCGAGTAAATAGATCCAGAGATAAATCTTCTCTAAAAGTAATGGAATTTAATGACTTCATAAAAATATTTACTCCACCCAAAATAGCAACAACCCATTTAAATTTCATGGGGAGTCCTTTAATAATATCCATGGTGATGTTTTACTATTAAAATTCATGTATGGTTAATGTTTGTAACATCACCAAATATTTATGTCACTTATACATAACATGCTGATGTAGTTTGCACTTGGATACAAACTCTACAAAAAATCATGTTATCCCACAAAAAATAATCATTTTGATCTATATACATATATATCAATACATTAGGGATCAATATATAATTTTCAAGAATAAAAATCATTTATCAACTCCTTCTTCAAAACAATTATTATTGGAATTTATGCCATATTCCTAAACATTAACATTTTATGAAATATATGGTTTAATATAGGAACATTTATAACTTATTTATTTATAAATGTTTTTTCACCACTTTAATCATCCCATGGATTCATGGTTCAACATTTATTTAAGAAATATATGAGTATTCCCATTTATTAGGTATTTCTTGTTCCATATAATATAAATAAACAAGTAATGGATCTCATTTAATCCTCATCATAACCAAAGTAGCATGGTCATTCCAACTCAAAGAAGTCATAAAAAATTTCACCTTCCTAGGGTGTCAATTTATTGAACAGTCATAATATTTAATCATACCCTACCATTTTTTATAGGGAATATTCAACAATTTATTTTTTAATATATACTATATAATTTTATAATGAATATTAATGTTACACCATTTATAGTAATGAAAAATTTTCTATATCTTCAATGAAAAAATTATCACTAATAACTCTAAATCATGAGATAGGGAATTTTAGTCATCTAATTTTTATTAGTGGTAGACATATCCTATCCTGATAACTTTTTATATAGAGAAGCATTCAAGTCTGTTTTTTTATTCATCATTATAGATCACAAACCCATCTTTGTTATAGGGTAGTGCATGTATATTTTCACAAACAAAACTTATATTTAGATATTTGTAATTCACTTTGAAATCATATATCCCAATGAAATTATCTCCCTTCTGAGACAACATGGTGACTGGATTATATAGTCATCAAATATCTCTCACAAATATTTTGTAGTTCTCTACCATCCCAAGAAAAATAGGGATCTCAGTTACCATGGTTGGTCTATGCCATTTGAAAAAAAACATTTAACTTTTTTGTATCCATAGATATACCCTCACATGATATTATATAAAATATTAATGAATCCTTCTATTGAAAAAATGCACACATGATAATTTTTTAATTAAAATTCCCCATTATTAGGGTGTTCGGTACAACTCTCAAGTGATATGCATGATCCCCCATTCTCATTTAATATATAATAAAAATTATATAATGAATACAAAAAACAAATCGACATAATATCCAAACACACTATTCATTAAATCCATAAAGATAATGTTATAGTTAGTAAGTCCAAATAGAATCACAATAAATTGATAATTCTAATAACTCATATAGAATCATTTCTTGGGTATAATTCCTTTTTTACCATCATGTAATGATATCTTTAATTAAGGTCAATCCAAGAAAATAATTTTTTATAGTAATTGATATAAAAAAATATAGATATGGGGTAGATGAAACATTTTCTTGAAGGTGAACTTGTTATGATATCAATAGTCAATGAAAAGATTCATTAACCTATTCGCATTATTAATTTAAAAATAGTTCTATTATATGGTGTCACTCTAGGTAGTAGGGCTCCCATATCAATTTTATCTTGTATTTTATTTTAGAATTTCTACTACGAAATCATGTATATTCTATATAGAGTAATTGAAATATATGTTACCCAACTTATGGTTTCTATTTATAAATTAACATCCAAATTTGAGGTAATACTAGGAAATATATCACAAAATACATTAATTTAATCATGAAAAATACATATATCAGTGATTTTGAGTTTCTCCCCAATCATTTTGGATATATATATATATATTGAATATGCAGTATGAATCATATAACTTATGTAATATAAATTGGAATTTTATATTCATAATTATATAAAATGACATCATATATTGATTCAAAATATAAAACAATACTTCCCTTCATTCAAAATTCATATCGGATATATATATATAGGAAAATAATTCCAAAATCAAGCCAAATTTTACTAGAGGGATACTGAATATATTTACAAGAAGTACACCCCTACACAATTCTATTAGATGGGATCTTTATGCATGAATTGGATCAACATACTATTATAAGTTATTCCCACTAACGTAGCATGAAATCATCGAGGTGTAAATTTGATGCCCTTATAAATTTTATTTGATACAATATAGTTTGCTATGATAGAATCAAATAAGGATTTAGTTTTTATAGTGGATAATAATGGTACCTTTCACCATGTCATTATAATAACCCTCTTCGATAGTCATGAACACATTATATTCCCCTTTTCCTTCGGATTAAGAGGTTTTTGATACTAATCATCCACATTAACAATCATATTAAGGCACTTATTAGAATAATACCAATAATCCTTGAACATGATTAATTAGATTATGGGAAGTGAAGGCATCTTCCATTCCAACAATGTATCAACCAACATTTTTTCATCTTTCAAAATTGATGAGATTTATGACTAGCCCTTCAAATTTTAATGAGGAAATAGTTTCCATTCAATAAATTTCTTTTTTGTTTCATATTACTTTTCTAGAAATTAGTTTTATGGAATTTCTTTCCCCCTTGTGATATATTAATGTTTTCATTTTCCAATATACTAACTTTATTATATAAAACATGGAGATGATGGAAATATATTTTTTATATTTCTATCATTAAAGAACAACAAAATATTTCTTCATAGGTACGGATGAATTTTATAGTAATTTTTTTTAGAAACATAGTTTTATACCACCAAATAAACAATCCTTTTTTTATACAAGGCCAATGATTAATCCAAAATTATACCATGAATTTCATGAAAAATTTCCTCATTGATACATATGGTTTCAGTATACCTGTTCTAATGTTCAAGTAATTTCTTCTCTATTTTTTAACAATGAATATGAGGTATGATCTTAATAGAAAATATCATCCTAAACTAATCCAATATAATGTTGTAATTTTATTCATATTTCATAATGTTATTAATAATTTTAAAATATTGATTTTCTCTCTATCAATGTGGTTAACAACTAAGATAAAATTTTCATTCCCAAACCACTTAAAAAAGTAATTTTTTCACTAATATTGATCCATCAATCAGAAACAGGTATATAACAAGACCCACTAAAAGATGGTGGATGTTTCCTTTTGAAATTCCCAAGAGTACATTGTCCCCCCCATTGATCTTTTTGTTGATTTTCATGATTCATGGAATGAGAATGTTATATGATTATAGAAATAATGTTTTATATTCAAACACCCATTAACTTAAGCTAATTATGAGGGAAATTTATTAATTTCCCATCATTATCATTTTTCATAAGATTCACTCTAGTTCTATCCACTGGAAAAAACAAAATATAATTATTTGAAAATTAGTTTACAACAATCATTGATAGAAATCATATATTTATGAAAATTATATTTAATATGTCTTAAATAATGGATCCTTATTATAATTTTATGATAATAAAGAATTATCCTACATCAATTTATGTTCAAAATTGGTTTTTTAATGTTCTAATCACCTATTATTTAAAATATAATTTTAAAAAATAAATAATACCTCCACAAATACCAACTATAATAAGCCATGTATAAAATACATAAATAATAAATCTACTTGATGAATATTAAATATATATCCCAAATAAACATTCCCTTGAACTATATTGGTTCACTATACTTGGATACTTGATAAATAAAAATCATATTTATGCATTATTATCATTATCTAAAACATATTTATTTATATAAGGTACTTTTCTAAACATATCATTATATATTACCTTCTTGATAACCTATCAAAAAATTAAAACATAATAAGGGGAGATCATTAATTAAAAAATGAGGTAAACATGGAAGATATCAACAATTATGATATGTAAGAATATCATTGGAATAAGGTTATGATAAAAAGTGGTTTAAAATATTAAATAATACCCAATAATTTATATGTCATAATCAGGAGTCATTGAATAAAAAAGTTATAGGTCACAATATTGGGGAATCCATAAAGTATTATTCATGATCCATGAATTCAAATAATAATATCTTCAACATTTCATAAGATTGTGGAACCATCATTGGAATAGATAAAATATCATATTCCATGTTTAACATTTGAGACCATCATATCGTAGTGGATTAAGAATCAATGTCTATTTCACATATCATATGTTATCTTGAAAATCTACTAATTTTACATAGTTTATTGAGTACATAAAATCATTTCTCGTAATTATCTAAATAGATATATGGATTCTCTTAATAAATTATATGGTTTTATAATTCTAGTCTCACCCATTAAATTATGAAACCCACATACATGTGTTCCAAAATATTGTAAAACATTCAATATTTCACCATTTCATAATCCCTAGAAAATAAACAAATTTCATAAAAATTACCGAAACATAATAATAAAACATACATAAATAAAATAAGCACGGTACCATGGGATCGTATACCTATTATAACATAATAATCCTTAAATTTTGTTGACATATATGAAATATACAATTAAAACCCATTTGGTCCATTCATTGAAAAGGGAGAATTATTTTTTTATGTTGAGAACATTCTAAATACAAATTACACAAATATTGAAATTTCATTTTCATAGAAAATAACTAGGTTAACTATTATAGTAATATTAAAATAATATATTTATTATGATGGTCTTAATATTCATTCATGTATTATATGTTAAAATAAAGTAATCTTTTCACACATTTATGAAATGTCATAAGTAACATGTTTGTAAAATATGTAGATTGTTTCATTTAGAATACTTTAAAATTAAAGTGAAATATCATGAAATAGATCATTTAATAAATTTCATATACAGTTAATAACTTGCATAATTTTTTTAATAGTATATACATGGAATAAAATCATCGATGACCAATGATGAAATAATGTCCTCATTTATTTAAAAAAATACTATATAATTTTAATTACCAAATTGAGAGAAATGACAATAATAATTTAAAATTATATAAATAAAAAATTTAGTAGAAAAAAATTGGGTTTAAAGGATGACATTATTAGAATTCCCCCCATTGGATATTTAGCATTAAAACCACCAAAATGAAATGAGAATAAAATAAAAACCCTTACCTCATGTCCTACATTCTTCATAAGTTATCTAGAATCATGTATAATATTTATAAATTTATTATAATTATATTGTAGAACCATATATATATTAAAAATGTCATATATTATCCATTTTTAACATTTTGACAGTAATTTATTAAAAATACTTCATTAAATTCATCATTTTCCTCGTGTAAATTGTTTTACTTTTTTTCATGAATGTTTTGGTTCCATAATTCTTGTACTTACATCTTGATTAGGATTTCATTATCTCAATAATTATTTTCAATAAATTAATATAATATAAAATCATTATATAAATATTTATAAACATCCATTAGAGGTATAGAATGAAAAATTAATTGCAATTTTCATGGAGATGGTAGTCCAAACATTAAAATGATTTTTGTATTCAACTTCTAATGAAAAGAATAGAAAAAATAATTTTTTATAAATAATAATTATAAAATATATTCATTAAATAAATCATTATAAATATCTATGAGAGTATGTTATGGAAAATGAATCATATCACTACATTGAGGAAGTGGTGGACACATACACACAACTGATACTATCATGTCTCATTTGATGGAAAAGAGGTGAAAATGGTTTATAAATAATCATAAACTAATCTAAATATATTTATGATACCATATTAGTAATTTTATGATGGGTATAATATCTTTTCAGTATTTATAATTAGAAATAATATTTAATGATTTATGTTATAATTTATACCACTTCTTTGAGAGACTTCATCTTCTTTATCCTTAATACCAAAAATATTAGTCATATGAGATGACCAAGGGATCGAGAATGATGTTAAGTAATATAATAAAGTATCTAAGTAGATTATTTTAGAGATAAGTTGATATTTAATTGTGGGTAAGAGAGGATATGTGGTATCCATTTGTAAGTGACGAAGAGCACAGACTATGAATTTTTCAAATGATTAATTTAAATTACTGTTTTATTCAGGAAAGTTAGATCCAAAAAGACTCATAATATTATAGAATATTATATACGATCTAAATATAAAAATAAATTATTACTTATATAATTATTTAGGTCATTTAAACCCTTATAATTTTAGTAGTAACCTATTTAATTGATATTAGCTCTTATCATGTTTACTTATTTTTTAGAAAAGTAATAATTCATAATGACAAAAAATGAAAGTGGGAACATTAAAAAATTAAAATTATGATTAATGTTTTTGGTTCCAATTTTTGAAATTAATTATATATATATAGATGAATCTAATATTTATACAATCCCAAAAAATGCGACGAAAATGGATTTTCAAAAAAATGAATTTTAAGCATAAAAATCTTCATATATAATAGTTAAGAGATATTATGATCTGAATTAAATTAATTGGATTGTTTTACTTAGAATTGAGTTGATGATATTCTAAAATCAATTTAGAAAATGGTACAATTTAAATGCATGAATGGAAAAAGTAGTTTTCATTCATGTTTGACTTCTTCAAATTTTAAATTAAAAATTATTATGTCTTGAAAAATAAAAAAAAATAATCTTTTGATAATTATTGTATAGATATTTTAATATAAAAAATTGAAATAAAATACAATTTATAAAATTTTAAGAAATTAATTACACTATCCATTCATAAACTTTATCAAAAACGATTTTGGATTATTTTTTTTGAACCCGAAAGTATAATTATTTTCATCTTCTTCATTAAATCATAATTAAGTGATTTATAAAATAGATTATGGAATATGTTATCCATAAATTTAAAAATGACATAAATTAATAATGATTTATTTAATTAAATATATTTAAACTTAATTTTTGATATGAAATGGTATTATGAAAACAACCCTTTTCATTTTAATGATTTTATCTTCATTACCAACTTTTATATAACAGATTTAGGGATAAATAATCATTAGATCACATAAATTTTAAATTCATTTTATAAGAAAAAAAATTATAAGTGTTTTATATAATTTTATTACACAAGAATACATATTATTTTGAGAAAAACATATCATCAAAAAATATGACTTGTAATCATAAATTTATATTAATATAATTTACCACTTATCAAGAAATATTTAGCAACCTAAACCATTATAATTATATTTCATGATTTCTTTAATCTTATTCATTTCTTCCAATACAATGCCTAGATTATATGGGTATATTATATCATTGTTAATTTACAATCTTGGTTATGTGTAACTAATGTTTTTTAATACATCATTATTATTTCATTAAAAATAAATTTAAAATCACCAGGTTTTACATGAGTCATGGGATTACTAGAATAAATCCACAAACTAGATTTAAGAAAACACAATTTATAATTTTCAGAACATTAATCATTATTCTGAATAATCATAAAAAAATAAATCATAGAAGATACTTCTAGATTTTATGGTTGTGGGTATTAGTATAAAATAATAGATTTTTTATTTAAATAGATGATAATATGGGTTTAAAAGTATTTGGAAGAAACCATAAAAAATTTTATTGATGGAAATTTTATTTTTAGAATCATAGTGAGAATAATATATAAGTCATTGGAGATAAATGTATACTAAATCTTGATCCCTTTGAGTTTGGAAGTTCGGGAGTTATATATTGGGAATATAGTGGTTTCATTTAATATGAACTGATAAAAACAGAAGTCTCTAAATCGACATCATATGAAAATGACCATTTTTAATTAAAACCATTATTTTATCCTGTTGGGTTGTTTTATTTTATTATAATAATGTTCATTCAATAAGGAATGTATGATATGAATTTCATAGAAAAAATTCATGGTTTTCAGAGTGCTATCTCTAGTGAGGTCCACTGTGGGAAATGAAAAAATAATAATTTAAATTTTTTAATTTATGATAATGATGGTGAATTCTATTATAGAGGATTATATTACATTTCCTTTAGAAAATGAATTAGTCATGAAAAGGCTATACCCATAACACTATAATGTAATGGTGGGGAAATAGGATAAATCAAATATTATCTAAAAAGAATAAAATTAAGAGACTATACTCTAGAATATTATAGGATATTTGGTTGGGGATATATAATTTTTATCACACATCATTAACATGAAAACTTCTACGTAAATGTGATAGGATATTAAGGATGTGTTTCTAACTATAAAACCATCCAAAAATTATATACATCTATGTTTTGGGAAGAATTTCCTTTATCTATTTTGTTTTAATGGAAAGGTAAATCCTAGTAAAAAGTTAAAATATTTTTCATTTATGGATATAAAAGTTAAAACATTAGTTACTGGTATTAGGATAATAAATCATGGAATATCATTAAAATTTATAATTTTAATTTCAATGAGAATACCTAATTTATAGAAAAGAACAAGCTATAAATTGATGTTCAGAAAAAAAAAACTATCCATGTTAATATTTATTTGAAATAACTTTTTAAAAGTATTTATATTTTAAAAACATCACGGTGAATAAAACATTTTGAAGAATTATTTAGGCTTGATTATGATATACCAGAATAATATATGATAGTTTAAGCATTGATAAATATTATTGAATGTGATATTGTAGTATATATAGTTTAAATAGTGAAAAATTTATGTTTATTTTTGGAGTAAAAAAGAATAAGATAATTGGTACATTGATTAAGAACTAATTTTCACTACTTAATTTAAAAAAATTGGAGATATAGAGATATCAGAAGAATCACCTAGTCTCTTTAATTGTGGATGCAGAGATTTTTTATTAAAGGATAAGAAATAATAATTGACCAAAAATGAATCATATGTGCTAGGGAAATTACAATAAGGGCCAATTATTTAAATAAAAATGCTAGTGGTAGAAAATATAATAGAGATAGACTTCATGTGAAAGGGTCTTAAAATATGGAATAATTTTATTTCTCTAAAATATTATCTCATGTAATTAGTCTCCATAGTGATTAAGAGAAGGATATATTTAAGAATTAATAAATAGTTTATTTGAAAAATTAAAATATGAAAAAGGTGTGTAAGGGAAAAATTAGTCTCTGAAACTTGTTTCATTCTCCATGAAATGGAATAATAATATTGATTTTTTTACAGATGAGAATGGGTTCTTATAGATAAAATCATATAATGGTTTCTTACCAAAGGTTATAAAATATTGTATTTATATCATCCTTCCCTTAAACATGTCTATCATCTATTAGGAGTGTTTGAAAATTAAATATATTTTGAATGGTATTAATGATGATTCTTGATTTTATGACATGATAATCTTTGGGAGAGAATATATTTTTAAAAAATTTGGATTAGAAGGGGCAGTAAGTTAAGACCATTATTTTTTCAGAAAACTTATTATATCTTGATGGTAATTAATAAATTCAAAAATACTTGAAGATAAACTATTTCAACCCCATTGGAAAAAACATTAAACTATATAAATAGAGAGACCTAAAAATTAAGGATGTGGTTATGTATAAGATGGATGTTATGTTTGAAATAGTGAAATGTAGCATAATGTATGAAACAATATATACAATATAGAAAATTGGATTTTTAGTGATAGTTTTAAATAATTTTTCATTAAATCAGGGAAATAAAACTACGAATCTATAAAGTGGATTTTCATATATAATTTTTTTTCTGATTGTATACCCTTTTTATAGGGAATAGATGATCTGATGCATGGTTATATAGTTGTAATAATTATATGAAATGTAGAAACCATGGTGATTTCCTTTGGGATTTTTTTTATATTTAGAGTAACAACCACAATATATATGTTACGGTTTTTGTTGGTTGTAGGAAAATCATTAAGGGAACTTGAATTTGTAGCAGTTATCAAATCAATAAATGAATTGATTTTATTAAATTTTTTGTAGGAAATAATCAAAAGGATTGAGGTGGGATAAATGTTATTATATGAAATTTAGAGTCAAAAAATGTTGGATAAAAAATTTGGTTCAATAGTAATGAAATTAAATAGACCAAAAATATAATTTGATATAGAATATATTGAATGACATAGGGAAAGTGCCATGAAAGATTTCCTGATGTCTGAATATAGAAGGGATTTTTACCATTTTTTGGAAATAAAAGGATGATGAATCATTGTTCCTCAATCTAAGTAGGTTGAACATAAGGTGGGATAAAAATGTTTTTTTACCATGGAAGATGTGTTATTGGAATTTTCTAAAGTGTTAGTTATTTTAAAGATTCCCATTAATCAATATTAAAGTGATAGATTTTAAGGAAATGTGAAGTCTCTTTTTTTGTTCTGAATAAATTTTTAATACCAAAAAAATGTAAAATTTGATTTAATAATATATTTTCTCATGAGAGTGGATTTAGTGGTAAAAACAGTTCTTGAATTGGGGATTCAAATGATCATATTTTGGATGGTGGGTTAGATTATGTAAAGGAATTCATTAGTTTTCTAATGGTGATTATGTATTATAATTGACATAATATCTATATAAAGGGTATTAGATTAGAATTTATCTAATGATATATAATATATGGTTTCCATTTTCAATAGAAGATATAGGTTGAAGTTGAAGCACCTACCAACGAATAGATATTTCGAAGGAAAATAGTGGGTCCTCCAAAAAAATATTAGAGAAAATTATAACTAGTTTACTAGATGGACCCTAATATGTGTGATGGGAACACTATTCAAGGATTTGGGTTATAAATGATTATTTATGTAGTTGGGGAAATTTTTATTTGGGATTATAATATTTTATCTTCATTGAAATGAAATAAAGAGATAGTGTTCTCCTATGGATATAGAAAAAATCCCAAAACCACGTAAATCAATATTTTCCATTATAAGTATTCTTTATATTGAATGATTTTTTTATTATAAGTGCTTGAGTTTTAATGAGTGTGTGAGAGGATTTAATTAGTTTGATTTATTAGGTTAATAATCACTTATATGTTATTTTGAATCAAGGATTTTGTTTTCTTCTAGTCTGTGAAGCTCATTATAATTCATGTAAGTTTAATTCTTTTAGTTTATTTACATGAAATTATTTGTGTTTTGTATCAAAAAAATATTAACATAATTATATTAAAAAAAATTTCTACGGAAATGATAATTTTGGAGATAACTTTTGGATTCAAACAATCAAAAATAGAGATATTAATTTTTATGATATAGTTTAAATTTGTAATGGTCAATATTTTCTAGTTCATAACCATGACCTTGTTAGCATTACTCAGTTATGTTATGATTGTTAATCTATGAATATTGGTAATGCAATAGGCACCATATCATGTTCATAAGAAGTTCACATATTATCTACTCATGGTTTTAGTAATGTTTACATTACTAAACATAAGGACCTTACTTACTGAGAAATTTTTTTTCTCAAAGTGAATGAGGAATAGACATAAAATTGGAATAAAATTTTTGAAAACTAAAATTTTCATAATTTCTATAAACATTACTTGAATAGTCATAAAAATTATCTTTGGGAATATAACATTAACACTTATATAGTCCTTTCCCCATGCCAATATCATAAAAAACATGATTACAAATTTATTCATACTGGTAAAATATCAAAATTCAAACCATTTCACATAGTTCAAATATATCATTTTTGACCATCATAAAATTCATATATTAGGGGAAAAATTATGATTATGTATTATTTTATTAATATAAAATATTTATATAGTTTTATTAAAATTGTAATAAATATGTAACATGGTCTATTTTTTAAAGGTATATTTATCTTGTTAAAAATATAAAAATATTCTATATTTAACGATCCGGTATGATCATGGTGGAGAGTTTTAAATCTTGAATTAAGAAATTATTATCTTAAAAATCAATTAAAGAAATTTAATAACATCAAAACTAATAAAAAATGGTGTTTCAGAATTGAGTAATGAAAAAGTATATGAAATTACCAAACCTATTCATTTTTGATGTTTTTCTTCTAATCATTTTTTCACTAAAGATTATAGTTCTACTTATATAACTATATATTGATTTTTAAGTAACAACATTCTAAATAATACACCTTATGAGTTGTGGAATATAAGTATTCCAAAATAGGGTTACAATAATGTTTTCAACTATGGAATATTTATTCTTAATTCTAATGATAGCCTTCAAAAACATGACCTAAAAGTGGATGAATGATTTTTTAATATTTAATCCCTTAAAATTAGGGCTTATCAAGAATTCAATATATGGACACAAACTAATTAAGTTACATATATGGTTATCTTTAATGAAGTATATCTTTATATGAAGTTGTAGTGATTGTATTATTTAAATTATATGGAATTTTTAAAAAACTTCAAATAATTTTTTTATAGAATTGGAACCACATCAAATAATATCCATCATTCTAGTAGAAAGTATAATGTATGTTATTATCTAGATGATAGGGAAAATCCATCATTTTAAAATTAAAACCAAATGATCATAATGTACCATCACACATATAATTTCATTCACAATATTTATCATCTAATTAGCATCAGGTTATCTTCAGAGAATGATTGTGAACATCAAGAATTCAAAGGTTAGTTCAAACCTAAAATAGGTAATGATGCATTTATTGATGAGAGTTTAATAATTTTTATGAAATAAGAGCTCAACTAATTTAAAATAAAACATGTTTTGGTATTTGATGAATGAACTAGTGATCCAATAATTATTGAATATAAATCAGTCATAAAAACTTAATGTGTTGTAAATAAACCCATTGATTAGAAATTGGTCTAAACAAAATAATAATTTTTCAAAAAAATAATATGGTATAGATTATGGAGAACCCACTTATCTAATAACATGATATGAATATATCCATGTTCTATTATGCTACATCAACCATCCAAATTTTAGCATATTTCAAATTAATGTAAACAATGAATTCTTTAGTGGTTATGTTCTTGGGGAGGATTACATTTAATTTCCTCTTGTTTTTTAAGATTATATTTTTATAAAACATGTTTATAGACTTACTATAGAAAAATAAAAATATTTGAAAGCCTCGAGATCATGTTAAGATAGTTATACATTATTTGTATTGAAAAAATTAATGGAAGAAAACAATCCAATTATTTTTTAAAATATTTTTTAATTGAATCCTTAATCAAAAAATATATTTAAATGGAATTTGTTTTATTCTAACTGACAAAGAATTATGAATAGTTTTTTATAACATAAATATTTTGAATATAGGATGTGAATGATGGTTCAATGTAATTAATTTAAAGGATGGGGTCGAAGCCTCATTTTTATTATTGAAAAAAGCAAAGACCTCTTTAACTGGGTAGAGGGATACCCATACATAGCCTAAAGGCCCAGGGGCATTTAGCCCATTACATAGCCTGTAGGCCCAATTTTTTGGCCCAAATCCCATTCTGTGAATAGTACTGCTACAGTACCCGCTATGCTATAGTACTCGCCGCTGCTACAGTGCCCCTGCCGCCGCTACAGTGTTGTCGTTACAATAGTATCTCGGTTGCTACAGTAGTGCTATAGTGCTGCTATAGTAACCTGCGCCCAATGGGTTTTGAACCCCCATTTTCCATTTAGAATTATGGGGTGCTTACCACTAAGCCAAACCCCAACTAAAATATAATTAATTTCATTTCCACTAAACAAAACAAAAACATATATAATGTATCTAATATTACAATAACTATATGAAATATTTATAAAAGTGTTTGGGATTTGAAAATGAATCTTTTATAAGTACAATTATATGTACCACTTTCATGAATAATCTTGATGAATCAAGGAAATTAATTAGTCAAAAACAATATAGCAGGTTGATCAGAAGTATACATTAATCATACACGGGTGGAAAATAAATATGTACTTTATTTTTATATGTGTTATATTATTACGTAATCTAAAAGATTCCCTTCAACATGAAGATTAATTGATCTTTTATGACACTAAAGGAACTAGCTATTTTAATTTAGATTTTAGATGTTGTAGAATATATAAGATGATTACTTAAAGAAATTTTAGTTTTTTTGGAGAAGTTTTAGTTAATTGGTATATTATGATATAACATTTGGTTTAACTATCCACTAATTCAGGTGGATACATAAAATATGGATGTTTTTATACTCAACTTTCATAGATACAGTAAACACTCACTAATTTCGTAATGAATTTTATAGAGACTCTGATTCCATATTATAGTATCTATGCTATTTCTTTTTCTACGAACCTAACATCACTCATGGTATAGACACATTAATCTAAGAAACCATTTTCATCAAGACTGATTAAAAAATAGATATTATTCATGAATTTATCCGAAATATATTTGAATATTATACTATTTTATAGAAATATTTAATTATAATGAATTTGAATATACTAAGAATGAAATGTGTCTAATTATTTTTAAGTAATCATGTTTCTTTTCTAATTGTGTATAATCTAGATATTGATAAACTCATTATGAAAGGGTGGAATTTTTTTAATAACTATCTTTATAAAAGATAAATAAACATAGGTTATTTAATTTTAATTCAATGTTATTTTGGATGTTGATATTATAGTTTTGTTTTACTAGTTTCACATAATAAAAAATAGAACAAAATATTTATAATATTTTTTATAAGTTTATCTTATATATATTCCTATGAATACCCCCTATCGATAATTTATTTTATTAATACATAACTATTTTTTATTCATATATAATATTTTTTCATTATTAATTTTTAATTTATTATTATCTATGTTATTTTATATTATTAGTATATAGCACCTGGATATCGAATTTAATCTTATAGGACACTTCATCTGTCCACCATTATTTTTATTAATCATACAAAATTTAGTTTCATATTAAATTATTTAACTATCATATCATTGTTTTTAATAATCGTAAATTCGGTGAATTGAGATGAATGGTATCATGGAGAATGATGGATAAAAAATTTTAAATAAAGAGAATGATTTGTTTTATTTAATACCAGGAGATTTTTCTTTTTATAAATTCATTATTTTTAATCAATAATTTCATTTAAAAGATTTAGTAAGTAAAATAGAAGGACATGGATTTTTCTAATTAATTTTATTTCTTCTAAATTTTTATATTCTTTATGTTTTTTAAAAATCAAAATGTGGGGGATTTTTTTAATTTTTATATAATAATATAATTATAACCAATTGTTTTGATAAATCACAACACAAATATTGTTTTCCTTTTATGTAAGCTATAGTTTTTTAGTAATAATTTTATAATGATTTTAGCATCTGAATCATAAAAACTAGTTTAGTTGATTTAAATTCAATAAATTTTTAAAATATTAGGAGAAAACTAGAATAATTTCATCCAAAGTAAATAGTAAAAACTTTATATTTTATTGGGGATAAGTATACCCAAATAACTATAACTTTACCATTGGGTATTTTATAATTATAATGCATATAAATTGACATTAAGTACTCTAGATATATAAGATTCTTAATATATATTGATTATATGAGGATTTTTCTATAACTCTTTCATTTGAGATTTTTTCATTATCTCAAGACTTGAGACTATATATGTGTATTAGTCTTCCAAAGTGTACTTAGAGATTTTATTATTAATTTTAATAATACAAAAT
The DNA here is from genome assembly GCA_963277665.1 of Viscum album. Lineage (NCBI taxonomy): Eukaryota > Viridiplantae > Streptophyta > Magnoliopsida > Santalales > Viscaceae > Viscum > Viscum album. Next base: position 551,118,172 of record OY728158.1, read on the forward strand.
ATCTAATAATTCCACTTTTAATTTTTTTCATTTAACCTAGTGTGATAAAATAGATTCATGAGATATGAATATGTGTTTTTCTAATGTATTATATCCAAAAATTTCAAGAATATGACTTGTTATTGACCATGTGATTGAAGATGACCATTGTGATATAACCTTATATTTACCACATCTATCTAGATGATTGGGGATATTACTTGTATAATATTATAACTTTTATCTTTGTATAGATATTCCTACCACATTAGTTTAATAGTGAACACTTCTAGTGATTGTAAAAACTTATATCCACTAATAATTTCATCTTACATATTTTATTTATTTAATCTAGAAATCCTTGGAATTTATTTATCCATTTTTGTTAATATATGATTGGAATTTCTTACATTCAATTTTTTTAACTTTGAAATTGTTTATTTCCAATTTTTTATCAGTTGTGGTTACATTTATTAGTTTGTTGTTTAGAACTTTCAAATATTTTATTATCTCCGATGGTAAAACTTTTATATTTTTTAAAACAAAAATACACTGCACCCCCTCATGGAGCTTCCATACATATGAATAAATGAATATATAAAACATTTTAAGGTAGAAAACAATGATCTTATGAGACTAAAATTTAAAGAAAGATAAGGATTATTAAAACAAAAGGGTTTTACTAGTAATATAAAGGTTTTAGGAAGGCTACTATGTATATTTAATTTGGTGAGAAGTCATCCATAAATGTTTTACATTCATGAAACATTACATCCATGTCTTTTTATGAAGGTCTTTCACCCTATTCTAAGATGGATTCAATTTTTACTGAATTGAATTCTTTTTCAAATAACTTGTCAAAATGTATTTTCTTTCAAATGATGTGTTTTTAAGAACAATGTTCTCTGGATATTATCCTTATTTTGAAATACATGTTAGTGGATTAATTTATTATAAATTTTGTGTAAAATACTACACAACGATATGTGGTAATTATATAAAATAAAATTGATGAGGACTACATAAATATTATATAACCACTTTAAAATTTGGTTACAACCTTAAAAAAGTTTGGATTCCTCTGAGGATTCTCATTACGATGTCATAAATGAAAATTAGGATACAAAAATTAGAATTAGACATGTATAATCTCTATTCTACAATAATAAAAATTACACAAACTATATAAGGGGTTACCTATTATTGAGGATTAATGTGATCATGTCACAACAGATGATCATGCCACCTACATACATTTTTAGATATAGAGTACACCTTTCATCCAATTATAAAAATGATCCTCTACATAAATATTTCATAGTACAGATAATTTATATGGGATTTACTTGTTTTATTTATACTAGAAAGAGCCCAACTTGAAGTGAGCAAAACCATTTATTGGGGTTTCAGTTTTTTATCCATTAGTTTTCAAATCAATGCATGTGAAATAAACTATTCTACTAGATATGGATATATAATTTTAGTATTTTTAAATGGATATAAAATGTCCAAAAAAACATTCAAAAAATATTTTATGGTTTTTAGAACCATTACATACACAATATAAAAAATACATGGCTTATTTATATTAAGATGATCTCATCGGTACGTCACGAGACAATGAATGTTTCTTTGAGACTCTATATTGATGGTGAGAAAAAATATGGGAATATGAGTAACCATTTGAATGTTTTTCATGGATGAAGATAATTTTATTCCCAAAAATAACTTGAGTTATCTTAGGGATGTCAACATCATGGTTTCTATGACTAACTTCATGGAACACAATTTTTTATTCCAACATGATTTGAATTTTATATTTCTGGAAAATATTTTCTAGGGTTATAATGATTATAATTCATTATTTTATCATTTTTTAATATTAATTTCATATCATTTTTTAAAATTCAAAGTTCATTGTAAAATTTCAATTGTAAGATATCATAGAAAATACATAATAACTATTTCAACTTTTATATGGTTAATATGCATCCTATAAATACCTCTCATTACTCATTCACTAAATGTTCTATCAATGTTAATAACGATTAATTAAAAGTTTTAATTTTCAATTTAAAATATTTTTTTCCATTTAATAGTGTTTTTTGGTCTTTGATTATTCTAAAAGTCCATGAGGAAGAATATTATGAAATTTCAATTGTTTTATTTATATGTATCTTTTACCCCTTTGTAAAATTTTAATATTTTTTTCATATATTAATACTTTATGAATAGTATTTAAAATTGATATAATATTTTTTTGGATAAAGTATGTTATTTTTATAATATTATACATATATTTAAGATGCATATATTTACATAATGGACTTTATCATATTACAGAAATTGGGGTGATGATATTGTTTTCTGTTTCTTAATGTATTTCATAGAAATTTCAACAAATAATTATAAAGAAAATAGATGAGTGTAAAATATTCATTCACCACATACGTTCCCATGTCATCTATTTATAGATAAAATCCATCCACAGTACATTGAACAATTGACTAGAATTTTTTAATATCATATTATATCTATGATATAATATTTCATAGGATGCTCTTCAAAAAGTATATCATTTTCCAACTTTATAACCTCAAGACTGAGTACATGAGAAGGATTTATATTCTAAATCATTAAGATGGATATATTGAACACCTTAGGATAATTATTCGTGTTTAGTGGAATCAAAATATAGTAGTTATAATATCCAATGATTTTAAAAGGAAATACTATGTTTAATAACACACAAGATACACAACACCAATCTTCAACAAAGAATGAAATCATATTATTTAAATTTGATCATTATATCATATTTGTTAAATTAGTTGATATTGATATTAATAGTTATTTTTTAGAAATATAAATAATTGTACCATTCATTTATAATGTATTATTAATTCTTTGTAAACAAGCCCTCAATTTCTAGTATAGTCATGTCATTCATCAAAAATACATTTTCATCAATAATTATTTATATTTATTTTTTATGTTAAAAATAATATATTTAATTTATATATATCTTATAATTTTTTTTTTGATAAAATGTACTCCATTTTTTAAATCATCACATCAATGTTATATTAGGATGAAATTTTGATTACTTTCTGAGACGATTGATTTTTCAATTAATAGTGAAAAAATAATTATTTTTATTTCATACTATATTTTATTTTAAAGTATTTAAAAATTAAAATTATGTTTTTATTAATTTTAAAATTGATTTGGTTCTTTCCTAATTAAATTATTTTTTTGAGTGAATTTTTATTCTAATTTATCAAAATAAACATTTCTAGTTTAAAAAGGGAACTTTTTCTAAACAAATATTTTTCATTGTATTTTGTGAGTTTAACTTTAAATTAATTTCAAAAAATTAAATTTTCTATATTTTTAAAAATTAATTTCATATTCAAAATTAGCATGTTCACATTTTGTTAATATGTCCCTGTTATTTTTGATTAGTATGAATAGAAATATTAGTAATTTTTGTAACCATAGTGAAGTGTAAATCAGTTAATTAATATTAAAAATAAAAACATAAGTATTATATAAGGACCCTAAAAATGACTTAAACAAAATTAAGATATATAGAATTTTACAATAATTATAATGAGATAACAACCCTTAAAATATTTAATTTTATGAAATGTAAAACAAATCTCACTCCTATTTTTAATAACTACAATATTTTTAATATCAAGTTAACTAATGTATATGTTTGACTATAAAATTTTAATTGGAATATAAACTATCTATCTTCATCAGGGTAATTTATTTTTAATTCTTATTGAATAAATAATTACAATAAATTATTTCAGAATATTGATGTCATCACTATTTAATTAATGAAAACATAAAATCAATTTTATTAAAATTGTTAAAATAAATATACTTTTAGTTAGGTAACTTGATCAGTTAATTTTATAGATGTCCTTGATTTTTTTTATATAATAATTTTTTTTTTAAAATCAGTGTTTTATCTTGATATTATTAAAGCCAGTGAAATTAATAGATCTAAAAATTTACATTATTTTTATTTTAAAATAAATAATATTTTTTTATATGTTATAAGTTTTTTAGAAATATTATAATAATATATATAATTAATAAATGGTTTTTAATCTCAACTATTTTCCATTTATATTTAATATATTTTCCTTTTAAGAGTAAAAATATTTGTTGTCTTGGTAAGTTTAAAAATGGTAAATGAGTGGTAAAAACACAACGATAAGGGTAAAAATGAGACCTAATTTTTTTTAAATTTTTTTGAGGTTATTTATATTCATAATCATCGAATATTCTGTATAGATGAGTTTTTAACATTTTTATGTGGATATTATTTTTATTAGTTTAATATTTGTTGACATTCTAAGTGGGCTACTCCCCTCTCTTTTAAAAGGGAAATGATTCATCTCAATCCTTCATACGACAAAACCCATTTTTATTGTCCAAAACAAGGAAAAATACCTATCTATAATATATTAACTAAATCTAGAGTACTTAATTTTTGAATGACACTAATCTTAGTTTTCATATTATTGCAATCCATGTAGGTTGTCCAAAGAAGAAGTATCATTTTTAATTAAGCATTTATATTTTATTTCATCTTTCATGGAAGTAAAATATTATTCAAACATGATTAAATAAGAAATTTATTATCTTACATATACTAATATGTAATTATTTTAATAGAATAACTTATATCTATCTCTATCATCTATAAAATATGAAATGAATTCATCACTATTGTGTACAGAATACTACTACCTCACGAACCGATGTAATTCATGTTCAATAATTATCTCTCATGAATAGATATAGTAATATAATAATTTTATTAATGATGCTAATGAAATATCTATAATTACAATTGAATAATATATCATCTACCTTCTTACTATTCCATGCACTAAAAAATTATAACGTTGTTTGTTCAAACATGTGGAATACCACCTTTATGAGAAGATGTAAATTGTTTTTTTCACCACATCATATGAATTATATATATATTAATGTATATTTAAAAAATTATATTATATATATTAATTCATAATAATTTTTGAAATAAAAAATAATATTTACCATATTTTTAAAATGGTTGTTGAAAAATTTAAAAAGTACTCATGCGTATGTATGACCTACCGTCTCCATGATTGTAACGTAGTTTATTTTTCATAAACATATTTGATGGTTTTATTTAAAATTATAAATGATTTATAAAAACTTTTATTATTTCAAAATTATTAACATTTTTGAGATTATGGAAAAAATGCCACTTTTACCATAATCAATAAACTGAAGCCATTTTGGAATTATAAACCAAATATCATTGAAACATTAGAAAAGAAAATAAATGATTATGTAAATGTTATGACATTGTAATAACTGAGATAAAATTAATAATAAAATTGAAAATGGTTATTAATTAAGTAAATAATTAACCTTAGAATATAAATAATTTACAGGATGTGTTGCATACAAGAAAAGATATTTTCATCTCACTTTTGTTTCTGTGGGACACCTACCTTATAAGCAACATGTTTATTTTTTTTATGTACATACTATATATAAATGTATTTTATGCATATTATCATAAAAACTATGTGATTTACCTATATATACATTTTTCATTGTTTCATGGGGCTTGCGATTTAACTGATACCAATACGGTAGATGTTTATTTCACAATCTCATCATTATTTTTAATTATTATGATTAAGTCCTCATTAGGGATTATTTCACTTCAATATATGTGTTTTATAAAACAAATTCAATGAAATATTTTAACTGTTCTATAAAAAAATTAAATCACATTTTGGCATGTTTGACTTTTTACAACACAGTTTGGAAGGAAATGTTTTATAGTTTTCTGAATAAGGATCTTTGTGACTTTTCCAATAAAAATAGAGAAGGAATGTTCTTTAACATATATGAAAATAGTGGAATTTACTAACTTTATTATTACTCAATTATTTGATTCTTCGTTCATAACCATACATGTCTATTTTGAAATAAAGTCTATTCCATTATAATTTCTCAAAAAATAAAAACTAGAAGTGATTTTAAATGGGACAGTTATCTTCAATGTGAATTTTTTCAAGTGATATTTAAAACTAATTTTGGTATATGAGAAAATAATTTAATTTTACTTAAACCTATGTTGGAATTTCATATAAGGAAGAAACACTTATTCTTTCTCTAGATTATTTTTGCTTATAATGGGAAGATAAAATGTTTGTGAAACCCATTTATTTTAATGGGTTCTGATATGATTAATGTTTTATAATCATGTGAATATATATGTATATGGTTTTCATTATGTGAATGGTGGGAATTATACCTCTCTAAAATTAATAAGGAAATATATTATATCTCATGATATAGTATATGAACTTATTCTAGTTCTTTACATGTTATGGGAAACAAGAAGATTTACATAATCCATTATAGGGAAGAGGTATTGATTCCATATCTAATAGTATTGTTTGTTATCATTGAAATATTAAATGGTTGTTACACTTATTATGGTTAATCACGCATTTATTACATGAACTTATTGATCATTTTTGAGTAATGACTATTTTTAATTCTTGTGACTACTGAATTTTAAAATGATAATGTATTATAACATAACTCATATTTAAGATCTTCATCAAATTGGGTGTGATATTTTTATGTTATGGTCATAAAATTTTACCCTTATAATTTACATATTATTTTATAAGATCATTGATTTATATCTCCCATGATTAACTTATTGATCATCTTAGATCACTCTTTATAATGTTTCCATTACCCAAGTAATGAAAAATGATGCTAAATGATTTTTATTTAGAAAGGATTTTTATGTGAAGAATTTTATTGGAGATGTCGATGACATAAAAAGGAATATGAATAGATTTTTATAGTGTAAATTGATACTGATATTAATGAAAAAGTTGTTTTTATCCTATATTGTGAAGAGTTTTTCATTATTCACTAAAACTAAAAAGCTAAAAGTATCTTGGGTATATAAGTGATCCAAAATTTCCATTTGAAAATGTATAGTTTTTATGGAAAAATGTTGGGTCACATTTTTCAGTATCACTGAAAAAAAGCATTATTTATTTTTTTAGTACTAGATCAAGAAGTGTGTGTTTCAGGCTGTTAAATTTGGTATCAGAAAGGAGTTTTGGAAATGATAGAGATCACCATTTTTTCTTGAAAAAATATTTTAAGAATTATTTATACCATAATGGGTATATAGATTTGTGATTGATCTACGGTCAAATTAATATATTTCTCTTTTATAGTATTAATTTGTGGATGACCTATATTGTTATGACTATTTTTTGAGACATTTTTTGTAATAAAACCCTTAGGATTTGTATAGGTTTTATTGAAATTATTATTTTAATAAGAATTCATTTAATTTTTGAGGATATATATTTATATGTATTGGTATCCTTAAAGGTTTATAATATCTTTTATTTTAATTTAATTTTGGGTTATTAATTTTATAGGTTGTTCATATTATTTTGGGAATGCTGACAGAATTATATTTATATTGTTTTAGTGAAAGAAAAACACATTGGTTGGGTGACAACCCATTGTATATGGAAAAGTTTGGGGGCTTAAAACCATAACCAAAGTGTGAAAATTGTTCATTTCCAACCACTGGCCTATGTCTTGTCCTGGTTTGTATAAAACTTTTCATTACTTAAACTATATTAAATAAAAATGTTATGTTAGTTTTGGGAACAAATGTTTTATTTTATAGATAACCATGGAATTTGAAATTGATTTAGTGTTATGTGATTAATGTTATATAGGAAGAAGTTAACTATTTTGGGAAACCTATATGATTAAGATAAACAAGATAATATAAAATTTTATTTTTGGAATAAGAGTTTAGTTTTATTTGTTTGGAATATGTGATTTTAATGTAGAGTTATTTCTATTAATGTTACTTAAAGAAACAACTAGCATATATTGGATATTATATTATTAGGGTATATACATTTTGGAATGAGAAATTAAGAGTTATTGATGTGGTTTAGAGAAAAATTTTATTTTATCAAATCACTATGATGTTTGGGTTTCAATCATAGTCTGAAATATTTTGAGTAATTTTAAGGATAATTATAAATTGAATGATCTATGATGATATTTTTGTGTTTCTAGTAAATTTTGGAAAATCAAACTATTTTTCAAAATTTTATAGTTTATTAATTTTAGTAATTATCATAAATTGTGATGATTTTTTTTCAAAATTCCACAATTTATGATGAATTAAGTTTTATCCTTTTATGGGTTTTGTGATCCTCATAAGTTGGTTCTAATGCTTCAGGCATGAAAAATTCATCTTTAAAACTTGTTATTTTGGAAAAAAGATGAGATTATTCTGGAAATTTATTAAAGTTTAGAATTATTTTTTTAAAGAATAATTCTTTATGAGTCTATTACACATGGAAAATTAATTCCAAAAGTCATGTAAATGTATTTAAAGAAATAAATTATTTCATATATCCTTCAATTATGATTAATTGATTGTTATTTCCACATCTGTGGGTTATAATTTTCAAATTATTAAATTTCTCAATATTATTACATTTCTTATGATCTGGGTAATTCGAACATTATTTTTCTTACATATCTATATTTCAACATCTCACTAATGTTCTCCAATATCGAAACATTGTTTGTTTTATTCTAGATGTCCTTTATGCATCCCCATATCTCTTTTCAATAGGATATTTCACCAACACTTTTCTATAATGAGGGTTTCCAAAAAGAAATTTTGAAATTTTAAAACACTGATTTCTAAGAATAAAATCAAATTTTGAGTATAAAAATTTTATAATTGGGTTATAATTTAATATCCCGAGATTCCAAAATGAATGATTATTTTTGATAGCTTACAAGATACACAACACTGAGCTTAAACAAACAATGAAATATTGTAATTTTAATGCAATAATTATTTGATAGATGTTAAATTTGATGATGTGTACAGGAATATTGGATATATTACAAATATTATGATCCTACACATTTCAAAAGTTTTAGTTAATTTCTTTGAAATAAGAACTCAATTTTTAGTAATGTTATTTAATTCTTAAGAAATATAATTTCTTTAAAAAATATTTTTATTTATTTTTATGTATAAATAATATTTTTATTTACATAACACGAAAAATAATTTATTTGAAAAAATGAACATATATATTTAAATTATTATGTCAAAATTATCTTTGGATAAATCTTGGGAATTTTTTTAGAGGATTTTTTTCTCAATGAATGGGGAAAAAATGTTTTTTTTGAAAAATGTATTTTTTTTATAATATATTACAAAGAAAAATTATTTTTTATATTAGTTTTAAAATTTAATTATTTATTTATGATATAAATTATGTTTTTTAAGTTGATTTTATACTTTATTTCTTTCATAAAAACATTTTAGATTTTAGAAAGGCACTTTTCTGAAAAATTGATTTTCATTGGGTTTCGAAAATTTAATTATAGGTTAATTTTTGAAACTTATGTGTTTTAAATTTTCAATAATTTATTCTATATTTAGAATCAGGTGGTCCATATTTAGTAAAAATGTCCCTTTTTGGGCATTATGAATAGAAACTTTAGTAATTTTTGTTACCATGCCAGAAGGTAAATTGGGTAATTAAAGCTAAAAAAAATTGATAAGGATAATAAAATAAACCCAAAAGTTGGATTAATTTTAAATAAATATCCCATGTCAGGTATATGAATAAAATAATCCGTTATTTTTTTATATACATTTTAACTAGAATATGACTATTATAATATTTTATTTTTTTAAAAGGGAAAAATGCCACACTCTTATTTTTACTAACTGAAAGATCATTAAGATAGTGTAATTTAAAATTTATGTTCGAATATAAATAGTATTTTAAAATATGAAATATTAATATTCATAATGGTAATTTAGTTGTAATTTTTAGTTAATAATTAATTACCTTAAATTCTTGCACATTGCTAATGCTGTAATTATTTAACTACTGGGAAAATCAAGTAAATGATTTTATAAATATTGAAATTATTATAGCATGAGATAAATAATATGGTACAAGAATTATATAGAATACCTTGATTTATTAGAGATATAGTAAAAAAAATTATAATTATAAGTGTTATCTTGATACCATTAATGTCAATATAATGAATAGTTATATAATTGAAATTATTGATATTTTAAAATGAAAACTATTTTCTTAAAATGACATAAAATTCCAAAAACCCATTAAATTTGGAAAATTAATTAGTATTAGGTTCATAATTGCATCCATAATTAATTTTTGGGTATTTTATCTATTTATAGTGTATATATCAACCTTCATTATGTAAAAAGACCTTGTTTTTGTTGTAATTTTAAAAAGGAGTAATAAGGGTTTAAAACAAATTTACAAGGGAAAAAATAAAACCTAACCCTTTCTAATAAATTTTTCTGACATTATTTCTACCCATATACTTATTACAATCAAAATAATTGTGATGGGTCTTTTTAAAAATGAATATTAATTTATGGAAATTTCTTATTTTTAGAATTTCTAATAGTACACCACTCCTCTCTTATAAAAGGGATAATCTTCTCCTCTATTCTTCTATAAGGATCATATATTAATAAATTAATATTAGTGTGTATATGTATAATATTTTTCATTATTAAAATAATAAGGATATATCTGGGTTTTCATCTTATAAAATGAGGTCATAATTCACACATAACCACACATACATTACAATTGGGAACTTAGACTCAAAATCTAATTTTTTCTACAAACCAAATTAATTAAAATAAAAAGTGATTTATTAAGATGGGAAATCTTCCAAGCATTTATCCTAACCTTATAATTTTCTATAAACATCCTTAAAACTCTATTAAAATCATGTTAAAATTTTTAATGAGAAAAAGATATTATTAAGTGTCAAAAAAGAAAAAAATGTTTCTATCTAATGAAAATCATGATAAATCCACCATATACATACCATTATAAAACTATTCAATGGTCATATGGAATAAATAATTTATGTAAGGAGGAAAAAAATTATCAATAAATTTTATTAAACCCCATATAAGAAATATAAAAAATATTGGAAACTTTTGGCATCATTATAGTTACCACCACATCTTCTGATAGAAGACTTCATGGTTAGCTTGTGTACCATACCATAGAGTTTCAATAATATCTACTCATGGATCAAAAATTATAGTTAGTAATGTTATAACCATCCTATTATATTCTTTTTATCTCTTATTAAATAAGTATCAAGTTATCATCATCTTATATATGGAATAACCATACACTCAACATCCACACCCAATACATTAGATGTTATAACGTAATCACACATCCTCTGTTTATCACAGATTCACCCATCATGGTTTAATAACAGAACCACTCATTTATGCATTATAAATAAACTAAAAACTATCATAATAATTCCCAAAAACTATAACATAATAATAAATAATGTAGGCTTACATCATAAAATCATTCTTAAGCAAATTAATCTTATCATTTTGAAATCACTTATTTCAAAAAAAATGAGCACATATAAAAGAATTTTAAAAAAAATAATAATGAAAAAATAAAAATTAATATTCAGAGAAAATTTTGTTCATATTATATGGAAAATATTCTAAGGCCATATAATACAAAAACATATTCCATTTATAGTTTTGATGGAAAATCTACAAAACACCTCATTTGGAAAATGTTAAAAATATTCCTTTAAAAAATTATATAAAAAGTATAAAAAAGGTAAAAATTACAATAAAAAATAATATCATTAGGGTAAAAACTTTTTTAAAACTTTTTTACAAAAAATTGAAATTAAAGTTATTGAGATTTTTAAGGGAAACACAAAAATATTATTTTCAAAAGAAATTCCCCGACCATCAGTCAGACCAGTCATGTGAAAATTTATCATCATAACTTATAATCATAGGTTAATTATTTAATTTTTTAACAAACTTTTAATTTTTTATGTTTATTTTTATTTTATATCTTATCATGATATATTAAATTAATTAATTAGTTAAATTAAATTATTTTTTTGATGATATTTGTTTCATAAGTCCCTACTGGATTTAGTAAGCCAAACAGGGTAAAATATGTATTCATTACATCATATCCATAATTATAATCATTATATAATTATCGTTATCATAAATAAATTATCCATTTAAATCCATGAATTTAATATTTTAATGAAAAATGGACTAAGTTATAATCGTGTAGATGGTAGGTCGTATGTACGAAAGGGTAACATTTCTACTTTTCAACAACCATTATGGATGGAAGGGAAATATTATTTTATATTTATAGAATGATAATAATATCATACATATATATAATTATCCCTTTAAATTTAAATTTATAAATAATCCATGTGATATCGTGATGAAAAATGAATCGCACCACTTCATGAAAGTGGCAATCCACACTATGCATGAAAGAAATTATCATTTCTCAATTCATAGAAAAATAAAAATATAAATGATATATTATCATTTAAAAATGATAAATTTTTCATTGATATTATATATAAATTCTAAATACGTGATTATGATCTATCAATGAGATATGGTCATAGAAAATGAATTATTTTGGTTGGTGGGATGGTAGTCTGCCGTACAAATTAATGATGATTTTATTTCAAATATGATGGATGAATAGGTTGATATAGGTCATTAAAATAACAAAATAAAATTCAACTCTATTTATAATACATTATTTATTATTTTATAATTGTTTGTTAATTTTTTAAGGTGGTGGGATAAGAAATAAAACTAAAACATGCAGTTGAAAACTATACATATTCATTGGAAAACCTCTTGGGATTAACAACTTATTCCTTAAAATATTACTATTATGCCTAAAAATCCCAATAGTTACTAAATTTATTCTATTAAGGGATTATTTTTATGGATTTTATGATATTGATACGTTTTGGAAGTGTGATGAAATGATAAAGAGATGTTACCATTTATAATGGTGTGGAGGGGCACTCTTGGCATTTCTAAAAATATATTAATTTAATATAATTGACTTTCAATTTCAAATGCATCAAAAGTGAGTCATTTTTAATATAACATGAATATATTTCTAACAAACTAGATAACATAAAAACTATTCAGTTTTTACTATATTTATTCTTTTATCTTCTTGTTATAACCCATATTTAACTGTTTTAACTCTTACCATGAAAACAAGAATTTATACACTTTGAGGGTCAATGTAGTAACTATAAAATGATAAAAGACTCATAAGTGGTCTATTATTTATATTTTAAACCTTATAAACATCACAAGGATTAATTTAATATTTTTATAAATTTTATATAATTTAATAAATTATTATTTAATATAGAATATCTATCATGGAAATGTTTAGAACTATTAATTGAATTGATTTTAATAATATCAATATGACGTATTAAATTTTAATAAAATATTTAATTATATCTATAACATGTCACTTTCATCAAAAAAATCATTGATCACATTATTTATATCAAATTATATTTACTTGAATACTTTTTATATCATATATTTGATATTATTAAATAATTGTATAATTACTAGATCCACATTGTGTAAGAATTTATGTTAAATACTTCATAACTAAAAATTAACACTAAATTAACATGAATAAGATAAATATTTTATATTTTAAAATAATATTTATGGTAAATCAGATCCCATAGATTACACCATTCTAAAAATATTATACTTATTAAAAACAAGATTGTGGCACGTTTGAATTTTCTTTAAATAAAATATTATAAAGGTCATCATCTATTCCAAGGGGTAATAAACATTTATATAACAAGAAAAATTCAGGATTAATAAATTAATTAAGGAAATATATAAAATTTAGGCATGTATTGTGGTCATTTTATAATCATTATCATTTTATTTTTAACTTTAATTAACATATGTACCCTTTAATAGGGTAACAAAAATTACTAATACAACTATTCATATTGAAAACAAATAAAAGTGAACTATTTTATAAATTTTTACCTCTTAATTCAAAATATTTAATCAATTTATAAAAATTCATAACTCATAGGTTGTTGAATATAATGTCAAAAAAAACAAGTAAAAGATGATGAAAAATGGTTTTTAGAAAAATGCCCTTTTTAAAATATATTTCTTTTATGATATATTCAAGTATAAAATTAATTTATAATAAAATATTTGAATTAATTTAGGTCAAAATAAACGAATTAAAATTAAATTCTAAACTAAAATATGATAAGAATTTTTAAATACTTTAGAATAAAAATATTATTTTTAACAAAAATCGGTATGATTCTCTTTTGAATATAAAATAAATATATTCAAAAAATTAATAAGAAATAATTTGAAAATAATATTAACATTTTAATATAAATAATTAAGCTCATTTTTCAAATAATTATTCATAATATATTTATATTTTTCCTCAAAAAAGAAATAAATAATAATAATTAATGAAAATGTATTTATGAACAATTAAATGACTTTATTAAAAATTGAATGCTAATTTATAAATAATTAACTAATAAATTAAAAAGATTAGAACCATTATATATTTCATAAATCAGATATTGATATTAAAAACCACTAATTTAATGGATATGATATAATAGACGCATAATAATATTTTTTCATTTATACTAATTGATTCAAAACTTATATGATATCAAACGCATTCTATTATTTTTAAATGAAATGATATGAAATTTAAAACCCCTAATAATTATCTTCATGATTTTTAATTAGTCTCACTTACTTGGTTTTGACTTTAAAAATTCCATTTTTGAAATTCCACATCATAAAAATGGTACATAAAATATCCACTTTAAATGATTGAAAGAGATGTACAAATTTCATTTTTAATAACACATAATATATAGAATAAAATTGTTTTAAAGTAAATACATTTATATGAAGTATAAATTTAACTCCTAATGACTGATAGATAGTGATAGAAGACCTTATCATGAAAATATTAACCATCAAAAAACCATAATTATATGATAAGTTAAAAGGTTTTTGATTTCATGGTAAGAAACATAATTGGATAACATTTTTATTTCAAGATTATTTTTATTATAGTTTAGTAATTACATTACATCCTAGTCTATGAACCTGAGTAAATATAATAACTTTATATGTACAGTTTCATCCTTTAATTAATTTCCTCTACAATCTCATCTTTTGCTCAAAATCATGAGAATTTAAAATGGTTTTTTTATTCTAGAGAACTAAAATTAAATTCTAATGGATTTCTTAATTCACAAAACAATAAAATTCATTTCTTCCACTATTTAATAATTCAAAAAATACCAAAATTTCTATAAAATGATACGAAAATTCCCAAAATGAGTAAACCTTCATATAAAAAAATAATTTTCTTTCTAAATTTCAAAATTAATATCCAATGCTCAAATTACAACATTCAATAAAAAACTATCCATAAAATTTCTAAAAACATTTTAGACTATGATTGAAACCGAAAAATTAGAAGGATTTGATAATATCATCTTCCAAGATAAATTATTATTTATATCCCAAATGTAAACACAGTAAACATATAATCTTCATGATGTGCTAACCAATCTATAAATAACCTCAATCACCATTAATCAACAATAAAATCTGTAATTACTCCAAAAAACTACCAAACATTTATTCTTTAAACAAAATTTCATAATATTATTTTACCATAATCATATAGGGTTCCGAGAAAATTAAATGTCTTCTAATATAAAATTAATCACATAACACAAAATCAATTTCCAATATCATGGTTATCAATATGATAAAACATATATTCCAAAAAATATACATAACTAATAATTTTTATATAGTCCATGTAAATAAAAAACAATTTCATAATAACTATGAAATCATTTAGTTTAGTGGTGGGTCGTTCTCCCTTATCACCCTTCAATTTTAGGTTTATTCCTTTTGACCTTTCCATGTGCAATGGTTTGTCACTGAACCCAAAGGTAGTTTTTTTACTAAATATATATTTATATAATTACAAAAAAAATCCCAAAATATAAAGAACACCCTAAAATATGTAATAACACATAATTAAATCAAAATTAGATATCTTATAATCCTTAATGGAAACCAATAACTTTAGAAAAATGTCCCCCAAAGATAGAGGAATTATCCCTGCAATAATATTTTTTAAAAAACCAATAATTATCCTAATTTTTGTATAACTATAAATGTCTTTCAAAAAACACTTAATTAATATAGCTATGCATCACATAAAACTTAGAAGAGGTTTTCTATGAATTTGAACATAAGATCAACCATAAACATGTAAACCCATGATGATATTCATAACTCTTCAGATTACCACACATGAACACTTTATGATCACTAAAGTTATTTAAACCCTCTTCTCATACCGACAGTATGTTTCCAGACATAAACATTGTATATTATAATTTATTTGAAAAGGAAAATATATTCTTAAAATTATGCGGATCTTTTTGGTTTAGAGTTTTTATAAATAGGTCATAACTCATACATAATAACTCATACATTCCAAGTGGACACTTAATATCAGTGACAATTTTTCACAAAACAACTATTTAATATAAAACATGATTTATTTTCATGAAAAATATTCAAAATTTTCTTCATGACCTCATCATTGTACATAATCTTTCTTTAAAAACATGGAAAAACTTTTAAATATGTTTCATGAGCAATAAAAATCTCATTAAGGGATATAAAGAAAAGAAGAAATATGTTTTTCTAGTGAAAAACATGAAAATATATAATATACATACCTTAATAAACTTATTACTTGTTATTATGGAATAAATTACTTCTATATAAATGAAACAAACTTTTTACACAATGAAAACATTAAATACCAATATAAATCATAAATAAAATATTTTATAAACATTTGGAATCATTAGATTACCACCATAACTACTCACAGATGAACGTCATGATTCACTTTTGAATATTAACATAGTTTAACCATCATAGAATCTCTTGGAATTATCATCATAATTAATCTTGGAAGAACCATCATAGTATATTTCCATTTTCACTTATGAGAAACCTAGCTAGTTATCTCTATCTCACATATTAAATAATTATCCGGAAAACTTATATACCCAATGTATTGGATGATAAAATATTACCACCCATGCTTGGTTTAACATTGAACCACCCTTCATTGGTTAATAATGTTTCCACCCATCATTTTTTATAAAGAAATAAAAATTTATCATAATAATTTAGATGAATCGTAATATAACCATAAATAAAGAAATCTTGCATAATGAATACATTCATAAGGAAAATAACATTTTTCATTTTGAAATTTCTTATTTTTAGAAAATGAGTTAACATATAAAGAATATAAATCAATTTTTTATAAAAATGTGAACTATAAATAGAGTTTTCAAAAATATATAATTCATGATTCCATGAAAATCCCCTCATATTTTATATGTTAAAAAATTACATTCAAATGTTTTGGGAAAAATCCACAAAATACCTCATTTGGAAAATGAAAAAAAAAGATTCCTTTCAAACTATTTTTTAAAAAATTAATAAATAGTAAAAATTAATTTAAAAAATAACATTATAATAATAAAAAATTAAAAACCATTTAAAAAAATTTATATGGACTAAATATACTATTTTGACGGAAACATTAAAAGTTGATTTTTTAAAAATATCCATCACTGTGTTTCTAACTCACCATGTACTATCTTTATCTTCAGGAATAATAATTATTGGTTAATTATTTTCTTATTTATGAACCTTTTAAAAATTTATTATTACTTTAATTTTATTTCTTACCATGATTTATTTATTTATTTATTTCCACATCAATTGTTTCTATTATATTAATTTACTAAGTCCAAAATGGATTTTTAAAATCAGCTATGGTAAAATATTATTGCATTAAATTATCTAAAAAATAATAATCATGAAATAATTAGGAATATTATACATAAATTATATTTTTATATCCATATATTTAATATTTTTATGAAAAATATATAATTTAATAAAATATTTTTTATTATAAAATATGCATAAGGTCAATTTTCAAAAATATTCATTACATTGAAAATAATAATATTAATATAACATAAACATTTCAAATGAAATATTTTATTATGTAAGTAAAATTTCGTGGTAAACTAAAGAAAAAATTAATCAAATTACTTATTCCAAATTATATTATATTTAATATTTATAATATAATTTTATTTATTATTTCAATAATTATTGCATCATAATTGTTTACAAATTCATGGTAGCTATTTATTCAAAGAAAATTAAAATAAATTACAGCAACGAAATTACATATTCTAGATTCCAAAATTAAATTTTTAATGGAATATATCAACTTGATATCCTCATACTAAAAATATTATAGTTATTAAAAACAAGAGTGTGATATATTTATCTTTCCTTTAAATAATATATTATAATGGAAATTTTCTTGAACATGGTCCATTAAAATTCCATATAACCAAATATTTGATTATTATGGATATAATCAAATCATCCAAAAAAATTATTCCAGTGATATGGTCATTTTATAATCCATATCATTTTATTTTTAACTTTGATTACCTGATTGACCCTTTTCTATGATAAAAAAATTACTAATGTTATATTAATATTAAAATGGGGAACTATTTATGAAATTTTGGCATCCAGATTAAAAATATGTAATACATTTTAAATAATTCAAAACTCATTGTTGTAGAATTTAATTTATATTTAAACATGAAAACTGTGATAAAAAATATGTTTTTAGAAAAATTCAGTTTTTTGAAATATAAAATGTTTATATGATAAATTTTAGTATAAAATATATTTCTAAACCAATTATTAAATTCTTTTAAGGGAAGTAAAATGAATTAAATTTTATAATAATTTATAATATAATTTAACTTTTTATACACTATGAAATGTTAAATTTTCAATTAAAGTGATTATTTTTCACTATTTATTAAAAAATCAAACTTTTCAAAAAATTCCAAAATATAATTCGATAATAATATTTACATGCTGATTTACATAATTAATTTCATTTTATGAAATAAATTTTCTAAAAGAAGTTTTATTAATTTCTTAAAAACTCAATAAAAATCATTTTTAATGAAAATATAATTATGGTGATAAAATGAATTTACTAAAAATACAATTCTTTTTGACAGAAAATTTATCAATACATTAGAATTGAGTAGAAATATTTTATATTTCATAGAGTATTTATTTTAATACATACCATTCAATTTAATGGTTATTGTATTTTGATCACATAATAATATTTCATTGTTTGTTTAAGGTTGTTGTTTGATACATTGTTGGCTAACGAACATAGACTTCCCTTTTTTAAATCTTGGAATATTACACATTAAAACTAAAAAAATATTTGGTTAATCTAATACCTACCCAAAATACCTTCTTATAATGATCATCTCATTACATAGGTCTTCGTTTAAATAGAACACCAACCATGGTTGTCTTATGATAATAAGATAATGAAGTTTACCAAATATGAGGTATCATCTTTAATCAATCATTTTGGTTTTATTAATTATACAACATCAATAAAATATTATTTGAACATTATAAAATAATAAAACCTATCACGACCCGCCCTCAGGGCCCATGCCGTGACTACCCCATGCCCGCCTTCCATAGGCCAGGGGCTGGCGACTAGCACCAAGGCGTAAATCCTGGTAAAAAGGTAAGGCATTGCCTTTGTAAAGTAAACAAACACCACAGATCAAGTAAGCAGAAGAAGAAAACACTAAGTAAAAGCTGGTACAACAGTATGTGCACAAAAGTAAATGGGCCAGTATACAAACCCAAACTGAAAGTAAAGTACAACTGGAAAGGGAAAATAACAACTAAAAAGTAAAGCCTCAACACCGAGCTGTCCACTGGAAATCCCACATGAAGGGTAAGTACAGATAGCTCCACTGCTCCTCGGGCCCCGCATCCGCTCCGAGTATGTTCCGCCCAGTGGTCCACCTCCAGGTATCGTCCTGCTCTGCAAGCCTCAACCACGATCAATGATGTTCGTCGTCTACAACCAACACAATGTAGTGCGGGCATACCCCGTGCAGGGGTGAGTATAAGCTACTCAGTAGGGACCCTGAGACCCCCGAAGGTCTCCCAAAATCCACAAAGGATAAAGCACAAAGGAAATATACAATCATGAAGTAACAACCGACACTACTTAGGTATATGCCCATACATATACCTAAGTCATCAATTCCAATACGCTCGAACCTCCGAGCCCAAGTACAACCTAGTCCACACAGGAAGGAATATGTATTCCACACAGGAAAGAAAAACATAATCCACACAGGATAGCACAACACAATCCACATAGGAAAGCAAACAGGATTCACCTCACACAGGTATATTTCTTCGAAAGACGATAGAGATGATCACTGATCCATCTAAGTCGCCGGGCCCACAAAGGATTGATAGGTACTAACCCCCGCAATGACCCACACAGGATCGGACCCACATAGGATCTGTAAGCACTGGCTCACCGAGAACCGCTGAGCACTAACCCACACAGGATCAGACCCACACAGGATCGGTAGCACTGATCCACACAGGATCTCTGAGTGCTATAGTCGTCGTCGTCTAATCCACTGAGGATCTCTGCACCGTCATCGTCGCAGTCACAGTAGCATTCAGTGCCAGCTCTAGGGTTCCCGCACACAGCAAGCTCGTTCGGGAGGGTCCGCTCCACGAGCCAAGATGCTGATACATCAACTGACACATAGTCCAGAGTTGATGTATCCAAAAGTTCCGTATCGTCAACAGGAACTCAACGTCGCAGACGGCGCGTCAAACAGACGCCTGGTTTGAGAGTTATTGGCTCTTTCGTTCCAGGGGCCCGGTTGGATTCTAAGGAAAAACCAACCTGACCATAATCCACCAGCATCCAAACCTCGGGCAGAGTAATCCAAAATATCCGTCTCACTATAAGGAATTCAACAAAGTCGACGGCACGTCAATCGGACGTCCGGAGCTTAAGATATGAGTGTTTCTACTCCGAGGGCCCGGTTGGTTTTGTGTACGAACCAACCTGGCCGAAGACAAAGTATTCCAAAACCTTGAGTGCGATATACCGAAACGACCATCTCGATTCAAGGATCGCATCTCAACTGACGGTGCGTCAGTCGGATGTCCGTAGCCCATGTTATGGGCAAACGACCGAAGATGGTCCGAAAACGGCGGTTTTGGGCCCGGACCGACCCGGCCCGAGACCCCCCGGTCTGCCCGAACCGGGTCGACCCGCCCTGGGTCTGGGTCGGCCCGGCCCGGCCTAGGCACAGCGCGTCCAGCGCGCTGGACAGCTCGGCCAATGGCCGAGCTGTTTGGCAGGGGGGCCCTGCCCCCCCCCCCCCCTCGGTGTAACCGCGGCCCCCCAATTATGGGGGACGTTTTGTGCTGGTCGGCCAGGGGTTTGAAACCCCGGCTGCACACCTGTCCGGCTGGTTTCGGCCTCCACGGGACCGGCAATGGCTGGTCCCCTTCTTCGCCGATACCGGCGGCCCGGAACCGGCCGCCGGTCACCCTGCTCCGCCGCGGTCCGGAACCGGCCACGGCTTGGTTCGTCCGGCGCGGTGCGATGACACCGCGCCCTTCCGCTGCGGCCCCACTCCGGCCAGGGTGTCTTCGGTTTTCTTCGACGTAGCACGACGGCGTCGCGTCCTTGTTCAACTCACGGCGCGGCACGACGGCTCAACGCATTACTTGTCGTACGATCCCACGTGGTGCGACGGCACCACACCATTCTGTCCCAACCACAAAGAATCAAACAAGGATAAAGGAGGAGGTTCGGCCGTGTTTGTGTGGTCCAGCCCCCTCTCGTTAGTCGATAACATTTAGTCGTATATCCATGAAGAACGAACAACTTGAAAATAGGAACGGAAAATAATATAATAAAACTAAACCCCTACCATGATAAAAGAGATGACAAACGTCGGCGTCGCGATGTGAGGATTCGAAGACGTTGACGGAGATTTCATCGTGGAAGACAATCGCGAAAAAGAGACGTCGTGGAAGAAAATGACGTGGAAGAAAACGTCGCGTCGCAGGTCAGTGTCGCGGAAGACGGTCTCCGAGGGCTCAGCACACCACGTTGGATATCGTTCGTTCTTCGCGTTCATCATGAAGAGAATGAAGAACTCAAGGCTTCCTTAGCTTTTTCTCCAGAGGCTCTCAAACAACTAAACACCAACCCAATAAAATAAGTTCGTAACATATTTTATTAACACATCAAGGCTTTTGAAATTCAACTGTTTGAATTCCACATTAACTCACCTCATTAATTCCATAAGTTAATAAACTTAAGTTAACAAAACTAATGGGGGTTGAGGGGGTTAGAGGATATGAAGGGGTGGGGTTCATGTGGGCCCCACCACCCTTATAACCACCCAAGGGAGGTTGCGTAGTTACCCAACATCCTTCCAAACGATTAAACACTTGGAGTAAAAATAATAATTTTTGTTAAATTTTTATTTTTAACTTCCACAATTTTTATCAACTTCTCTCGTGTAAACTCAACTCAGGATTAAGCGTTCCGAAGCAATTACCGGCGTTGCAGTTCCATCGGTTCCCACGAAATTCTATTCCGAGCACCGGTTAAAAAGACAGGAAATCCCGCTCGTTCGTTCACTGAACGTACCCAAGCTAAACTTCGGATAGAAATCTTGGGCACACTGGGCCTCAGAATCAAGTGCCGTCAGAAACTGCGTTCATGTAAAATCCCAAAGAAAATTAAGAAAAAAAATTCCTTCAATTTTATGGGTCTTTACATTACTCCCACCTCAGGGCTTTATGTCCCCATAATTTTACATCATAAACTAGGGAAACAAAAGTTGGTACTGAGAATGCATCTGAGCCTCCCGCTCCCAAGTGATCTCTTGGAGATTCCTGTGTTACCATCTGATGCGCACAAGAGGAATCGACCGTCCATATAGGAACCACTCCTGTCGATCCTCGATCTCCTCTAGGACCTCCTTAAAAGTCACCCCATCATTAAAGTCCAGCTCCACATGGTCAATAATGTGTGTCAGGTCGTGCACGTATCTTCTCAGCTGAGATACGTGGAAGACGTCCTGCACCCGGTGCAACTGAGGTGGTAAAGCCAGGCGATAAGCTTCCTCTCCAATCCTGCTGAGGACCTGCAAAGTCTGATGAAGCGTGGAGACAACTTGCCACCTTGGAAAAATCTCTGTAATCCACGTCGAGGTGAGACACGCAAGAAGATGTGGTCGCCCTCCTCGAACTCTAGTGGCCTCCGCCTCCTGTCAGCATAAGACTTCTGCCAGCTCTGAGCTGTCCTCATCCACTCCTGGATGACATGGACCATCTCTGTCGTGGCCTGGACCATCTCCAATCCCATAAGTGCTGACTCCCCAGGGTATATCCATCACAAAGGAGATCTACAAGGTCGGTCGTACAACCCCTCGTATGGTTCCATCCCGATGGTGGAGTGGTAGCTGTTGTTGTACGCAAACTCCACCAAGGGTAGGTGTTCCTCCCAGCTACAACCAATGTCAAGGACACATGCGTGGAGCATGTCCTCGAGAGTCTGAATGGTCCTCTCCGTCTAACCATCTGTCTGAGGGTGAAAGGTTGTGCTCAGACATAGCTGCGTCCCGAACGACTCCTGCAACCCCTTCCAAAGCTGGGAAGTAAAGCGAGCATCATGATCGGAGACGATAGATGATGGCACACCATGAAGCTATACAATCTCCTAAATGTAGAGACGTCCCATGCTCTCCACTGAACCCTGCTCTCTGATGGGTAGAAGTGTGCCAACTTGGTGAGTCAGTCGACAATCACCCAGATGGAGTCGTGACCTCTGGAAGTGCGTGGAAGTCCAGTCACGAAGTCCATAGATATGCCGTCCCACTTCCACTCCGGGTCCTTCAAAGGCTGTACCAAGCCTGCTGGTACCTGGTGCTCAGCCTTCACCTGCTGGCAGGTGAGGCATCGAGAAACGAACTTCGCCATAGCCTTCTTCATGCCCGGCCACCAGTGCTGTCATCTGAGATCCTGGTACATCATCGCTACTCTGGGATGTACCGCCAAGGGAGAGGTGTGAAACTCTCTCAGCACCTCCTCCTGTAAAGCGACGGGTACCAAAGTAAGTCCTTTGAAAAGGATGTCGTGCTCTACTCCAAAGGAGAAACCATCAGGTGCCTGTCCTGAGGATATTTGTGCACGCAGCATCTCACAGTCAGCATCCCCACGTTGTGCCTCTCTAACCCGCTGTTGTAGTGGAGTGGTGACTATGAGAGACTGAAGGAAGGCTACTCCATCTCTATCCACAGAGGATATCTGCAAAGAGTCTAGCTTCTCTATCGCCTCCTCAAGTAACTGAATGCCCGTCCTCCTACTGAGAGAATCGGCTACCACGTTCCCCTTCCTAGGAGTATAGACTATCTCAAAGTCATAGTCATGGAGGAACTCGAGCCATCGTCGCTGTCTCAGATTCAGGTCCTTCTGAGATAAGATGTATCTGAGACTCTGATGGTCAGAAAAGGCTGTAAAGCGCTCGCCCATCAGGTGGTGTCACCATGTCTTTAGAGCGAAGACCACGGTTGCTAACTCTAGGTCGTGGATAGTGTATTTCTGCTCATGCAGCCTCAACTGACGTGATATATTGGCAATCACGGACCACTCCTGCATCAGGACACATCCGAGTCCGGTCCTTGATGCATCGCAGTAGACTACGTACCCTTCTCCCTCCTCAGGAAACCTCAAGATAGGTGTTCTTGTCAATCTCTGTCTCAGCTCTTGGAAGCTCTGCTGACATCTGTCTGACCACACAAAGGGTTTCCCCTTCCTCATTAACGTTCTGCAAAGCTGCAATGATTTCTCCTTTGCCGAAAAGGGAAATATGGTCTAATCCCCTGGATGAACCACGTTTTTTTCCTAATACAGTCAATCCCGTCATGGTTAGTTAATTCATGGAATGTATGATGTTGTAAGGCCTCGATGCTGCTACCAAGATATCCAACCGTTACTCTCGCCTCCAAGGGTTGAGTCACACTGTCGGCATCAGTGTGTGGTCACAGGGTCTCCTTTAGTAAGAATCTCACATGTGAGGGTCAAGTCAACAGTTTTTA
The DNA here is from genome assembly GCA_963277665.1 of Viscum album. Lineage (NCBI taxonomy): Eukaryota > Viridiplantae > Streptophyta > Magnoliopsida > Santalales > Viscaceae > Viscum > Viscum album. Next base: position 551,143,342 of record OY728158.1, read on the forward strand.
ACAGGCAACTCTTAGTAATAACAAAAAAAAGGAAAGAAAGAAAATGTCACCAAAGCAAGTGTCTTTTATTACTTCAACTCAAAGTACAAGGACACAAGGCAACACAAACTACGAAGCTAGACGCATTATGGGAAAAGGCCTCTATGCCTGGAGCTTGTCCCGCACTAGCCCACCCGCTTCTGGAGCTCCATGATCGTAAGCTTCAGTTTCCTGAAGCTGTGCTCTCCCCTGAGGTCGGGGTGGACCTCCTGGTGGCGGTGGTGGTAGAGCCTCAAAACGTCGTCCACCACCTGCTACTCAGCCAGCTCCTCTGCCTCATCCACCTACTCCCTGCGGACCACCACGGTCGAACCTCTGCCTCTGCCTAGGTGGTTTTTCAACCGTCTGCTGCTCCTCTGCATGGCGGTTCAGGCAGTCACAAGCCATGTGGCCCTGCCCTCCGCATGAGTAGCACTGCCTGCCTCTCGAAAGACTGGCTCCACGCTGTGGGTCCCGCACTGCTGAGCCAGTGTCCTGACGTCGTCTACCTGAGGGTCTGGTCTTCCTAGACCCATGAGTCATCCGTCAACTGCCTGCTACAGAAGACTCTTCTACGTGCCGTCCTGCGGTGGGTCTCAGCGCTGGTGTAGACTCAGCAAGGAAACTCTCGATCAAAAGGGCTCACACCAGTACTCCCATCTGAGTTGAAATGCTGAGGGAGATCAGCAATGCCCGTATCTCATGTCTCAATCCCTGCTCAAAGGTCCGGGCCTGGAAGAATGTGTCCCATACCATGTCTATTGAGTAGCGCGATAGATCAGTAAATCTCGCCGAGTACTGGGCGACCGTCATGCTGCCCGGCCGCAGCTGAAGAAGCTCCTGAATGCGCACCGCACAGAGGGTGGCAGGGACGAACACTAAGTGGAAGAGGCTCCAAAAGTCCATCCAGAGAAGAGATGCCTCATCGTGCACCTGGAGCATCAAGCTCCACCATTGGCCCACTGTCGTGTGCAGTAAGCTCACTGTGAGGATCACCATGAGGTCTTCTGGTGTCCTCACTAACCTGAAAACTCTCACCACTGCCTCCAGCCAGTCCTCAGCTGCCTGGGGGTCCATCTCCCCGCGGAACCTGGGCAGTCGCTGGTGCTGGAACTCATGCAGTGCACTGAGGCGATGTGCATCGTCAGCGGCTGGGGCTGGAAGAATCGGTGGCTCATCGGGTAGAGCTACCGTCGGTGCCACTGCTGACAAAGGGCCCTGCACCGAGGCCTCATCGCTCGGTGGGCTGTCGTCATGCTCAACTATCGGAACCCTAGATGGCTGCCATTGTGGGGCCATCATAAAAAGGAAACAGGTTCCCCACAATCAGAACAGTATACCTAGTGAGCTGACACAAAGTAATCACAAAGAAAACTTGAAACACACACGCAATCAATGTTTTCGGGCATTAAGTCAGAAATCAGAAGTCAGGGTCCTGGTGTACGGATACATCGGCCGACGCACCAACATTGGACTCCCTGGACTGATGACCACACTCAATACCCTTAACATCATTTCTTCATATAGAAAAAGATTAGAGTCCCAAGTTCTGCGGTAGAACTGAATTCATCTGATACCAATTTGTCACGAACCGTCCTCGGGGCCCGTGCCGTGACTACCCCATGCCCGCCTTCCATAGGCCAGGGGCTGGCGACTAGCACCAAGGAGTAAATCCCAGTAAAAAGGGAAGGCATTGCCTTTGTAAAGTAAACAAACACCACATAGTAAGTAAGCAGAAGAAGAAAACACTAAGTAAAAGCTGGTACAACAGTATGTGCGTAAAATTAAATGGGCCAGTATACAAAACCAAACTGAAAGTAAGTCCAACTGGAAAGGGAAAACAGAAACCTAAAAGTAAAGCTGCAACGCCAAGCTGTCCACTGGAAAACCCACATGAAGGGTGGGTACAGATAGCCCCGATGCTCCTCGGGTCCTGTCGTCCGGTCCGAGTATGTTCCGCCCAGTGGTCCACCTCCAGGTACCGTCCTGCTCTGCAAGCCTCAACCACGATCAATGATGTCCGTCGTCTGCAAACAACACAACGTAGTGCGGGCATAGCCCATGCAGGGGTGAGTATAAGCTACTAAGTAGGGACCCCGAGACCCCCGAAGGTCTCCCAAAATCTACAAAGGATAAACCAAAAAGGAAAGATACAATCACGATGTAACAACCAACACTGCTTAGGTATATGCCCATACATATACCTACGTGATCAATTCCAATACTCTCCAACCTCCGAGCCCAAGAACAACCCAGTCCACATAGGAAAGCATATGTATTCCACACAGGAAAGAAAAACGTAATCGACACAGGATAGCACAACACAATCCACATAGGAAAGAAAACAGGATTCAGCTCACACAGGTATACTTCTTCGAAAGGCGATAGAGATGATCACTGATCCATCTAAATCGTCGGACCCACAAAGGATCGATAGATACTAACCCCCACAATGGCCCACACAGGATCAGACCCACACTGGATCTGTAGGTGCTGGCTCACACAGAACCGCTGAGCGCTAACCCACACAAGATCGGACCCACACAGGAACGGTAGCACTGATCCACACAGGATCACTGAGTGCTATAGTCATCGTCGTTGTCGAATCCCCTGAGGATCTTTGCACAGTCGTCGTCGCAGTCACAGTAGCAGTCGCTGCCAGCTCTAGGGTTCCTGCACACAGCAAGCTCGTTCAAGAGGGTCCGCTCCACGAGCCGAGAGGCTGATACATCAAATGACACATAGTCCAGAGTTGATGTATCCAAAAGTTCTGTATCGTCAATAGGAACTCAATGTCGCAGACGGCGCGTCAAACGGATGCCCGGTCTGAGAGTTATTGACTTTTTCGTTCCAGGGGCCCGGTTGGTTTCTAAGGAAAAACTAACCCGACCGTACTCCACCAGTGTACAAACCGCGGGTGTAGTAATCCAAAAGATCTGTCTCACTGAGAGGAATTCGACAAAGTCGACGGCACGTCAATCGGACGTCCGAAGCTTAAGATATGAGCGTTTCCGCTCAGAGGGCCCGGTTGGTTTCGTGTGCCAACCAACCCGGCCGAACACAAAGTATTCCAAAACCATGAGTGCGATATACCGAAAAGACCGTCTCGATTCATGGATTGCATCACAACTGACAGTGCATCGATCAGAGGTCCTCATCCCATGTTATGGGAAAAAGACCGAAGATGGTCCGAAAACGGGGGTTTCGGGCCCGGACCGACCCGACCCGAGACCCCCTGGTCAGCTCGAACGGCGTTGACCCACCCTGGGACCTGGTCGGCATGGCCCGACCCAGCCGGCGCGGCCCTGCCCGGCCTGGCCTGGGCGCGGCCCCGCCTGGTGGACCGTCTTGGGCACAGCGTGCTGGCCAGCTCGGCCAACGGCCGAGCCGTTTTCCAAGGGGGGCGCCTGCCCCCCCCCCCTGCTGTAACAGCGGCTCCCCAATTATGGAGGCCGTTTTGTGCTGGCCGTCTGGGGGTTCGAACCCCTGGCTACACACCTGTCCGGCCCGCCCGCCCCGGCCGGCCGGTTTCTGCCTCCACGGGACCGGCGACGGCCGATCCCCTTCATCGACGATACTGGCGGCCCGGAACCGGCCACTGGTCCCCTTACTCACCCGCGGTTCGGAACCGGCCGTGGCATGGGTCATCCGGCGTGGTGCGACGGCACCGCCCCCTTCCGCCGTGGCCCCTCTCCAGTTGCGGTGACTTCGGTTTTCTTCGACTCGGCGTGACGGCGTCACATCCTTGTTCAACTCGCGGAGCGGCGCGACGGCGCCACGCATTACTTGTAGTACGATCCCGCGTGGTGCGACGGCACCACACCATTCCGTCCGAACCACAAAGAATCAAACTAGGATAAAGGAGGAGGGTCGGCCATGTTTGTGCGGTCCGGCCCCCTCTCATTATTCGATAACATTTAGTCGTATATCCACGAAAAACGAAAAACTAGAAAACACGAATGGAAAATAATAAAATAAAATTAAACCCCTACCTTGATAAAAGAGATGACGAATGTCGGCGTCGCGAAGCGAGAATTCGAAGACGTTGACGGAGATTTCATCACGGAAGACCGTCACAAAGAAGAGACGGCGCGGAAGAAAAACGTCGTGGAAGAAGACGTCATGTCGTGGGTCGGTGTCGCGGAAGACGGTCTCCGAGGTCTCGGCGCTCCACGTCGGAGATCGTTCGTTCTTCGCGTTCTTCGTCAAGAGAATGAAGAACTCAAGACTTCCATAGATTTTTCTCCAAAGGCTCTCAAACAACTAAACACCAACCCAATAAAATAAATTCTTAACTTATTTTATTAACAAATCAAGGCTTTTGAAATTCAAGTGTTTGAATTCCACATTAACTCACCTCATTAATTTCATAAGTTAATAAACATATGTTAACAAAATTAATCTGGGTTGAAGGGGTTAGAGGATATGAAGGGGTGGGGTTCGTGTAGGCCCCACCACCCTCATAACCTTCCAAGGGAGGTTGGGTAGTTACCCAACTTCCATCCAAAGGATTAAACACTTAGAGTAAAAATAAAAATTGTTGTTAAATTTTTATTTTTAACTTCCACAATTTTTATTAACTTCTCTCATGTAAATACATCTCCGGATTAAGCGTTCCTAAGCAATTACCGGTGTTGCGGTTCCATCGGTGCCCTCAGAATTCGATTCCGAGCACCAGTTCAAAATATAGAAAATCCCACTCGTTCTTTCACTGAACGTACCCGTGCTAAAGTTCGAATAGAAATTCCGGGCACACCGGGCCTCAGAATCAAGTGTCGTCAGAAACTGCGTTCATGTAAAATCCCAAAGAAAATTAAGAAAAAAAAATTCCTTGAATGTTATGGGTCATCACAAAACCAGTATCCTAAATATATTTATATGTTATTATGTTAATGTAATAACTTATATCCATCTCCAACATCCATCAAATGGGAATGGAATTCAGCTTTCATTTTTACGATAGACTACCACCTCATGAACTGATGTAATTTTATTAAAACAACCATCTATCATGAGTAGAAATATTGTTGTAATTAATTATTATATGATATTAATTAAATATTTATCATTCTAAAAAATTGGTAATTTACGTACATTCTTAATATTACATTAACTAAAAAATGATAACATCATTCTTTCGTACATGTTGACTACCACCTCTATGAGGTGATCTGACTTGTTTTTAATCACCAAATCATGTAGATTATATATATATAAGTATATTCATATAATTTAAAGGATATATTTGATTTTATTGTCAAATTTTAAATATAAAATAATACTTACTTTCTTTATATAATGATCATAAAAAAATGGAATCCTTACTCATGTGTGCGTAAGACTTACCATCACCAAGATTGTGACATAGTTCATTTTTCATAAACATAATAAAGGTCATATTGGAGAGTTTAATTTATGTATAAAAATAATAATTATTTCATGATTATTATTTTATAGATGATGGAATAATGTCCTATTTTTCCATAGTCAACAAACCAATTTCATTTTTGACTTATCTACCATATACCACTAAAACATAAGATATGAACAGAAATGATTATGTAATTGTTATAACATGGTAATAAGTAAGATAATGGAAACAGAAAATTATATAAAGTGTTGATAAAAAAATATTTTAATTAATCTATTTTTATTATTCAAGAAAATAAAAAACATAAGTGATGAGTCAGACTCGAGGTTGGAGATTTTCATGTCACTTTTAATTCTATGGGACACATTCCTTATACACTACTTGTTTCTTTTGTGTGGTGTATATAATGGCCATTAATTTATTTTATGTTTATTCTCATAAGAATTTTGGGATTTACATATCCATATAATTTTCCTTATTTCATGGGTATTAGGATTCAAATGATGCCAAAATGGTAAGGGATTATTTCATACCTAACCTGAAAATTGTCATTTTATTTTTGAAACACTTTTAAGTGAAAAAGTGAGAACCTGTAAGGTATTATTTCATAATCTAATCATTATGTTGGATTATTTATATTTAATTATCCATAATAGAATTTTTTTATTCCATGAAAATGAATTATAATTTTTTTAAAGGATTTTTTTATTCAACTAAAATTATATAAAACCGGTTTTACATGTGATTGATTTTATACCAAACACTTTGGAAGGAATATTTATTTCATTTTCTCTATGAATACCATTGTGATATTTCCTACAAAAATTATAAAGTAATTTTTGTAAAATAATACTTAATGAGTTTATTTTTCTGCTATCATGATTCCTCAATGATTTGAATATTAATTTACATGTTTTTAATTTTGTTTTCAATGAAAATGTATACATTTATATATAGAGGTATATTTAAAAATAGAAGTGATTTTAAAATAGAAAAGTTATTTTTCTGTTGATTAATTTCAAGTGATAGCTGCCCCAACATTGGTGGTGGGTGGTAAGGGCTTGGGAGTGAGGTTCAGGTCGCGGGGTCAAGTCCCCAGGCTTGGATTTACATGTACTTTTCTTCCTAGTGTGTGTGCCGATTTCACGGTTGTACCTAATTTTTTTAATTTCATGTGATATTTCAAAAAGAAATTCCATATAATAGGAAATACATTGATGTCACATATACTTTACTAGAGATATGATTCAAGGATACCATCATTATTCATTTTCATGGTGGTTTATGTTTATGATAGATAGATGAAATGTTTATGAACCTTATTTAATTTATTGGGTTCTGATATGATGAATTTTTTTAGTAATGTGGAAAAAATAAATATGGTTTTAATTATATGATGGGTGGAAACTATATATCTCTCTAATGAATTGGGTAATGTATTATATCTCATGAAATAGTTATGGAAAACAAGTAAAATTCTTGATCTGTTATGCAAAACTAGTCGACATACTTTATTCATTGTGATAAAAATTTATAAGGTTGTTCAATTACAAGAATACAGTGTTGATTCCAAAAACTATTCCTTGGATGAAATAAAGTTAATATGTAGAATTAACTCATACATTATGTAATATATAAGTTAATAAAATAAAATTTGACTGTAACATAGAGTGATATTTATGGAGGTGATCAGAATTAGATATTTGTTGTTTAGGACATCTAAAGACTTCATATATTCTCAATAAAGATTATTTACTTCTCTAATTTCATCTTCAATGATATACATACATATAATAATTTTGAGGATATTCATGTATATATTATGTTTGATTCCAACAAACTCATTTATACATCATGAGGGAGGGAGTACTATAGTTACCTCATAGGGACATTCATCATGAATTTCGATGAATGATAGTATAAATGGCATCATCAATGTAATGTACGTTTTTTAATAAATTATTCATTGTTTTGGATTCCATCCACGGTAGATATTGGCTTTAATGGGTTTATAGAGGCTTCCATCCATTGATTTTGTTTTAATTGATCCTGAGAAACATTTTAGTTGTATCAGAGTACTGCCATGATATTTGATTCTTGAAATCATGTTTATAAAAGTTATTAAGTGAAATTTTATATTATTTTGGAATTTCATATCATTAAAAATTATTTGAATTTTTTTACTCCTCTCAATATATGTGAAATATTATGGATATTCATCAGGTGTTTTTTTATATTGTGGTATCTTTATTTTTACTATTGTTATGATGTATATTTATAACTACAATATATATTGAAAAAAATTATTTTCAATTTATCAATTATAAATTGAAATAAATTTATTATAAATTATTAAAAATTTATTTCGTGATATATAATTAATTTATAGTGATTTTTTTAAATCAATCAATTATAAAACGTTTATAATTATTTAATTTTATTTATATAGAGCATTTATTAAATAAATATACAAAATATTATTTTTTAGTACTAAAAGATCATTTTGAAGTTATATGGTATGTCTTATAATTTATATATAAATGTTTTTGTTGAAAATACTAGGATAGCTTATAAATAATATATATTTCAAAAAAATTAGAAAAAAAATATAATTTATTTTCTATTTCATATTAAAAATTGATCAAAATATAAAATCTTATTTTTTAAAATTAAAGGACTTTATTTTAGGAAATAATTTAAACTTAATTATAAGGAGTTTTGTTAATTTATTTAATCATTTTTTACATTATATATATGAGTTTTTCAAATTTTGATTATGTAACATTATTACAAAACCAAATTATAATATAAACTTTCTATATGAAATAAATTATATATTTAAGAAAAATTACATATAAAAAGAGAATATAAAGTTGTTCATAATAATATTAATTAGAAATTGTATATCTAATTATGAAATGTTCATACTATTTATATTAATTATAAAATCCATATTTCTCTTTATTTATGATTTGATTATAAATAGTTTTTCTGGTGATTAAATATTTGAATTGTTATATTATTTATATTTACATCCTTTTTTTGAATGATGTCATGGTCATATTATGAATAAATGTATGATTTGGAATAATGAAATAAATTTATTCTAAAAAATATCAAACATACAGATAAAAAGATACTTACTAGGTGGGATAATTTATTGAGTTTTTTTCTAACTTTTCGTTGGCTTATAATAGGTTGTGATATTTAATTATGTAGTTAAAATATATTTATACATAGTATGTGTTCAAATTATAATGGGATTAAAATCTATTTTTCTTATTGGTATTTATTATTTCATCTCATTCTATGTATCTATAATAAATAGTTTTATATACATTTTTTATGGGGTTGATTTTTTTATGAAATATAGTTTTTTGTTTATTTTGGATTGTAATATAATCCTTGAATTATGTAAATGATAACACATAAATATGTTTTGAACATATTCATTTCGGTAAATATTGAAAATATACTAGTAAATCATTAGATGTGTGTAATTTTACAAAGGGAATACATAAAATAAGAGGCTAAGATTAAATCCACTATAAAATAATAAGTTTTAGCTTCCTTTAAATGAAAAAAATGTTAAGTCCATTATTATTAAATTATGTAAGTTATTTAGAAAAAGGGTACACAAATATTATCTTTTTTATGTAATTGTTGTAATGGCCCACCCATAGGTTTAGTTAACAAAATCACATTGTGTTCTTTTTTAATGACCTAGTTGAGATTCCATAAGAGTTATAATAGCACAAAAATGGTGTTGAGATTATCCATTTGAAGGATTTGAAAAATAATTTCTTAATCAATAAACAAATACTCAAATATTATATTGTTGGTATAGTGTCACAACAAAATTACTAATTAGAGAGGAAAATATCAAATAGGACGCATTTCATAGTGACATTTAAGTTTTATATAACTAATAGATATGATGAAATTTAATAAGGGGTTTCATTTTAGTAGGGTAGCATTAAATAATAGTCCTAATTAAATTATTATAAATTTATATACTTTTAAAACCCTAAAATTCTAATATATCATTACCATTAAATAAGTAATTATGTTTGACAACTTTCTCATGCTATAAATAAAAATAAATAAAACCATGAAATGTTTTGCATATTAAAAAACCATGTCATCAAATTAGTAGGTATGGATAAGTGTAACCTGATTAAAAATTTATTTATTTAATAAAAAAAATCTAGATTTAATATATATTAAATTAAATTTTTAACATAAAATTAAAAATAAGACAAATTATTGTTTTGAAATTGATTTTTCAAAAAAACTCCTTTTATAGGATACACATTATATTTTATGATATATATGGTTAATGTTCAATTATTTTTTATATTAATTATTTCATAACTCCAATTTATTTTGTAAACGAAATAAAATAAGTATAATAATAATTCATATCTATAAAATTAATTTTTCAATAAAATGGGGATTTTTATATTTTATGAATTTATTTAAAAATTAAAATAATAAATTTTAGAATTTAATATTAATAAAATTATACTCTATTTCGAAATTTTCATATCAATATTGACTTTGTATAAATTATTGAGAGTTTTTTTGGAAAAGGTGTGTTTTTAATCAAAAAATATAGTGCTCACAAAATATATAATTTGTATGACATTATCATTTTATAAGAATTACCTTGTTGTTTAAAACCCATTTAAGTAAATAAATTCTAAATTTATGTTAAAAACATTTAGATTTTAATTTATTCTATGAACTTATAATTATCATGTCCAATATATCTATAACTAATTAAAATGTTCCCTGATTAAAGAAACTACATTCAGGCTTATCTTTGAATCAATTATGTTAACAGGATATTCAATTTTTTTAATACATGAAATCCCCATATCATGTATTTATTTTTATATAAATCAATTTTTTCAATAAAATATTTTTCCATGACAATATTATCTTATAAATAAATTTAATTCGTAGAAGTATAATAATATTAAAATATATTTTTACAATGTTATGTGTAATTATTTCAATATTAAAACTTCAAACAATTAGAAATTTTAGTAGGTATACTTATTTAATCTTTTTGAATTAAATTATTAAACTAGTTAATATTGTTAATCTTAATAATTTTTTTAATTATTAACATGGGTTAGAAATTAATTACCAATGAGAAAGTTAATTTTGTTAAAAGATAAAAAGATAAAAAATGTTATAATAACATCCATGATATAAAAAAAATATTTTTCTTGAGATGATTTTCATCCCACTACTATTTTCCACTTCTATATATTACATTTTAGGGCATTGGAAATATTAATAGTAAGCTTAGATTATTGAAAATGTAAGTGTTACTCTCAAAACAACAATTCCATTCACTTATAAAAGGGTAACATCTTAAACACTTAATGACTCACGAATACCTTTAAATTCTCATTCAAACACCCCCATTTATCCCTTTTTATAACCCCCTCACACATTTAAATGATTTGGGTCACTATTAGTTATCATAAGGCCTTCATTTTCCAAGAGACATCATTGAAAATTTCAAGTCCCCGACTTGAGAGCTATCAACTACATAGCCCTTGTATTTAATTATATTCATTGAAATGAAATAAATACAAAAAATATATAATTTTTTTATTATAATTTATGTAAAAATATTTTAGTATATTATGGGTATTGTTGTTGTTTTTTTCATATACCCCATCCAATAAGAAAAAATTGTGTCTATGTGTTGTCCAGACTACCACCTCCACAACACAACATGTTTCATTTTACATCACCACCTTAAAAGGATAGCTCTAAGAATGTTATTAATGTAAAACTACTTTGTTTAGGATTTAATTATGGTTTTCTTATTAGAAATTGGAGAAACTATTAATGATATTATCAACAGATGATCTATATTAATTTAATCATTTAAAATAACCATACTAAGATGATATCCATTTATTCAGATTTTATAATATTTTATTATACGTTAATTATTCTTATACTTACATATAGATTTGTGTCATCAAGCTAATGAACTATAAATAATAACATTACCATTCTATTATAATTATAATATTACAAAATCACTTTATAATCATTCATGAAATCAAAGCATGTTCATGTTTTTTTAGTTTGAAAACCTACAAGAACAATATTTCAAAATTATATCATTAAATACAATGGGAACGTGATTATTATTATATAATATATATAAATAATGACTTTTTTTATTCCCATTAAATTATATTAATTTCATTTTTTTCAATTAAGAAAACACCATCAAATTATCAAGAATCATTGAAACGTGATTATCGTCAAATTAAACTCCAAGGACAAACATTATAAAACATGTGAAATAAATGGGAATAAATAATAGAAAATAATTCTTATATATAACCTTAATGAAATAATAATAATGAAAATTGGAATATTAATGAATAAAGACACGTCTATTATGAATCAAATACAAAGTATCATGACTACAAACACCAACATTTGAAAAATCAGAAGAACCCATGTAGTGAATGAGTATTAATGATAATTATAAATGAAAATGGATATTAGTGAGCATATAAACAATGTTATTGGCATATTATTATTTTTAATATAGTATTTTAATGTATAATAACATAATTTGGGATAATAGGTATGGGTTTTTGTCTCAAATTTCTCCCTTTTAGACATGTTTGGACTTATACAAATAATTTCATGTTCATTGTATATATAAAAAATATATTTCATAACATATAATGAATTTATTTTAATTATAGTATGTAATATTCTATTATAATTTTTATCTTTAATTGGGTTTTTATTAAAGTGTTACTCATGTCATAAGGGTTCTCTAGCCACTGATTCTGATTCTCTAGGACATAATATATTTTTTTAGATATATTTTATGATTGATTTATTCACATCCCTTGGAGGTATTTTTATCATTTTTCTTATATTTCATTATATTTACTAGCTAATTAATTGTCCACATTAATTTGGATATTGATTAAATTTTATACACAATTGTAATAGTTTTCCAAAACTCAATTTTAATTATTTGAATTATGATCAAAACCTTGAACATCTCTCATATATCATGGGTGAATTCTACCATTTTATTTTACAATGTATTATTCTATGATTTTTATAGGGATATAATTTCCTAACCAAAAAACCCTTGAAAATATCTCTCACTAAAGGAAATTTTCTTTTGAAACCATCCACTTTCTTTGTCTAGAAAGATTATATTCATGTTGTTACATTATTCACTTAGCCTTATATAAATTATTCTAAAAAGTATTTTTATAAAAAAAATTAAAATTTATATTGAATTATATTCATCTACAATGTATGATATTTCATTAACATGTGTAAAATAATTATAATTCCATATATTATTATCCCAATATGAATATATATTGGCAGGTTAACTTTTTATTGTTTATCCATTCACCTTATTATTCAAGATGGGTTATGATTATGTCATCCCACTAATTATATACTGAGAATAATTTCATTATTTATTATTATTAGATATTAATGTATGTTTTAAATGTATTAATATTATATATTTATTAATATTCACATTTTATGGTTTTGAATAAGAAAAAAGTTCCTCATGAAATAAAAGGAAAGATATTACAGACTCTTATGGTGAATGCATTAGAGTTAATCAGGTAAAAATTGGGGACTTAAGTTATTATATCACTTAATGCCTTGAGAAGTCTCCTTAGACAAAATAGGTTTGGTTATTTTGTTTATATCATCAAAATTTAGCAATATATTTTGATTGCGGTCTTGATGACATGTATGGTGTCCTGGAAAAAGGCTTTTATGTTAGGTTTTTTATGTTTGTCATTATGAATGGATTCACACTCCCCTGGACCTCTCCTCTTCCCTGCTCGCTCACCCTCTACTCTTTTATACTAGGGTTTCTAGTTGAATCCTTCTCTGGACCCGATTTCTTCTTGCAGTTCGTCTCTTCAACTTTCTTTGTCTCTTCCATAGATTCTCCTTCATTTTCAGATGGTCTTCTACTGGTCTTCCCTAGGTTCTGCCTCTCATTTTGGCTTCGGTGAATATAGAGACCCAAAGGTTGACGTATATGGACATTACATTTCTTTTGTGGAATACTTAATACATAACAAAAACCAAAACTCAAGGATCATAATAGTTTAGTGTCTTTGGGAACTAAGAACATAATCTTCTAATCCTGGTGAAAGATCTTCAACATCTCCCCTAAAGATCTTCCCCTTTTGTTTTATTACCTATAACCTTTCTTTATATCCTGGTGAAAAGAAAACATATAAAGGGTGAGCTAAAATGCTCAGTAACGGTAATCATGGAGAAAATAAAACAAACCATATACATTTGAATATAAAAACATGAACATAATGTTTAAACATAAAAATCTTGAGCAATAACATAAAACATGGAAGTACATAAGTCATATATCATAATGGAAAATCAATCATGATATAATGAAATTGGAATAAAAAATGTAATTGTGGCTACCATTAAGCACATGTTATTATTTCCAATGCAGCCAAGGCATTCCTGTCAAGACCATCTTAGTAGACAAAGTCCCTTTCTAAATTGAGTTAACTCCTCGTTTCAGTCAAGTAACACTGAGCCGAATTAACTTACCGTTCTAGCCATGTCTATCTCATGAGATATAAATATTTACCAATGCATTGGAGGGAGATATAGGTCCCACCCATCTCATAATGAAATCATTCTTACTTGTGCCACAAAATAAACTTAAAACATTCATCATAACCCAAAGAATAAAATTGGTTTCATAAACATCATCCCATCATCACATAATCCATATAAAACAAATGGACATTTCATCATAAAAAAGTGAAACTGTGTAAATCATTGAGAAATTATACATGAAATATACACATAAGAAATAATTTTATCTTATATTGAAAATGGTTTTGATAAAACACTTGAGATAAATAATTGTGGAAAATAACCTTTCTTCTTCAAAATCATTTTCTTTTCACAAAATTACATGAATTTTCAAAAGAAAAGTATTTTGTTGAAAATGGTCATAAAATCTTGTATAGTAAGCTTCATGAAAATGTGGCGTTATGAAACTGTAAATATCTATTGACGTCATATAAGTTAAAAAAAACATTCTTCTCATACTTTTGTCGGAAAAGTCAAAAAGTACCTTATATGGTAACTAATGGAAAGATTCCATTCATACAATGTGGTAAAATGTCAATAAAGGGTAAAAATGACTTTAAAAATTCATGGAACAATATTAAAAATGTTATGAAAACATTCTTAGAAAACATGGTCATGGATGATAAACGTAAGCCCAGTAAATACTTACGTATAAGCAATCTCAGATAAAAATGAGATTGAAAATTTATCCCTTACCCTAGGTCTGATATGCTTCGTACATATCTAAACCTCATGTATAATGATTTAAATAATGTCACTGACTTATTATAGAATCATATTCATTGTTATGATATCATATATGGTTCACTTATGACTTTATATTAACCGTTCTTTTGTAAATTAAAGAGCATTTTGGGTAAAATCGTTTCATTTTCCCTCCGTGTTTTGACTTGTAATTATTAATATGATTACATAGATCATGATTACTTAATTACATAATATAAAACATAAATTATATAAATTATATATTCATAATATACATATATATAATATATCGACAAATGGAAAGAAATACACCGTTCATAGAGACGACAGGTCGTACGTACGCATGAACGTTGTTTTTGTTTCCTTGTTGAATTTAATGGAATTAAGTAGATGACATACATATATATACATAAATCCAGTAGCATTATAATGTCATATATTTATTATTATTTCTTATATATACTTTATAATCATTCTTGAATGGTTAACATGGAGAATGAATCTCATCGCGTCGTGGAGATGGTAGTCCGTACGTACGCACAAGCGATGATATCGTTCACATAATTATTGAATTAAATTGGAGTGGATGATACAATATATAATAATCATTATAATTTTATAATAACAATGTATAGTCATTCTTTACACCATTATACCCATCCAATTAAGGTGGTGTTGGAAAAACAGATTACACCACGACATGGAGACGGTATTCCGTACGTACGCACACGCGGTGATTTCGTTTTCTGCAGGATGGATAGAAAGTGAAATGGGGTTATCTGGTATTTATAATAACATATCAGTATATGAGTGATACTGATGGTATTACTTCATAATGAAACAACTAAAGAAGAATAAGTTGAAGAAGAAAGAAATTGGAAAGGATCGGTAATGGATATTACCTCTTCTTTGACGCACCTCTTTTTATACTTCACATAGGGCACTAGGGTTGGTCTTTGAAGAAGACCAGGACCTCTAGTATGTTTCTAGATAAGTGGAGAAGTGAATTTTTCAGGGTTTGGCTGAGGTTTATGTCTCAATGTAGTGTGAGGAGGAGAGGGAGGAGGTTCCCTTTTATAAGGGAGGAGAGGGGCACCTTTGGAAAAACAAAAAATATTATTTTATTATAAAGTCATATTCATTTTCTAATAGCTCCAAAATGATTTATTTCGAAGCTAAGTTGGGGATGGGTCGAAATACTCTCATCCAATAGAATTTTGAAAAGTTTAGGTTATTATTTTAACCTTATCATTTAGATTTTACTTTATGTTAAATAATTTTACTTTTACCGTGTCTTCTTGTTTTCTTACACAATAAGGTTAATAAACTTACTATAACAAGCCAAACGAACCCCATGTTGTTTATTATTAATTTATATATCCTTATATAAGTCATTTGGCCTATCCTTAGATTTTTAAGATTAAATATAACAATTAATAATATAATATTTGTTTTAAAAACTATTTTATGACAATTTTGACACTATTTGGTAATTGATTTTTGTGAAAATCATAACAACATGATTAGTTCGAAAAACGTTGTTTAAATAAATACTAAAATGTCATACTAACCTATAAAATTAGTTTAATTCATAAAAAAGTCTCAAATTACATTTATTTGGGTGTTTATAATATCAATTATGTTAATATTTCTTTAATAAGGTAATTACTGCATCATCATTGTGTTAAAAATAAAACAACATATTTTAAGTATAAAAAATATAAATAAAATACCAATATTTAGGAAATATTTTTATCATTATAATGAATATTTATAGTCGATTTTATCTAATGTATAACCTTATTTTAAAAATGGTTTAGTTATTAAACTTTGATTCTATCTATTTTAACTCTTCTTTAAATAAAATAATATTAAATGTCCTAATCTAATCCAAGTGGACCTAAAGGGTAATATGTAATCCCTAAGGTTGTTTTTGGTCGAATTACACTTATCCAATAGAATTAGGACATGTTTTAGAGTAATAATAATATCATTTTTACCCTTAATTACCCTATTTACTATTAACTGTGGTAAATAAAAGTAAACAGTTACTATTCACAAAAAATTATTTTAATCTCATTAAACCACATTTTACTTATTGAAATCAACCGTGTCTCTTGGATTTTTGAAATTACACTCACAAAACCAGTAAAATTATGTTTTATGTGAATTTTTAAACTCTCCTAAGAGGTGGGTAAAAGACGGTGAAAAGTTCAATAAATTTTTTATATATCTAAAATTATTATAAAATTACTCTAATGAATTACATTGAACATATATAGGTATTATGTATCAATTTTGACCTAAAATAAATTTAAATAAAATAAATAATTATTTAAATAAAAATTCTGTTTTTAAATAGTAACCTAGTGTTTTCACTATTCATCAAAAATTGAAATTTTTTAGAAAAAAACCAAAATTTCACCCTAGGCTAATTTCGATATTCCGAATCCAAAAATGAAGTCCATTTTGAAAAATTAAATTTATAAAATTTCAAAAATTGGTTATTTCTATTCATAATGGTTAGTTTTAACAATATTTTAATAGCATATCGTTGTTTAGTGAAACTCAGTATTGCGTACAACACCCGCTATCGAGGAATGTTGTGATTGCGTGTAATGCAAGCCAAGTCAGGGTTGCGTGTAGTGCAAGACTCCTTTTTTGTTGCATATAAAAAATCCAACCATATTTCATTAATAAATTGAATATATATATATACACTCAATGTTTTGTAGAATAACAA
Organism: Viscum album; assembly: GCA_963277665.1. Lineage (NCBI taxonomy): Eukaryota > Viridiplantae > Streptophyta > Magnoliopsida > Santalales > Viscaceae > Viscum > Viscum album. The sequence continues at coordinate 551,160,855 of OY728158.1, forward strand.
CTATCAAACAAACGTGAAATTGTGTGTAACACGATCCAAGATTAGTTTTGCATATATAGTAAGCTAATACGGTATTGCGTATAGTGCAAGATAATCTTGGGGTATCATACAACACAAGACATCAATAAATTAAAAATAATACTTCTCATAAAATCTCAGGTTGTTATATTCTAACCCCCTTAAAATGAATTTCGCCCTCAAAATTTGTCCGGGTTATAAATGGTTTACTACTTGAAAGTTTCTTTCATAGAAACCCACACCGTAAAAATGAATACTAAAACTAAACTTTAAAAAGTAAATTATGAAACGTAAAAATTACCCAAATTAACTAATCACTGGGTTTCCACATAAGAGAACATAGGTGAAAATATGGATATTGAAGAAAAATCTAACCATCATGTTCTGGTGAAGAGTGGTAGAGAACATGGCTATAAAAAATCCCAAAATCACAAAGTCATAAATTTGTGATGATCTAAGGTACCATGTGATTCATCAGATATAAGGGCACTAGGACAACATTTTTGGTTTTCAAGATCATTTTCCTAAAGATGAAAATTTTGAAATACAAGAAATACTTACTTTATTTGGGTATAATCTCACCATTGTTCGTGCATTGAACAACTTCCATAGCCTCTCTTAAAGAAATGAAATTGAATTTTTCATTCGTGAAGTGTTAGCAGATCATGTGACAGAATGATGGGTCATTCCATATGTCTCAAAGAAAATGTTAGCAAAAGTTATCAAATATAAATAATTCCATCTATGGTGAGGTTAATCATATATGATTCCTAAAATGGACTTATACTTCATCTACCATACTGCTTAATAAACCTAGTTTCTACTAACAAGGGACTTCTTGTAGGCCAGAGGTAGGTGATAAAGGCATGTCGCACATCGGTTGTGGGTTCGATTCCCATAACCTTGTCTGACATGGCGAGTTGTCATCTATTCTTTAGGTTATCCTTTTTATAAAATTATACTATCATAACATTTTAGAAATAAAAATTTATATCCTTAACCAATACTATTTGATTTCTATTCCAACCTTTAGGCTTTTAAAAAGCACTCTTGTCCGATTAATAGAAATTTCATCTACCGAGCATGTGAATTCCTTCATTTTTCCCCCATATATCATAAGATTTATCTTGTTGGTCACATTCCAAACATGTGAATACCTAAATCATGTATTCTTTTGAAACGTTAATTAGCATAGAACCTTAGTGAAAACATGAATTCTATCAAAAGTTAATTCTTTCCACATACCAAAATCCCAAAAAATATATATACTCAAACCATGATATAACTTTGTCCTTATATCAGTCATGTGCTCATGAATACTATCACACATTTAATTTTCGCTTTATCCCTTCATTATATGCATATCATCTTCTTTCCAAAATATTTGAATCACTTTTCATCGTTACTGGTACCATTCAACATATACTTTCAAATACTTTAGGAAAAACAATAGTGTAACAATCCTTAGATGTTTCTTTATTCCATAGTACCATTAAATTACCTATACAACATAACTCTTGATAAACATAGAATCATTACATTACCTTCTTAAACCATTGACCAAGCTTCATCACTTCTTTCATCTCATATATCATTTATAGTCTCCTTGTAATCATCCACATAAATACTACCCATATGACCATGCTGATTCTCTTCATTAGATTTTCCCTTAGAGAATTGGTTTTCATAATGCTCATACATTCCACATTTAAAACATATAATCATTGTTGATGTCGTAGCAATACCATTATCCTTCTCTATGGTATTAACTGAACCTTTTCCTTTTCACTTACTAGATTTGTGTCCTTCTTTTCCGCACCTAAATCATCTTCTAGTTCCTTTGAAACATTCACCTTGATGCCTCTTCCCACATGATTTACATGAGGGAAATTGAACTTTCTTTCCTCTATGATCATCACGAAACTCCATCTTTCTCTTATTAGCTGAGTTGGGAAACTTACCAATGATGATATTATTGATCATATAATGAGATTGTTGATTAGGCATAATAACGATATGTGGACCTCCAGATCAAATTTCATTTTGTTGCTTAGGAATAATACCATTCCATTGTCCATTATATCCTCCATTATCGTGAATCTTCCCATTTCCAGCCCTTTTTTAAAACCCAAAAGGAATATTGTGAGAGGCCAAAATCATAATCAAGAGGAATTACCTTCAATATATAACATCTTAGGTTAAATTCTAAGTTATTTACCATCATTTTAGGACTATAACCTATACTTATACTTAACCATAGGGACATCCCTAGACATACCATAGAAATATCTCTAGGGATATCACTGTAGTTTTTCCATCCTAGTTTTCAAAGGTTAACTAAACCATTCCTCTGAAACAAACTGTAGAGACCCAAAGATTGGTGTATATGGACATTACATTACTTTTTTGGAATACATAATACATAACAAAAACGAAAACTCAAGGATCGTAATTGTTTAGTGTCTTTGGAAACATGAAACATAATATTCATATCTTGGTGAAAGATCTTCAACATCTCCCATAAAGATCTTACCCTTTTGTTTTCTTACCTAAAACCATTCTTTATATCCTGGGGAACAGAAAACATAAAAAGGTTGAGCCCAAATTCCCAGTAAGGGTAATCATGGCGAAAATAAAACTAACCATATACATTTGAACATAAAAACATGAATATAATGTTTAAACATCAAAATCTTGAGCAATAACACAAAACATGGAAGTACATAAGGAATATGTCATAATGGAACCTCAATCATGATATAATAACATGGTAATAAAACATGTAATTGTGGCAACCATTAATCACATTTTATGATTTCCAATGTAGCCAAGGCATTGTTTCCAATACCATCTTAGTGGACAAAGTCCCTTTTTGAATCGAGTTCACTCCTCGTTTCAGTCCTGTACATTGAACTGGATTAACTTACCGTTCCAGCCATGTCTATCTCATGAGATATAAATATTTACCCAATACATTAGAGGGAGATATAGGTCCCACCCATCTCATTATGAAATCATTATTACTTATGCCTCAAAATAAACATAAAACATTCATCATAACCCAAAGAATAAAATGGGTTTCATAAACATCATCCCATAATCACATAATCCAAATATATAAAATGGATATTTCATCATAAGAAAATTGAAACCATGTAAATCATAGAGACATTATACATGAAATATACACATTAGAAAAAATTTCATCTTAGATGGAAAATGGTTTTGATAAAACACTTGAGATGAATTCTAGAGGAAAATATCCTTTCTTCTTCAAAAAAATTTTCTTTTCACAAAATTACATAAAATTTCAAAAGAAAATTATTTTTTTGAAAATGGTCATAAAATCTTGTAGAATAATCTTCATGAAAATTAGGTGCTATGAAACTATAAAAATCCATTCATGCCATATATGTTAAAAATAACATTTTTCTCGTACTTTTGTGGGAAAAGTCCAAAAGTACCGTATATGTTAACTAAAGGAAAGATTTCATTCATACAATGTGGTAAAAAAGTCAATAAAGGGTAAAAATGAATTTAAAAATTCATGTAATAATAGTAAAACTTTTATGAAAACAATCTTAGAAATCATGGTCATGGATGATAAACGTAACCCCAATAAATACTTATGTATAAGCAATCTCAGATAAAAATGAGATTGAAAATTTATCCCTTACTGTAGAGACCCAAAGCTTAACGTACATGGACATTACATTACTTTTGCGGAATACTTAGTAATTAACAAAAACACACACACAAGGACCGTAATAGTTTAGTGTCTTTGGAAACTTTGAATATAATCTTCTAATCGTGGTGAAAGATCATCAACATCTCCCATAAAGATCTTCCTTTTTTTACCTAAAACCTTTCTTTATATCATGGGGAAAAGAAAACATAAAAGGGTGGTCTCAAATTCTCATTAAGGGTAAAAAAAAGAAATATCAATCACATCATATTCATAAGAACATAACATTTTTGAAATCTTAACCTGCAAAAGAGATCATAATATTATAACATGGGATAAATCATAGTAGTAAAATTTAATCCCAATTATCATAACATAAAACATGAAACTTTGTGGCATACACACATAATCATATAGAATCATTTCAAATTATTCAAGCCTCATTGCCAAGACTATCTTAGTGGACAAAGTCCATTTCTGAACCGAGTTCATTCCTCGTTTTAGTCCTGTTTCACTGAACCGGTTTCACCCGCCTTTCCAGCCATGTCTATCTCATGAGATATAAAATCTTTACACAATGAATTGTAGGTATATATAGGTCCCACCGATATTATAATGATATGATTCTTATGTGTGCCACAAAATCATAAATCATACATAATTGCATAACCCATGTAATAAAAATGGGATTCTTAAACATCGTGACATGATAAAACAATTCATATAAGATAAATGAATTCATAAAAATAATTCCATCACAACATAATCAAATCAATTTAATAATAGGTATAGAAACATAACCCTATATTATCTTAGATGGAAAATAATTTTGATAACCCACTTGAACTCCATTCTTGAGGAAAATACCCTTTCTACTTCAAAAATACTTTTCCTTTCTTAACGTGTCATAAAATTCTACACTAAAATAAGTTGATTAAAAATAAACATGAAAACATGTAAAGGAAGCCTCTTGGAAATAATGTTTTCAAAATCCATTCATGTTGTATAAGTTAAAAAAACATTCTTCTCATACTTTTGTTGGAAAAGTCAAAAAGTACCTTGTACGAAAAACGACAAAATATTCCTTTCATATCTTTTACTAAAAACTCATCTAACGGTAAAATTGGATTTAAACAATTTTAGTTGGATGGAAATAATATTACATATTGAGGAAAAATGAATGTGGATGACAAAATACACCCCAATAAATACCAAAGTATTAAGAATCTCGGATAAAAATGAGATTGTGATATTTCCCTTACCTTAGGTCCGATTTTCTTCGTAAGTGTACAAACCTCCTGTATAATGATTTAAATAATGTCATTGACTTATTCAAGAATCATACTCATTGTTATGATATCATATATGGTTCACTTATGACTTTATATTACCCGTTCTTTTGTAAATTCAATGTTAAAGAGCGTTTTGTGAAAAATCGTTTCATTTGTCGTCAGTGTTTTGACTTGTAATTATTCATATGATTAATTAGATAATGATTACTTAATTCCAGAATATAAAACATGATTTATATATAAAATATATTCAAAATATACACATATTTAATAAATCATTATATGGAAAGAAATACACCATTCATGGAGACGGTAGGCCGTACGTACGCATGAACGCTGTTTTCATTTCCTTATTGAGTTGAATGGAACTAATTATATTACATACATATATATACACATAAATCCAGTATCATTATAATGTCAAATATTTCATGATTACTTATTATATATATTTATTAATCATTCATGAATGGATAACGTGGAGAATAAATCTCATCGCGTCGTGGAGACGGTAGTCCGTACGTACACACGAGCGATGATATCGTTCAAATGATCATGGAATTGTATTGGAGTGTAGGTATAATATTTCAGAATCAATATCACTTTACAATAATCATATATAGTTATTATTTACACCATTATACCCATCCAAGTAAGGTGGTGGTGGAAAATATATTACACCACGGCGTGGAGACGGTATTCCGTACGTACGCACGCGTGGTGATTTCATTTTCCGTAGGATGGATAGATGGTGAAATTGGGTTATTTCATACTTATAATAACATATCAGTATATGAGTGATACTGATGTTATTACTTCATAATGAAACAAACTAAGAAGAAGAATTGGAAGAATAAATAAAGTTGAAATAATCGGTAACAGACATTACCTCTTCTTTGAAGCGCCTCTTTGAGTCATCCTCTTAGGGCACTCAAATTGGTCTTGGAAGAAAACCAGGACCTCTAGGATGTTTCTAGGGAAGTGGAGAAGAGAATTTGGCAGGGGTTGGTCGAGCATGAAGGCTCAAAGTGGTGTGAGGAAGAGAGGGAGGAGGTGCCCTTTTATAAGGGAGGAGAGGGGCACCTTTGGAATAACTAAAAATATTATTTTATTATTGTAACACATGAGAATTTTATGAGAAATATTTTGTTTTTATGTTATATAAATCATCAAAGTAATCTTTCGCTGCACACAATCGCGGCCTTTCTCGATAGCATGTGTAGTACGCAATACTGAGTTCCAATAAACAACGATATATTATTATAATATTATAAACTAGACGTTATGAATAGTATTAACTGAATTTCAAATTTTACAACATTATTATTCATCTTACACATTTTCTAGAACATGGTAAGAGAAAAAAATAATTTTTTTGGGTAAAATAAGTATTTATAAAAAAAATGTAGTTTTTCCGCCTTTTGATGGGACAATCACATTAAATCTAGTTTTTGACACATTTATAAGTTCAATTTGACAAAATAAAATTCTTATTTAGAATCAGGATATAAAAATTTACTTTGGATAAATTTTTGATATTTTTCTGATAACTTTCATATTTTGATGAATAGTAAAAATACGCTAATTTTTAATTAAAAAAAACTTTTTTCATTGAGATAATTTATATGGTTAAATTATAATATTGAATGGTTTTAAAGTATAGATAGAATATATTTATACCATTTAATATAATTTATGTCATTAGCCTTAATTTCATATTGAATTCATAGGTAAAAACATTTCAATCTTTGGCAATGTATTAACTTATAAAACCAGTTTTCTTAACAAACGGGATTTATTTTAAATTAATTACTGAAACATATATGTTTTGAATTTTTAAAAATGGATTCCATATTCAGAATCAGTGGGTCCAAATTATGTTAATAGTCTACTTTTTATTTTTGGGCATTATGAATAATAACTACGGTAAATTTTATTTACCATAGTTAAAGGTAAATCACGTAATTAAGGGTAAATATAAGATTATAAAATTACCCTAACACCTGCCAAAATCCTATTGGATGACTAAAAGTTGTCCCATATCACCTAAGGGTCGGATTAGATTCATTTAATAGACTTTTTTCCATGAAAATAATTTAATTATTATTAAAACCAATGAATGTGACATCATGTCACTTTCTTAAATCTTATAAGTATAATTATTTTAATTTGGTGATAAACATAATGAATCTTTGAAAATTAATAGTTTCCCGAAATATAATACAATTATCTACCTCATAGAAATTTATTTAGTATTTTTAGGGATTAAATAATTGTCATTATTTATGACACAACAGTGATGTTGAAATTATTTTATTAATTAAAATATCAAATAAATGGTTTTAAAATATTAAAATAATTATTATATGCACTATTTAATTTTCTCCACTAATTTTCTAGACACATATGAAATTTTATTAATCTATTAAATCTTTTAGTTTGATCATATATTCTATATATATTTTATTTAAAATCAAATAAATTAATAGTGTCAAAATTGACAGTATTGTTATTTTATAAAAATAACATATTATAAAATTGATTAAAAATCGCAAAAATATTTGAAAATTATAAATTAAAATTTATATGGTCGAAAGTGTCATAAAGTGTCAAATTATGGAAAATTAACAACACATATGTAATTATTAATAATAATTTAAAATTTTGAATATTATTACCACAAATAAAATTAAATTGATAAATAAGGATAAATCAAGTTGGTAATATTTAAAATAAATTCCTAACATGTCTAAATTTTATTTTTTGATGATATTACAACCCTATATCATCCAATATTCAGATATGAGTCATTTGGGAAGTTTTTATGTGGGGTTTGTATTTAATATAAATTAATATTTCTTATATTTCCAAAGGTGCCCCTCTCCTCCCTTATAAAAGGGAACCTCCTTCCTCTCCTCCTCACACCAATTTGAGCCTTCATGCTCGGCCAATCCCTACTCATTTCACTTCCACACTTCCCTAGAATCATCCTAGAGGTTCTAGTCTTCTTCAAAGACCAACCCTAGTGCCCTAAGAGGAGGTTAAGAAGAGGTGCGTCAAAAAGAGGTAATATCCATTACCGATCCTTTCCAAATTCGTTCTTCTTCAACATCTTATTCATTAGGTGTTTCATTATGAAGTAATAACATCAGTATCACTCATATACTGGTATGTTATTATAAGGATGAAACAACCCTATTTCAACATCTATCCATCCTATGGAAAATGAAATCACTGCGCGTGCGTACGTACGGAATATCGTCTCCACGCCGTGGTGTAATCTATTTTCCCCCACCACCTTACTTGGATGGGTATAATGATGTAAATAATTACTAAATATCATTATTTTAAAGTGATATTGATTCTGAAATATTATACATAAACTCCAATACAATTCCACGATCATGGGAACGATATCATCGCTTGTGCGTATGTACGGAATACCTTCTCCACGATGTGATGTGATTCGTTCTACATGATCTTCATTGAATAATGATTATATAAATGAATTGAATTAATAAATATGATATATAGTACATTAATACCATTATGTAAATGATGTATCTATAACCTAAAGATATGAATAAGAATTTATTCAACAAAACACGCATAAGAACAAAAAGTTATAAACACCCGAATAACAAGTATCAATGAAATATTACTACTAAGAAGCTAAGAATATGACCATATATGATACTATAACAATAATTATTATTCTGGAATAAGTCAATAACATTATTTAAATCATTATACAGTAGTTTCGGACACTTACGAGGCAAATCAGACCTAAGGTGAGGGAAATATCACAATCTCATTTTTATCCGAGATTGTTTATACTTTAGTATTTATTGGGGTGTGTTTTATCATCCACATCCATGTTTCCTCAATATGTAATATTATTTCCATCCACCTAAAATTTTTTATATCCAATTTTACCCTTCGCTGAGTTTTTAGTAAAGGATATGAAAGGAATCTTTTGTCGTTTTTCATACGTGGTAGTTTTTGACTTTTCCGAAAAAAGTACGAAGAATGTTTTGTTAACTTATACGGCATGAATGTATTATTAAAAAATTACTTCCAAGAAGTATCCTATACATGTTTTCATGTTTATTTCTAATCAACTTCTTTTAGTTTAGAATTGTACGACATGTTAAGAAAGGAAAAGTGTTTTTGAAGCAAAAAGGACATTTTCCTCAAGAATGGAGTTCAAGTGTTTTATCAAAATAATTTTCCATCTAAGATAAAAAAGGATTCTATTTCAAACCCTATTATTACATTGATTTGATTATGTTGTGATGGAATTATATTGTTATATTATATGAATAATTTTCTAATGTCACGATGTTTAAGACTCCCATTTTTATTTCATAGGTTATGTTATGATGTATGGTTTCTGATTTTGTGGCACACATAAGAATGGTATCATTATGAGATGGGTGGGACCTATATCTCCCTCTAATTCATTGGGTAAAGATTTTATATATCATGATATAAACATGGCTGGAACGGCAGGTTAAACCGGTTCAGTGAAACAGGACTGAAATGAAGAGTGAACTCGGTTCAGAAATGGACTTTGTCCACTAAGATAGTCTTGGAAATGAGTCTTGACTAACAAGAAATGACTCTCTATGATTATGTGTGTATGACACAAAGTATCATGTTTTATGTTATGATTATTGGGATTACATTTCACTACTATGATTTATCCCATGTTATGAAATTATGATTTCTTTTGCAGGTTAAGATTTCCAAAAGTTATGTTCTTATGTATATGATGTGATTGATATTTCTTTTGTTTACCCTTAATGAGCATTTGAGCTCACCCTTTTGTATGTTTTATTTCCCCAGGTCAGGAAGAATGTTATTAAGTAGGATATTCCAAAAAGGGACTCTAGATATGATGAAATAAATGGGAGGAAAAGTAGATGCTTTATGAACAAGTTGTTTATGTTTCCCAGTTTCTAAAGACTCTATACCTATACGGTCCTTTCTTGGTTTTGTTATATGTTGTAATAAGTGTAATTAAATTCTGAATTAATGACAATGTATATAATGTATGGGTCGTTATAGTTGGTATCACAGGAAAGGTATAATCAGCCTTTGGAAACTAGGATGTGAAAGCCTTAGTGAGAATCCTAAGGATAAGTCTAAGCATAGAACACAATCTTAGTGTTTTAGAAATGGCCACGAAAAACCAATGATAAGACCTTAAGTGTGAAATTTTATTATTGATTATGTGGTTTTCCTATTATAATTAGTGTTTCTCACACTATTCTTCTTAGTTTTAGTCAATGGCTGGAACCTGAAAGAAACGTGTTAATACGGATTGTGATGGGCAATGCAATGATTGTCCCCCTGAGCAACCAAATGTTATGGGATCTGGAATGAAAAATCTTGTATCCATGCTTACACAACTTTCTCAAGCTATGAATCATGCAGGACATCCAAACGAGCAAAGGAAGGAGCAAAATTCTGTTGAATCCTTCATGAGGCAGCGTCCACCATCTTTCAGTGGGTCTACTGATCCATTAGTTATTGAACAATGGATTATTACTACTGAAAATATATTTTCTATTCTTCACTGTTCTAAACATGATAAAGTCATCTTAGCAGTGTATCATTTGGAAGGAGATGTTGATCAATGGTGGAAACATATTAAGAATATGAGGCAAAGGGATGAAACTGAGTCCATGGAATGGGACGAGTTCAAGAACTTATTTTTCAATAATTACTTCCCTTGTATTCTCCGAACAAAGATGAAGAAAGATTTTCTTTAACTGAAGTAAAAGGATGATGAATCTGTTGGTACTTATGAAGCAAATTTTACAAGTCTTGCAAGGTACGCTTCTGGTATTATTATCCAACTTGAGAGAAAGATCGATCGATTCTTTAGTTTCTTAAAACCAAGTCTTTGAAGGGTGTTATCCATAAGGGACTTCAATAGCTACGAGAAAATCGTTCGATGTGCTCTAAAAGTTGAGATGGATATTGGAGTAACCCATCAGTCATATGGGTTTGATAAGAAGAGGAAAATGGAATTCAAAGGAAAATATAAAGAGCACACTGAAAAGAAGATGAGCTTTCCCTTATGATCAAAGTGTGGAAAGAAACATGGGGGGAGTCGTCTTAAAGGGACAAGTTAATGTTTCAAATGTGGAAAGGGAGGTCATCGGGCATTTGAATGCCGTAATGATGGGAAGAAGATGTCTAATGATGCAAACAAACGAAGGGACACACAGAATGAACCTACTACACTTCAATGTTTCAAGTTCAAGGAGATGGGGCATTATAACAATCAATGCCCAAATCCAAGGGTTGATGATGATGGTCGACTTCAACAAACTCTTAAGGCTAAAGACAAAGGAAAGTCACATGCAATTTCTATCAGTGATGTGGAGTACGATAACGATGTGGTGAAAGGTACACTTACCATCCACTCTAAAGTAGAAAATGTTTTATTTGATTCTAGATCTACCCACTCCTTTATTTCTGAAGAATTTTATAAGGATATCACCGTATTACCTCAACAGTTAGATGTTGAGTTAGCTGTGACAACCCCTAATGGCACAACAGTCGCATCAAAAGTTTATAATTCTTCTCTGATCGAAGTTTGTGGGAAAGTGCTTCCTGAAAATCTTGTGACCCTTCCTATAGTAGAATTTGATGTGATTCTTGGCATGGATTGGATTTCTCTACATGGAGCTCATATCAATTGCCAAAGAAGGGAAGTCACATTTCATATTCCAGATCAATCTATGATCGTCTGTCGATGCAAGGATGAACATAACCTTCCAGTGGAAATTTCTTCCATTTTATGGTTATTGATTCCACTAAATGAAGGTTATTTATCTCAAATGGTTGGTGGGAAACTCACGATTAAGAATATTCCCATTGTACGAGAGTTTTATGATGTCTTTCCGGAGGAATTACTGGGTCTCCCACAAAATCGTGAAGTTGAGTTTTCATTAGAACTCATACCAGGTTCTTTTCCTATTTCAAAGACACCTTATAGAATGGCCCCAATTGAGTTGCAGGAATTGAAGAAGAAACTCCAAGAGAATCTTGATAAGGGGTTCATATTCCCTAGTGCGTCACCTTGGGGAGCACATGTTCTGTTTATTAAAAAGAAAGATGGACCAATGAGACTCCTCATTTATTATTGAGAACTTAACAAGATCACTATCAAGAACAAATATCATCTCCCACGCATTGATGACTTATTTGAACAACTACGAGGATCTCAATACTTTTCAAAGATTTATCTTCGTTCAGGGTATCACCAATTAAGGGTCAAAAGGGAGGATATACCAAAGACGGCTTTCCGTACAAGTTATGGACACTATGAATTTATAGTGATTCCATTTGTTCTTACTAATGCCCTTGCTATCTTCATGGATCTGATTAATAGAGTCATTAGAGACTATCATGATCAGTTTGTGGTAGTCTTTATAGACGATATTCTTGTATATTCAAAGAGAATGGAAGAACATGAAGATCCCTTGATAATTATATTAAAGACCCTGAGAAAGTAGGAGATTTATGCCAAATTTACCAAGTGTGAATTTTGGCTTCAAAGAGTTTCATTTTTGGTTCACATAATCTCAAAATAGGGGATATCTGTGGATCCAGCAAAAACAGAGGTTACCGAAAGATGGTCGAGACCAACAACAGTGACTGAGAACCGATGTTTTCTTGGTTTGGCTGGATATTATCGTCGTTTTTTGAAAGATTATTCACGATTATCTAATCCACTCACAAAGTTGACTCGGAAAGGAGTTAAGTTTGTTTGGATGGAGGAAGGTGACGAGAATTTCAAGGAGTTGAAAAGAAGGTTATCAAGTGCACCTGTGCTCACACTGCCTTGTAGTGGAGAAAGGTTTGTGATCTACGGTGATGTATCCAAGAAGGGTTTGGGGTGTGTTCTTATGAAAAATGATATGGTGATATCTTATGCCTCACGATAGTTGAAAATACATGAGCAAAATTACCCAACTCATGATTTAGAGTTAGCTACGGTAATCTTTGCATTAAAGATTTGGAGGCATTACCTTTATGGTGAAAGGTGTGATATTTATACTGATCATAAAGGTTTAAAGTATATTTTCACACAAAAGGAGCTGAATATGTGCCAAAGATGATGGTTGGAGCTGATTAAGGATTATGACTGCTCAATTCATTACCACCCTGGGAAAGCAAACAAGGTGGAAGATGCATTAAGTCGACAAGACCATGCCATTTTATCCATGATGAGGATCACAAAAGATCCAATATTTATGGATTTACAAAGGATGGATCTTGGAATTATAATGAATGGGGAAAATCGTATCTTTCTCAAATGAATGTTCGGCCATCTATACATGTGAAGATTAATGAGGCACAGAAAGAAGATGTCGAGTTACAAAAGAAGGTGAGAAATGTTCCTGAATTCAACCTTGATTGTGATGGGATAATAAAGATCAAGAATCGGGTTTGTGTTCCTCCCATCCCCGAATTAAAGAAGAGGCTACTGGATGAGGCTCATAGTTCTTCATTCTCTATTCATCTTGGAAGCACGAAAATGTATAGGGACCTGAAAGAGTACTTCTGGTGGGATGGAATGAAACGAGATGTTGCTGAATATGTCTCTCGATGCTTGGTTTGTCAGCAAGTTAAAGCTGAGAGACAGAAGTCTAAGGGGATGTTACAACCATTACCCATACCCGAATGGAAATGGGAAAACATCACTATGGACTTTGTCACAGGACTTCCTAAAACATCCAATGGAAATAATGCTATCTGGGTCATAGTTGATCGTCTTACAAAGTCTGCACACTTCATCGCTATTAGAGAGGATTTATCTCTAGATCATCTTGCGAGGATATATTTGAAGTAAGTTGTAAGATTGCATGGAGTACCACTTTCTATTATATCTGATAGGGATCCGAGGTTTACCTCAATGTTTTGGCGAAGCCTTCAGCATACTCTGGATACAGAGTTGAGTTTCAGCACTACTTATCATCCTCAGACAGACGGTCAGTCTGAGAGAACAATTCAAACTCTAGAAGATATGTTGAGAGCTTTCTCTATAGATTTCAAAGGTGGTTGGGATCACCACCTACCTTTGGTGGAATTTTCTTATAATAATAGATTTCACTCTAGTATTCAGATGGCTCCTTATGAAGCTCTATATGGAAAGAAATGCAGGACTCCAACTTGATGGGATGAAGTTGGGGAAAGAAATCTATTAGCACCAGATATTGTTGAAGAGATGGTAGAAAAGGTCTGATCTATTCAACAACACATAAGAGCAGCTCAGAGACGACAGAAAAGTTATGCCGACAACCGAAGAAAAGACCTACAGTTTGAAGTATGTGATAAAGTGTTCTTACGAATATCTCCCTAGAATAGGGTCATGAGATTTGGAAAGAAGGGGAAGTTGATCCCTAAATATATCGGTCCTTTCAAAATACTGAATCGTGTTGGGAAGGTAGCTTACCAATTGGCGCTTCCACCGAATCTCTCTCAAGTTCACGATGTGTTCCATGTATCTCTCCTGAGAAAGTACATACCTGATCCTTCACATGTACTCAGCTCAGAATTTGTACCACTGGAGCCAGATCTATCTTATGAAGAACAACCAATAGAGATTCTGGATCGTAGTGAAAAAGTCCTACGAAACAATACAACTCGCTTGGTGAAAGTTTTATGGAGGAACTATCAATTAGAAGAAGCTACATGGGAGCTTGAGGATATGATGAGGGAGAGGTATTCTCATCTGTTTATTACAAAGTGATGAATTTCGAGGGAGAAATTCATTTGAAGGGGGGTAGAATGTAACACTCGAGACTTTTATGAGAAATATTTTGTTTTTATGTTATATAAATCATCAAAGGAATCTTTCGCTGCATGCAATCGCGACCTACCTCGATAGCGTGTGTAGTAGGGAATACCGAGTTCCACTAAACAATGTTATATTATTATAATATTATAAACTAGCCGTTATGAATAGTATTAACAGGATTTTAAATTTTAAAACATTTTTATTCATCTTACACATTTTCTAGAACATGGTAAGAGAACAAAATAATTTTTTTGGGTAAAATAAGTATTTATCAAAAAATACAGTTTTGCCGCCTTTTGATGGCACACCCAAATTAAATCTAGTTTTTGACACATTTATAAGTAAAATTAGACAAAATAAAATTCTTCTTTTGAATCAGGATATAGAAATTTACTTTGGATAAATTTTTTATATTTTTCTGATAACTTTCATATTTTGATGAATAGTAAAAATACGCTATTTTTTAATTAAAAACAACTTTTTTCATTGAGATAATTTATTTGGTTAAATTATAATATTGAATGTTTTTAAAGTATAGATAGAATATATTTTTACCATTTAATATAATGTATGTCATTAGCATTAATTTCACATTTAATTCATATGTAAAAACATTTCAATCTTTGGCAATGTTTTAACTTCTAAAACATGTTTTCTTAACAAACAGTATTTATTTTAAAATAATTACTGCAACTTATATGTTTTGAATTTTGAAAAATGGATTCCATATTCATAATTTGTGGGTCCAAATTATGTTAATAGGCTACTTTTTATTTTTGGGAATTATGAATAATAACTACGGTAAATTTTATTTACCATAGTTAAAGGTAAATCGGGTAATTAAGGGTAAATATAAGATTATAAAATTACCCTAACACCTGCCAAAATCCTATTGGATGAATAAAAGTAGACCTATATCACCTAACGGTTGGATTAGATTCATTTAATAGACTTTTTTCTGTGAAAATAATTTAATTATTTTTAAAACCAAAGAATCTGACAACATGTCACTTTCTTAAATCTTATATGTATAATAATTTTACATTGGTGATAAACTTAATGAAATTTCGAGCATTAATAGTCTCCAGAAAGATAATACAATTATCTACATCATAGGAATTTATTCAGAACTTTTAGGGATTAAATAATTATCATTAATTATGACATAATAGTAATGTTGAAATTATTTTATTAATTAAAATATCAAATAAATGGTTTTAAAATATTAAAATAATTATTATATGCACTATTTAATGTTATCCACCAACTTTATAGATACATATGACATTTTATTAATCTACTAAAGCTTTTAGTTCGAACATATCCTCTGTATATATTTTATTTAAATTAAAATAAATGAATAGTGTCAAAATTGACACTATTGTTATTTTATAAAAATAAAATATTATAAAATTGTTTAAAAATCACAAAAATATTTAAAAATTATAAATTAAAATTTATATGGTCGAAAATTTCATAAAGTGTCAAATTATGGAAAATTCACAACACATATGTAATTATTAATAATAATTTAAAATTTAGAATATTATTATCACAAATAAAATTAAATTGATAAATAAAGATAAATCAAGTTGGTAATGTTTAAAATAAATTCCTAAAATGTCTAAATTTTATTGGTTGATGCGATTACAACCCTATCTCATCCAATATTCATATATGAGTCATTTTGGAAGTTATTAAGTGGGGTTGGGATTTAAAATAAACTAATATTTCTTATATTTCCAAAGGTGCCCCTCTCCTCCCTTATAAAAGGGCACATCCTCCCTCTCCTACTCACACCAATTTGAGCCTTCAGGCTCGGCCAAAACCTGAACATTTTACTTCCCCACTTCCCTAGAATCATCCTAGAGGTTCTGGTCTTCTTCAAAGACCAACCCTAGTGCCCTAAGAGGAGGTTAAGAAGAGGCGCGTCAAAAAGAGGTAATATCCATTACCGATCCTTTCCAAATTCTTTCTTCTTCAACATATTCTTCTTTATTTATTTCATTATGAAGTAATAACATCATTATCACTCATATACAGATATGTTATTATAATTATTAAACAACCATATTTCAACATATATCCATCCTATGGAAAATGAAATCATCGCGCGTGCGTACGTACGGAATACCGTCTCCAAGCCGTGGTGTAATCTATTTTCCCCCACCACCTTACTTGGATGGGTATAATGATGTAAATAATTACTAAATATGATTATTTTAAAGTGATATTGATTCTGAAATAGTATAAATACACTCCAATACAATTCCACGATCATGGGAACGATATCATCGCTTGTGCATACGTACGGAATACCGTCTCCACGATGTGATGTGATTCGTTCTACATGATCTTCATTTCATAATGATTATATAAATGAATTGAATGAATAAATATGATATATAGTACATTAATAACATTCTGGTAATGATGTATCTATAAACTAAAGAGAAGAATAAGAATTTATTCAACAAAACACGCATACGAACAAAAAGTTATAAAGACTCGAATAACAAGTAATAATGAAATATTACTAATAAGAAGCTAATAATACGACCATATATGATATCATAACAATAATTATGATTCTGTAATAAGTCAATAACATTATTTAAATCATTATACAGGAGGTTCGGACACTTACGAGTTAAATCGGACCTAAGGTAAGGGAAATATCACAATCTCATTTTTATCCGAGATTGTTTATACTTTAGTATTTACTGGGGTGTATTTTATCATCCACATATATGTTTCATCAATATGTAATATTATTTCCATCCACATACAATTTTTTAAATCCAATTTTATCCTTAGGTTAGTTTTTAGTAAAGGATACGAAAGGAATCTTTTGTCGTTTTTCGTATGAGGTACTTTTTGACTTTTTCGACAAAAGTACGAAGAATGTTTTATTTAACATATACGGCATGAATGGATTTTTAAAACATTATTTACAAGAATCTTCCTTTACAAGTTTTCAAGTTTATTTTTAATCAACTTATTTTATTTTAGAATTTTATGACATGTTAAGAAAGGAAAAGTGTTTTTGAAGCAGAAAGGATATTTTCCTCAAGAATGGAGTTCAAGTGTTTTATCAAAATTATTTTCCATCTAAGATAATAAAGGGTTATGTTTCTATCCCTATTATTACATTGATTTTATTATGTTGTGATGGAATTATATTTTTATCTTATATGAATTGTTTTATGATGTCACGATGTTTAAGATTCCCATTTTTATTACATGGGTTATGCTATGATGTATAGTTTCTGATTTTGTGATACACATAAGAATGGTATCATTATGAGATGGGTGGGACCTATATCTCCCTCCAATGCATTGGGTAAAGATTTTATATATTATGAGATAGACATGGCTGGAATGGCAGGTTAAACCAGTTCAGTGAAATAGGACTAAAACGAGGAGTGAAATCGGTTCAGAAATGGACTTTTTCCACCAAGATAGTCTTGGCAATTAGTCTTGACTAAAATGAAATGATTCTCTATGATTATGTATGTACGCCACAAAGTTTCATGTTTTAAGTTATGATTATTGGGATTACATTTCACTACTATGATTTATCCCATGTTATGAAATTATGATTTCTTTTACAGGTTAAGATTTAAAAAAAAATGTTCTTATGTATATGATGTGATTGATATTTCTTTTGTTTACCCTTACTGGGCATTTGAGCTCACCCTTTTGTATGTTTTATTTCCCCAGGTCAGGAAGAAGGTTATTAAGTAGGATATTCCAAAAAGGGACTCTATATATTATGAAATAAATGGGAGGCAATGTAGATGATTTATAAACCAGTTGTTTATGTTTCCTAGTTTCTAAAGACTCTATACCTATACGGTCCTTTCCTGGTTTTGTTATATGTTGTAATAAGTGTGCTTAAATTCTGAAGTAATGACAATATATGTAAAGTATGGGTTGTTATAATTATAAAGTCATATTCAATTTTTAATAGCTCCAAATTGAGTTATTTCGAAGCTAATGTGGGTATGGGTCGAAATCATCTCATCCAATAGAATTTGGAAAAGTTTAGTTTACTATTTTAACCTTATCATTTAGTTTTACCTTTAAGTTAGATAATTTTACTTTTCCCATGTCTTTTTTTGTTCTTACACTATAAAGTTAATAAACATACTATAACAAGCTAAACGAACCCCAAGTTGATTATTATTAATATATATAACCTTATATAAGTCATTTGGCCGAACCATAGATTTTTAGGAATAAAATAACAATTAATAATATAATATTTGTTTTAAAAACTATTTTATGTCAATTTTGACAGTATTTAGTAATTGATTTTTGCAAAAATCAGAACAGAATGATTAGTTCGAAAAGTTACTTAAATCAATACTAACATGTCATATTAACCTAGAAAATTAGTGGAATTCATAAATAGTCTCAAATTACATTTATTTGGGTATTTATATCATCAATTATGTAAATATTTCATTAATAAGATAATTATTACATCATCGTTGTGTCATAAATAAATTAAATTATTTAATGTCTAAGAATGTCCAATAAAATACCATTATGTAGGAAATCATTTATGCTTTATAATGAATATTTATAGTCGAATTTATTTTTTGTATAACCCTATATTAAAAATTATCTACTTATTGAACTTTGATTTTAACTATTTTATTCCCTTCTTTAAATAAATTAATAATAAATGTCCTAATCTAATCCAAGTGGGCCAAAATGGTCATATTTTATTCCTATGGTTGTTTTTGGTCGAATTACACTTATCCAAAAGAATTAGGACATGTGTTAGGGTAATAATAATATCATTTTTACCCTTAATTACCCTATTTACTTTTAACTGTGGTAAAAACAAGTAAAAAGTTACTATTCACCAAAAATTATTTTCATCTCATTGAACCACATTTTACTTACTGAAATCAACTGTGTCTCTTGGATTTTTGAAATTTCACTCACAGAAGCGGTAAAATTAAGTTTTATGAAAAATTCATTTTTTTAACTTGCACTTAGTGGTTTCACTATTCATCAAAAAATGAAAGATTCCAGAAAAATACCAAAAATTAGGCCTAAGCTATATTTGATATTATGAACTCAAAAATGATGTATATTTTACCAAATTAAAAACATATTAGTTTCATTAATTAATTTAAAAATTAATTCTCATCGTCAAAACAAATAGCGTGTTCTTAAGAGATAATCCCTATCAAAAGATTGACACTTGTTTATGTCTGGTTTAAATGTGAAATTACATCCAATGACCAAAATTTTATTAAATTGTAAAAATATATTCTAAATATACTATAAAACAAATAAAATTAATAATTTATCACTATTAATTATTTCGATTAAAAAGGTTGTTTTTAATTAAAATTTAGTAATTTTCACTATTCCTCATAAAATGAAAGTTATCCGAAAAGTACCAAAATTTCACCCTAAGCTAATTTCAATATTCCAAATCCAAAAATTAAGTCCATTTTGAAAAATAAAATTTACAAAATTTCAAAATGTGGTTATTACTATTCATAACGGTTAGTTTTAATATTATTTTAATAGCATATTGTTGTTTAGTGAAACTCGGTATTGCGTACTAGACACGCTATCGAGGAAGGTCGTGATTGCGTGTAATGCAAGTCAAGTCAAGGATTTGTGTTTTGAAAGCTCCTTTTGGGGTAGCGTACAACACAAGACATTAATGAAATTAAAAGAATATTTTTCATAAAATCTCGGGGTGTTACATTCTACCCCCCTTAAAATGAATTTCGTCATCGAAATTCGTCAGGGTTATAAATGGTTTACTACTCGACAGTTTGATTAATAGAAACCCACATCATAAAAATGAATACCAAAACTTCACTTTAAAAACTAAATTATGAAATGTAACGGTTACCCAAATTAACTCATCACTGGGTTTCCACGTAGGAGAACATAGGTGAAAATATGGATATGGAAGAAAAATCTAACCATCATGTTCTGATCGAGAGTGGTAGAGAACATGGGTATGAAAAAGCCATCAATCACAAAACCATAGATTTGTGATGATCTAAGGTACCTTCTGATTCATCGGATATAAGAGCACTAGGACAACATTTTTGGTTTTCAGGATTATTTCTCTAGTGCTGAAGAATTTTCGAATCAAAAGAAATACTTACTTGATTTTTGTACAATCTCACCGTTGTTTGTGCCTTGATCAATTTCCACTTAATCTCTTAACGAAATGAAGTTGCATTTTCCATTCATGATGTGTTAGCATATCCTGTGATAGAATGATGGTTCATTCCATCTGTCTCAAACAAAAGGTTAGAAAAGTTATCAAAAAAATACATTAGTCCATCTATAGTGAGATTAATCATATATTGTTCCTAAAATGGACTTATACTTCTTATATCATACGACTTAATATAATAAAACTAGTTTCTACTAAACAGGGACTTCCTGTAGGCCATTGTTAGGTGATAAAGGCCAGTCGCACTTTGGTTGTGGGTTCGATTCCCACACCCTTGTCTGACGCGATGGGTTGTCACCCATCCTGCAGGTTGTCCTTTTCCTAAAACCACATTACTATAAAATCCCATAAATAATATTGAAAAAACTTCTATCCTTAAAAAATTCTAACTTATGTCCAACATAATCCATTCCAATCTTTAGGCTTATCTAAAATACTTCAGTCTAATCTCATAGTATAAAGAAAACGATTACTTGAAATGTCATCAACCAAGCATGTGAATACCATCATTTATCCCCCATATATCTTGTTGGTCAAATTCCAATCATGTGAATACCTTAATCATGTATTTTCATGAAAATGAATACCCATTAAACCGTAGTGAAAACATGAATGCCGTCAAAAGTTTACTCTTTCCACATACCAAAATCCAAAAATTCTATATACTCAAACCATGATATAACCTTCTACTTATATCAGTCATGAGCTCATGAATACTATCAAACATTTAATTTTCTCCTTATCTCTTCATTATGCGCATATCATCTACATTTCAAAAATATCTGAATAAACTTTCATTGATACTGGTACGATTAATCATACACTTTCAAAACTCAAGGAAAGACAATAGTGTAATAATCCTTAGATGTCTCTTTATTCCATAGTACCATGAGATTACTTATACAACATTACACTTGGTAAACATGTAATCATTCCATTACCTTCTTAAACCATTGACCGAGCTTTAACAATTCTTTCATCTCACATACCATTTGTAGTCTCTTCATCATCATCAACATAAATACTACCCATACGACCGTACTGATTCTCTTCATGAGACTTTCCCTTAGGGTATTGATTTGCATAATGCATGTACATTCCACATTTATGACATTTAACCATTATTGATGTCGTAGAAATACCATTATCACCATCCCTGGTGTTAACTGAACCTTTTCCTTTGCACTTACTGGATTTGTGTACTTCTTTTCCACACCCAAAGCATCTTCTAGTTCCTTTGAAACATTCTCCTTGATGTTACTTCCCACATGATTTACATAGGGGAAAATGAACTTTCTTTCCTCTATGATCATCATGAAACTCCATCTTTCTCTTATTAGCCGAGTCAGGAAACATACCAAATTTGATTTTATTGATCATATTATGAGATTGCTAATTCGGAATAATAATGATGTTTGGACTTCCAAATCCCATTTCATTTGGTTGCTCATGAAGAATATCATTCCATTGTCTGTCATATCCTCCATTATCATGAATCTTCCTCTTTCCATCCATTTTCTAAAACCTAAAAAGAATAGTGTGAGAGGAAAAAATCATGCTAGGGAAAACAACATAATAAAGGGGGATAACCCTCAATATCTAACATCTTAGGTTATATTCTAAGATCGTTACCATAATTCTAGGACTATATCCTATACGTGTACTTATCCTTAGGTACATCCCTAGACATACCTTGGAAATATCTCTAGGGATCTCACTAACATTTTCGCATCCTAGTTTCCAAAGGTTGACTAAACCTTTCCTCTGATACCAACTGTAGAGACCTGAAGCTTAATGTACATGGACATTACATTACTTTTGTGGAATACTTAGTACATAACTAAAACACACACACAAGGACCGTAATAGTTTACTGTCTTTGGAAACTCCGAATATAATCTTCTAATCGTGGCGAAATATCTTCAACATCTCCCATAAAGATCAGCCTTTTTTTACCTAAAACCTTTCTTTATATCCTGGGGAAAAGAAAACATTAAAGGGTGAGCTTAAATACTCATTAAGGGTAAACAAACGAAATATCAATCACATCATATTGATAAGAACATAACATTTTTGAAATCTTAACCTGCAATAGAGATCATAATATCATAACATGGGATAAATCATTGTAGTGAAATGTAATCCCAATAATCATAACTTAAAACATGAAACGTTTTGGCATACACACATAATCACAGAGAATCATTTCTTATTAGTCAAGACTCATTCCCAAGACTATCTTAGTGGACAAAGTCCATTTCTGAACCGAGTTCATTCCGCATTTCAGTCCTGTTTCACTGAACCGGTTTAACCTGCCGTTCTAGCCATGTCTATCTCATGAGATATAAAATCTTTACCCAATCCATTAGAGGGAGATATAGGTCCCACCCATCTCATAATGTTATCATTCTTATGTGTGCCACAAAATCATAAATCATACATCATTTCATAACCCATGTAATAAAAATGGGATTCTTAAACATCATGACATCATAAAACAATTCATATAAGATAAAGGAATTCATAAAAATAATTCCATCATAACATAATGAAATCAATTTAATAATCGGGATAGAAATAGAACCCTATATTATCTTAGATGGAAAATAATTTTGATAAAACACTTGAACTCCATTCTTGAGGAAAATATCCTTTCTACTTCAAAAATACTTTTCCTTTCTTAACATGTTATACAATTCTAAACTAAAAGAAGTTGATTAAAAACAACTTGAAAACTTGTAAAGGATTATTCTTGGAAATAATGTTTTAAAAATACATTCATGCAGTTTAAGTTAAAAAAACATTCTTCTCGTACTTTTGTCGGAAAAGTCAAAAAGTACCTCGTACGAAAAACGACAAAAGATTCCTTTCATATCTTTTACTAAAAACTCAACTAAGGGTAAAATTGGATTTAAAAAAATTTAGGTGGATGGAAATAATATTAAATATTGAGGAAACATGGATTTGGATGATAAAATACACCCTAGTAAATACCAAAGTATAAACAATCTCGGATAAAAATGAGATTGTGATATTTCCCTTACCATAGGACCGATTTACTTCCTAAGTGCCCGAACCTCCTTTATAATGATTTAAATAATGTCATTAACTTATTCCAGAATCATACTAATTGTTATGATATCATATATGGTTCACTTATGACTTTATATTTCCCTTTCTTTTGTAAATTCCATGTTAAAGAGAGTTTTGGGTAAAATCATTTCATTTGTCGTCAGTGTGTTGAATTGTAATTGATCATATGATTACACAGATCATGATTAATTAATTAAAAAATATAAAACATGATTTATATATATTATATATTCAGAATATACATATATATAATAAATCAGTAAAGGGAAATAAATACACCGTTCATGGAGACGGTAGGTCGTACGTACGCATGAACGCTGTTTTCGTTTCTTTATTGAGTTGAATGGAATTAAGTAGATGACATAAATATATACACACATAATTCCAGTATCATTATTATGTCATATATTTCATGATTACTTATTATATATACTTTACAATCGTTCATGAATGGTTAACATGGAGAATGAATCTCATCACGTCGTGGTGACGGTAGTCCGTACGTACACACGAGCGATGATATCGTTCTCATGATCGAGGAACTATATTGGAGTGTATGTATACTATTTTAGAATCAATATCACTTTACAATAATCATATATAGTTATTATGTACACCATTATACCCATCCAAGTAAGGTGGTGGTGGAAAATAGATTACCCCACGGCATGGAGACGGTATTCCGTACGTACGCACGTGTGGTGATTTCATTTTCCGTAGGATGGATAGATGGTGAAATAGGTTTGTTTCCTAATTATAATAACATTTCCGTATATGAGTGATACTGATGTTATTACTTCATAATGAAACAACCCATGAAGAATAAGTGGAAAAAGAAATAAAGTTGAAAGAATCGGTAACGGACATTACCTCTTCTTTGAAGCGCCTCTTTGAGTCCTCCTCCTAGGGAACTAAAATTGGTCTTTGAAGAAGACCAGGACCTCTAGGATGTTTCTAGGGAAGTGGAGAAGAGAATTTGGCAGGGGTTTGCCGAGCATGAAGGCTCAATGTGGTGTGAGGAAGAGAGGGAGGAGGTGCCCTTTTAAAATGGAGGAGAGGGGCACCTTTGGAATAACTAAAAATATTATTTTATTATATAGTCTTCTTCGGTTTTTAATAGCTACAAATTGAGTAATATAGAAGCTAAGGTGGGGACGGGTCGAAATCCTCTCATCCAATAGAATTTGGACAAATTTAGTTTACTATTTTAACCTTATCATTTAGTTTTAACTTTAAGTTAGATAATTTTACTTTTACCGTGTCTTTTTGTGTTCTTACACTATAAGGGTAATAAACTTACTATAACAAGCCAAACGAACCCCAAGTTGTTTATTATTAATATATATAATCTTATCTAAGTCATTTTATTGAAACTTAGATTTTTAGAAATAAAATAACAATTAATAATATAATATTTGTTTTAAAAACTATTTTATGTCAATTTTGACAATATTTAGTAATTGATTTTTTTGAAAATGATAACAGAATGATTAGTTCTAAAAAAGTTACATAAATCAGGACTAAAATGTCATATTGACCTAGAAAATTAGTCTAATTTATAAAAATTCTCAAATTTCATTTATTTGGGTATTTATAACATCAATTATGTCAATATTCCATTAATAAGATAATTACTGCATCATCGTTGTGTCATAAATAAATTAAATTATATAATGTCTAAAAATTACAAATAAAATACCATTATGTAGGAAATGTTTTTATATTTCTAATTAATATTTATTGTCAAATTTATCTTATGTATAACCCTATATTAAAAATTATCTACATATTAATCTTTGGTTTTAACTATTTTAATCCCTTCCTTAAATAAATTAATAATAAATGTCCTAATCTAATCCGAGTGGGCCTAAATGTTAATATTTTATTCCTCAGGTTGTTTTTGGTCTAATTACACTTATCCAATAGAATTAGTACATGTATTAGGGTAATAATAATATCATTTTTACCCTTAATTACCCTATTTACTTTTAACCGTGGTAAAAAATTAAAAATTAACTATTCACCATAAATTATTTGCATCTCATTGAACCACATTTTACTTACTGACATCAACTGTGTCTCTTGGATTTTTTAAATTTCACTCACAGAAGCGGTAAAATTAAGTTTTATGAAAATTTCATTTTTTTAACTAGCACTTAGTGGTTTCACTATTCATCAAAAAATGAAAGTTTCCAGAAAAATACCAAAAATTAGGCCTACGCTATATTTGATATTATGAACTCAAGAATTCTCTCTATTTAACCAAATTCAAAACATATCAGTTGCATTAATTAATTTAAAAATTAATTCCCGTCGTCAAAACAAATAGCGTGTTCTTAAGAGATAATAACTATCAAAAGATTGACACTTGTTTATGTCTGGTTTAAATGTGAAATTACATCCAATGACCAACATTGTATTAAATTGTAAAAATATATTCTAAATATAATTTAAAACCACTCAATTTAATAATTAATAACTATTAATTATTTCGATTAAAAAGGTTGTTTTTAATTAAATTTTATTAATTTTCACTATTCATCAGAAAAAGAAAGTTATCCGAAAAGTACCAAAATTTTACCCTAAGCTAATTTCGATATTACGAATCAAAAAATGAAGTCCATTTTGAAAAATAAAATTTACAAAATTTCAAAAAGTGGTTATTACTATTCATAACGGCTAGTTTTAAAAATATTTTAATAGCATATCATTGTTTAGTGAAACTCAGTATTGCGTACTACACACGCTAACGAGGAAGGTCGTGATTGCGTGTAATGCAAGGAAAGTCAAGGATGTGTGTTGTGCAAGTTACTTTTGGTGTAGCGTACAACACAAGACATTAATGAAATTAAAAGAATATTTTTCATAAAATCTCAGGGTGTTACACTTACCTTAGGTCTGATATGCTTCGTACGTATCCAAACCTCCTATATAACGATTTAAATAATGTCATTGACTTATTACAGAATCATATTCATTGTTATGATATCATATATGGTTCACTTAAGACTTTATATTACCCGCTCTTTTGTTAATTGAAGAGCGTTTTGGGTAAAATCGTTTCATTTTCCCTCCGTGTTTTGACTTGTAATTATTCATATGATTACTTAGATAATGATTACTTAATTACAGAATATAAAACAATATTTATATATAATATATATTCAGAATATGCATATATATAATAGATCGATAAATGGAAATAAATAAACCGTTCATGGAGACGGTAGGTCGTGCGTACAGATGAACGTTGTTTTAGTTTCCTTATTGTATTGAATGGAATTAAGTAGATGACATAAAAATAAATACATAAATCTAGTAGCATTATAGTTTCATATATTTCATTATTATTGCTTATATATACTTTATAATCATTTTTGAATGGTTGACATGGAGAATGAATCATATCGCGTCGTGGAGACGGTAGTCCGTACGTACGCACGAGCGATGATATCGTTCCCATAATTATTGAATTAAATTGGAGTGGATGATACAATATATCATAATCAGTATAATGTTATAATAACTATGTATAGTTATTCTTTACACCATTATACCCAACCAAGTAAGGTGGGGTTGGAAAAACAGATTACACCACGGCGTAGATACGGTATTCCGTACGTACGCACGCGCGGTGATATCGTTTTCCGTAGGATGGATAGAAGGTGAAGTGGGATTGTTTCATATTTATAATAACATATCAATATATGAGTTATACTGATGTTATTAATTCATAATTTAAAAACTAAGGAAGAAGAAGTTGAAGAAGAAAGAAATTGGAAAGGATCAGTAATGGATATTACCTCTTCTTTGACGAGCCTCTTCTTAAACTCCTCTTAGGGCACTAGGGTTGGTCTTTTAAGAAGACCAGAACCAATAGAATGTTTCTAGGGAATTGGGTATGAGAATTTGGCAGGGTTTGGTCAAGCTTTAAGGCTCAATGTAGTGTGAGGAGGAGAGGGAGGAGGTTCCCTCTTATAAGGGAGGAGAGGATCACCTTTAAAAAAACTAAAAATATTATTTTATTATAAAGTCATATTCGGTTTTTAATAGCTAAAAATTGATTTATTTCGAAAATAAGGTGGGGATGAGTCCAAATAATCTCATACAATAGAATTTGGACAAGTTTAGGTTTCTATTTTAACCTTATCATTTAGATTTAACTTTAAGTTAAATAATTTTACTTTTACTGTGTCTTCTTGTTTTCTTTCACTGTAAGGTCAATAAACAAACTATAACAAGTCAAAAGAACCCCATTTTGTTTATTATTTACATATATAACCATATATAAGTCATTTGGTCGAACCATAGATTTTTAGGAACAAAATATCATTTAATAATATAATATTTATTTTAAAAACTATATTATGTCAATTTTGGCACTATTTGGTAATTGATTTTTGTGAAAATCATAACAACATGATTAGTTCAAAAAAAGTTATTAAATCAATATTAACATGTCATATTAACCTATAAAATTATTTCAATTCATAAAAAAGTATCAAATTACATTTATTTGGGTATTTATAATATCAATTATGTTCATATTTCCTTAATAAGGTAATTACTGCATCATCATTGTGTCATAATTAAAATAAATTATTTAAAGTCCAAACATTATAAATAAAATACCATTATGTAGGAAATATTTTTATCTTTATAAAGAATATTTATAGTCTAATTTATCTTGTGTATAACCCTATTTTAAAAATGTTTTAGTTATTAAACTTTGATTGTAACTATTTTAACTCTTCATTAAATAAAATAATATTAAATTTCCTAATCTAATCCAAGTGGACCTAAAGGGTAATAATTTGCCTCTAAGGTTGTTTTTGGTCGAATTACACTTATACAATAGAATTAGGACATGTTTTCGGGTAATAATAATATCATTTTTACCCTTAATTACCCTATTTAATTTTAACTGTGGTAAATAAAAGTGAGAAGTTACTATTCACCAAAAATTATTTTAATCTCATTGAACAACATTTTATGTACTGACATCCACTGTGTCTCTCTTATTTTTTAAATTCACTCGCAGAAGCGAAAAAATTAAGTTTTATGTAAATTTTTAAATTCTCCTAGGAGGTGGGTAAAAGACGGTGAAAAGTTCAACAAAAATTTTATATATCTAAAATTAATATAAAATTACTCCAATTAATTACATTGAACATATATAGGTATTATGTATCAATTTTTACCTAAAATAATAAAATAAATAATTAGTTAAATTAAAAGTCGGTTTTTAAATAGTAACCCAGTGTTTTCACTATTCATCAAAAATTGAAATTTTTCATAAAAATACCAAAATTTCACAATAGGATAATTTCGATATTCTGATTCCAAAAATAAAGTCCATTTTGAAAAATAAAATTTATAAAATTTCAAAAAGTGGTTATTACTATTCATAACGGCTAGTTTTAATGATGTTTTAATAGCATATCGTTTTTTAGTGAAAATCGTTATTGCATACAACACACGCTATTGAGGAAGGTTGTGATTGTGTGTAATGAAAACCAAGTCCAGGTTGCGTGTAGTGCAAGACTCCTTTGTTGTTTTGTATAACAAAATCCAACCATGTTTTATTTATACATTAAATATATATATATATATACACACACTCAATGTTGCGTAGAATAACTACTATCAAACAAAATGGATATTGTGTGTAACACGATCCAAGGTTAGTGTTGCGTATACTACAAGACAATACGGTATTGTGTATAGCGCATGATAATATTGGGGTATCATACAACACCATACATCAATAAATTAAAAATAATACTTCTCATAAAATCTTGGGTTGTTAAAGTGAAGACTCATAGGTTTTACCTTAGGGTGCGCCGCTACCATGCTCTGACCTTTCCTTCTATTTCGCCTCTCCTAGTCAGATCTAGAGTTATGGATTCACATAGTTTTTTGGGCTTGATGTTCAGAGGATGTGGTTTTTTAGGTGTCTACCCCATTTCCCCCCTCTTTTCTTCAATCTAGTATCGATTTGGGTTTCATCCCCAGTTTCTTTTGAGTTCTATCCCGGTTTTTTCTTTATCCTGTTCCCTATAGGGTTTCATCCTTATTGTTTGTCTTTCTATTTTGGTTTATTTTATTGTTGTTATTTTTTTATTTGGGGTTTTTGGTGTCTCTTCTGGGTCTGTTGGGCATCTGGCTACACTGGAGGTCCAAAGATGAGTTCCGTCTAGGTCTTTGGCCTCCCGCCCTGCTCTGGCTCCTGGTCTCATCATCTCTCTCTGAGGTGGATTGGTGTGGTGGTCTTCCTGGTGCTTTGGGAGGTGGGTTCGAGTGGCCTATGGAATCTCAAGGTGGATTCATCTTTGCGGGCTCCGGGTGGGGAAGGATAATGGCTTTGGTGGTTTTGCTCATCAATCTGAGGGTTTCTGTTGGTCGTGATTCTCAAAGGTCATCTGTTGTTGTGCGTTGAGGTATTAGGGTGGATCATTAGTTTCTACATGGATCATTCCCTAAGATGGAGATTCTCAATGGTGATGGAGGGTTCTGGTGGTCTTCCAAAAGTCACTGGTGGGTTTTCTGGCTTGGTGCTGATGGTGATGGTCTGTCAGGGTGTTCTTCCTATGAGACTTTGTGCTTGTTTCTTCTGATGGCCTTCTTAGATAGCATGGATATAATGATTCTAATGGTTCCTTGATGACTCATGTGGTGATGTATTTCTCCTGTTTTTCTCTAAAGCGGGGTGTAGGGCGGTGTTGATGGTCTTGTCGACAGTGGTTGTTTGACATGCTTGGTTTTTTGGGGTTCAAAGTCGACGTTCAACGGAAGAGTGAACGTGGCTTACACGGTTTGATAGTTTGATCGGCGGTGTGTTTTTTGGAGGCTTGGACAAGATGCAATGATCCTAGTATTGGTATAATGGTTTTTTGAAACATGAATTTCAAAAATGTGAATCTAGTGATGCTTTTGAGTTGGTTTGGTATGCTCGTGGTTGATGGGGTTTCCTGTATTGAGGTGGGCTAGCTCATGCTTCTAGGTGGTTTTGGAATTTTGTTGATTTTCTAAATTTTGAATGTGGTGTAAGTGGTATTATGGGATGTGGGGAATCTGTGTACTTATGGCTAATGTATAGTTCCCACATAAATTTAGGGTTCCCACTAACCCATAAAGTTGTTCTTTAAATAATAATAATAAAAAGGATTGCTGCTGGTCATTATGAATTGCATAATTATGAGATTTGTATTACTGATATACATGTTTGAATTTATTTAATCGATATAAAATGATCTCATTTTAATGTTATTTAGAGATTTATTTATTTTATATTTTCATTATATAATATTTTTCCAATGTTTATGCCATACTTACTTTAGTTATATATTTATCTTTTTGAGTATTTAAATTGAAATCTATCTTAAAATTTCATTATTTGGGTTATGAATAATACTAGTATTAGTAAATTGTATATAACTATAGAGCATGCACATTAGTTTTTGGTATATGATAAAGGTATAAAATGAATTAAGAAACATCTAATATGTGATGAAAAAATACCATTAGTTGAGAGATACAAGGTCTTTATTACATTTGGAAGTTTCTTAATTCACTAATGAAATAAACACAAAAATATGCTCTTGAATATAAGATATGAAATAATCATTTTAATGATTAAATTTTTAATATTTATGTTGAGGTATTTATCACCGGTATTAATGCGTTCATGTAAAGTATGTGTTTATGAGCACCATATCTGGGATTGAATCTTTGTGTGGTTAGACATTATATCAAAAGATGTTCTTGGGTAACATTGGAGAATATGATACTTTTTAGGATAAAATAGTAATTTATATTCTAAGGTTGATAAGAATTTTAATGTTACAAATAATTATTTACAATAGTATGTGATTTAATGTTATGGTTATAATTCATATTTTATTTGGGGAATGGGGGAAGAAAACAATAGTGAAACCTCTAGATATGAGTCTATGTATTGGATAGTCTCCAAAAATATTTTTTAATGTATTGAGTATGTAGTTATCCTAGTAATAAATTGGTGCATAGATTTTGGGGTGATTCATCGTTGACTCAATATTCCCTCTTGTGCATGGTGAATGCACCTAAGACTACAAACCAAAGACACTCCAATGTGATTTAATTTAGTTAATCAAATTATCTGTACTAATAATTTTGATTTATTTACTAATGTTGTTAATATTTAGGTTGTAGAACATATTAGAAACATGACCATGGATAACAAAGGATTAAAAAAGATAGTCATAGTTTGAACTGAATTCATCATATGTTAAAAAATTATTTCATGAGTTAAAAAAAATCGATATTGATTCATTTCAAAATATATTTTAGAAATTATCCTACCAATTTTAGTTTTATAATTTTGATGAAATTTGATGATAAAAATGAAATTAAAAAAGGGTATGTTCCATTAAAAACTATAACTTACAACTGAATAATGGAACATAATTGAGTGGTTTAAAACATTATTATCTTCTTATAATAATGGAAAAGAGGGCATTCATATTCTAACATTAGGAAATGGGATTGATATTATTTTTAAAATATTATCCATTTTCATTAGATTGTGTTATTAATTAGTAATATTATGTTAAATTATAAATGTATATAGATTATATGAAACTTCTCTTGATTATTCTTAAATAAATTTACATTAATGGTATGGTGAAATTTATTATGTCGTATTTATATGTTTTAAAATTTATTTTATTAAAAGGTTATTTTTGTGGGTAACTATTGGAGAACACACGATTAATTTATAGATACTCTTAATTTATTTATACACATGATAACGATAAAATAATAGGTAGTATGATTTCTAATATTTAAGGTTGATAATAATATGTAACCTTGGGATTGAAATTTTATTAACAAGATTTTTTGAGATTTTAATATCATTGTTGGAATTATGATAATTATCACCTAGTATGTGACCGTATAAACTACTAGTTTTTTAAATATGATGGTTAATGTTAATTCTTATTTCATTTAGGAATATATTACATCATGGTGCTTTATTGTCTTGGAAATTATAATAAGTTTTTTGTAATGGTATCTTTTTTAGAGTATATTTTTTGGGTATATACCTAATTTGGAATGATATTGATGGAATGATTAATATTTTTTAGGATGGATAATCTGGATTCTTAGATCATATACCTCAATGATTATTTGGTTTATAATATTTTAATATTGTTTATGGTATTTTTGGATTTCTATTTTATTTACTAGGTTATTATGTATGATGATAAAACTAAATGTAGACTAGGTTGAATCGAAAATTATATATTTTAAACTGGGAGTGATATTGGTTGAAACAAGTATGCTACATGGGGAGTTTTATGAACTATATTCTACTATGATACAGTCATAAATTTATACATAGTGATGCTAAATTTTATTTTGGTTTATATGAGAATTATTTTATAATCATCATTACTCATTTTTACTCATTTGGTTTTAGAAATGATTGAATCTTAGATAATCAATTTAATAGTAGATTCCATGTTATATTTGGAATCTATTAAGAAATAGTGTAATGAGATAAGGGATATATTGATAAATTGTGTAATTATACGAAACTAGTTAACTGGAATATTTATTCATAATGTGAACTTAGTTAAAATCAATAACACACCAAAGAACATGAGGACGTAATCTTTTATAAATTCAAGTGACCAAGATGAAATAAGAATGTTTATTAATTTTACTACATGTCAAAAATTATTAAATAAATGTGAAGAAATATCCAATAAGTGTGGATTTGATATTTATCAAAGTGACGTGTTTAAAAAAAATATACGATTCTATAAAAATCTATTACATCAATTGTAATATTGTTTGAAAGTATGTGAATCAATATCAAAATCTAGGTGCTAAAAAGATCAATAGTAAAAAAACCATGCGAACTTGTAAAATCCAATTAAACTACCACAAATGAATCAGATAGTGAGTTTTCAATTGAGATTTTCTAGTTTCCTATGTCATATAGTTTTGCAGTTGTTATCTGATTTTGTGTTGTAAATAAAAAATACTAGTTGTATGATCATAATATGAACAATTTCTATGTTTTCTGGGAACTTAACCTTAGGGATCTAGATCTATATAATTTTTTATAATTTTTTGTGAATTTTGGAATGGGTTACCTTATTTTATAAAAAACGTATAATTATTTTTCAAATAGTAAAATCTCAATCAATATTCTAAATGGAAAAATGAGTATCTTTCACTAAAGGGTTAACTATGAGTACCCAATAGAAATTACTCAAATATTATGATTAAAATTATATGAAATTAATTTATTTAAGTGTGGATAAGTTAATACCCCCAAATTATAATATATCATCACCTTCAAATAAGTCAATGTGTTGGATAACATTCACTTCAGTGAACATCAATCTAAAATGATATTGTGATATGATTAGACTATTAAAAAAATTCCATTGAATAAGTAAGAATTAAAGGGAGTAAATTCTTTATGATATATATATTAAAAATTAATTATACTTTTAATTTTGGATTATGTTCAATCAGTTTACCAAAATTGAGTAAAAAAGTAGTTGTTAATTAGAAATTTTTTCTCAAATTGTCTTTTATGATATATACATTTTATTAGAAGAAAAATATGAATAATAATACATTATATTTTATATTAATAATTTTTAATGCGTATATAGTTTCTAAATGATGTGAAATAAGAATAATAACATTTATTTTTTGGAATTTTCATTTTCCAATTAAAATTGTTATTAATTATAATTATCGATTTTAATAATAACTAAAATTTATAAATATTATAAATTTAATTCATTTTTTAATTCCTCATATCAAAATTGACTAAAATAAAATTTTGATGTTTTTCTTGAAATGGTCGGTTTTATATAAAAAAATATGGTTTTCTAAAAACATTATGTATTATAACATTATCATTATATAAGAATGATAGAGAATTTTAAAAAACCTTTTAGGTAATAAAATATAAATTTATTCAAAAAAATATACATTTTTTATTATTCATTGAACTTATAAATCCTATGCCAATCATTTTTAAAACTAATTAAAATTTAACCTTAATAAAAAATAAATATTCAATTTTTTCCTTGAATATATTATAATCAAGATTGTATCAATTTTCGACAACCTTGAATGCCCAATTTCATTTACTTATTTAATAATATATCAATTTATGTCATTAAATTTAGCATCTGAGAAAATTTTATATTATACATAAATATAAGGTTTAAAAATTATATTTCTCAAAAATCAATTTTTACGAGATTAACATTATTTTAAATTATTTTTTTTGGGAATTCAGAAATATTAACTAATATTGTAGTTTCAAAATTTGAAACTAAAAGTATGTTAAAAGATAAATGTAAGTTTTGTTAAAAGATAAAAAGTATAAAAATCATTAAAGCACTCAATGTTCTAAAAAAAGGAGTGGTTGAGTTGAGTTTTGACACACACTTGTTTTATGATCCCATTAGTTCCATATCAATCCTTTTAAAACTGAATATTAACTTTTAATTATTGATAATTTAGGTGTCGCTCCAAAATTACGCATCCCCTCACTTATAAAAGGGAAACATCTTCAAAAATTCATGCCTCAAATATCGTTATAATTTATTTGTTAAACTCTTAAATTTTTATTTTCTTTTTACATGATATCACATTCAAAATATTTTTTCCCCATTATATAGAATAAGGACTTCATTTCTGTGAAGGCTTCCATGAAAAATTCAAGAACATGACTTGATTATTATCAACTACATAGCTTTTCTCTATTATTATCATCCTTAAAATAAATTATAGTAACAAAAATATAATTATAATAGTGAATTTTTATATACTATAATGTTACTATATTATTTTATTGTCATTATTTATCCATATACCCCCTCTAATAATATATAAAAAAATGTTCATGCATTATGAAGATTAACACCTCTATGGCGCAACGTGTCATGTTTTTCATCACTTCAATACAAGGATTTATATAATGAATGTATTAAAGGATAAATATTTTTTATATCATTAATGTGATTAAATGGAAAATTAGAAAAACTATTAATTTTATGGAAAAAATTACTATTAATATAATCATTTAAAGTAATGTTACTAATAGGGTAACCTTTTATACAAAATAATGAATATTTTAATATCCATTACATCTTTATCTAAATCCTTAAAATTATGATATAACAAACTAAAAAAAATAAATATGACTATTAATCATATATTATAATTATGTCATAAAACCCACCCTATAATAATTAATTAATCCACGTTATGTTCATGTTTTAGTCGGTTTAAGAATCCACTTACACAATACTATGAATTTATATCAGAAATGACAGTGGGAATAATTTTAATATTATAAAATAATATTAATATGTAAATGATGATTTATTTTTATTATAAAATTTTTATATTGATATTAAATAATAAAATTATAAAACACCCTTCAATTGTTAAGAATTACCAAAACATGTGCCTTATCAATTTTCTCTTCAATGATAAAGAATAAAACAGTCATGTATTAATTTTATACAATATTAAATAATTATAAAATATAAAAATATGTAATATTAATAACCTATTATTGATGAAAATTGGATGAAGAATGAATATAGACCTCTATATTATAAAATTTATACAAATTATCAAAACAAAAAAACACTCGATGTGGAAAAATTAGAAGAATTCATGCAGTGGAAAACAATTTGGGAAGACTATGAATGATAATGGATATGAGTGAGGTTATGAATAATATTATTGAAAAATATAGTTTTTTATACAAGTTATTATTGTATTTTTTTTCATTTAGGAAATATTCTATTAGGTAACTTCAAAAACACATAAATTTTATACAGGTTTATGATTATTTTCATAATTTATTTTTTCAGTGTATATACATCCTATATGAGATGTTGTATCATGAATTATATTTTAATAGTTGAATATAAAGTTATATACAAATACCTCCAATTTATGATATTTTAATTGATGTGTTAGTCGACCCATAAGGGATTTATTGGTCTTAGTTATGATTGATTGAGATATAAAACATTTTGTGAACCATGTCCTTTTTAAATGACATATTCACTTCCCATTAAAATATTTATATCATACACCTTATATTTATTGGTAATTAATTGAAAATCATTTTCCCTTATTCATGTGGCTATTCATTAATTTGTTTCTCTTATATAAAGATCTTTTTATCCCCAATTTTCATTCAAGAGTGATAGTCACTCCCATGAAATTTTTTCTTATAAGTTGAGAAAATTTTACCCTTTGTTTTATTAGGTGGTTTTATATAATTCATTTGCAGGGATATAAATTCCTACTACAAAAACCCATTGAATAATATTTCTCACTTATCTATATATATTATTTTGAAACTATATACATACATTTTGTATATAGTTAATGATCAATCTATTCATATATTGGTATAGTCATATACTCATTGTTCTATAACATTTACATGAAATTTTACCTAATATAAATCAAATGGTGCTTATCTAGAATTTTTGATATTCAATTCACTTAGGGAAATGTATCTGTATAAATAATATTATTTACCCAATATAGATAATTATTAAAAAATTAACTATGTGTTTTCTGACTATCCAACATCTTTCATGGGATAGATTATGATTTTTAAGTATATTTAATAAAAAAGGGGAAATGTCTTGAAATTATTTTTTAATTTTTTCTACTAATGCAGTGGGATAATTATGAAACATACAGTATGATCATATGAAATTTGTAGCACATCTTTCACATTATTTAGGTCTTATTGTGGTGAGTTTCTAAGTCCCCATAAATTCAGTAGTGTTCTGATTACTACAATTGTACTTTTAATAAAATCTTTTAACAAATTCTAAATCTTATTGTGGGGGTCCTCAAAATCAATATATACATGAGGTAGAATGGTTAGTGATTTTGAGTCATTCATGTTAACAATAATGTGATTTTAGGAAATAATATAGAAAAACTGACATATGACACAACTATTAGGTAACCTAATGGTCAAATATATTTTAGAATTACCCATCATGCGAAACTCTTTTTTAATTCCAAAAAATAATTAATCTAGTTTTTATTATTTTCATAATAAAAAAGTAGATCTTATAATGATAATTCACTAAGTATATTATCATTCCCTTCTAGAAGATGATTAAATAAAACAACTACATTGTATTTAAGATATTATAAATTTATATTGGATTGAGGATTAGGATTTGATAAACATTCATTAATGAAATTTTATGGTAGAAGATAGATTTTTTATTTATTTTTATTCTTATTCATTAATTTATTTTATATGTGATTTCAGTCATTCTATCTGTGATAAATATTTAAGTGGATTCATATTTTGTATGAAAAATTAATTTAAGAAGAAAGATAAAATATATTATTTATGTTAGTATCGGTTTTAATAAAATTAATATGGGATATATATGATAGGTAAAAATTAAAATTATAATTGAGTACCTATATAGACTCAATATATAGTGGGTAGAGAATGAATAACATTAACTAGTGATGGATGTGATTTCCCCACTCATCCTTCCAGTTGAATAATTTGTGGAGGATGAAGAGATATTTTGGAATGTCTAATGTTTGAAAATTCACAATAAATTCTACATAAGATCACATAAGTAAATATATTATAAGATATTATTATTTAAAATCAATAATATATTGATAAATATTATAATAGATATGTAATAAATAAGATTCCATGATATCCTCTCATCTCAAAAAATGAATAATATACACAATTATATAAAACTATTGACTTTTATTAAGAGGAAACCATTAAGTCCATTCCAATTGAATAATAGAATAATGATATTGACTGAATTTCTCCTCAAATGAAAATTTTCCTCTAGGGGGTACTATTAATTGAGTAGTAGATCAAAGTAGAGAAAATATCGAGAGATAGTATATTCTAGAAATCATTTCTATTAAATTCCATTTAAAATTTGTTCATTATTAACTCTAACTATTAAAAAAATTATATTTAAAAAAACCATGTTATTCCCTAGAGATTAAGGAAAAAGAAGACATTACTAAATAGGAACTAAGGGGTGAGAAAAAAATGTCCATTCAAAATAAAACAAAAACAAAAATCTCACATGAATTAGGGGAAATTTTATATCAAAATTCATATTTCTTAGTTTTATTGAATATTAACCATTAAATGACTCTCCATGTGATGAAATATAATTAAATAAACTAGTAGTTCAGGTCATGGAATTTGAGGGGGAAGCTTAACATTAGTGGGGGATATAACAAATAAGAGGACCCTTACCTTATTCCACCACCATTATAAAAAATATCCATAATAATAAAGTTTTTGTAATTGAATCTCTTTATATATTTTTACATTATCAATATTTTATTTTTTTAATTGCAAATGAAGGGAATAAAATGTGTTTGTAAACATTATATATGAAAATTTATCCATTGTGTTAAGGATATAAATTTACACTACCTAGTTGGTGGCAGTATAATTGAAATAACCACTTGGGGGATTAAACTAATATTTCACTCATTTTTATCATTTTTTAATTATGATAAATTAAAATCAAATATTAATTTTTTTTTGAATTTTTATAAAACCAAAAAACTATTATCATAACTCATGTAAACATTAACAAACAATACAATGGTTTAATTTATCAAACATCAATCTTTACTTGTAATGAATATCAATCGTTTAATTTTCATGGTCATAATGTGTTTAGAAATAAAAAAATTTAGAGTATATAATATAACTACTATGGGACATGAATTGTTATTTTAAGTTTTTTTATGGCTATTTTGATTCTTTTAGAGGAATTTTGTCCACATGAATCTACACACATGAGATAGCACACATTAATGAAATACAATCCCTTCTATAGGAATTGAGGGAATGTAATTTCATAAAAATTATTTCTAGTCTATTTTATTTTCAAATGCATTAACTATAAAATTGAACATAAATATAGGTGAGCCATTTAATTTAATTAATTTAAACCAAAATGTAATAATTTAAATAACAATATTATAACTAATATAAATTATAATAAATTTAGAAGGTGTGATCTAAGTGGATGGTTTTTGAGTAAACCTTTCATAATGTCTATGACTTAAGAAAACATTAATTATTTTTAACGAGTCATATTATATCTAGTTTTCTAAATATAGTTTCAATTTAATGGTTATAAAAATTAACCTCAGGGATTCCTTTTATATGAAATGATTTTTATTAAAATTTTCTCTAGTCATAAAATACATTATTTTAGCATCTAAGGCTTGAGGAAATTTAAATTAGTGTAGTGTTGAATAATGTAATGGATAGTAAGTGGTATTCTAAAACAATATGAACTTGTGGAATAATATTTATTATATTTCTACACAAATTGAATTATGTAATTATTAAACTAAGAAGTGGGTGAGAAAAAGCATTCATAAGAATTTAAGAAGGTGTTTAATGAAAAAATTATAATTCAATTAATCTATGTTAATTTAATAGTCAATGATCCTGAGATTAACATTTGATTCTGTTCAACTACAATGAATATTTTATGTAACAATGATTATGGATACTTTTACTTTCAAGGGAGCATAAGAAATTAACGGGGAGTGATATATAACAAAATCATATTTTATTGTAGTAATTGAATGATAATTCTTCTATTAAATTCATTTTATGTATTCATTTACTATAAATTTTATTTTTAGTGTTAAAATTATGATCTATAGTTGAATATGGGTGAATTTAGTTATAATTAAATCAGTGATCACATGATCTAATGAGAAATAATCAAAAACCATGGGTCATGTAAACTACCTAATAGATCCCATATTAACCAATGGAAAGGTGTCTTCCAACTAATGTAATCTCATTAAGTCTCCTTTGTTAATGGAAGCTAAATACATGTCACAAAAACCCTAAAAATTCATATCCAACACCAATACATCTTAATAAAATAATTATCATTCATCAGCCCTAACAAAATCTATTACATCTAGGAAAAATGGTGTCTAATGCTTATTATATTCCCATGAAATATGATATCTCACATCCATTATCTAATTTATCAAGTGGAACCAACTAAAAAGGATGCTCCACACTAAAATAACCTTTCAAGATACCCTAAACTGGAACCCCATAATAACAAATACATTAAATATACCAAGATAATATATCACATCAGTAATGTAATTTGAATATCTAATTTACACTATGTTCTCAATGAAATGTAATCTATTTTGTGGAAACCTATTTTGGGGATTTTTGAAATCAATATAGGTGGATCCTGATCATGTATCCAATAGAAATAACCCCCCACCCAATTTTTTCAATCATACCCAACACTTAATCCTATGAAACAACACATTTTACATCCTTTAATGTAGTTTAAATCTATGTAATTTACATAATAACATATGACCATTGTATTCTCAGAACCAATGCATACTACTTTAGTAGGCTAATTCCACAACTCTCTTGATGCCTCCAAGTTAATCCTTAATACATACTAAAGGGAGAAGAATTTCAATCACCCCATGGTCATTAATGATAAGATAATAAACATTTAACTCTTTCATATCCTATGGGTATAATCTATGTTTCCTACATAACTAGCTCACTAAATTAGGTAAATAAAAAATCAAGTGACATAGAGATTTCTCATAGAGGGAAGATTAAAATGTAATAGATTCCCTAAAAATCATTATTAAGGCTCAATAAAGAAATATTATATGTATTAGAGATATGAATACTCTAGAAATTTAAACTAAACTATATATTTAAGTGATCACATGGTGAATAAGTATGAGGAGAATCTTTAAAATTGAGACCTCTGAACATGAAGGTTTTTTTTGATATTTCATTGTCTATTTATTTTTTAATTTAATTCTCCAGTTCAATACATAATGTAAGGACCATATTATTAACCTATGGTGAATAATATTATAATTTATATATGAGTTTTGAATATATTTTTACTTCCATTATTATATTATTGATATGATTCGATATCGTGTGTAGCTCAACTAGTTTGATATGAATATGGAACTTACATACCTTTATACTACACTTACTCTCACTATATTATTATTTCATGGAATTCTTTAATTTTACTAACATTCATGTGATAGAATTGGATATTGGGGGGGATTGGTTCCATGATAATTATCCATGTGTAGTATTAATTTATCCTTGGTTTTTCCTGATTGATGGGGGTTCTTAATACTGGATACACTTGATGAGAGTAGGATGACTACAAATGGACTACAAAGAATGGGTTTCCATGCATTAAAGATCTCAATTTGGAAACAATAACTATCATGGAACAAGTAAGGATGAGTAGTGAATGATATTGAGTCACCATAGTGAATAATAATTTGATCCTATTAAAATATATTTAGGAAATGTGATTGGAAATTCCTAGGTGACACTACAAGGGATACATTACTTTTTGGATAACCCTTCATATGCATCATATTATGCATTCCACCTAAATAAAATCTCTATTTTGTTTACATCATTTAAAATTATATTAGATACGAAAAAATGATATTAAATAAAAAATGGACTGAGCTTTCATTAAATCCCTCCATGAATATTACCCTTGTAACACCGTCATTTTTTAAATAGAAATCTATGTTTTTCTTGAAAACATGGCCCACCACATCGATCCTAAACAAAAAAAGATTATTTATGATTGTAATAACATATCAGTTAAATAGGAAGGTATAAATATGATGAACTTCACTATGAAATTAATATATATAAATAGTTACAATTC
The DNA here is from genome assembly GCA_963277665.1 of Viscum album. Taxonomy (NCBI): domain Eukaryota; kingdom Viridiplantae; phylum Streptophyta; class Magnoliopsida; order Santalales; family Viscaceae; genus Viscum; species Viscum album. The sequence goes on from OY728158.1 coordinate 551,203,804, forward strand.
TATATAAATTTATTGATAAATTATTAGGAAATGTGTATTTGATTTGAAATGAGTACATTTTATTCTTAAAAAAATAGGTTTTCTTCAAAAAATATTATTAATTATTTTTTATATAAATAATTAAAATTAATTTCTGATACTTTTATAATTTTTATATTATAAAAGTAACATAATTTTAGAAACAATTATATCAAAATTTACTTAGGGTGAAATTTTTATAATTTTCTGAAATGATTAGTTTTTCAATGAATAATGAAATTTCTTTATTTTTGAAATACTATCATTGATTTAAATTAAATAAATTTATATAAATAGACAATTGTAAATTTATTTTATTATTAAAATAAAATATGATCCATTTTATTAAGAAAAATCAAATTTATTTATTTTTAATTTGTAATTTTATGTATTTTTCATTATTTTTATGCATAAAAACATAGTTTTGAGTAGACTATTTGTAAGTTCATAGTAAATTTAATTTTTATATAATTAATAGAAACCCAAAATAAAGAAAAAATAAAAAAATTTAAAGATTATATTTATATTTAGATGAATTTAAATTAATATAATGATTGCTAATTGTTATATAGAAAATATAATCTCCTATTATACGAGAAGAATCCCCTTCATGAAAACTAGTTTTTTCAACAAGTTTGGAAGGTTTATTTCTAAAATAAAATTTTCCACTTAGGTGAAATGGATAATAAAAAATTAATTTCATATTTTGAATTAGAATAAATAATATTATTTTATATGGTCAATATAATTTTTGTCATTAATGATTATTAAAAAAATGATTACCATGATTAAGGTTAAAATATGTGGTTTTACGTTACATGTGGTCAGGGTAATGTTAATTTCCCACACACATAGGATTTTTATTTGAAGAATTGGATTTCATATTTAGAATCATTAGGTCCAAATTATATAGTGATACTCATTTTATATTTATTTTTAATGGAAAAATTAACTACCTTATATGCTATTTACCACACATAAAAACTAAAATAGTTAATTTGGGAAACCATGAAGATAAATGGAATAATATAATTGAAAAATAAGTATTTTTTAATGATTTAGGGGTGGATAAAACAAAGCATCCCTCCAGTACATTATTTATCAACTTTTTCGAAGCATTTTCTAATGTATACTTCCCATTGTTGAATAATTTTATGTATTAAAAAAAATGTCATTGCTTCTCACATATTAAAATAAACCTCCTGTCATCTTCTATTTACACATAAAATGAACATTTATTAAGATTTTAACTTTTAAAATACCTTTCATACTTCATTTACAATATTCAAGAGGAATTTTTTATTATAAATCATTCATAGTAAATCTTTTGGTGTAAACCCAATGAGGGTGTCTGAAGAAGTGGTATAATTCTTAACCATGAATTTTGGATTTATTTATTCTTGAAACACCATGATATATAATTAAAATAGGATAATATAATATAATAAGTTTCTCCAATATAATAATATTTTTTATTTAATAACTTAAATTCATCTACTCTTCCATAAAATGGGAAATAAAACCCTCGTCATTGTGTACAAAAGATTATCGCCGCACGAACAGATGAAGTTATTTTTCCATCATCACCACTCATCAATGTTTATAGTGATGAATTTAATGTATTTATTTGTTTTTAATTACATATTATTCATTCTAAGTAATATTTCATCTATTTTCTTAATATTCCATACAAATAAAAAAGATAGTGTCATTCTTCTGTATGTGTGGATTACCACCTCCACGAAGCAATGTGATTTTTATTTAATTTACAAATGGTATGGATGCTAGATATAATTATATTTAAGGAAATTATATGATTTATATGATATAGTTTTCATTCTATAATGATAATATTACACTTACCATATTTTCATCATGATCATTGAAAAATGGAAGTGTTACCCATGCGTATGTATAACCAACCATCTCCTTGTTTGTAATATATAAAATTTCTTATAGGAATCCTTGATTACTAGTTTTAAAGGTATAATATATGTTTAAAATATTAATTAATCCATGATAATTTCTTGATTTTTTTATAAAATTATAGTCCCTTTAAACTATTTCAATATTCCAAAGTGATTTGGGATGTATGTGTTGAACATAATAAAAATATTTGTCCTGAAACAAAATGATTTTGGAAAGGAATATCACATGATAATGAATAAAATAAAATTAAAAATAAACAATAAAAAGTAAACTTTTGAAATAAAATAATTAATATATTTTTACTTTTAATGAAAATAATGAACGTATATGATGAATTGGGCTTGTGGTAAGGGATCTCTATAAACCACCCTTTTCTTTGAGTTATAAACATTCTCTCTCTTACTCACATTCTTTCAATTAATGATATAGAATACTTATAACTTAAATATATATGTCTCTCACATATATAAAAATATTATTCTTACTTAAATTGATGGGGTAATTTATGTCATACGTTCATCTCTCAAATTCCTTAATTATGGAATCGCTTTTGATTACTATGTGGGATAAGATTATAAAACACATTTTATTTCCTTGGGTAATTGTTATATTTCATATGATGATTGATTTCCATTTTTTAGAACACATAAATTTGGAACACTTTAAGATCGTTATTCCCCAATATTTCATCAATGTTTTGGGTAACGATTATGCCTCTCTAATGGTTATGTATAGGATTAGGGAGTAAACCTAATCTATTATGGGACATTTCCTACCATGTGATAATGTCTAAAAATTTATCCTTGACTCATATTTATCTCATTTTTTGGGTTCCTACCACATTTTATATGTTACCATTATCTTATGATACTATCTTCCTTATGTGATGCTTCTTTTTTATTACTAATGAGATTTTTTTTATGATATCACGATATACCTTTTCCTAACATTTATGTTTTCTTATAATGTTTACTTCCTTAATGGTCTATTTAACTCATCCCATTCTTTTATTTATTACCATGTTATCCTATGATGTTTTAGGATAAAAAATGGATTTAATATCTCGTTATGAAGAAAAATAATGTATTTCATGGTTTAATATTCATTTTGATATATCCAGAACAAAGTATTCCAAAGAGACTTGGGCTCATGATCTTTTTTCTTGTACATATTAAATAATTATGTTTCAAAATTATGTATTAAAATTTATAAAATTAATGGGTTGATATAGTTTATATCATATAAAATTCTAATTATTTTTGGGGATTAAGAATGGAATACTCTAGTTAATTATTTAGGTATAATACTAAACATATGAAAACACACACAAAAATTGGTAAATGAAATAGTATGTAGTTTCCAAGAATGTGAATATATATCTAGAAACAAAAAAGTGGATGTTCCTCTAAAACAGTTTTTTCTAAGGGTAATAACCTTGAATTGGGAACACTAATTTGGACTATATTTTCACGTGCTGTTTGAAAATGGTCATTGATAAAAAACTAGTTTGCAACTATTGTAGGATATTCTTTAGAAATTCACAAAACTCTTAATGGATCATTATGATATACTTGATAAAAATATTGGTTAGAATCCCTAATATCAAACCATAACATGGATCACCTAGGTTGAAATATGGAGACTTATAAGTTAAGATATACATATCATTAATAGGATATTTCTTATATGTTTATACGTTTCCCTTTTGTATGTTAATTTGTCATCTTTTTTTCCTTTATTATTCATTAATGGTCATAAATAGGAGGAACCATGAAATGAACCAACAGATAAGAAATGTGATGATTGAAAAATGATATTACAATGATTATGGGGGAGGGAGCTAAGAAAATCATATAATTACATACTCAAATATCTCATGTTTTGACTAATTACGGGAATCATGACAATGACACTCCTCCTCCTATAAAAGAGAAAGTTGTATTCTTGTTTTTAATATAAATATAATTATATAAAAGTTGATATACTGATAAATACATCACACAATACTATATTAACTACATTGAGAATACAGTTTCTATATTCTAATTTTTATAGAATGATAATGTTTTATTAGTCTTATATCACATTTATGGGGAGAATAATATCAGTAGTGGACACATGTCAGGAAAACAATTTTCATAGTTTATATTTTTTTATATAATTAGAAGACATCACAGAAATATTTTTCAATAAATATTTCCCCCCCACTCTCAAAATTAAAATGGGGAGGGTGTTCCTCATTGTTAATAAAAATAAACAATATTATATAAGGTAGTATGGGTAAATCTTCAAAAGTCATGCACATATAACACTATATTTTTTTATCATCACTAAATGTAATTTAGAAAACTTCATTAGTGGGTTAAATTTATGTCTATGAAATGGCTTGTAGAATCCGTAATTTTATTACTATGAATAGTTTTTCCATTATTCCCTAAATGTTGAGATGAAGAAAAAATTGAATGTATATAGACTCATAGGATTGGAGATAAAAAAACATAAAATAGAGTTTTCTTTTGGAGTATCAACAAAAAATAATAATGAGGGAGGAAAACCCTATAGAACATTTAATAAAAGAATTGGAAAAAACATCATGTAAACTATCATGTGGTAACTATGAGATGTTTTAATTATTGAAAAGAGGGAATCATACTAGTATGTTATAATGAGAATTCAATAAACCCACAAATATTGAATAACAAAAGAAGGTTCAGATTAACAATTAGCATGCGGTGATACGTTTTAACATTAAATAACAAGTTATTTATGTATCCAATAACCTAATCCAAGGTTCATCAAAGATAATCAATAATAAAAACCACTAAGTACAAGTGATCATGGAAGAGTATATATTATCACATCTACGAATTTGGATCCTAAAAATTATGTTGTGATAGTTTTGATAGTAATTCATTTAATAATAATTAACATAATATTTGATTAATGTTCTATAAATTCTTTCAAATCTTACATTTTTATCGATATTATTCAATAACCACCTACAAAAATGGATTTATGTTATATATGAGAGTATAAAATGGAGTAATTTTTTCATCCCAAGTATATAACTCCTCCAAATTCAATGTTTGTTGACCGAATCTTCTAGAAAATCTCATCTCACATAATTTAGTAGTGTTTGAGGATATAGTGAGAAAGGATTATCTATCCTTGTATAAAGCCAATATCAACTATTGATATAGGCAGATAACTCCCCATACCCATGTCAACCTAAAATTCTATACAAGTTTGATAAGAATAATGAATCCTGCCAGAAATTTTCTAATAATTTGTGTATATTATTTCCTTTTGAGAAATAATATCTTACTCAACTGATTGTGACAAATGATAGAATCATGCATAAATAAATTTTCATTATGAAGTATGACACTATTGCATTCCCTGAAGAGTTTCATTGTATTCTTCATTACTAAGAGGTTGAGTTATCAATAAAATATTTACCTATATATCTTCCCAAATCAAATATTCCTTATCTAAGATACATTTTTGTATTGTAAGGGTGAAAGTATTAATTATAAGAAGATATAGAATACGGTTCTATATATCTAATTTCTTCACTGTGGGGTGTTCTAATAATCATCTTCACGAATGAATATAGGTCAATATATCTCTGTATTGAAAATCATGAATGAATCAAAATAACAATAAATAACTTTTATCGCCTTATATGGATATAGAAAATGTTTTAAGAATAATAGGTATCCCAATATTTCTCTTATATGTACCTCGGTTGTTACTTCACCAATTAAGGGTGAATAAGGAAGATATTCGAAAAAATAACTTTTGAACAAGTTATGGACACTTTGAGTTCACAGTGATTCCTTTCAGTCTCGCTAATGGTACGTCAATATTTATTGAAAATATTAATAAATTATATTGATATTACCTGGAAAATTTTGTGGTAGTCTTTATATATAATACTCTAATTTACTCCAAAATAGATTAGGAGAATCATGATCCATTGTTTAATATTATAAAGTCTTTGAGAGTGAAAAAACTATATGAAAAGAATAGTAAATGTCTGTTTTTGATTGAGGGGGTATAATTCATGGTCTATTTTATCACCATTAAAGGGATATATGTGATCCCCTTTAAGCCAAAATAAATTGAGCATACAAAAATACTAGGGTTTGTAATGAATATCTATATATTACTATGATTTTCTCGGTATTACATATGGTTTTTAAAAAAATTCTTCCATTTTTCGAGATCACTAACAAAGTGAAAATTAATGGGAATTGTGTTTTTTCTATACTAGTTATTTAAAAGAGAGATTTGTAGAGTTAAAAAATTGGACAATATCCAAACAAGCCTTTACACTTCCCTTATTTGGGGAAATTTTCATGGAATAAATCAATGCTATGAAATAGTTATTGGGAGATGAACTGATGTAAAATGATAAATTGATAGTAATAACCATAATTCAGGATATATTTAATGAGAAAAACTATCCCACACATGATATAGGGTTGGCTATAGTGGTCCTTTCATTGAAAATCTAGTGAAATTGTACCAGATGCTCAAATACATATTCACACAGATGGCGCTTAATATAAACCAGTGAATATGGCTAGAGCTGATTAGGGAGTATGAATGCTCAATGAACTACCATCATAGTAAAGTAAACAAAATTGCAAATAATTGATGTAGAAATGATGTGAAAACATTATCAATGATGAGAATTTAGAAGGATCCAATATTCTAATACATTCAATGAATTTACATGGGAATCATAAAGGGTAAAACATGAAAATTCTATTATCGAATGATTTCTCAACCATCCTTTATAGAGAAGATAATGGGTCCTTAAAAAGAAGATGTGGAAATTCATTTGAATTTGATTTATTTTAGAAAATATAAATCCACAAAGTTAAAAATTTATTAAGAAAGAGTAGTAAGATTTAGTTCACAACTATGTGTACCATCAAATCCAGAGAAAAAAAATGGTTTTTTAATGATCCACATTAATAAACCATATAAATATAACCCTTGAGCATAAATATGTATTGAGTAATCTAAGATAATTTTTTTGGGACAATATGAACAAGGAGATCAAAGAATATACATCAATGTTTCTAGAATTCCATTAATATAATTATAAAAGAATAAATCTTAAGGTGATGATGCAAATATTACCCTAACCTGTATAGAAACAGAAAAACAAAATTGTGAAATGTCTTAATGATATTATAGAGACATCTAGAGGAAAAAATTCCATATTATTTTTTTAAAAATGCCTTATGGATACTTCTAACTGCATTGAAATTCTATAATACTTCTCACATGATGAATTTGAAAGGATATATAGTAAAGAGGTTGTGAGGATGCATGCAACACAAATATCAATTATACCTGATCATGAAATAAGATTTACTAACATGTTTTGGTAGATCCTTTGGTATTCTATAAATAATAATATAAAGTTTATTATGGTCTATAACCCCACGATGAGGGATAATCTAAGTGGAATTCTCATTGATTGATATTTTTTAGATAATGTTCGATAGACCCCAAAAGTGGATGGGATCAACATCTTCCTCTGGTTAAGTTATCATATAATAATAGATTTCACTCATGCATCCAAATGGATCTTTATGAATCACTTTATAAGAAGGTTTGATGAACATCTTCTTGTTTGAATGATTTTTGTTAGAAAAAACTATTATGTCCTGAAATGGTTAGTGGAATTATAGAAAAGGTCAATCCATTTAGTATCACATCAGGACATATCATAGTAAATAAAATATATTTTCTAAAATTCATCTATTATGCTCAGTGAATTTGGTTATGAATAAAGTGTTTATCCAAATGTATATATAGAAGGGATTCATGGTCACTTCAGAATTGTAGCATATCAACAAGCACTTCCACTAACCCATTCTCAAGTACATAAAATATTCTGTGTATCCCTCTTGAGGAATTACACACCAAATTCTTCTCATGAATAGAATTTAGAGGTGCTAAAGATATAATATTATCTCTATTTGGTGGAATAATTGATGAAGATATTTTATTATAGAGATTAACTTCTATGCAATGAGATAACTCACCTTTTCAAGGTACTATAGAGTAATAATAAATACAAAAAGAAAACCAAGGAACTGGAGGAATCCATAAATTAGTAGTATCCTAACATTTTCTCACATTAGTGTGTAGTTCAAAAGTTTTAGAGGAAATTCTATAATTGATGAAGAATGTGACACCGCATGTTTATGAAAAACTATATCCTATAGCACATATGACACACAACACCAATCCTAAATGATCCATGGTTATTTATGGCCATTATTACAGAGTTGTTAAATTGGAAAGTATGAATAATATTATAAAACTAATGAAATGTATATGAATTTACTAGTTGATATAAATTTATCGATAAATTTTTCAGAAGTAAGAACTCAATTTTTAATTATGTGAATTTATTCTTCAAAAAATATGTTATCATAAAAAATGAATATTATTTCATTCTGAGAGAGAAATATTAAAATTAATTTCCCTAAAAATAGGAAATGATTATTTTTATAAAATTAATGCCATTTTTGAAATCTAAATATCACTATTTAAAAAGGTTTATATTTTGTGATTTTATGGAAATGATTTATTATGTAGTGAATAGTGAAAATTACAGATTTTTCAAATATGCTCATTTCAATTCATTATATGAATTAATTTAAAAGTAACATTATTTATTAGTTAATTTATTAATTAAAATATTAAAAATTTATTTTATATTTATCTTATAAATTTCATTTCTATATTCAATTTTCATGATTTTGGAAGAATATTTTTTTAAGCGTAAAAACATGGTTTTTGAAAAACTGTTTGTAAGTGCATAAAGTTTATCCTTTTTAATTATTTAAAATAACAAAAACTAATTAAATAAATTAATTTTTTATTTATATTTTAATGAAATTATATTCAAATAATCATTAGTATTATTCTTATAGTTACAGTAATATCATTTTATGCTTGAAAATTACATTTGGTCAAAAATAGTTCTTTCGTAAAATTTTGAAGGTTAACATTCAAATAATATTCTTTCAATTATGAGAATTTAATTTAAAAAATAGATTCCATATTTTTAATCATAATATTTAATATTATTTAACAAGGTAAACATAAATTATTTCTATTAATGATATGAAAAAAATAATTATCATGGTTTAGCATAAAACATGGTTTTTCTCGTTACATAAGATTCTATTAAAATTAATAATCCAAAAACATTGTATTATTATTTGATAAATTTTATTTAATATGTTTAAAAAATGGGTTAAAAATATTTATTATTTTTTCTTTATTTTTTAGTAAATGATAAATTGTCGAGATAAAATACTAGTTAGAATAATGAGAAACTTAAATGGTAAATGTTTATAACCCTAAAGGTAATGGGAATAACATGTTTAAAACATGTTTCTTATTTAATGGTGGATGTATGTATAAACCATATAATCCATCCAATATAATATTTCTCATTCTTATGTACTTGTCTTTAGAGTGACTACCAACAATGGAGTATATTTTGGTATTTTCAAAAATGCCATTATTTCTCACATTAAGAGGGAACCTCATATCGTCTTTCCATCACAAATCAAAGGCACTTTTTGTTACCCAAAAACTAAAAAAATAACTTTATTATTTTTCTTCCAATGTCCTAGAGTCTAATTATTGAAAATAAAACCCATCTATGATGGCTTTTGGTGAAAACACAAATAGCGTGTTGAACAAAGATGTATAATTATTAAAAATGAGTTTCTATTTAACTTAATTTTCAAGAACCATAAAATATTATAAAACCATGAATATATAATATAATAATATTATAACATATACGTAGATGATATTATTTTAATCTAATTAACTAAATACATCTACCCTTGTATAAAATTATAAATGATTCCATCGTTCATGTGTACGGCGGACTACCGCCTTGACAGCTGATGTAATTCATTTTTTATCATATTTTCTCATGGATTTTTATTATGATAGATTTAATATATATATATATATATGTGTGTGTGAGTATTATTTTACTAATGCATTAATATTTGTGAAATTAAATATATAATATATTTTCCTACCTTTCCATTCATTAAAAGTACTATTTTTTTGTTTAGGTCTATATTACCACCTCCATGACGCATTCTGGTTTTTTATTACTGCATGATCTAGATGGTATATAAACATTATTTAAATAAATAATATGATATATATTATATAATTTTAATTATGAAGAAATTAAATAATAATTCTCTTATTTCCTTCATGGTCGTTGAAAAATTAAAATGTCACTCAAGTGTATGTACGACCTACTCTCTGTATGATTGTTAACTAGATAATTTTTCATAACCATCTTTTATGATTTCCTTTAATGGTATAATTTATGTGTAAGAATTATAATTATGTAATGATTATTATTACACAATTTGTGATAAAATAATCAGTTTTTCATTAGTCATCTTTCCAAATTGATTTTAGATATATGAGTTGAACATCATCAAAATGTTCTACTTGGACCAAAATTATTAAGTACATGAATATAAAATGATAAAAAATAAAATTGAATAATAAATTTTAAAAAGTTTATTTATCATGTAATGTATTAAAAATTTTATTATTCAGTATGAGATGATGAATCTAACTCATGGTAAGATATCTCTTAAAACCACCCTTTTCTCTAAATTATGCCTATTATATATCTATATCACATTACCTCACATTAATGTTTCATAGCTATTTTAAATTATTCCAATTTTTTATCATCTATATACCAAGATTATTATCACTTCCTTTTATAGACTAATTCATTACTTATGTTCATTTATAAAATTCATTCATTATAAAATTTCCTCTGAGTATGATATGAGGAAAGATTGTGCAACTCATTTTCTTTCCATGGGAAATTTCTATTTTATTCTATATGAGTTGTTTATACATTTTGAAACACATAAAACATTAAAATATTAATAAGGTAGATCCAAGAATGTTCTATAATGAATTGGATAAAGCATGTTTCTCATTAGACGTTTTGTATGGGATTAGGGGGAAAATTGACCCCATTATCGGGATATACCCACCATGTGATATTAACAAGGATGTTAGACTTGACTAATGATTATGTCTGGTTTTGTGTTTTTGTCACATTTACAATGTTATGAAGATCTCATGACATCATTTTCCTAATATTATGCTTCCATGTGATTACTCATGAGAATTTTCTTTTATGATATCATGGTGTTCTTTTGATTTACATGTTATGTTTCCTTATTATGTTTATTATACTACTGAAATTTTTATCTCACCCCTTTATTTTTTGCCTTTTTCTTATTAACATATGTACTATTCGGAGGTAAAATTGATTTAGTAACTCATTATAGATTATTAAATATGGATTTAATGTTTTAAGTTTCTATTTGATGTATCATGTTCTTAATATTTAAAAGGAACCAGACATTATGATATTTTAGGTTGTACATATATGATATTTATGTATAAAAATATGTAATAATTTGTGTAAAATAATAGAATCATTATAACTATAGTAAATTGTTTTATTTAATATATGTGTTTAGCAATTTTTTTTGTGATTTTATACTCTTGTAAGGCCCCAAGTCATTGAAAAATAAAATAATCTCTTTGAAGAATCAAAGAATCTCAAAAACCATTACTTGCTATAGGTTAATGCGAGAACATGTGTCATGATTATCCCTTTCACGAACATAGAAAATATACAATAATGTTCATTTATCTATAAAAAATTAATATCATACATGTTATCAAGGTTACTAGGTTTCATAAAAATGATATATATTTCAAAAATCATTGATAATACAGAAATATTCAAATGAATCGGTATATACCTATTGCATATATTGATCTAGTCTATTCATAAATCAAGACTACTCTTTTAGAGTTCCTCATTTATTTATTCACATCTGATAAAATTCCCTAAGAATGTAACTTTATTTTTCCATAAGCCTCATTCACTATATGTTGCATATAAATTCTCTATTTGTAATGTATTGAATGAAATAATCTTATGTTCTTTATGTGATTCTATAATTATAGAATATATTATATTATAATCTATAAATACTGTAGAATATTTTTGGGGTTAATATCTAAAGAATATATTTTTATTGTATATAAATATTTTTGGATAATTATTGGGTCTAAATGAAATCACTATATAATCATAGCGTCTTAAAATTTTATAAAATTGTGTGGTGAGAATAACATCACTTTTAAAATAAAATTATTGAAATATTGATTGAATATCCCCCTATAAATTTATTTATCCCAACATAGTTAATTACATAACTAAAAAATATATGGTGGAGGAGTATTATTATTTATTAAGATCTTCATAAGATCCTAACAATAAATATATTGATAAATTTACATATCCACTTATTCTTGAAAAACCCTACCATAACATGACATAGAGTTTAAAACCCAACTCCAAGTATTCTTTTTTTATTTGTCTTTATCTTTTTTTGATCCCATTGAAGTTATTATATTGAGGCTCCTTGATGTGGGAAATAATCTGATTATTTTTTCTATACTGAACTCATCATCATGAACATGATAATGGTTAGGAAAATATTTAGGGGAATACATCCACATATTCATTCCAAATATACACGTCTTTGAGGGAAATTATTCTATTTGTCTTAATAATATGATATCATTTTTATTTCACATAAGTATATAACATTCATATTTGATAAAACTAAAAAAAATTAACTTGTTCTAATGGGGTCATATCTATTAGTTAAAGTACATTTTCTATTGGAAAAATGTTTTACCAATATATATGTCCCTATCACTAAACTGTTAGAAAAAACACTTTCACTAAATGTTTTTTATCAAAGAAAATCATTTTGTTACAATTATTATAATACCTACAGATATCTAATTAGCAACAGGATCTAGTGAAATATTTTTATGATTGGAATAATTTTACCAATATATAATATCATTTAAAATATAAATTTTTATTCCTAATGAAATTTCATATTATATTTATTAATTTATCATATATAATATATATTTTTTAATTATTAAAGAGAAAGAAAATTTCACACTTGTTCAAATTTAATATATATATATATATATATTAATATTGAAATTTAATTAATAAAAACTCCATCCCCATAAGAGGATCCATCACAAATCCAAAAAACTCAAAAAACCCCAACCCATTACAATAGCATCTCACTTATGCCACACTAGGGACGAGCAAGCACTAGAATCTCTGGACTTGTGAGCTAGAAACAGCCCATCCATGATATCAAGCCCATCCATGATATCAAGCCAGTAACAAAACTTCCATAACACACCGGGGTCCAAAAATATCCCATCCATGCAAGCGAGAAAGCAACATCTCATCCATGCCAGCAACAGCCCATATATTCCACTCTTGGGACCATAGAGCACCAATAACCTAGGACCATTGAGCCAACAACATCCCATCTATTCCAACGACCTAGCTCAACTCAAATCAGTTAAAAATATCTATATAAATTGAAACCAAAATATAAATATACCGACATATAAAAAATTACTTTCATAGTGATCACTTTTCATCCTCCCTTTCGAATTATCAATAATCTGGTAAGAGATGGTATACACATTTCCCACAGCACCCTGACACTGTATTATTCTATCCATCTCTAATATCTAGTCTCCCATGATAGACCTACAATAAAAAATCACAATCACCCCACCTATCCAAATGAGTTGAAATATTTCTATGGGCATGAAGTGGGAAAAGGGATATAGAAAATTGCCATACCTAGGAAATGGGTGTGAACTTGGTAATGGGAAATGGGAAATGGAAAATGTGCATAGCTAAGTAATAAGCATCAATTGGGGAATGGGAAATAGGAAATGTAATTAAACTAGGAAATGGGCATAAAAAGGGAAATGGGTATAAACTAGGAAATGGGAAATGAGCAATGGGCATACCTGGGAAATGGAAATGGGAATACCTTCTCTTATCAGAAACTTAATATTTAATGAGTGAATTAATTCTAGAAATATGGATGAAGACACAAATACATTAATATGTTGTTAATGTTTCAAACATATCTGCATACACAGGCCAATAATTTTTTTTCCATTTTATAAAGTCGGTTTAAGGGTGGACGGGAACCCAAAATACAACGTCAAAAAAACAAGAGAACATCAAGAAACAAACAACACATAGAACATAGACTTAAACATCATAGTAGCCAAAGTCTTCCCCATAACCCATTCTGGATTCTCCTTTTCCAGTAGCTAATTCCCACTTCGTATGCCTCCAAAAGTAATTACTTTGATCCCTACTCCTAAGATGATCAAGTGCAAGCAGATCAGGTGGATCTTTCTTGATAGCACTTCCCTTTTTTAGAGCAACAACCACCTCTCCCTTACGCTTGAATGATGATCTAGTACGCATCGGACTCAGAAGGTAAGAATAGTTTATCCTAGGCCTCCTTCTTGGTGTAGCAGATCCTGGTCTTTTGCCAGCCGCCATCTTCGGATTCCTACTCTGAACAACTTCACAAAAAGAACGGCCAACCTGACCACACATATTTTCTTTACCTCCTTTATAGATTTTCATTCCCTTTCCAAATTGTTACAACATATCAGAAATAGGACACACATTTTTATTACCCAGCCTCTGGTCTGGGGTATTACACTCCTTTAATGGGAGTTGTGCAACCTCAGTAGAAACTCCCACCTCCATCAAGGAAGTAGGATTATCCATAGGCCCACAACCTTCCCCTTGACCCAGATTTCCAGCTGGTTGTTCTTCCCTGTAAGCCCCAACGTTTGCATCCCTTCCTCCTGTGTTATCACTTAAACCAAGTTTAGTATTTCCATTATCAAGGAATACAAACCTATTGCTTAATTAAATAAAATTTTTAGCTGATAAATTCAAAATAGTGCCCTCTCCTGAAGTAGCTGCGTCCGCATTGGCGCTGACTCCTACACCCCCCACTGCCGGATCCGAAGACATCACTCCACCACTGGGAATCTCCCTCCAAATCACCATACTATTGGGAGCCACAACACCTTGATCAACCTCAGCCGACCCACTATTAACATCTATCAGTTGAACATCCACCGCAGAAGGTAGAGTCTCCCTACCCCTTCCATATGACCCCATCTCCTCTTGAACTGAGTCGACCCTCATACCCCCTCCCATACCTTCCCATGTCCGTCTTCATCCCTTCAAGCAGGTACCGGATCACCAGTCACCAGCACCCTACTGCAATTTTCATCTGCCACCTGCAATTTCTTCCCCTTACCTCCTTCAACCGATTCAAGCTTCCTCCGTCCTATACCATTCCCCTAACCACCCTCTAGAAACCTTCCCCATGAAACCTCCTCCCGTAGAGGGGGAGAATGGTTATCCAGAAGATGAGCCTTCAAGGGGACTTCTCTTCGGCAGTTTTCAACAGCATGACCCAAGCGATGACACGCAGGACAAAAATCTGTCAAGCCCTCATAAACCACATGTTTCTTGCATCGGTACTCCTCTCCGATCGTGATACATACATAGTCAAATGGTAAGCGATAAGCATCCATTTCCACAAAAATTTGGGGGTTAACCCGATGGAATATAGCTTCAGTACAAGTATCAGATCACAAATGTCTTCCAACAAGGTTACCAAGCATACGCATAATAGAAGGATTATGGAAAGGCGGTAGAAAATTGGGAAAACATACCCACACTGGTGTTGCTGTTGAATCGCAGTTCATGTGCAAATCAAATGACCAACGTAAAAGAAGAAAATGACATCTATTTACGATGCAAGGAGCCTTCGACCAAGTAGAAATGATGTCTACCTCCGATTGGAACTGTATCATCATGTGGTGAATCTCCATCAAACCAACAATAACTCTTTCTTGTAGATCCCAGGATCCAATGATATACCTATCAAAAGCATCAACAGAAGGGTGTCTATTCCTAAAACGTGAAATCAAAGTTAGGTTCAATAGAGCAGACGATTCAGAAAATTCCAAAATTGTGGGTGGAAGATTGGGGCACCCATAGATAAAATCAGGAATTTTGGGACTCAGTGAAACCCTAGGGAAGGGGGGAAGAAAATACAGATTTGAAAAATCCCTAAAACATGGTCTCCCGTTGTCCGATGAATCTCCTTCCCCCCCCCCCAAGGGGGGGAAGGCCGGCGTAATCGCCTTCGTCATCACCTGCAGCCCGAGAGGATAGCCAGGGTTCTCGAGAGCCACCCCATATCCGCATACATTTACCATATAACATCATGTATTGGAAGAATAAAAATATGGTCAATTAAACTTGAAATGACAAAATATAAACTAGTATCTTAACAAAATTTAACTAACTGTTGAGCCATAAAAGTAGTGAAAAATATTAGTAGTAATTGTAGATGCGAATAAGGTCATCGTCAATATATCATCTAATAACCACAACCAGAGGATTATCTAATCAATGGAAATAACAGCCATATATAAAGAAAAAGGAAAAAACTTCCAATGCATACATTAGTACATTGATTGAAAAATATATTTAATGTTAAAAAGTTAGGTAGATAAAAAAAGATATTTATAATAAATTCAAAATTTTGACCATCAATACATTAAGTGAATGGAATAGGTGACCATGATAGATGTCCAACCACTAGATCTGATGGCCTCGCATTACTATTTTAGTGAAAAACACACCATGCCATTGTTCAGGATCAGCAACAAAGAATATCTTTGAGGATTACCGAATGAGGAACCCTCCACACTGCACCTTTTACTAAATCTATTAACCATTATTCATATGTGTTGATCCTCTATATCTCATCCACCATATTGTAGCTTTAATACCCATATCAAGCCATTTATGAATCTCTCTAACATCAAACATCCCTTTGGAATCCTTGTATTGAGATATAGATTTATATGCAGGACAAGAAATATTGAAGCTACATCAAGGCCCATAGCTTGAGCATTGTAGAAAGATCCCACAATATATGCATTTTCACTCATTACCTGATTAAATAAATTCAAACTTATATAAAATTTCTATTCTTTTGTCTATAGAATGGACAACATGTTTAATCCTTTACAATCCCCCACCGCAGCCCACATAATATCCTCCACTTAAATGAATTGGCCTTGTATAAGTAGTAATCTATCTTTGTTGCAGAAAAATATCAAACTTCTTTCCATGCATGAAATATTATAATATCTCCATATATATATATTCATATAACAGAATACATTAACATAATTTAGAATTCCATGGAAAAGAGCCATTCAATACATTATCTAAACATTAATACTATATCTCATGAACACAAGTTGAAACCAAACCTCAATAAGATAAGAAGTGAAGAATTATAATATATATTAAAATTAATCTAGTAATTAAATATTAATTATAAATAATTTACAATATAGAAAGGAGTTTTTATATCACTTACAGAAAAGATATAACTCTACAATTTATAAAAATAAAAATGAAATAAATTTCATTTAAAATTATAAGAAAATTAATTAATCAAATCGTTAAAGTATAAGATTAAATACCAATATGTATGGCCTCATGTTAATAAAAATAACAGTAAGATAAACAAAAATATACTTCGATTGCTAATTCAAACTATAATAGATTTTGAAAACAATCAAAACTGAACCAAAACTGAACCAAAATCACTAATACTAACTGCAAGAAGGATGATAACAAAAAAACTAATACTGTATTACTAAGGTTGACTGTAAGAATTTAATATGACCAAAATTGAATAAAAATTTAACCTACATTAATAATGAAAAATACATTAACAAAATTGAACATAAATTAAACTCTCATTTATAATGAAATAACATACCAAAGAATGATAAAAAATAGTGAAGAATTATTATTACTAAATTAAATATCAAAAAAGCGCCATGAAAATAAATTAATCCAATAATTAAATTTCATGATTAAATTCAAATTAATAATTCCTCTTGCAATCTGTAATATCATAAAAATAATCAAAATTTAACATGTTTGTAGGAAGAAAAACCAAAATCAAACTAGCATTACTAATTACAACAACATGAAAACCTATATTACATAACAACATGCACAACCATGATTCCTTAGATTACTCCAAGCCAAAATATATAGTTAATTACCCACATAAATGGTTTGAAAATAATTCGTAAAAATCAAACTAACATAAGCATTATAAATAAATTTATATATATCACACTATCTCTTTCTCACTAATATCTTTAAAACCTAGATATCCATATAAATAATAGTTATATTGATAAAATTTATCAAGTCATATTTATTTTGTAGAAAATAACAAGGCCCTTTCACAAAAAAAATTAATGCTCTGTATTTATACAAGTGAGAAAATAACAATGTGAATGAATGAAAGTCCCATCCCCCAAAAATTTAGAATAACCCAAAGAGATTCTGGAAAAATGAAGATGTTGTAAGGTAAAAAAACCCTGAATTTCATCTCTTCACCAACCCAAAATATATATTATGTCAAAAAATATTACCAAAAACATATGATGACATAAATTTATAACTTAAATAAGAATTTAATTCTAAAATTCCTACAATGTTTCTAAAAAAATCAATCAATAACACTATATTCAATATGTTAAGATAGAATATTAGTGGGATTGAAAAAACAGTAAACATAATACAAAATAAAATCATGAAATATATATAATGTATTTTCTTGTATATGGATTACTATATGAATACAAAAAATCTGATGCCACATTGTAAAAATAATATAAAAATATTGACTGATAACATTGTTTTGGATCCTTGAAATACAATCAATTCATTATTGAATTCATCATAAAAAATAAACAATAAAACATAATAATTATAGTAATAAAAATGAAAACAAATGAATGAATAAAAACATGTGGATTACAAAAATAGATCTTGAAATTAGGAACTCTTCATCCAACCATATCACATTTGATTGTTCTGATAAAACAAGAAAGTATAATTCCTCAAAACCCGATCACCATAAGTGCACTTGATGATGGAAGTCACTCCACTAAGTAACATTTACTTGAATGATTCTATGAAAAATGAATGTTTTTCATTATGAATTTTTGGATGATGATATAAATACCCAAGAGGATGGTCAGGGTGGATATGTTTTCTATGGGGTACTAATAGGGTATATGAGTCACAATAGCCATCACTTTTTGTGGTGGGGGAATAATTAACAATGGTGTGTGGTTGTGTGTGATGAGTTTGGGTGTACATGATGTGTAATAGTAGTTTAGTGAATAGATGGCCTTAGATGATGGTCGATGGGGGTTATCAGTGAGAAACAAGTGAAGAATAGGTGGGCCTTTGATAGTGGAAAGCATGAGCTCTTCTTCATGGATACATGCAATGACCCAGGAGGGTGGGCCAAAAATAGAAATTGTTAATTTTAGAGATAGTGTGTAAAAATATATGTAAATATATCAAATGGGTAAATATTTAAACTAATTTTTATAAAAAAATATTTAAATTTTTATTTAATGAAAAACATTAAAATATATACAATTTTGATATTTAAATAAAATTGAAAATTAAAATCAATTAATGATATATTATTAATAAAACCCAAAAATGGATATTGACTTGGTGAAAAACAGTAATATAAATAAAAAATTTGGTTTATCTTGATTGGTTATCGATAAAATATTTGATTTTATTGATTGGTTTATTATAGAAAATTATATTGATGGAAAATTAATTGTTGTTATTAGTTATTATAAATTATAGATTTTTGTGTTAGTAAAAAATGTTTGAATTAGTATACAGATCAATATATTTTAATATTGGTAAAATATTTATTGCTATTGAGTGATCAATATCAACAGATATAGCCATTGATAAAAAAAGTGTTGGTAATTAAAATTAATACTCATAAAAATTAATATCTGTTAGAAATACACATTTTCACTAATAAATATGCTTTATGATAATAAATTTCTATTGGTATAAATATTTTTTTAAGCATTTTTAAAAAGATATTCCAAATTACTAATATACTTTTATATAATAAAAAAGATATCAAGGATATGGAGATTGATTTCTCTATCCCAGTAGTTTTTAATATAAATTATGAAAACCATTCCATTACACTTATAGAAATAAATGTTATAAATGGCATAATAATGTGGCCTTCAAGAATATTCTACCCAGAAATGTTAACTGAATAATATTTATAAACATTATTTTCAATAAATGAACCATTTTTTGATTTCACATATTTCTCAAACATATTGTATTTAGGTGAAATTTAAATATTTTTTTAGAACACTAATAATATAAAATGTTTTTTAGAAAAAAAATCGGAAATGATATATTTGTTAATGAATAAAAGGTGTAGCTAAAACCACATCATCTCTCAAGACACCTCTGTGTTAGTAAAAGAATAATATATTATATATTCCCTTGAATTTGTAGGTTATAGTGTATGATTATCAAATTTTTATTATTGTAATTTTTTATCTTTTCAATGAAAATTATTGTTATAAAATAATACTACAGTATAAGAACTGACTGGATCAACATTCTCATCTATAATATTGACTAAATTATAAGGGTCTCAAAAAACCATTAAATTCATTACCTTATTTTTAATAATGAAGAATCTCCTTGATACTTTTATTCAAGTTAAAATGGGATTTTGTCCACCCTTTTTACATTTTGGTAATTGATTTTTCTCCCCTCTAAGTGTCACGACCCCCTCCCCACAAAGTGTACCCCTCCTGGGTATGTAATGTGAGAAGGAATATAATGACCCCCCCCCCCCCCCCACTAGTGTAGAAAATGTTATTTACATCACTATTTTTTACGTCGGTTATATATAACCGACGTGAGAATCGGTGAAACATGGTTTTTTACGTCGGTTATTTAATAACAGGCGTAAAAAATGCGCTGAGTATCTTTTTAACGTCGGTTATTTTAATAACCGACGTTACAAATCGCGCTTGTTTGGTTTTTACATCGGTTATTTGATAACCGACGTAAAAAACCAAAGCGTGGGGGTTTTTTACGTCAGTTATTTGATAGCCGGCATAAAAAACGATATATCTAGGTGTTTTTTACGTCAGTTATTTTATAACCGACATAAAAAACCAAAGCACAGGGGTTTTTTACATCAGTTATTTTATAAATTACTTAAAAAACCAAAGAACAGGGGGTTTTTTAAGTCGGTTTTCAAATAACTGAGGTTATAAATTTAAAAAATTGTTTATAACGTCAGTTATTATATAACCGACCTTATAAAACATTTAAAAAATTAATACCCTATGGACTGTCATTTACGTTTTTTGGATCGACAGTCTGCCGACTCGTCTCTCTCGCATGGTAAACCCTAATCGGATCGTCGATCGACCTGCGTTAAACTCATTTTGGCTTCATCGTTTATCATCTTTAGTCTCCTCGGATCTCTCATCTCAACTCACAACACTCAAGTAAGCATTCCATGAATTTATTTCGTTCATTTTTTTCCCGGATAGTCTATATTTATGTTTTGAATTTTTTTTGTTTAAACTATGTTAGATTCTTCAATTTCGAACCCCATTACATCTTTTTGAATATCGTTGGACACAGACATTCATTTTTATCTTGAGTGACTTGTTTTTGTATTTCATTATAAAACAAATTTTGATATATTACCTTGCATTTAATGACTCAAAATCCTTATATGTTTGAAACATATTTGGGGTTATTTATTGAAGGACTATGGCGCGATTAAGGAAAGATTTGGAATATTTCCTTATTTGACCGGTTTGAATTTCATTATCAAAAAGAAATTTGTGGTATGGTTGATTCATCCATTCCTTTTATCCTATATTTCATTTAACGCTCAGGTTCATCTAACAATTTGTAGTTTGATAACCAATAATGTTTTTGTTATTAGAGAATTAAAATAATTATCATCATATATAGTGAATCATCCTTTTTGAGTGTCATATCATAGAATAGGAATCAATCATCCATATTAAAGATGCCATTTTTTTAGAAAACAAAAACCATTAATGTAAACCATTTATCATTCAATAATTGAACTAAAATAAATATTTACACATGTGTTATAATGGAACATAATAAAATAAATATTTATCATTCACCCTCATAGAGTCTAATAAATCTATGATAAACCATTTGTTTTCTTTAACGGAAACAAATTCACTTTTACCCACTTTGTATTTTTAGAAGACAATAAACTCCCTTATAATTTCACCCTTCTAGGAAGTATTAAACATCATTATATCCCTTTAAAAAATCTAAAGGTCACAGAAATATCGTGCATCCATTTTGTCTTATAGGAATCTACTACAGATAAGTATACCATTTTTTATATTATTAGTTACGATAAACTCTATCATCACATCATTAATATAAGTTTATAAAAATGGGAATATCACAATTCTCATGATTTTAGTTGAGTATAATGATAATGTTTTTTATTAATGTTAATATAGACATGGGTAATTTTACAAAAAGAATGTGAACTTGAATAATGAATTTTACTTATATGTATTTCACCAGATTTTTTGATTTTATGTCACAAAACTAATTGATGATCGAATACAGCAAATAATTGCACCACCAACCAAAGAGAAACCAGTGTGTTGTTCTATTTTAGAAATTCAGGATTCAATAAATGAGATTGTGATTTATTTATTTTTTAGAGTTTCTGAATCAAGATACTAGATTCTATTTCAAATGGGTATTTGTTTGTTTTTTGATTCCCTCAATTACTATGATCTCTCATTGGCAGTTTTTCTCTAATTATTCTCTCATACACCTTTTGGATTTGATGGTTGATTACAAACATATCTATTCAAATATTTAAGCTGGATTATATGCATTTTTTAGGATTATATTTCTGTTTTATGCCACTTTATTTATTATTTTATCCAATACTAAGACCCTTTCTAGTAAGAAAAATTCCATAAGAAATACGATTGGACTCTTCAACATATTTCATGAAACGTTTTTAATAATGTCACGTTTTAAAAAAAATATGTTATATCAAAGATGTGGAAATGGGTGGTGTCCGGGGGGTGTCTAAGGGGGTGGGTGGCTGTGAGTGGCTGTCCACGGGGGTGTTGGCCCGTCCAGAGGGTTTTGGGGGTTGTCTGGGGGGTGGGGGATGTCTAGAGGGTTGGGGGTGTCCAGGGGTGTTGAAGGGGTAGGGGTGGGGGTGGTGTCCAGGAGGGGTGGGGGTGCTGTCTAGAGGGGTGGGGTGCTGTCCGGAGGGTTGGGGGTGTCTAGGGGTGGTCCAAGGGGGTGGGTGGGTGTGGGGGGCTGTCCAAGGGGGTGGGGGCCTGTCCAGAGGGTTTTGGGGGTTGTTCGGGGGGGGGGTGATTCTCAGGTTTACTCCATTTTCTCCAATTTTCTATCAACTATGTAGGCGGCATGGTTTTATTTGATTCAAAGAAATTTAAAACTATTATATCTAACTATATTTTGTTTTAATAATAATATTCAAGCATATTTTCTTAAATACCCATAGATTTGCTTTATATTTTAAATTGTTTTACATTCAAATTATGATTTTTTTCATATAAACATATATTTGTCTTATCTTAAAAATATAAATTTTTTGTTGATATTTTTTATAGGTAATAATGAGTCGAAGTTGGATTACGGCACATCGAATGAGCAATGAATTTGAGGAATGTGTTGATGTATTTTTGGAATTCACTAAACGAAATGTTCCAAGTAGTGACATTTATTTCTGTCCATGCCTAAAATGTTTGAATATGAAGAAGTTGAAAAGTAGAGAGATAAAAGATCATCTGATTTGTCATGGTTTTAATCCAAGTTACAGTCCTTGGATTTGGCATGGTGAGACTGGACAGAATGTCACTGATGATGATGATTTTCGAGATGGTAACTCTGATGGAATTGAAGAAATGATTCGCGATATTTTAGCAGAACAAATTGAGATAGAACATATAGTTGCACTTCTATATGGTGATTCTGAAAAACCATTATATCCTGGTTGTATAGATTTTACGGTTTTTTCGGCGGTGTTAAGATTTATTAACCTGAATGAGAAACATGGATGGAGTGAAAGAAGTTTTACAGAGCTTCTACAATTGATGAAATACATTCTTATGAAAGATAACAATCTTCCATATTCATATTAGAATGCCAAGAAAATATTATGCCTGATGGGATTGGGATACAAGAAAATACATTCATGTCTGAATGACTGCATTATATATAAGAAGGAATATGAATTTCTGTCAGACTTTCCTAAATGTGGGACCTCACACTATAAGGTGAAAGAAAAATCACAGGCTGGTGTAGAGATTACAAAGCTCCATTCAATGGTATTTTGGTATCTTCCTATAATTAATCGTTTCAAACGTTTATTTGCTAATTCACATGATGAAAAAAGGTTACGGTGGCATGCTGAAGAGCGGGTATGTGACGGAAAAATACGTCATCCAGCTGATTTTCCACAATGGAAGAAAATTGATGTGTAGTATTCTACATTTGGAAATGAAATTAGAAATCTCATACTAGGGTTCTACACAGATGCAATGAATCCATACCGAACCCTCAGTAGCACACATAGTTCATGGCCTGCTTTATTGGTAATTTACAACCTCTCTCCTGAAGTTTGTATGAAGTGCAAATATTTCATGTTGATTGTAATGATCTCTGGTCCAAAGCAACCCGGTAATGATATTGATGTTTACGTGTCACCGTTGATTGATGATTTGAAACTGTTATGGGTTGATGGTATTAGGGTGTATGATTCTTATAAAATGGAATATTTTCAACTGCATGCAGTGCTTCTGTTCACTATAAATGACTTCCCAGCATATGGAAATTTGTCTGGATATAGTGTTAAAGGGAATAAAGAATGTCCAATTTGCAAACAACAGACGTCATATTGTCAATTGCATCATGGCAGGAAAACAATGTACATGGGTCATCGAAAGTTTTTGCCTATGGAACACCCTTATAGAAGACTAAAAAAGGAATTCAATGGCTCACAAGAATTTGATACTGCTCCAAAACCTTTATCCCCTGATCTATACTTTGAGAGGGTGAAAAACCATGATGTGACATTGGGAAAGACACAAAAATAGGGTAATGATACACATATTTGGAAGAAAAAGGTCATTTTTTAAGCTACCATATTGGAGGTATCATGAAGTTAAACAAAATATTGATGTCATGCATGTGGAGAAGAATATTTGTGATTCTTTGATTGGAACATTGTTATATATTAAAGGAAATACTAAAGATGGGTTGAATGCAAGATTAGACTTACTATCAATGGGAATACGTTTGGAGTTAGCTCCCACTCCAAAAGGAAGACGAACATTTCTTCCCCCGGCTTGTCATACATTATCGAAGAGGGAGAAAAATAGCTTCTGTCAGTGTCTTCATGATACCAAAGTGCCTCATGTTTATTCTACTAATCTAAAAAATTTTGTCTCATTGAAGGACTTGAAGTTGATAGGTATGAAATCACATGATTGTCACGTCATGATGCAACAAATTCTACCAGTTACATTACATGGAATATTTCCCATTTGTGTCAAAAAGACTATAATAAAGTTGTGTTATTTTTTCAATTCAATTTGTAACAAGGCGATTGATTTGAATGCTTTGAACATTTTGGAAAAGGATGAAATTTTTATACTTTGTCAATTGGAAATGTTTTTTCTTCCAATTTTTTTGATATAATGGTGCATTTAATGATTCATCTGGTTCGAGAGATAAAGCTTTGTGGACCTGTATATTTTAGTTGGATGTATCCTTTTGAAAGTTATATGAAAATATTAAAAGGATATGTTAAAAATATATATCGACCAAGACCTCTGATGTTAGATTACAGGTAACATATGTTTATTTCTTATTTACATTAATTTTTTCCATAAATTCTAGATATTGTATGTTTTTTATTTATTAAAACCTGTTTTAAAACAAAATAAGTATATGTTTTTGTTTGTTTTAAGTTTGTTTAGTTTATTTTATCATGTTTATAACCATTACATGAATTATATATCTATTATTTTTGTTCACTGACAATTACTTTACCATGTTTACTATGTTTACTAGGTTTACCATGTTTACCATGTTTACCATCTTGACCATCTTTACCATCTTTACCATCTTTACCATCTTTACCATTGCTTAACATGCTTACTATATTACCAATGTTTACTATTATGTAACTTAGTACACTTTTCTATTTTCTGATTACAGTAGTATTAAAATATTTGAATTTGTATATTTGTGAACTGACGTTTGTTTTTTTGATGTGAAGGATAATGACAGATCATTCAGATGATCAACCCCATGATTATGGAGAGGAGCATATTGCTGGTTATACCTCTGGGGATGAACATTCACATGCTCCTATTATGAAAAAGAGTTCAAAGTTTGGTAAACGTGGGTGCACACATTTACCAAAATTATCACTTGCCCGTATGCAGGATTAGAGGATAGTCGTTGAGTTTGATGATGATGATATTCCTAGAGGTCTGAATGCAAAATATTTTAAGAGTTTTGTAGCAACTTAGGCTAAGAGCAAAGTAAGCATTCTGTATGATGATTGGAGAAGTGTGGATAAAGTGATTATCTCTCAGTTGTGGTAGACGATTTTGGTAAGATCTTTTGTCATTGTTTGACTATTCTTTTGTTTCTAGTATATATAATATGTTTAACATATTCTTTATCAGATGAAATTTGATATTCCTGACACTAGAGGAGTCAGGAAGAAATGCTTATCGTTGGCTGCCAGGAGATGGAGGGATTTAAAATCAACCCGCTCATCTGATTTCATTTATGGTCATAGGAGTCATGACAATCCATGTCGTATATATCCTTTTATAGATGAAGACACATGGAGACAGTTTTTTGAAATTAGAAGAAAAGAGTCAATTCTGGTAAGGGAAATGTAAACTTTTATAAACATTCTTATATAAATGATTTTATTAATGTTTTGTTAAGGATTTCTTATTCTTAAATTACAGGAAACAAGGAATGATCATCAGGAGATCCTATCTAAAAATATATACCCTCATTGTTTATCTTAGGGAGGGTATGTATTATTGGAAGAACAAATGATGGCGGAAAAATTTCAACAACTAAAAGCCGAGTCTTCAAGCTCTAGAGAGGTGGCCCCTCCATCCCCTCCATCTAGACATGAAAAATGGAAGAGAGCTTGGAAGGGAAAAAAAGGGAAATATCGTTACGAAGAATCGAGAAACATAGCTAAGAGGATTGTAAGATATCTATTTTATTTATTTAAGTTAAGAATTTTTTTCATATAATTTAAATCATTACAGAAATGTTCAATTAATTAATACAAGACTCTCTTGAGGATCAGAGTTCAGAGGGGACATTTGCAGCTACTGGGAGGGAAAATATTTTATTTACAGCATTGGGAAGGCCCGAACCTCTTGGTCATGTAAGAGGATATCCGGCAGGTGTATCGATAAGAAAAGTGTTTCCACATTCTTCAACATCAAACATTGAGGGGGTTTATAAAAAAAATAGAATCCTTGGAGGATGAAGTTCATAATATTAATGCGACGATGCAGGAAAAGATTTGAGAGTCGGTGCAGTCTATGTTTGCAAATATGAAAAGAAAATTTCAGACTGCAGCTCCCACTCCTCCACCTCCCCCAGCAGACCCCATTATTTACCCTCCACCTCTTCCAGTAGCTTCCACTCCCCCACCTCAGCCTGCATACCCCATTTTTTATCCTACGCCTTCGTCGCAACTTCCTACTTATTGTGAGTTGTATGTTGATGATTCTCAACATAATATAGTATCATATGGGTTGGTATATTGAATAGGAGATACAGTTCATCATCAATAATTAGTGATAGAGAATCAGAGGGTCACTGTAAAAGATATTATAGATAGATCATCTAGGGTACCAATACCTACAGATGAGGTGGCGACAGTTGGACAGAGTATCGGCCATTTTTTAAGTTGGCTATCCAGACTTCTTCGACTCATTACCATAGAGGTATGAATGTTATATATTTTATTTTATTTTATTTATTAATGTTGTTTTATCATTTTAAAACTAATATATTTTTCAATTTTTTTTATAGGAATACTTCAAAGGTCAAGAAATAATGTATAGACAACAACAAAGACAAATGGCTATGACATCAGATACAGATTTAAATAGTCTTGACAGATTGTCAAGATATTCACATTTTTTGTTGGGTTATTATGAGTTTCCATTGGAATCTCATGTTTGTGGACGTGAAATAAGAGTGGGGATTATAAAAATTGATATCATGGAGCTTTTTACTGGAGATAAGTTGGGCATCAACGTGGTGCAATTTTTTTCCATGTAAGTCTTAACACCTTTTCCCTACGTTATATTTATTAAAAATGTATACTTATGTTTTTTTTGTATTAGGTATCATTATAAAATTTTTGAGAGGAATGAATTGATAGAAGTATATGGATTCAAGGACCCGCAATTGATTTCCCTTAAAGCATGTGCATTGAATGAGGAACAAAGAATGGTTTATATTGCTAAAAGATTTGAAAAGAATATAATCACACAATGTTGGATGATGCCTTTTTGTGAGAGGTATGAAACTCATTTCTATCAAAGAGTTAATTATCTTTTAACATAAAAAACCACTAACATCAAATTTAATTTTATCAGTGATCATTGGATGTTAGGTTTTTTTTTTCAAGGGAGAAAGCCCTTTATTAGATATGCTCTATCCATGGTGATGTGCGGGAAAGTTTTAAGAATATATTGGAAAATTATGTTTCAAATTCTCAATAGTTTTATATATTATAATGAATTTTAAATTTACCCCATTCGTATTATTTTCTAACAATGGATGGGCTTACTTTTGAAAAAACACAAAGAAAATAGGTGCAATGATCAAATATGTAAATGCGAAGGTAAATATCCATTTATAATTTGTACTTTTTGATTTATTACATAAAAATAATATATTTAATTTACACTCATTCAAACAGAATTGTGATGAACAACAAGGCCTCATCAAATGCAGATATTATATGTTAAGATTTATGTATGAAATAATAACAACTGAGACAGTTGTGAATTTTTACCTGGTACGATTTCCTCTTAAACATTGCCATAATATTTGAATTTGATTTATTCATTATACAAGTTAACTACTTTCTTTTTCATTTGTATCTTTTTGATGACCCTAATCCCTATACTGTTGAAGACATCAAACACTTATAAGTGGAGTTGTCAAATTATTTTACAGGTTTGATTGACATTTAGTTGTTTGTAATGTAAAATGTAATTTTGAATATTGTCGTTGTGATTGTGAATTTGGTAGTTGTTTAGGTTGGATTTAGTTTTTTTGGAAGTTGATAGTGCATGTTTTGAATGTTATATAATTGAATGTTTAATTTTGCTCTTCTTCTTGTTTTGGTTTACTTATGATGGTTTTTCTGGTATGGATTTGGATCTGTGGGGGAGTGGTTCCAAGGGTGTGGGGGAGTGTTCAGTGAGGTTTGGGGGTGTCCAGCGGTCTGGGGGGGGGGGGCTGTTCGTGGGGTGGGGGACAGTCCAGGGGGTGGCAGGGCTGTCCAGGGGTGTGGGAAGGCGGTCCAGGGGTGTGGGAGTGTTGTCTAGGGGTGGGGGGTATACGTGAGGGTGGGGGGTTGTCCAGGGGTGTGGTGGGGGCTGTCAAGTGGGGTGAGGGGGTGAGGGGGTGCTGTTCAGGCGGGTGGGGGTTGTCGAGGGGTGTTTGGGGCTGTTCGGGGGTCAGGGGTAGTACATGAGTGTGGTGGGGGCTCCAATGGGGTGGGGGAGGGTTGTTCAAGGGGTATACATGAGGGTGGGAGTTCCAATGGGGTGGGGGAGGGCTGTCCAGGGGGTATACATGAGGGTGAGGGCTCCAACGGGGTGGGGGAGGGCTGTCCATGAGGTATACATGAAGGTGGGGGTAGTCTAGGGGGTATGTTTTATATGTTATCAATGTACATGCTTAATTTTGGTCTACTTATATTTTTGTGGTATGATTTCTTGATTTTTTTTCTGGTTGATTCTGGTGGAGAGAAGATGACTGCATTCAATTTTTTAAAAATAATTTGGGTTTATCACGTCGGTTATTTAACAACCGACCTGATAAAAGGCCTGGGAAATGTTTTATCACGTCGGTTATTTAATAACCGACGTGATAAAAGGCCTGGAAAATGGTTTATCACATCGATTATTTAATAATAGACGTGATAAAAGGCCTCGAAAATGGTTTATCCCATCGGTTGTTTAATAACTGACGTGATAAACCACCTCCCCCCGATTTATCACATTGTTTATTTAATAACCGACGTGATAAACCCCCCTCCCCCCGGTTTATCACAGTGGTTATATAATAACCGAAGTGATAAACCCCACTCACCCCGATTTATCAAGGAAGTTATATAATAACCGACGTGATAAACCCTCCACCCCCCGGTTTATCACGTTGGTTGTTTAATAACCAACGTGATAACCCCCCCCCCCCGGTTTATCATGGTTTTTCTATAATAACCGACGTGATAAACCCCCCGCCCCCCGGTTTATCATGTTGGTTCTTTAATAACTGACGTGATAGACCATTTCCATGTTCTTTTATCACGTCGGTTTTTTAATAACCGATTTGATAAACCATTTTCCAGGCCTTTCATCACACTGGTTGTTATTGAACCGACGTGATAAACCCTTCCCATTTTATTTAGCACGTCGGTTCTAAAATAACTGA
Organism: Viscum album; assembly: GCA_963277665.1. Lineage (NCBI taxonomy): Eukaryota > Viridiplantae > Streptophyta > Magnoliopsida > Santalales > Viscaceae > Viscum > Viscum album. The sequence goes on from OY728158.1 coordinate 551,234,513, forward strand.
CGCCATAAACATCGTGATTTTATGTTTTTGACGTCGGTTTTTAAATAATCAACGTCAAAAATGTTATTTATAACATCGCTTGTATTAACGTTGGCTAAAAACCGATGTAAAAAATGAAAAATAACCGACATAAAAAAGGTTTTCTGCACTAGTGCCCATGTCTTGCCTCTAGTATTACCTAGGCTAAAAACTAGCACCGAGGGTATAGTAAACACTCTAATGGGAGGCATTGCCCTCTAAGATAACTCATGTGAAAGCAATTGATAAAATAGACACCAACCAACTCGAACATAGACAACAATATAAATAAAATCCCAAGTACACATATGTAATGTCATGAAAAACTACTACAATTGAAAGGGAAAAATCTAAAAATACAAATGGAATGTAAAAAATAGTAGTAAACACAATCCTGAACAGCTCCTGCAGTCCCCAAGCTATTAGAAACAAGCTTGATCTCCAACCTTCTTCAAGGGACATGAAAAATTGTTTTTATATACATAGGGTGAGTATAATAGTATACACCGTAGGATCCTCCCCGAAGCCTCCCATGCAAAAGTAAATAAAGCATGGTTAATCGTAGTGGCCGACAAGTAAGACTTACTCTTCATCTAAATATGTATACTAAGTTCCCACCCTCACTATGGATGATCTCACCAATTATCGCATACAAGAGTATAAAATATAATAAAGAATATCAGGGTTACCATGCTACTAATTCCCTACTGGTTTTCCACTTTTCCCCAATGTCCCACGTCCTAATCATCTCTCTCCAAAAGGCTTGCCAACAGAAACATGGGTGAGGCACCACAACATGATCCTTATGTAACAAAACGACCACATCCACACAAGAAAAGTAACCAGGTATTTTCTTGTATCCACCACAGGTCGCATAACATGTATCATACGTCGGGTATTAAACCTCAATCCATTATAGCCCATACACCGAGTAAGGATCCTCAATCCAACATTGTCAATACACATTACACTGATATTAGTCTAGAAGAAAATATATCCATAATATATGTTTGTGAATATCAATAAGCCATTACATTCATCTACCCACACATATGGGGAAAAATAACCATCATCCCAAAAATCACAAGTTACAACCAAGAGAAGGGAGTGGGGCAAAAGGGAGTAGTCAGCCATCAATCCTCCCACTGGAATATTGGGGAAAACACCCCCTAGGGCTCAGAATCCCTAGGGTGTCAGTTTCCCTAATTGACAGGGTGGATTAGTGTATCAAAACAAAAAAATTATAGAATATATTATAGCTCAAAACCACACTATGGGCATAACCTAGTCTTAGACTCAACTGCAGCTAACATCTCTCAGGATCCTAGCTACCACTTCAAAGACTAGGTATCCTATATGCACACAACCATTTAAAGAGATTTAATATATTAATTCATTACATTTTTCTCAGTTTCACTTTACATTAATTAATTCTTTAATCATTAATTAACCATTCAAAATTCCATGTTATATTTCATTAACATCACACCCAAAGTTCACTTCCCTCGGCATTACGTCCCAGCAAGATCCAACCCTATGGGTTAACATCATTTAATCAATTATTTATTTATAGAATTACATTCCCATATTCACAAGAAATCTATAAAAACATTCTATGCTACTAAACACAAGGGGGTTAATACAGTGAGTGGATGAACTACCGATTGAGTCTTTTCTGCCTATAACAAGAGTGTAGACCCATACTACCTTGAGAAGCTAAACATGGAAAGCATGTGGCATACCCTATGCATATTTTCCCCATTCAGAATAAGGGAAAGAAATACCATCTGCCTAGGGAAGTGGGGAAAGTAATGTTGATAAACAACCAATTAGAATCTGCAAGCATCGAAACATTCACATCTGACCTGTTCCATCATCCACAGTGTCCTCCCCGACACCCACTTATAAATCTATGCATCTATCCACTCTAGGAATCAACATCTTCTATAAACAGTAGGTCTCCTTGCACCCACATATCACAAAAATCTTCTAGGCTCACATCACAACACATGCAGCAGGAAAACAACCATCATATAAATTGGGATCTTGGCCCTTAAACAAGCAATTTGGTAACTCAAAACCATAAAAGGAATTATCTTTTACAAAAAAACTAGTTCTTTAACCCATCATCGATTAACTGATATATTATTCATAGGTTCTAACTTCAGGAAACCTAAACAGTAAGTTATCACATATAATTAAACATGTTTACTCCACCAATTTGATTAACATCAAATTACAGCAAGAAGAACCAGATTCATTTACATGAAACTTTAACTTTATCCAAACAATTATCAATTAATTACGGATTTACATTCATTACCAATTTCAATCAAGAATGAAAATCTAAACATGGAAAGCATTGATATCACACTATATAGAAAAATACGAGGAAATAACATATGAACGATATCAATTTATTTATCTAGTTCAAATATTTATAATGTCAATTCCATTTTGATCTAGTGGGTTAAAACATGCTAACTGTACAGTTGCACATAAAATAAAAGAGAAGTAATGAATCTCTTGCATAAAACAGTTCTTAATGTTCTTTATATGAGAACAAGCCACACAACGGGTTACGATCTCCTCCCCCATGTGACAACTATATCCACCTGAGGATACAGAGACACCACCACACCGGTCAACACCCAAGAAAATCCCATTAGGAACATGGAGAAAGAATTCCATAAAAGGGCAAGGAGAAACAAAACAAAATGAATCCAAAAGAATGATGATAGATCATACCTTATATCGTACATTGATCGGTACTGCTTGGTTGCATCCAAAATAGAGGGGAACAAATCCAATTAGGAAATTTTGATTGAAAACTCCTATGGGATGGAATGAATGGTTTGATCATCTAACTAATGATAACAAGGAGGAATATCTATGGAGGATGGCATCTCGCCCTTTTAGAAGATTTAACAAAGCAGTGGTTTAAGATTCACTGGATTTTCCATTAAGAGAAGTTCTCATTGAACCACACGGTTTTACCAAGTTAAAGCATCCCGAGCCTTAGAGAAATTAATATAGGAGTTATGGCCTTTGAATCGGCCTTAGAGTCCTCAAAACAATTATTTAAATTCATTTTACATCAAAATAAACGTCAAAGGGGTGAACTATAGGAAGTTGGAAAAACTGTTCATTAACACGAAATTTGGCAAAGGAAAGAGGTCGCCGTTGGAACCTCAGCATTCTAGAAACACTATTCATGAACTCAAAATTTGGTTAGGGAAATAGGTCACAATATGAATCTCATTGTAATGAAAACACTATTCATGAACTAAAAATTTGGTAAAGGAAAGAGGTCACCATTGGAACCTCACTATTCTAGAAACACTTTTCATGAACTCAAAATTTGGCAAAGGAAAAAGGTCACCATTGGAACCTCACCATTATGGAAACACCGTTCATGAGCACAAAATTTGGTGAAGGAAATAGGTCACTATTGGAAACTCACCATTCTGGAAACACTCTTCAATGACTCAAAATTTGGGAAAGGAAAGAGGTCACCATTGTAACTTCACCATTCTAAAAACACTGTTCATGAACTTAAAATTAGGCAAAGGAAAGAGGTCACCATTGGAACCTCACCATTCTAGAAACACTGTTCATAATCTCAAAATTTGGAAAAGTGTTGGGGATAAGTCACCTTGACCTCCCGGAACACCTCATATACTATATTTATGCAAAGGAATGAACTAGAGAAGTATGATCCATTACATCATATAACTCTCAAAATATTCTCATCCTCGAGAATTCAAAACCAACCTAAAAGGAAACAGAAAAGAATCATGAACTACCACCCATCAAGATACCTCTCAAAAGAGAGAAAACCTTAAGAATCAACCAAATGAATCTATCTCATAAACACAAAAGGTATATAACCAAAATGTGAATATTGTTACATGAAAAGAGTTGAACATCAAACAAATATGGGTACTAGGCATGTATCTACGACTAAAATTCCCAAGAAATCTGCTTCATGCCACCGTGCCACCAAAAGACATGAACCAAGGGGATAAAATGACTATTCCACACCTTCTCTTAGCGGTCATGGATCTCCAAAACTCACTCTTAAATGGTCACATCATTATCAATGTTGATCTGTCCCCAATCGATGACGTGAGATTCATCATGAAGATAACGACAGAGCTGTGAAACATGAAAAACATCATTTATCTAGATCATCTGTGGGGGAAGTGATACTTGATATGCCATGGCTCCAACACAAGCTAACACCTCAAAATCCCCAACAAACAGGGAAGAAAGCTTACTCACACAACCAAACCTTTGCATCCCACGATGAGGAGTCACCTTCAAAAACATGTGATCCCCAGTATCAAACTCTAAGGGTCTCCTACTTTGATCGAAATATGATTTCTAATGATCTTACACTATCTTAATCCTCTCATTAATTACCTAAGTTATCTCTGTTTTATTCTGCACTAGTTTTGGCATGAGAATTGCTGACTCTCTGGACCTTGTCCACCACAATAGAGAACAGAAAGGCCGACAAAACAAGGCTTCAAATGGTCCATACCGATGCTGGAGTGAAAAATATTGTTTTAAGAGAACTCCACCAAGGGTAAGTTCCTCATCCATGAACCTCCAAAGTCTAAGACACATGAGTGTAACTTGTCTTCAAGAGTCTGGATGGTCCGCTCTGTCTGACCATCTGTCTGAGGATGAAGAGAAGTGATAAGGCATAGTTGAGAACCAAAAGCATGTTGGATACCTCTCCACACCCTGGAGCAGAAATGAGGATCTTGATCAGAAATGATCATCCTTGGCACTCCATGAATTCTCACCACCTCATCTAGATACTGCCTCGACATAACATGCACTGAACTCAACTCCATGACAGCTATAAAGTGGGATGATTTTTTTAAATGGTCCACTACCACCCAAATAGCATCATTGCCTCCTTGATCTCAAGGTAAACCTATAACAAATTCCATTGAGATGTCCTCCAAATTCCACTATGGAATATCTAATGGATGGAGTAGTCCACCAGGAACATGGTGTTCGGCCTTCACCTTCTGGAAGACTAAACATTGAGACACAAACTCTGTAACCAAAAGCTTCAGCCCAGGCCTCCAAAATTGGCTCCTCAAGGCTCGGTACATCTTTGTCACACTACGATGCATCATTAAAGGATAACTATGGAACTCTCTGAGAACTGTCTCACACATCTTCAGAGGAACAAAAATCCTTCCATGATTCAACACTCAGTGTTTTTCATCCTCAGACCAACCATCACGGGCCTCACCAAAAACAACTCGGTCTCTCCAGACCGCCACCTTAATATCCCCTAGCGGGGAACCTTCCACCTGCTGCACCAGAGATGACCACACTGCCATTTTAAAAAGACAACCTCTACCCCAAACATCTATCATATTGAGATTTAATGTTGAAAGTTCTTCCATTACTCTCCATGAGTCACCAGATTCATGCATTGCATCACTACGTGATTTCTGACTTACTGTATCAGCTACAACATTCCCCTTTCTAGGTATATAGAGTATTTTGAAGTCGTATTCTAGTAAGAACTCCATCCACCAGCGATGTCGCAAGTTTGAGTAACGCCAGGAGAAAACATACCTCTGGATCTTATGATCGGTGAAAACCACAAATCACTCACCAATGAGGTAATGTCTCCACAACATCAGAGCAAGCACCACAGCTTCCAGGTCAAGATCGTGGGTGGCATAGTTATGTTCAAGGAGACATAACAACCAAGACCCATAAGAAAAAACTAATCTTTGTTGCATCAAAACACTGCCTAACCATATATGCGAAGCATTGTAGAAAATATCAAACTAAACTCTCTCTACAGGATGACAAAGAACTGCAGCACTTACTAACTTCTCCTTTAGATACTCGAAATCTGAATGACACTAATCAATCCATATGAATTCCTGATTCTTCCCTATCAAAGATCATAGAGGAGTCTCTACTTGAGAGAAGTCGGCTACAAATCTCCTATTGTAGCATGCGAGACCAAGGAATATTCACACCTTTGACACTTTCTTGGGGGATATCCAAGAAAAAAATACTTATATATTCAATGGATATACATATACTCCTTGTTGGACACAACATGACCCAATAAATGGACTTCTTAAGCCCAAAACTCACACTTCAACAACTTCCCAAAGAGATGATGTTGATGAAGAACTCCCAAAATGGCGTGTAGATTCTCTGCATGCTCCTCCTCAAACGTGGAGTACACAGGAATTTCGTCAATGAAAACCACCATGAACATTACTAGAAACTCACGGAACACAGAGTTCATCAATCCCATGAACATGACTGGAGAATTTGTCATGCCAAACGGCATTACAATGAACTCATAATGTCCATGATGACAACAGAAAGTAGTTTCTAGGATATCCTCATCATTCACACACATCTGATGATATCCTGACCATAATTTGATCTTTGAGAACCAACATGCACCCTTTAGTTGATCGAATAAATCATCAATTTGTGGAAGAGGATAGTGATTCTTTAATGTCACATTGATTAAGCGACGATAATAGACACACAACCACAAACTGTCGTCAGCCTTCTTCACTAACAAAACTAGTGCACCCCACGGTGACACACTGGGCTGAACAAAATCACATAGTAACGGACCATCAAGATATATACGTAGCTCTTGTAACTCATAAGGGGCCATCATATATAGAGACATAGAGATAAGAAATTCTCCTGGTTGTAGCTTGATCCCAAACTCGATCTCTCATCGAGGGGGTAATGCTACAACCTCTTCTGGAAAGACATCAGGGTACTCTTGTACGACCATAGGAAACTCAAACTGTTGATCCTCTGAAGAACTCGGCATCAACTCATCCATCATGGATGATAAGGACAAAACATGCCTCTGACCCATCCGAGGGTCTTTCTCACCAACAAACAACACCATCTCCCCATCTGCATCAACGAACACAACCTACCCACTAATGAAATCCGCAATATCATGCACATAATACAACAAATCCATGTCGAGGATGACATAATATGGTTTTATCCGTAAAAATAGGAAATCTACCCAAGAGCAGTTCTACCCTAAAAGTAAATCACAGTCTCTACACACTTCAAATAATTCAGCTCGACCTACAACTGGAATAGTCAACGCCAAGGGCACTAGAAGCCTCTCTACCTAAAGTCCCAAATCATGGACAAGGGTAGGTGATATGAATGAGTGTGTCGCTCATGAATCAATCAAGGCATATACCAAGGTAGAAAACAAACAAAGGGTACCTTGAACGGCGTCTGGCTCACCTGGAACTGGTAATGCTAAAGCATGAAGCTGACCATGACCTCTCTAAACTTGGTGATGACCACCACCATGGTCACACTTTTATCTCTGAGGAAGGGGAGCATCATGTGGTTATCCTCTTCCCACCACATCTACCCTTTGTTGATCTATAGTTGGTGCAACCTGCTGCTATTTCCTCAGCAAGAACTGCCTTAATGGAGGAACCTGGAGTGGAATACCTAGTGCACAATGACTGATCTTAATGGTTAGGAACTCATGTTGTTGATAACCTTGAAAACCATAAGAAAAACAAGTGTCTGATTCCTTTACAGATGATTGAGAGCTTCCACCCCCAGAGAAACGAGATGTTGAGGGTTGGGACCTACCCCCGACTGAACGAAAACACTTCTTCCCTGAAAACTGGGAACCCCAGACAATAGCTCTTCTTCATGGGGAATCATGATGACTCATCTCTTGTGATGATCTGGTTTTTTCCAATGTCCTCTTGATGACATATTTCCTTTCCAATACCTCAAGATATGTTTTCAGCATAAATGGAGTAACATTTCACTAGATCTCTGGACGCAAAGCCTCATCGAAATGACTCACTCTAGCCTCCTCATCTGGAAACAGGTCCAAAGCATATAGTAAAAGGATATGGAAATGGATTCCAAACTATTACACACTGGAGCTCCCCTGTCGAAGGGTAAAGCACTCCTGGCGACTGGACGCTTTCGCGGTCGAGGAAAGAAACTCCACTCTAAACTTATCACAGAACTCCTCTCATGAGATCAGTGACTCCTCACGATCTGCAAGGAACTATAACCCCCACTGCCTCACTATTACATGAAGCATCGTCACAGCCAAGGACTCCATGTGTTTTTTCTGAGCACGAATTGAACTGAATCCTATCTTGACCTCCTCTATCCAGTCTTCTATGATTTCATCTGAAATGGAGACCTCGTACTTTTACAGACTCCATCACTGAAACTCTTGGAGTGTCCTCTTCAAAGTGTTGCTGTCTTCAGTTTCCATCCTACGGCGATCTACTGGCCGAGCCTGGTAGACATATTCTACATAAAACTAATGAGGACTTCGACCTGGAGCCATACCTATAAAATAACAAACCATTAGAGCTTCTAAACCTGGAATATGGAAGGCTCAACATTAATTAATTAATTGTTTTCATTTATTCAATTTAGCATAACATATCCCAAGGACTATCAATTCAAACATAGGCACAAAGAAGAATGATGCTTGATATTTTCCTATATCTCTACCCTGAAACTAGTACCACCTCGTTTAGTAGCCATTGTAAGCTTAATGGTTCATACATCAGATCATAGGGTGCCCTAAACGCTTATGTCTCAACTGATCTCCAGTGTTTACATCACATGTTAAACTTAACTGACATTGTTTCCCTGCCAACCCATGCAACCTCACCTATGCCTAACACCAAACTCCATCCATTCTCTCAACTAGATATCTAATACCACCCTGTCATGACCCCCTCCCCACAAAGTGTACCCCTCCTGGGCTGGAAATGTTATAAATAAGATAATGACCCCAGAGTCCCACCTATAGTAGGCCTCGGGTTGGCGACAAGCATCGAGGGTACTGTAAACACACAAATGGGAGGCATTACCCTCTAAGAGAACACATGTGAAAGAGAGAGATAAGATAGACACCATCAAACTACAACTTAGATAGTAATATAAATGAAATCCCAAGTACACATATGTAATTTCATGAAAAACGACTACAACTAAAAGGGAAAAAACTACAAATACTAAAGAAAAGTAAAAATAATAGCAACCATAAGCCTGAACAGCTCCTGCAATCCCCAAGCTAGTAGAAACCAGCTTAATATCTAACCTACTCCAAGGGACCTGAAAAATAGTTTATATGTACTTAGGGTGTGTATAACAGTATACTCATTAGGATCCTCCCCGAAGCCTCTCATGAAAAAGTAAAGAAAGAATGCTAAATCAAAGTGGACAACAAGTGAAACTAACTCGTCACCTAAACAGGTATACTAAGTTCCCATCCTCACCATGGATACTCTCACCAAGTATCACATACAAGAGTATATAATATAATAAATAATATCAAGGGTACCCTGCTAGTACTTCCCCACTAGTTTTTCAACTTTCCCCAATGCTGCACATCTTAAGCATCTCACTCCAAAAAGTCATGCCTATAGGCACCTGGGTGAAGCACCACAGCATGCAGCACGTGGAAAAAACCACCACATCCACATAAGTAAAGTAACTAGGTAGTTTCAGGGAGCTACCACGGCTCTCATAATGTGTATCATACATTGGGTATTAAACCTCAATTCATTATAGCCCATACACATAGTAAGGATCCTCATGCCATCATAGCCTATACACATTACACCTATAGTAGTCAATAGGAAACTATATCCAGGATATATTTTTGTGAATAACCACAATCCATTACAGCCATCTAAACACATATATGGGGAACACTAACCACCATGCCTACCAGTACAAGTAATTACCAAGAGAAGAGAGTGGGGCCAAAGGTGGTAGTCAAGCATCCATCCTCCCACCAGAATGTTTGGAAAAATACCCCCCAAGGCTCAGAATCACCAGGGTGTCAGTTGACCTAACTGAAAGGGTGGAGTAGTGTATAGAAACACAAAAATTACGGAATATAATATAGGTCACAATGACATTATGGTCATAAACTAGTCTTAGACTCAACTGTAGCTAACGTCTCTCAAACTCCCAACTACCACTTTTAAGACTAGGTATCCTATAAGAACACAACAATTTAAAGATATTTAATGCATTGTGTCATTCCCTTTTTATCAGTTTCACTTTATGTTAATTAATTATTTAAACATTAATCAACCATTAACAATTCCACATTATATTTCATTAGCATCACACCCAATGTCTTTTTTCCACATCATTTCATCCCAACAATATCCAACCACATGGGTTAACTTCATTTATTAAATTATTTATTTACAACATTACTTTCCCATATTCCCAAGCAATCTAGAAAAACATTCTATTCTACTAAAAATAAAGGGGATAAACATAGTGAGTAGATGAACTGGCCTTTGAGTCTTTTCCACCTATAGAACGAGCATAGACCCATCCTCCCTTGAGAAGCTAAACCCAAAAAGCGCGTGGAATACCTCATGAATCTTATCCCCTTTCAGAAGAAGGGTATGAAAGGCCATATACCTTGAGCAGTGGGGAATGTAAAGTAGATAAACAACCAATAAGAATTAGCAAGAATAGAAACATTCACATCCAACTCGTTACATCATCCACGATGTCCTCTCATACACCCACATGCATAATCCAATGCATCTATCCCATCTATGTGTCAAATACTTCCACAACTAGAAGGAGTCCATGACCCAACATATCACAATAGCCTTCTAGGCTCACATCATAACACAAGCAGCAGGAAAACTACCATCATATCAATTGGGCTCTTGGCCCTTAAACAAGCAAGAGGTTAACTCAGAACCCTATAAGGAATTATCTTTTATCAAACAAACAATTATTTAATCCATTTTGGATTAACCAATTTTTTATTCATAGGTTCCAAATTCAAGAAACCTAAAAAGTAATCTATCACAAATAATTAAGCATGCTTACTGCACCAATTTGATTAACATCAAATTACAACAAGATGTACCAGATTCATTTTCATTCCTCTTAAACTTTATCCAAACAATTATCAATTAATTATAGCTTTATGTTATTTACCAATTTCTATCAAGAACGAAAATCTAAACAAAGAAAGAATAGATATCATACTATCAAGATAAATGATAGGCAATAACATGCGATCAATATCAATTTATTTATCCGGTTTAAATATTTATTATGTCAATTCCATTATGATTCAGTGGGATAAAACATGTTAACTATATAGGTGCACATAATAGAAAAGATAAGAAACTAATCCCCTACCTTAAACAGTTCTTGAAGTTATTTATACGAGAACTAGACACACAACAGGTTATGATCTCCTCCCCCCATGACAACTCTATCCACCTGAGGATGAAGAGACACCACCACACCGGTCAACACCTAAGAAAATCCCATTAGAAACATTGAGATAGCATTACATAAAAGTTAAAGGAGAAACATAAGGATATGAACCCAAAATAATGATGATAGATCATACCTTATGTCAAAGATTGATCGATACTACATGGTTTCATCAAAAACAGAGGGGATCCAATCCAAGGAGGAAAGTTTTATTGCACAAATCCTATGGGATGGAATGAAAGGTTCGAGAATCTCATAGCTAAGAACATGGATGAGGAACTAGGGAGGATGATATCAAACACTTTTAGAAGATTTAATGGAGTAGTGGTTTAAGATACGCTAGATTTTTCATTAAAAGAGGATCCCATTGAACCATACGGTTTGACCAAATAAAATCTTCCAGAGCCTTAGGGAAATTAATATAGGAGTTATGGCCTTTGAAACAGCCTTGGAGTCCTTAAATCATTTCTTTAAATGCATTTTACATCAAAGTAAATTTCAAAGAAGTGAAACTGTAGGAAGCTGGAAACACTTATCATTAATATGAAATTTGGAAAAGGAAAGAGGTCATTGTTGGAATCTCACTGATCTGGAAACACTATTAATGAACTTAAATTTTGTCAAAGAAAAGAGGTCACTGTTGGAACCTCACAATTCTTGAAACACTTTTCATGAACTAAAAATTTGGAAAACGAAAGAGGTTACCATTGGAACCTCCCCATTATGGAAGCACTGTTCATGTACTAAAAATTTGGCAAAGGAAAGAGGTCATCATTGGAACTTCACCATTCGGGAAACACTGTTCATGAACTCAAGATTTCATAAAGGAAATAGGTAATCGTTGGAACCTCACTATTCTGAAAACATTGTTCATGAACTCAAAATTTGTAAAAGTGTTGGGGACAAGTCACCTTGACCACCCGGAACAACTCATACACCTTATTTTCATAATGGAATGGACCTGAAAGGTCCAATCCATTACACTGAGAGTTTTATCAACAATACTCATAGAGATAAATTATAATATTCCCTTCCTATATCTATTTCTAATTTACCATTTGTATTTCCCAATTTATATACCCACCATAATTTCCCATTATATTATGTCATCATAGATATCAATATCTCATATAACTAAGATCATTCAAATACATGGTATTATACTTCTAATATTTCCATCATCTTATACTATAGTGATAGTGTCCAAGATATAGGTGTACCTTGTAATAGATTTTATTTTTTAATTTCATGAAACCATTTACTCATCCTCACATTATAGGAGCCTTATTAATTTCTACTCAACTTTAATTTGTATATTTTGAGGAAAATATTTATTGGGAAATATTTAATTAAATTTATCCCATTCCAATGAGGTGATTTTTTCCATATTTATTTAATTGTTTATTTTAATCCAAAAATTATTATCTTGTACATATTAGTCGTAAATATCCTTGGTTATTAACTATTACATGGATCATGGAGAATAATTTCCTAATGAAATTTATTCACTTTATTATGAAAGGATTAGAATATCTACCAACATATGTTTTAATTTTAAACAAATAAACTATATTTGATCCATCATTGAAGGAGAAAACTAGTCTACATGGCTTAAATTAATATTCCTAACTCGGGTTAATTGATTATGTATATCCTTGTGTGTTTGACTCTATGACACCCCGATATTTTGTGAAATAATTTTGTTAAAGAATTTAATCTTTTTGATATTTTTTGTTATATGAAAAATTGATCCTAGAATTCATTATATGAATCACTATGTTTATATTTTTTTACACAAGACAATTAGATTCATCAAGAGCATGCATGACACGTGAAATTGAGATTCAGTGAACTATGAAGTAATACTATATTAAATATTCCCATTATAACCTATCAATTAAATATGTGGGTATTAATAGTATTAAAAAATTTGAAAAATATATATATATATGTCATTATAAATATAAATATATTTATAAATTCTTTTGTGAATAATTAGTACATTTTTTTAAAGTAATTATATTCATAAAAAATATGTTTTATTTATGAATGATTTGTATTTATTTTAATGATAAAATATTAGAATTAATTTATAGATATTTTTTATTTTTTATTTTAAAAACGAAATTAATTTTTAGAATCATTATATCGATGTTAACATGTGATGAAATTTTGGGATTTCATATAAAATATTTATTTTTCAGTAAATGGTGAAAACTATCGATTTTAGTAAAACAATCATTTATTTTCAAATAATTAAGTAAGTTAAAAGACCAAATATGTTTTAAATTAAAATTAGTATTATGTAGTAAAATTTTACCAAATTAATTAATTTTAAATCAAATTTTTATTAAATTGTAGTATAAGATTATTTTCGAGTTTTAAAAGAGGGTTTTTTTTGAAAATTATCTTCGAGTGCATAATATTTATTCTTTTTAATTATTTAAAATAATACAAAATTTGAAATTTTTAAATGAAAATTATATATTAAATATAAATAAATTTAAAATAAAAATCTTATAATAATTATCACTAGATATAAAGTTAATATAAAATTGTCATGTACATAGAAAATACAATTCTAGAAAATATACTTTTTATTCAACTCTACGGGTTTAGTTTTAAATTTATTTTTTCCAATTTCATAAAAAAATTGAAATTTTTTTTTTCAAATAATAATGTCAAAATTATATTATCTTGAATTTTTCAGAATTATTTTGAAAGATTAATCTTTTTTAGGAATACTAAAAAATATTGAATTTAACTGAAAACTTTCTTTTCATTTAATTAATTTATAATGTTAATTTATATTTTAAATTTGTTTTAATGTAAATTAATAAAATTTTAAAACCATTAATACAATTTAGGTCATTAGAGTCAAATTAATATTTAATTTAGATATACAATACTTGTATACTTTTGAACATTTTCTTGTTAAAACCCAACTTTCTCATCGAGTTTACGTGATTAATTTTAAATCAAATTTTTACAATTACATGATTTCAATTAGGAAAATTGGATTGTATATTTTAAATAATAATCATATATAATTTCTAATAATATAAACTTAATTTACCACAAAAAATAATTGTAAAACCAAAAAAAATACCATTTTCATGTATAAAATTGATCTACATGGTACTAAACTAATAAGATAAGGGTTATAGATGACTTAAGAACTTGTAAGAACACATTTTATAGAAATATATCGACCTTATAAATTATTGGTTCTATAATGGCATATTTTAGAGCCTTTTTTAAATATAAAAATATGGTATTATTGAATATTTTCGAAACAATACAACAGTTTCACTCACCTCAGTTATAAAATTACGTACCTCTCATCTCTTCTTCACACATTAAAACCAATTTTTATTAGAGAAAATACACCAAATCCCTTTAAAACATCTCTAATCTTATATGAGATGGATTATTGTGGATGTAAATTCCACCAATAATGGTTTCTTGTGTAAATAAATAGAGGATACCCAAATAATAGGCAACGTTCATCAATGAGCGTTTATATTTTATTTATTCATCTACCACTTTAAATTATTTATATACCATGATGATATAATAAAAATAATATCTTAGGTATACTTAGATGTTTTTGAGATAATATCATGACCAACAAAAATCTCCACTTACATAAATAGGTTATGAAATCACCATTCGTGTTTATGGTGGATTACCGCCTTGTGAACTGATGTCATTTGTTTTTCCATTACCTTCCCACAAAGATTGGTATGATGATGGATATAAAGTATATATATGATATTTATAACTTTATAAAAATTATGGATTCATTATATCATATATGTTTACATTATATTACATTTCGGATATGGTAACGTCACTCATGTGCGTGACGAACTACCACCTTACGGAGTGATGTCATTCATTTTTCACTAACACTTTACATTGAAGATAATAAGGATAAATATATGGGATATAAATGATATAATAATAATATTAATAAATAATTATCATGTTCAAATGATAAAAAAATTATTTCTTAACGTTTCACTCACATAAATATGATAACATCGCTCATTTATGCATAAACTACACATTCAGGAGGTGATGTGACAATCCATTTTCATAACCACGCCACAAGGATGATATTTATAATTATGTTTAAAGAAATAATATTTTATTTATTATATTATTATAATTACTTAAAAATACTATATTTCTTAATACATGTCAATAATGATCCTCAAAAATGGAAAAATTACTTATTCGTATGTACAACTACCTGTTTCCATGATCATATCATACTTCATTTCATAGAAAACATTTCCCATTATTAGTCCTAAAAGTGTAATTAATTTATAAATATGATAATAATGAAATAATAATTATGATGGGTATTTTGAAACCATGATAAATTTAATATGGTGAAAAATTAAAAATATAATGATATATGAAAAACAAAGCGGTTATTACCGAAATGTGATTTTAAAAAATAATTTTTAATAAATGGTTAACAAAAGGGAATAAGTAGATAATTTACGATCTGATATATATATATATATATATGTAATTATGGTTATTTAATATGATTATAATAAACATATATTTATGATAAAATTTCTTTGAATGAGTAGTAAGGAAGTCAAGTCTTATAGTAAGGAATTCTCATCACACTTTTACTTTTTATGATACAAAGTACATATTCACCATACGCTTATTTTATATAGTGTATATAAATCCCATTAATGTATTTTAGGATTATTATAATTTATTTTTATTATTTACATACCCATTTGAGTATCTCTCTTTGATGGGGTTTACAATTTAAAATTTTCTGAATTGAAAAGCTATTTTTTTCTCATTTTTCATTTTTTGAGATATATAGTTTGTTATGCATTGATATTATCTTATGATCTATATATAAAACCCATTTTAAGTGTATAATCATTAATTTTTTTATCCTCATGATATTTGAAGTCTCATTTTATGTTATTCATTCATAGTTCTTATGATTCAAAGTTACCAAATTTGTAAAGATTATTTGTTACCATCTCATCTTTTATCAGGATTTTTATGCCTATGTTTCCAATGATAAAATATTACAATCCATATTTCAATAAAAATATAACCATTCTTCAGTTTTTTTATTTCATGAGAATAAATGTTTTCCTTTATTTTACTCTCTTTTTGTACTCTATAGTTCAAAAATAATGCTTTTACGAAAAAATAACTTCTCGTTTAAAAACAATTTTCATTCAAAACCATGTTTTAAAAAGATTGATTTTTTAACATTTCCATAAAAAATAATTTTTTAAAGGAATTTTTACCATGTTTTAATTTTTATAAAATGTTTTTAAATGAATGACCATTTTTTTTCAAAAACAATATTGTTTATGTTTTTCAGAAAATGTGAAATGAATATTTATTTTGACATGTATGACATGAATGGAATTATCCTTCATTGTGATCATTATTTATTTTGAAGATTAATTTATAATTTTTCAAGTTTATTTTCAAAGAAAGGTATTTTAAAAAAATTATTTTTAATTTTTTTTTTAAATTGTAAAAATAATTTTCCTTATGAAATTATTTAAATTATTTTTATATATTACATTATATGTTTTCAATGATATTTCCAAATAAAAATAGATTGAAAATATTTTATGTCTTAAGAATTTCATTTCATTGAATGGTTATTGTCCTAAAGAAATATTCCAAGTTATTATTCAAAAACCTTCCTCATATATGATAGCATACATTGATATAATTTATTCTTTTTGTGGATATGGATGAAGGATACAATTCTTATTATTTCTATAAAAGTTTTATGTTAATGATTAAAATATTTTTATAAAACCCATTTCTCTTCCATGGGTAATACTGTGATATAAATATTTTGAAACCCACTTCTTTTCATGGGTTATTATATGAAAAAATGTTGAAATTTTTATGAAATATATATCTTTTACATAGGTTATGATATGATGTAATGTTTATGAAATCCATCTCATTACATGGGATATGATCTGGATAATGGTTTAGGGTATTTTTTTATGACTGAAAATTATCATTTTTATTGATTAAAAACACAATACACAAAAGGACGTCATGGTGGTCTAAAGTACTGCAAACCTAGAGCATCATTAACCACAAACTTCATCCCCTCACCAGGAAATGATGCCAAATTAGAGAAAGAAAATATACTGCATTCAAGGGTTTCCATAGAGGCCAGGATATCAGCCACCATATTTCCCTCCCGCCATGTGTGAGAGACCTCCATGTGAGACCCAATTAGCATTTTTCATCTCCTAATAGTGCAAGAAATACTCCAAGGAACCTTACCATTGCTCAGAAACACATTGCACAAAAGCATGGAGTTAGTCTCCACCGCTGTTAGACATATCCTCCTCTGAGAACAAATTTCTAGACCTACAGCCCAGGCTAGAGCCTCTGACTGAAGTTAATCTCCTCTTCCAAGCTCTCCAGCAAACGCAGCAGTCACAGACCCCGCTGGATCTCTCACGACGCCCACCCTGCGCATCACCCCCATGATCATCGATCCATCCGAGTTTTGTTTTAATACCTAGCTTGGAGGTTTCCAGTGAACCCACTATCCCTGCCCAGAGGATACGGCCTGTTGATCAGAGAAAACGTTGGAGGTGATGGAGCTCATCGATGGCGTTGAATGGCAATCGGGGCAAAACCTGACCTGTTCCAAAAAAGATTTCTTTATTTCGAAAATAATACCACCTGAGTTCCAGATAATTTATTATGAATGTTGTCATTCCTTTCCTTCCAATGTTTCTAACAATCTAAAATTAGAATGACTATCCGAGCATTTCTTTGAGCCCCCTGATTCCCAGCACCTCTAAACCATGAATTTAGGAAGCTACTGTATGCCCCGTCATACCCATCCCAACCGAAGAAGGCTCCAAAAGTCCGCCATATATTCCTGGCCCATTCACTGTCATAGAAGAGATGCCCCACTGTTTCCTGGTTGAAAGACCTGAAGCACCAACAGTGAGAAGCCGTATTAACTCCCATATGTTGCAAGCTATCTTCAATCAGTAGTTCCCTATTCTTTATATGCCACAACAGAAAATTAAATTTAGAAGGAATCTCCTTGCACCATGAGGCCTCCCCCCACATATAATTATTCGACATAATCATCGTCACCTGAGCCTAATCCTTGATGTAAAATGCACCTGATGTAGAACCAGTGAAAATGACCCTATCCTCCTCATCACTAATAACTATGTTGTTGAAAAATTCCATTTGGCTTTCATCAAGGATAGCCTGAAGAAACTGGGGGTGACTAATTGCCTCTTTGAAGGATAAATCTGGGATGGGCAGCCCGGGAACCATATCCTACCCCCTCCCCCCCAATCAAGTTGCCAGATGTTGATATTTCCTCTTCCCACTATCCATTGAGAATGATGATGTATTACCTCAATGTATGGATGAATCAGATTCTATATCCTAGATGAACGCGACCTCTGAACATTTACATTCAAACCATATAATTCCTGAATTGCTCTACCCTAAAGAGACCGTCCTTCCAAGGCCTCCCAGGCAAGCCTAGCATGAGGCCCTTGCATAGTAGTAGACACAATTCTCAGACTGATTACCCCTTCAGATATATGTTTTGCTAACTGTTTCCCCAAATCCCAATGATGTATTCCTTCCATATGTCCATCCCATATGAATGATAGCATAATTCTTTCCAAATTGAAAATCACTCTCTTAAGAACCTTGAGAGTGAAAAGGATGTGCATGGAAATGGATACAAGGACACTGTTCACTAGTGTAATGTGGCTGCCAGAGGATAGAAATATGTTATTCCAATTATAGATGTGCCATGTAAGTTTACTAACAAGTTTATAAAAATGATGAACTCGAAGAGAAGAGGGATTGACCGGTTCCCCAAGATATTCCATTGGAAAAGAACCCTTTCCCATATTCAGACTGGCCCCCAAAACCCTCTCCTTCCTCACAAAAGTCTTCTTAGAAGTAAAGAAGAGGCTTTTCACTTTATTCACCACCTGCCCACTCCACTTGCAATATTCCACTAGAATACCATTTAGCCCCTACAATGACCTTCTACTACCATTAATAAAAAGTATTGTGTCATCAGCAAACATCAAGTGAGTAATACCCCTTGTGGAATTCCTATTATTATAAGGAAAGATTTTACCTGTGTATAGGCCTTGATTAATATAAAAACTCATATCATTTTGAGAAAAAATGAAAAGAGTAGGGGACAAAGGATCCCCTTTCCTGACACCACAATAATCCTTGAAAAATACAAATTGTTTACCCATGAACGAAGTATAGATCCACGCTGAGCTGAGTAAATGGAAAATTAAGTCACTGGTCCAATTGGAGAACCCCATGCAAGCGAGGACTTTGAGGAAAAACCCCCATTCCAACCTACTATAGGCCTTTACCATGTAAAATTTGACCAAAAAATTTCCCCCAAATGACTTATTATTGATGCCACTTACCATTTCTTGGACCACTCCAATCACACCCTGGATTGATCTCCCTTTAATGAATCCATGCTGCTCAGGATTCATCCATGAATCCAAGTGAACGGCCAGTCTCTTGTTGAGTATTCTTTCCAAGACCTTTTACGGAAATTTTCACATGCTGATGGGACATTATTGCTCAATGGATTGAGGATTTCTCACCTTATTGATAAGAACCAATTTGGTTGCAGATGCAATTCGAGGCAGATCCCCTCCCTGAAAGAAATCCTGGACAACATGTACAAGATCACCTTTGATAATTTGCCATGTCGCCCTATAAAAAGAACCAGGGAACCCATCAGGCCCTAGTGCACTATCTGGGTTCAGAGACCACACAGCCTCATGAACCTCATCCTCATCTAGAGATTTCCTGAAGCCCTCGTCAATGATCTCCGAAATAGTGTTTGAAATACTGTCAAAAATCTCAGCCCTACCCCTCGGGTATCCCCCTACCCAACCTGGATTAGGAGCATCCAGTGAAGACTGTAAGGATTTATTATCCATGATCCCAACCTCCTCTCGGTCATTGAAAAAGGATCCATCATCCCTGAGAATGTTGGGCCTCTGAACACCCCAACGTTCTTTGATGCAAGCAGTACAATATGTATGATTTTCATAATGAGATTGTGGTTACAATATACACTAGGACGATGGTTAAATTATAAATAGGGAAAATGATTATTTTATAAACAATGATAAGTTGGAACTATGTCTCCATCTAGCTCATTAGGTAATGATTTATATATCATGAGATAGACAAGACTGGAATGGAAACTGAACATGGTTCTATAAGGGACCTTGTCCACTATAATGATCTAAAGAGGGAACCATGGTTATTTTAATGATTTGAGGAGTGAACCCCTTACACTATGAGGAATGGGCTACCACTAGGGATGGTGGTGTTTCCTTTCCAAGTGGTATAGCCACCTAGATATTTCCCTTATCGTTTTGGAAATGAGCCTTTACTAATAAGGAAATAATATTTTAGGATTATGTGTATGTCATAATTATATGTCTTCTGATAATTTTACTCTATCATGTCTCATGTTGTTTTTTTATCTTATTATTTTTGTCTTATAAACTTCTGAACATTATTTCATGACTTAGGATTAATATCTTTTATAGGAAGGGTATGGTTTTCAAATTTTATGCTTATGTTCTCCTACACTTATGTTCATGTTATTCCTATATATCTTATTTAGTTACCCTTACATATCATCTCACCTCGCCCTTTATTTAGTTTCCTTTTCCCTAGGTTATGATAAAAGTATTTAGGTTGGATTACTATAGTGGATGATAATTATGGGATACATTTGAAATCATTCAAGAATTAGGAATATTGTGATTTGGATTTCTAATGGCACTAAACTATTATGGTCATATGTCATGTTTTTGTATAATGTAGTGAATATTCATTTGAAATGTTGTAATATACATGTATAAAACATTATTGGGATCCCTACATATATTTCTTATGATATATCTATGGATTCCAATAAGGATGTTTCTAATGAGGAATAAATTTACTGTAAAATATGTTGTAATATTGAAAAAAGGATAGAGCTAGTGCTTTTTGAGAAATTACATCCATTTATAGATACTAAAAATGAATATGGATCTTTAACTGAGGCACCTAGGGTTAATAACTCCAAAAAAGGGCACATTTAGTTGGAAACTATCAACACCGGATGCACGACCTGGAACTCTAAGGGGTTATTTTTTCTATATTCAAAAACACTTTACAAACCATTATATAGGATTTGAAATGTTAATGACTATGAATGAATTAGGAAAAGCCTAAGGTGTCAATGATTAAAAAGAATGTATCTTGATTGGGACACCCTAAGTGATTTTTTAGACTATGTTATTTTCCAATATGGTTACCATTTCTTACACTATGATTGCTTGTTTTTGTTAATGTAATGAACCAGAAGGAACTGGGTTAACATTGATTATGATGGAAAGTTTACTAATGATTACAAAAATGAGACGCTGAATATTTTATAAGATTTTTTGGTTATTCCTAATCATCTTTCACTAAACTTAATTAATAGCATTTACTATAACCAACTCTCAGACTCGCCAAAAAACAGAAGGAAAGAGTTATCTAAGAGTTCATATAGTTGAGACCATAGTTGAAGGAATAATCAATTTCTGTTGTGTCAAGAATTTGGGAAGAAACACCCATGTTGATGTCTTAGAGGAATATGATGATGTTTCTTTGGTGTAAAATATTACATAAATAATGTAATTATTGATGAAAAATTAATGTTTTGTTAATGCAATGGATGGGAATATTGGTCTCCTAAAGTTATTATCAAATAATGAATGTTTTAAATATGGAGTGTTTGGAAATTATACAAATCAATGTTCTATGGGGAAATCCTTTAAAAGAAATCAACAAGGTATTATGTGTAATGGTTATATTGATGACGATAAAGAGACTATGAATTACATATAAAAGGAAAGTGTTATTAAGGAATATGGTGATGAATCCAAGTTCATGGTTTGATAATGGAGTGGGGAGATAGAAGTGTTTATATATTGGAATTAAATAAATTAATCATGAAATATATATATATATTTTCTAGTATATATTTTTCATTAAATATTAGAAATAATATGTTGAATGGTTCTTATGACAAAAAAAGTGATTTAATAGAAAGGTGATGCATTATGAAAAACACATGATAATATAACAATAATACTCAATATGTTCTTAATTTTGAGAAAATTAATTTTGGATAAAGAGATTATTGAACTGGATAAGGTTAATTAGATAGTATAGATTACATTGAATCCGATTAGGATTCTTTTTGAATAAATGGTTTATACAATAATTAATGGAGTTTATAGAATTTTTTTATTTATGGAATATATCAAAGAATATGTATTAGGGGTGATTAAAATTTTATGTTTTATAGTAATTTAGGTTATTACAATGTTTTAAGAGAATACAATATCATGGTATTCACATGTTTAGTACGGGAATGTGAAGAGATACTTTGGGATATATGGTAGAATAATGTAAAGATTATTTGTGGATTTTATTGGCCTTATTTATCTTGTTTTGGATTTTAATATTTCTTAAGTGTCATAAGGCTAACCGTTTATGAAATGGTATATGTTCAGCTTTGAATGAGGTTATGGAGATTAATGTATTACATATCCATATGAATATTCTATCACATTTTATGACATGTTATTGTTTATTAAGATTATTTATGACTATATATATAATGATAAAATCATACAATGTATATCTCATGAAAAAAATGATATTTATTCTAAATTTTTTATTCCATGATAGTATTTTTTTATTTTAATTTTACTCCATTTAGGATCACAATATTTCTAAAGGATGTATTTAAAAAATCAACTGTTCAGTCAGAAACACTTTTTCTTCCAAAAAAATGTTTTAAAAAAATATTTTCAAAAATATTATTTACATTTATTTAAAATTATTTATTCAATAAATATTTACCAATGTTTTACTTTTTAATATATTTTAAAGGATTCATCATGTTGATTTCCAAAACAATTACTATTTGGATTCTACCTAAAATGTGAAAGTAATATTTGTTTTAATGTGTATGGAATGAAATGAATTTTATACCATCATGATAATTATTTTATTTGAATATTACTTTATAAGTTTTAATGTTTATTTTGAATGAAAATTATCTTCCAAAATTTTTTGTTTTGATTTTTTAAAATGAAAAGTTTATATTCCTCAACAAATGTTTTAAATGATTTTTAAATCTTCATTTATTAATTTTCAATGTTATATTTAAAAAAAAGGTTTTATGTTTTAAATAGTGATTTAAAAAAATCATTATGAAATTTTTTGTGTTATAATTCAAAATTTTTTCCATCTAAGACGACTTCCTATGGTATATTTTATATTTTACAAGGGATATCAACTATGTATGCCACGACTCGTCCCTCGGGGCCTGCTTCGTGACTACCCCAAGCCCGCCTTCCATTGGTCAGGGGCTGCTGACTAGCACCAAAGGAGTAATTCCCTAAAACTGGGAAGGAGTTGCCTTTATAAAATGTAGACACACACAACCAGAGTACAAGAGGAAGCAAACACTAAGTAAAATCTGTATAACAAAAGATGTTCTAGAATGAAAGAGGGGCCAGAAATATAAGCCCAATAGTAAAGTACAAGGAAAAGAAAAACAGGTACAACTAAAAGAAAAATAGTTGGAAGGTGTCTAGAAGCTCATGAATCGTCCACCACAGATCCTACCTGAAGGGTAAGTACAGATATCCTCCTCAGTGCTCCACATATATCTGTCTCCTCTAGGTACCATCTCGTCATGAGGTCCACCTCTGGGCACCGTCCAGTCCTCACACACTCTACCTCGGTCAGCGCTGTCCATAGTCTGCATCTAACACAATGATGTGCGGGCATATCCCATGCAGGGGTGAGTATAAAGATACTCAGTAGGGACCTTGTGACCCTCATGGTATTACAAAATCCAACAAAGATAAACCACAAAGTATGAAATAAATGGATATCAATTACTTAGTTATATGCCCAGACAAATACCTAAGTTTTCAAGTAACTCATCTCAATCATGAGGTAAACACAAAGGTCATTGACTCAACTCAAACCAGGATTTTCATTCATGGTGTCAAAACCAAGGCTACTGGAGAACTCCTCCTCTATCAAGTACAGTGGTCCTTCCACTACAACCAAGCACTTCCCACTAACCTTGGACTGCTGAAGTGCTCCACCTGTCTAGTACTGTGGGCCTGCTGCTACAACCATGCGCTTCCCACCATGGGTATGCCGCTACAACGAAGCGCTCCCCCTCATAGGATACAGAGGTACTCCTTCTGTCGAGTACTGCGGGTATGCCATTAAAACCAAGTGCTCCTCTACCATCAGTCTGTTGCTACAACTATGCGCTCCCCACTGGGCAATCCGAATCACTCCGAGTCGATCGATCAGTAGTTGTCAAGTCTCAGCCACGTAGGTACTAGGTGTCTTCAATCTGCTCGCTCGTCACTGGGAGGGTCCACTCCTCGAGCCATAAGATGATACTCAAGGTGTCACTAATTCTCAAGTATTAGTATCACAATAGAAACCCTCATCATAGGGGTCTCAACGCAAAAGACGGCGCATCAATCAGACGTCTGATCTTTGAGTTATTAGCTTTTCTGTTACAGGGGCTCGGTTGGTTTTTATCCTCAAACCAACCCAACCGTACTCCAACAATGTCCAAACCTCAAGTGGAGTATGCCAAATATACTGTCTCATAAAAAGGAAACCAACTTAGTTGACGGTACGTCAATCGGACGTTTGGTACTTATATTATAAGTGTTTCCGCTCTGAGGGCCCAGTTGGTTTCAGCTTCGAACCAACCCAGCTATTTTTCCAAAATCGTCCAAAACTCACCAAGAGTATCGCAAAAGTACCGCCTTGTCATGAGAATACAAGTGTCGTAGACGGCACGTCGATCGGACGTGCGGTCTTGAAGTTATTTTAGTTTTAGTGAAAACGGGCCCAACCCGTTAAGCCCAGTGGGCTTGCGGGTTTGGTCAACCCAGTTTTGGCGGGTCCAACCCAGAAGAGGATCAGACCAGCCCGATGAGTCGTGCGGCCCATAGCAGTGCGGCCCGACTGGTCGAGCGGTCCGAGGGGGTGGGGGCCGCTTTCTCAAACATGTGTCGTTGAGTGGTGCCACCCTCCCAACAGGCCGGCCAAATCCAACTGACATTCCTAGCACGAGCGGCCCACATGGGCGGGCCGTGGTTTCTTCAACGCGGCACCCTCCTAGCGCGAGAGGCCCGCATTTGTGGACCGTGGTTCTCTCACATGAGTTCGGTGCACGACCACCACTTCTTTTCATCTCCACCACCTCCTGTTGTCGCCGCCAAATTATCCAAGAACCATCAGAGGGTCATCGAGTCGTGTTCGTTTGTCCCTCGCCCTCCACCTTAGGTGACAGAAATTGGTCGAAGATGTAATATTATTTCAACAAAGAACAAAGAACATTTTTATTCATATCAAATTGAAGCAAACCCTCTACCTCGAAATAAGGTTCACAGTAGTCGGGAGTCATGGAAAATGGTGTCATGGGGTGATGGCGTCAACTTGTTGACATCGGGGAAGAGGGTGCCGAGGATGGATCATCGTCTACATTCCTTGCGGGTGGCTCTTTCTCCTTTGGATTGGCCAAAGATCAAAGTAAATATTCTTAGTTCTTCGGTGGTTCTTCATTGAAGAGAGGAATTCCTTCTAATTCTCTAGAGCTCTCCCAAAATATTTTCCAACCAAAATAAAATAAAGGCCCTCGCATAATATAACATATCCATGTATATTTAAATTAATTCAAAATGTAAATTGAATTAATTAATGCATTAAAGTTGGAAAATTTAATGGGTGGGATATGGAGAGGCACCACATTTGAGTGGAAGTCCAAAGGTTTAAAGTGGGTTGGAACAAATTAAACAAAGTGGTTTAAGGGAGTTGAAGGGAGTTTTGGGGAGATGAAAGGTTAAGGCTCATGTGGGCCCAACCTCAAAAATATCATCTCATGGGGGGTTATGTGGGTGTGGGCCCCACCTATAACTCCCCTTTGGAAGAAATAACTAACATCCATAAAATAAAATTATGTTCCACAAATTTTATTTATTTTATTCTAAATCCCCTAATATTAACTCTCAACCCGGATAAAACGCAACTGTGGTTAAGGTCCCCTTAAGCGAATATCGGCGCTACGAGTTCATCGGTGTCCTCCGATTTCAATTCCAAGCACTGGTTCAAAATATAGAAAAACCCACATGGACGTTTATTGAATGTACCCAAACAAAACATCAGAAATTGATTCTGGGCACACCAGGCCTCAGAATCAAATTTCGTCAGAAGCTGAAGACTTGTAAAGTTTCAAAGTATTTATTAAAAAAAATTCCTTGAAATTTACGAGTCTTTACATTACCCCCACCTTAGGTATTTATGTACCCGTAAAGCTGCAACATACACTAGAAAAAACATATGAGGGTACTGAGCACGCATCTAATACATTTTTGATTAGAGTAAACCGTAAACCGTTCGCTGAATGAACTGTGGGTGTGACTATCCATTTGTAAAGAATTTGACTACATCCTTTTTCGCTTACATCCTATAATATCTTCTAAGATTCTTCTTTTTCCGAAAAGAGAAATACGGTCTCATCCCCTGGATGAACCACATTCTTCACCTAATACAATCAATCCTAACATGAACGATACTATTTCCTGCCATGGACGACATCGTAAGGCCTCGATGATGCTACCAAGATATCCTAATATCACTCTCACCTCTAGGGGTTGAGACAAACTGTCGGCTTTAATGTGTGGTTACCGAGTCTCCTCTAGTAGAAATTTCAAAAGTGAGGGTCCGGTAAATAGTTTTATCCAAAACCTCTTAGTGTTAACCACACAAAAAGGAAAGAAAGAAAATGTCACAAGGAAAAATGTCTTTTATTACTGCAGCTCAAAGTAAAAAGACACAAATCTACCACAACAACGACATTAACAAATCTAGAATCTTCATGAACAAAGGCTTCTATTCCTAGAACTAATTTCACTCCATTCCACCTACTTTCGAAGCTCCATAGTCGTATGCTTCAGTTTCCTGAAGTTGTGCTCTCCCATTTCCACCCATTCCCTGCGGTCGGTGTGGACCTTATAGTGGTGGTGGTGGCAACACCTCAAAGCTTCATCCACCACTAGCTGCATGGCCAGATCCTCTACCTCAGTCTCCTACTCCTTGCGGTCCACCTTCATCGAACCTCTGCCTCTGACTGGGAGGTCCTTTATCTATCTGTTGATCATCTGCAAGGCGGGTCATACAGTCACGTGCCATGTGACCAAGCCCGTCGTAGGAGTAACATTTTCTTCTCCTGGTAAGTTTGTCTCTACCCCAGTTGCCTTGCACACATGATCCTGAGTCATGTAGTCAACCACCTATGGGTCTGGTCCTCTTGGACCCCTGTGTCATATGTCTACTTCTACCTACAGAAGACTCTGCTGTATGTCAAATAGTAGTGGGACCCGCTGATAAAGATTGCTCAGCAAGGAAACTCTCCATGAGGAGGGCTCGCTCCAATACCATTTTCTACATTGGGATGTTGTGGGAGACAACTGAAGCTCACATCTCTCGCTTGATTCCCTGCTCGAAGGTTCGATTCCTGAAGAACGGGTCTCGTTCCATATCTGTAGAGTAGCGCGAGAGGTCTGTGAACCTCACTGAGTACTGTGCTGCTATCATGTTTCCCTACAGCAGATGCAGTAGCTCCTGTATATGCACTGCTCGATGGGTGGCTGGTACAAACTCCACCCCGAACAGGCTCTCAAAGTCTGCCCATATAAGTGTCGCCTCGTTGTGCATCTAGAGCATCAGGCTCCACCATCTGCCTACTGCTGCCTAAAGGAGGCTGGTAGCAAGGATCACCACAAAGTCTGATGGTGTCCCTACCAGTCTAAAAACTATCACCACAGCCTCTAGCCAATCCTCAGTGGCCTGTGGGTCCATCTCTCCCCAGAACCTGGGTTCCCTCTGGCGCTGGAACTCGTGCAGTGCTCTCAACTGGCATGCATCGCCTACTGTTGGGGTTGTTGGAATCGGTGGCCCAATGGAAAGTGGTACCGCTGGTGCCTCCACTGGAAGAGGGCCCTGTACTAAGGCCTCGTCGCTCGACGGCCTATCAGTGCATACAACTCTTGGGGTTCTTGCTGGTCATCCACGAGGAGGCATCCTGAAAGAAATAGATGTGGCACGGTCAAAGACTATACCTGGTGATCTGACCTGGTTTGAGGTGACTTAAAGGAAAATATTTCGAAAACACACACGCAATCAGTGTTTTCGTGCACTGAGTTGAATGTCAGATGCCAGGGTCCTAGTATAAAGATAAGCTGGCTGCTGCACCAACACTGTACTCCCTGAACAGATTACCACACTCGGTACCCTTAACAAAATTGCTTCACAGAAAGAAAGATCAGAGTCCTGAGTTCCGTGGTAGAACTTATTTCTCTGATACCAATTTATCACGACCCATAACCCGAGGCCCACATCGTGACTACCCAAATCCCACCTTCCATATGCCAGGGCTGGATACTAGCACCAATGGTGTTATTCCCTAAAATTGGGAAGGTGTTGCCTTTATAAAATGTCAACACACACAACCAAAGTACAAGAGGAAAAAAACACTAAGTAAAAACTATATAAAAAATATTTGATGGAAAGAAAAAGGGGCCGGAAATGGAAGCCTAATAGTAACGTAAAAGGAAAAGACAAACAGGAACAACTAAAAGACAAACATCTGGAAGGTGTCTAGCAACTCTTGAATCTTCCACCACAGATCCTACCTGAAGGGTAGGTACAGATAGCCTCCTCAGCGCTCCACTTCTGTTCGTCTCCTCCAGGAACCATCTAGTTGTGAGGTCCACCTCTGGGCACCGTCTAGTCCTTACACAATCCACCTCGGTCAGCACTGTCTGTTGTCTGCATCCAACACAATGAGATGAAGGCATAGCCCGTGCAGGTGTGAGTATAATGATACTCAGTAGGGACCCTGAGACCCTCAAGGTCTCACAGAATCCAATAAGGATAAACCCAAAATTACGAAATCAACAGATAACCATTACTTAGGTATATTCCCATACATATACCTACGTTATAAAGTAACTCATCTCAATCATGAGGAAAACACAAAGGTCATTAACTCAGCGCAAACCAGGATTTCCATTCACGGTGTCGAAACCACGACTGATAAAGAACTCCTCCACTATCGAGTACAGTGGGCCTGCCGCTACAACCAATCACTTCCCACTAACCTTGGACTGCTGAAGTACTCCACCTTTCAATTACTGTAATCCTACAGCTACAACCAAGTGCTCCCATCATGGGTCTGCAGCTACAACCAAGTGCTCCCCCTAATATCCTATAGAGGTACTCTTTCTGTAGAGTATCGCGGGTCTGCCGCTACAACCAAGATCTCCTCCTCCATGGGTATACTGCTACAACCAATAACTCCCCACTGGGCCATCTGAATCACTCTGAGTCGATCGATCAGCAGTCGTCAAATCCCAGCCAGCAACTAGGTCTCTGCAATCTTCTCGCTCATCACCGTGAGGGTTCACCCCATGAGCCACAATCAGATACTCAAAGTGTCACTAAGTCTCAAATATAAGTATCACAAAGGACCTCCTTGTCATAGGGGTCACAACGCAATAGACGACACATCAAACGGATGCCTGTTCTGTGAGTTATTGGCTTTTCCGTTCAAGGGGCCCCGTTAGTTTTTTGGCTCAAACCTACCCGACCGTACTCCAACAATTTCCGAACCTCAAGTTGAGTATGAAAAAATAACCGTCTCATCAAAAGAAAACCAACGTAGTTGATGGAACATCAATCAGCCATTCGTTCCTTATATTATAAGTGTTTCCGCTCCGAGGGACCGGTTGGTCTCGGTTTCGAACCAACCCAACCGTTTATCCAAAGTCCTCCAAAACTCACCAATAGTATCGCAAAAGTACCAACTCATCGCGAGAATCCCAATGCCATAGATGGAACATAGATCGGATGTGTAGTCTTGAAATTATTCCTATTTATGTGAAAATGGGCCTGGCCAATAATGCCTAGTGGGCTAGCGGGTCGGGCCAACCCGGTTTTGGCAGGTCCGACCTGGTAGAGGGTCGGACTGGATCAATGAGTCGCACGACCAGGCTCGAGGGGGTGTGTCCTGGCCCGGCATGGAACGACATGTCCCGGCGCAACATGACATGATGGCATGGCCTGGCTTAGTGCGGTGCGGCGCGGAGCGGCCCGGTGCGGCACAGCCCAGTCGGGCGCGGCCCAGTTGTCCGCGGCTCGGCCGGCTGGCCGAGCGGCTCGTCCTGGGTGGCCGAGCGGTTCGAGGGGGGAGGGGACTGATTTCCCAAACCAGCGGCACCATGCTACCTATCGGCGAGCTGAAGCCGGTTGGCCTTCTTGGCTCGAGCGGCCCGTACGTGCGGGCCACGATTCCTTCAGCATTGTGCCCTCATAGCACCATGGGTATTCCTAGCCCGGTCGGCCGCCTACCGGCCGGTTCGTCTGTCGAACGGCCCGCGGAACGTGACCGCGATCTTCCGTAGCACGACACCATGGGGTGTCGTGGTTCCACCAGCCCATCTGGTTTCGGCAGGTCGGTTTTTGTTCGACCAAGCGGCCCGCGGTTGTGTGCTGCGGTTCTTCTACACATGGCCAGCACACGACCGCGACTTCCATTCATCGCCAATGCCTCTCGTTTCCACCGCCAAATTATCCAAGAACCATCGGAGGGTCGTCGGGCCGTGTTCGTTTGGCCCGCGCCCTCTGTGTTAGGCGATAGAAATTGGCTGAAGACATAATATGATTTGGGCGAAGAACGAAGAACAATTTTTTTCAAATAAAATTGAAGTAAACCCCCTACCTCGAAATAAGGTTTGTGGTAGTCGTGCATCGCGGAAAACGGAGTCATGGGGTGACGGTGTCAACTCGTTTGCGTTGGGGAAGAAGGATCCAAGGATGGAGTTTCGTCAGCGTTCCATGCGGGTGGCTCCTTCTCCTTTGGCTTGGCCAAAGATCGAATGAAATGTTCATCGTTCTTCTGCGGTTCTTCGTTGAAGAGAGGAACTCCTTCTAATTCTCAAGAGCTCTCCCAAAATATTTTCCAACCAAAATAAAAAAAGGCCCTCCCATAATAAAAAATTTCCATGTATATTCAAATTAATTCAAAATGTAAATTGAATTAATTAAGGAATTAAAGTTGGCAACAATAATGGATGGGAGATGGGGAGGCCTAACATTTAAGTGGAAGTCCAATGGCTTAAAGTGGGTTGTAAAAATTTTAACAAGGGGGTTTAAGGGAGATGAGGGCAGTTATGGGGAGATTGAAGGTTAGGGATCATGTGGGCCCAACCTCACAAATATCCTCTCATGGGAGGTTATGTGGGTGTGGGCCCCACCTCTAACTCCCCTTTGGAGGAAATAACTAACACCAATAAAATAAAATTGTGTTCCACAGATTTTTTTATATTTTATTCTAAATCCCCAAATATTAACTCTCACCCCGCATAAAACGCAACTGTAGTAAAGGTCCCCTTAAGCGAATATCGGCGCTGCGAGTTCATCAGTGTCCTTAGATTTCAATTCCGAGCAACGGTTCAAAATATAGAAAAACCTGAATGTATGTTTACTGAACGTACCTGAAAAAACATCAGAAATTGATTCTGGGCACATCGTGCCTTGGAATCAAGTTCCTTCAGAAAGAACGGACTCATAAAATTCTAAAGTATTTAAGAAAAAAATTTCCTTGAAATTTCCCCGTCTTTACAAAGTATATCGATCTTATTATTTGTGTGTATGGTTTATGTTTATGATAGAAAGAAGTTTATAAAACATGTTTGTCTTCCATAGTTGATACAAGGATAGAACTCCTTTGAAACTTGATTCTTTTCATGGGTTATACTATTATGAAATGATGAAATGATTATGAAACATGTCTCTTTTCCACATGTTATGATATGAAGAAATTTTTATAAATCCCATTTCATTATATAGGTAATGATATTTTGAATTTTTTATGATCTTACAGAACATATATGTATTATTTTCATTATTTGGCAGTGGTTACATTATAACCATGTGTAGTGGTTATGTTATAGCAAGGGATAGTGGTTGTGTGTTAAAAACATATATGTGGGATCTATATCTACCTCCAATTCATTGGTAAATAATATATATCTCAATATATAGATAGGATTCGAATGGGGAGTAAATTAGGTTCAGTAATAAACTTTTCTATTATAAAGTTATTTACTGTTATCCTTGATAATTATGATGGTTTTGGGAGTAATCACATTCCTCTATAAGGAATGGGAATCCACTGAGGATGGTGGTGTTTCCCACCCCGAAGGTGTAGCCACCCATAGAGTTCCCTTATTTATATATTCTGGGAGATTTTACTACAGTGGAAATTGTTTTTATACTTATTCATATGTCAAAATTCTATATCTCAAGCCAATGTTATAATCTCATGGCTCTTGTCATTTTATTATCTAATGACATGTGTCTTATTAACTACCAATCCTTATACCTTGAATAAAAATTATGATCATTGATATTCAAGGAATGGTTTTTAATTTTTTTATCGTGTTCTCATACCCCTATATTCGTGTAATGCTTATTTATCTCCATTTTTTCCTTATTGATCATCCAATCTCACGCTTTCCTTTGTTTTATTCCCCATGGTTTTAAATATAGGTTTTTAGTTGGAGTACTAAAGGGTAAGATCTTTGTGGGAAACATTGAAGATCCTTTATGAATTATAAAGAATATATTAAATGTTTCCCAAGTCACTAAACAATTATAGTCCTCTAGCATTTGTTTTTATAATATTATAAATATTCATAAAAATGATTTAATTTCAATGTATAAGAATGTTTGGTCAGCATATACTCCAAATCATGTAATATTAGAAATCTCATTTTGGAAATTTTTTTCTTTCATGTGACATTAAATATGTGCATTATTCTATCTATTTTCATATATTTACTAAAAATACAAATTTCAATGATGACAACAAACTGATTACTTATCGTATAAAATGTAAATTAATAAAATATAATGAATAAATAAAAAATCACATTTATATCCTAATATATTGATTAAATAATATCAATATTATTTATTATTTGTGGGTTTCATATTATGTTCTATAAACTAATCCCAAAAATTCATTATAACATTCTCCAATTACAACTATAAGACCCACAACTATTAACCATAATAATAAATAATTTATTATTTGAAACATTCATAAAAAATAAAAAAAATCAATATTTCAAGTGTAATTTTAAAATTTTGAACATAATACAGCATGATTTTATTACATAAATTTTCTACATTCTTATATTTTCCTTAATCTCACCATACTAATATCATTTCTTGTGATATTTTAGGTACATACATAAATGATGGTATGAGAAATAAATAATATAAGATGGATAAAATATGATAAACATGGGGTGATAATTCCTAATATTCATTTATTTAATAATGAAATCAAAAAAATGGATCATAAATTATCACATGGAATCCTATCAAAAAGGGAAACGTTCCATCATTTATTGGTAAAAATGAGAATTTTAAAATATATAACAATGTAATTTTATCATAATTAAAGTTTAATTATCATATATAATACATCAAATCATAATATAAATATATTTTTCCATCATAACTATGCAAAGGAATGTAGACAATACTAACCACATCATGAATATGCAAAACATTGTGGACAAGGGAAACAATCATATTATACAACATAACAATATCATGAGATAAAAATATTTTAAGAATATACTGAGGGACTATATAGTTTCAAACCCACTAACCTTCTTAATATTTCATGAATATGTATTAAATAATGAAAATAAATAAATATAAAAAATATCCATAAAATAAATCCAAGAGAAAAAATATGTTAAATAATAAATATATAATTTTATAACCATAATGTTATTAAATGGAATCTAAATAAAAGAGTGTGTTAATAATTTATTGACATATATTATTAAAAATAATGATAATAGAATAAGAAAATAACACTTAATATAAATGAAAAAATCATAAGAAATTATATTGAAGGACATATAAATGATAATTACTATTTTTGAAAATGAAAAAAAAATAATTAAAATGGGATCCCTAAAACATGAAATAAAAAATCATATTTTTGTAAAAGAAAGTATGTTTTTCAAAACTCAAATAATGAAAATAATTTCTTTCAGAGTAAAATATTAATTACAAAGAAGAAATGGAATATTTATGTTTATAGAGTTAAATTTATTGAAATGATTAAAAAGAGAACATATAGAGACCAGAATATATATATATATAAACCTGGGATAATGGGATGGTATAGTATATATAATTACATTTTAAAAACATAGTATCAAAAATAATTAAAGGTATAAATTTTAATTTTGTGTGTGTGTGATAAAGAATATGACCACTATAATGATAATGAGTTATACTGGCCACTGAACTTGAGTATCAGCATGCTTTGGATTCTCCACTAACATCATGAATAGAATGCAACCTTCATTAATTACATTCTATACAAACATAATAATATTTTTATATATTTAATAATAAATTTATTATACATATTTATTAATTTAAATAATATATTATTCGTGTTGATAGTTTAGATTTTTTTGAGTTAATAGTTCCAAAACTACTTAGATCTAATGGTAATTATCAAAGGCATCTATCCAAGTGTTTTATATGATTTAAAAGGTTCACTCCATAGTTTTAATTTCATTATATAAGTGGAAAGGTTTATTTTTTTATAAAATAGTCCCAATTCATAATATTTTTCATATAAATCTTATTTTAGAAGGTCAAAAATAAAATTAAATCATTACATGTATTATCATTATTATGATGAAAAAAATCTGAATTCTAAAATAATTTGAAGGAAATTATATTATTATTAATATAATATTAAGTCATGAAATTCAATTTAACTAACATACAATAAATACATAAGTGAAAAATAAAACATTATCAGTCGCTTTGGATATATAAAACCACAATATTTAAATTCTTAATTTAGAAAGTGTTAAATAGGAGTGGAAAACTAATAAATATATGATTTTTGAAGAAAATTATATGAACATGTTTCTAAATCCATAATATGGATTTTTGAGTTTCTATTCGATGATTGATTCAAAATCCTTAATAAGATATAATTTTATCTAGAATAGGGACTTTTAAAATTTATAATGTATAATATAGATGTATTTTGGAAGAGAGTTGGAGAAATAATGTTCTTTGGAAGTATGGGGAAAGTGGTGGAGGAATTCAGTTTTATATATCCATGAGGAAGGGGAATAATTGAATAAAATATTTAAATGTATATTTTTTATGTAACAATTGTAACTCTAGTAACCTATTGACATAATCAATATTATTACATTAGTAAAGATACTAGGTATCATGTTACGAAGGATTTCTAAATTTAATAGTATTGTAGAACTGGTTATATTCATGATTACCTTATTAAATTGAAAATAAAATATAAAACATATTAAAAGAAAATTTTCTCCATCCTTGAAACACATTCAAGTATTTATTCTTCATATCTTTTAGAAAGGAAACGATATTTGGGTTTTATAAAACAATCTATAAGGGTTACATAGAGACGAATCTATCATGAGTAAATATGAAATAAATAATTTGGTATTGTAAATAACTAGAAACACAAGTAATTTATTCAATAAGATACACAAAATAAACCCATGGATAATATCAATAGTGAAATATCATGGATAATAATAACTAATTTATCAATGATAAAAATACATAATATTATATGTTAGGTTCTCAAACATCATAATATCTCAATCATCAATTCCATGGCCAATTAAATTTAAAACAATGGGTAATGACCTATTTGATTTGGACTACTAATTCTTTTCATGATACATATCTATGGATCTAAGGGATATATAATTTTTGGCTCCACCCATCACTATATATCCAATGAACTCATCAGATAGTGAATGATTGATTTATTTCTTGAATAATATTCCTTATTTGAAAATTTTCCTATTGGATAATGATCATAGATTATCAATAATTCCTTAGTCGACTGTATAAATTTCAAATTAAAAAACTTTATAAAGAAATAAAATATAGTTTAAGAAATAATAATATCCATGATAAAATGAATATTTATATTTTATAGAAATATAATGAAAAATTATAACAAGAATGTGATTATTTTATGATATGGTTAGTGCCCGTGAGGATAATTAAGAGATAAGAGATGACGATCAAGGGTACGTTTTTTAGTGAAATAAATTTTTTAATTATAGATTAAAATTTCTGCGAAAAATATAAAAATTTATTTGATTATTATTTTAAGACCATTTCAATCCTATAGAATAAGATAATGTGTTTATAATGGTTATAAATGATGGAATAAATGTTAACACCGTATATCTTAAAAGGAAAAAAATTCCATTTTTATTTTTATATAAGAGGTTCAAAATGACCCATTCATGAAATAATTTGAATGATTCCATTAATACAACATAATAATTCATGGATAACTGAAAATTTATTTTGTAAATCATTTCCTTAATAAAAATTAATTTTTTAAAAAAGTTTTTTAAAAATATTATAATGGAAAAAATACCCAATCAAAAATAGTAATCAGGTCATATTTTCTTTTAAGTATTTTTCTTGAATGAGAAACATAAATTGAATCATTAAACATATTTAATGAAATTTTATTCATGTTAAATACATCGAAAGGGTATTATATAAACCATTTAAAATAAAATAGGTTCATAATAACATATAATTCCCAATAGAGTGGAAATTGAGATAAAATCTGTTACCAATAAAAACAAAAACAACTCATACATATATGTCACATATAAATAGAAAATTATTCATTACATAAAAAAACATTCCATTCTGTAATCTCATAGTTCTAGTGGCTTTCGAAACATATATACGAAATCCATTTTTTCAAAAGTGGATTACATCATCTCCTATTAAGTTTTACACAATTGGGGAACTTCTTAAACAAATCATACATAATACCTTTCTTCATGACCTATGGATGGAATCATAAGAAATGGTGATCTTAGATTCTAGGTAAGGTTAAAAAAGATATATTTTAATTTAAAATGATAAATTGTTTATGAAAACATGAGAATAATGTTTGAAATCAATACCCTGAATATCATAGATAATAAACATGATCCATTAAAAAAATACTAGTGGTTTAGAAAACATGAATCATAATATAAACAAAGAAAAAAATCCATGAGAGCATAAACTTTACATTAGAGATATATTTTTGGAATACTCATCTATATAAAAAATCTTATTCCTTGGATACCCACTATAAAATTAATAATAAGTTAGGCTTGGTCTGGCCACTCAAAGATCTTGGCTAATCCAAAAATTCTTTGTAATGGTGACGAGGATGTGAGAGGGGGTTCCCTTTTATAAGTTGGGGAGAAGAAACCCTTTGAAAATTTGAAAAGATAAAGTTATACCCAGATTTTGCGGGTTGAAAGAGTCCTTCCGTTCTCGGATGCAGGAACATGGTGGTTGGGCGTGGCCTCTTGGGGTTATCTGGTTGGTGGCGATGGGATGTAGAACAAGATCTAGTTCTTGACTGGGTTTTGTTCCATTTTTCTATTTACAATTTTCTCCTTTCTTCCTTTCTGCTTCTGGTTTCTATTTTGGTAACTTTGTGATGAAATTATGTGGATGGATGTGGCAGTTTCGAACCGGCGTTGATGCTCCGGTGGAGGCAGGATGAGCTCTCTTGTTTTTCATTTTCAAGATGCAATTTTGTTTTGGTTTCCTTGTTTTTTTGGAGATCTTGTGTTAGGATACAGGGCCGGTCTCTGATTTGAAGATGAGTGTTTTTTATTTTTGTTATGCGGTGATGAAGATGATGATTTAGTGGTTCCTGTTCCAACTAGACTTTGTGTTTCCTGTAAGGATGATGCATTTCGTTTTTGTGTTTTGCCTCTGATCAATGAACTGGTGATGCTGATGGAGGGGGGTTCGGTCTGTTGTGGGTGTTCCGGCGACTGTTCCATTCTCTGGTGATCTGTAAGGATGTCGATGTACCTGCAAGGATGGTAATTTGTGATGATGGGATCGCGGCTCGAGGTGCAGTGTGTGGTGCATGGTGGAGCGAGGTTGGAGTAGATTTTGAATTTGAATTTTGCTGGTTTCTGTATTTCGGTTTCCAGTTACCCTTAAACCGGCTTCGGGTACCGGATCCCCCAAACCGGCTTTGGAAAATGAAAAAAAGTTTGCAGTTTTAAAATAAGTCTATAAAATAGGAAATGTAGAAGTTTTTATTTTATTTTATCCTTATCTATTATTTTTAAAGTAACAACATGATATTTCATATTAATTTGTTTTCTTTAATTCAATAGCGTGCGCTACACACAAAACCGAGTTCGAGCACACCACGACTTACAAAACTAGTTGTTCAAAAGAAGTTATGAATATTATTAACTAAATTTTGAATTTTATAAACTCCATATATTTTTAGAATCCATATTATGTATTTCTTTGAAATAATATAAGAAAAAATTCATTTTTTTAGATAAAAGAATTATTTTTCAAAAAAATGAAGTTTTACCACCTTTTAATGGAAAACCCTTTTTAAAACCAATATTTGATACATTTATATATTCAATTTAATGAATTTAAATTCTTATTTATAATCAAGACATAAAACATTACTTTGGATAAATTGTTGGTACATTTTTAATAACTTTTATATTTTGATGAATACTAAAAAATACTAAATTATAGTTGAAAACAAATTTTTAAATAAAAATAATTTATAGTGTTAAATTATGTATTTCAATGGTTTGGAAGTATAATTAGAATATATTTTAATCATTTAATGCAATTTAGGTGACTATAATTAATTTCACATTAAAATTTGACATAAAAACATGTCAATCTTTTGATAGTTTTTACTTTTTAATAACCCGCTTTTCGGTTTTAACAACGGGAATTAATTTTAAATTAATTAATGAAAATTCTATGTCTTTAATTTGGTAAAATATAATTCATTTTTAAATTCGGAAAATCAAAATTATCTTAGGGTAAATTTTTGGTATTTTTCTGAAAACATTCAATTTTTTATGAATAGTGAAAAACACTATGTTATAGTTTTAAACCAACTTTTTATTTAAATAATTATTTAGTTTATTTATATTTATTTTAAGTCAAAATAGATATATAATACCTATATAAGTTCAATATAATTAATTGGAGTTATTTTATAATAAAATTAGATGTATATAATTTTATTGAACTTTTTACCGTCTTTTACCCACCTCCTAGGAGCATTTGAAAATTTATATAAAACTGTATTTTACTGCTTCTGTGAGTTGAATTTCAAAAATCCATGAGACATGGTTGATATCAGTAATCAAAATTTGGTTCAATAAGATGAAAATAATTTTTTTGTGAACAGTAACATTTTACATTTATTTACAACAGTTAAAAGTAAATAGGGTAATTAAGTGTAAAAAGATATTATTATTACCCTAACACATATCCTAATTCTATTTTATAAGGGTAATTAGACCAAAAACAACCTTAGGAATAAAATATAACCCTTTAGGTCCACTAGGATTAGATTAAGACATTTATTATTATTTAATTCAAAGAAGAGTTAAAAGTATTAAATTCGAATTTCAATAACTAAACCATTTTTAATATAGGGTTACACATAAGACAAATTCATCAATAAATATTCATTATAAATCAAAAAATATTTCCTACATAGTGGTATTTTATTTATATTTTTTAGACATTAAATAATTTAATTTATTTATGACACAATGATGATGTAGTAATTTCCAAATTAATAAATATTAAAATAATTGATATTATAAATATCAAAATAAATGTAATTTGAGACTTTTTATGAATTCCAATAATTCTACAGGTTAATATGACATGTTAGGGCTGGTTAGATGAATTTTTTTAAAAGTAATAATGTTGTTATTTATTTTGAAAAAACAAAATACCAAATAGTGTCAAAATTGACAAAAAGGAGTTTTTAAAACAAATATTATATTATTAATTTATATTATCTTCCAAAAAATATAAGGTTGAGAAAAAATAATTATATAAATATATTTGTATCATTAATGAACCACTTGGGGTTCTCTTAGAAGTATATAGTAAGTTTATTAAACATATAATATAAAAATACAAAGAGACGTGGTAAATGTCAAACTATTTAACTAAGAGTTAAATCTATAAGATAAGGTTAATATAGTGACCCAAATCTGTCTAAAACCTATTGTATGAGTGTTTTTAGACCCATATTTACCTTAGACATTAAATAATTCATTTTGGATCCATTAGAAACCGAAAATGATTTTATTATAAAATAATATTTCTAGCTTTTCCTAAGGTGCCCCTCACCCCTATTTTAAAAGGGCACTCCTCCTTCTACCTCATTCACAAATTCCAAGCCATTAGTCTCAGCCAAAACATACCCTAATATCCACCCAACTCTCCTACCTTCATCCTAGAGGCCTTACTTTAGACTGAAAGCCACCTTAAGGATCCCTTTTGATCAAATCAAAATGAGGAACCCAAAGAAGAGGTAAATATTTCATCATCTCTTTCAAGTTCCTTTCTTCTTCCACTTCCTCTTTCTTTTTTGTTTCCATTATAAAATATTAACTCTGATATCTTCTATATAATATGATGTTATCATAAATATTGTACAACCATGTTCATTATTCTATCCATCTTTTGAATGACATGTCACCATACGTGCGTATGTATGGATTACGGTCTCCATGTCGTGGTGTGGTTGTTATTCAATACATTATTATTTGGATGGGTATAATAATGATGTATAATTGGTGTAAATAATAAATATATCATGATAATTAATCTGTATATATGATATTCTATCCAATTATATATGATTTTAATATCAAAAGAATGATATTTTTTCTCGTGCATACGTACGAAATATCGTCTCCATGAACACGATGAGATTCATTCCTCATCGTCTCCATTCAATAATAATTATCATTTGATGATTAAAAACAATGTTTAAAGACTTAATATCATTCTGAATATTAATAAGATACATCCCATTGATAAAAAACATGTCTTGCATAACCAAGCATATAAAGGAGAATGAATCAATTAACACCCAAAATGGAGATAATACTAAAATAACAATATTAGAAGATCATATATGACATCATAGTAATGTATATTTATAACTACCCATAATTTAAATACATTGTTATTACTTCAAAATTGATTTACACTTATTACAACATATAACAAAACCATGAAAGGACTGTATAGGTATAGTGTCTTTAGAAACTGAGAAACATAACAACTCGATTATAAAGCATCTACAATGTCTCCAATTTATTTCATCATATCTATAGACCATTTTGGCATATCTTACTTAATAAACTTCTTCCTGACTTGGGGAAAGAAAACGTACAAAAGGATGAGCTCAAATGCTTAGTAATTGTGAATAAAGAAATATCAATCACATCATATTCATAATA
Organism: Viscum album; assembly: GCA_963277665.1. Classification (NCBI taxonomy): domain Eukaryota; kingdom Viridiplantae; phylum Streptophyta; class Magnoliopsida; order Santalales; family Viscaceae; genus Viscum; species Viscum album. The sequence goes on from OY728158.1 coordinate 551,276,491, forward strand.
ACATAACATTTTGGAAATCTTACCCTATAAAAGAGATCATAATTTCATAACATGGGATAAATCATGGTAGTGAAATGTAATCCCAATAATCATAACATAAAACATGAAACTTTGTGGCATACACACATAATCATAGAGAATCATTTCTTATTAGTCAAGACTCATTGCCAAGACTATCTTAGCAGATAAAGTCCATTTCTGAACTGAGTTCACTCCTCATTTAAGTCCTGTTTCACTGAACCGGTTTAACCTTCCGTTCCAGGCATATCTATCTCATGAGATATTAATATTTACCCAATGAATTGGAGGGAGATATAGGTCCCACCCATCTCATAATGAAATCATTCTTACTTGTGCCAAAACATATACATAAATCATTCATCATAACCCAAAGAAGAAAATGGGTTTCATAAAAATCATCCCATCATAACATAATTCATACAAAAAATGGATATCATTTCATCATATGAAAAGTGAAACCATGTTAATCATAGAGAAATTATACTTGAAACATACACATAAGAAATAATTTCATCTTTGATGGAAAATGGTTTTGATTAAACATTTTAAATGAATTGTTGAGGAAAATAACCTTTCTTCTTCAAAATCATTTTCTTTTCACAAAATGCAATGAAATTTTAAAAGAAAAATATTTTGTTGAAAATAATCATGAAATCTTGTATATGAAGCTTCATAGAAATAAGTCTTTATGAAACCGTAAGAATCTGTTCATGCCATATAAGTTAGAAAAACATTCTCCACATACTTTTGTTGGAAAAGTCAAAAAGTTCCTCATTTGGTAAACAAAAGAAAGATTCCTTTCATAACACAATGAAAAAGTAAAATAGGGGTAAAAATGACTTTAAATATACATGGAAGATTAAAAAACCTTTTTATGGACATTGGTGAAAAATATAACCCTAGTAAATACATATGAATAAACAATCTCGGATTAGAATGAGATTGGAATAATTATCCCATACCTTAGGTCTGATTTGCTTCGTAAGTGTCCAAACCTCCTATATAATGATTTAAATAATGTTATTGACTTATTCTAGAATCATAATTATTTTTATGATATCATATATGGTCATATTATTAGCTTCTTATTAGTAATATTTCATTGTTACTTGTTATTCGGGTGTTTATTGCTTTTTGTTCTTATGCGTGTTTTGTCGAATAAATTCTTATTCTTATTTTTAGGTTATAGATACCTCATTTACAGAATGTTATTAGTGTCATATATATCATATTTATTAATTAAATTAATTTAATTAGTCATTATGCAATGAAGATCATGTAGAACGAGTCGCATCACATCATGGAGACGGTATTCCGTACGTACGCACGCGCGATGATATCATTCCCATGATCGTGTAATTTTATTGAAGTGTATGTATACTATTTCAGAATCAATATCACTTTAAAATAATCATATATATTTATTCTTTGCACCATTATACACATCCAAGTATGGTGGTTGTGGAAAATAGATTACACCACGGTGTGGAGACGGTATTTCGTACGTACGCACGTGCGATGATTTCATTTTCCGTAGGATGGATAGATGGTTAAATAGGTCTGTTTCATACTTATAATAACATATCAGTATATGAGTGATACTTATTTTATTACTTCATAATGAAACAACTAATTAAGAAGAAGTGGAAGAAGAAATAAAGTTGAAAGAATCAGTAACAGACATTACCTCTTTTTTGAAGCGCCTATTTGTGACCTCCTTTTAGGGCACTAAAATTGGTCTTTGAAGAATACCAGAACCTCTAGGATGATTCTAGGGTAGTGGAGATGAGAAATTGGCAGGGGATGGCCGATATTGAAGGCTCAAAGTGTTGTGAGGAAGAAAGGAGGAGGTGCCCTTTTATAAGGGAGGAGAGTGGCACCTTTGGAAAAAGTAAAAATATTATTTTATTATAAATCCATATTCGGTTTTTAATAGATCCAAATTGATTTATTTCTAATATAAGGTAGGGATGGGTCGATATACTCTAATAAAATAGAATTTGGACAAGTTTAGGTTACTATTTTAACATTATCATTTTGATTTAACTTTAAGTTAGATAATTTTACTTTTACAGTGTCTTTTTGTTTTCTTACAGTATAAGGTTAATAAACATAATATAACAAGCCAAACGAACCCCAAGTTGTTTATTCTTAATATATATAACCTTATCTAAGTAATGTGTCCGAACATTAGATTTTTAGGAGTAAAATAACAATTAATAATATAATATTTGTTTTAAAGACTATTTTATGTCAATTTTCAAACTATTTGGTAATTGATTTTTGTGAAAATCATTAAAGAAACATTAGTTGGAAAACAGTTAATTAAATAAATAATAACATGTCATATTAACATATAAAATTATTTGAATTCATAAAAAGTCTCAAATTACATTTATTTGGGTATTTAAAACATCATTTTTGTCAATATTTCATTAATAATATAATTACAACATCATCATTGTGTCATAAATAAATTAAATTATTTAATGTCTAAAAATTATAAATAAAATACTACTATGTATGAAATATTTTTATCTTTCTGGTGAATATTTATAGTCGAATTTATCTTATGTATAACCCTATATTAAAAAAAATTGTTATAAAACATTGATTTTATCTATTTTAGCCCTTCTTTAAATAAATTAATAGTAAATGTCCTAATCTAATCCAAGTGGGCCTAAATGGTCATATTTTATTCCTAAGGTTGTTTTTGGTCGAATTACACTTATCTAATAGAATTTGGACATGTTTTAGGGTAATAATAATATCATTTTTACCCTTAATTACCCTATTTACATTTAACCGTGGTGAATAAAAGTAAAAAGTTACTACTCACCAAAAATTATTTTCATCTCATTGAACCACATTTTACTTACTAACATCAATCGTGTCTCTCAGATTTTTGAAATTCCACTCATAGAAATGGTAAAATTATGTTTTATTAAAATTTGCAAATTCTCCTAGGATGTGGGTAAAAGACAGTCAAAAGTTCAATAAAATTTTTATATATCTAAAATTATTATAAAATGACTCCAATTAATTAATTTGAACTTATAAAGGTATTATGTATCAATTTTTATCTAAGATAAATTTAAATAAAATAAATAATTATTTAAATAAAAAGTCGATTATTAAATTGTAACCCAGTGTTTTCACTATTCATCCAAAATTGAAAGTTTTCAAAAAAACCAAAATTACACCCTAAGATAATTTCGATATTCCGAATACAAAAATGAAGTCCATTTTGAAAGATGAAATTTATAAAATTTCAAAAATTGGCTATTACTATTCATAACGGCTAGTTTTAATAATATTTTAATAGCATATCGTTGTTTAGTGAAACTCGTTATTGCGTACGACGCAAGCTATCGAGGAAGGTCGTGATTACGTGTAAAGCAAGCCAAGCTAGTGTTGTGTGTACTGAAAGATCCCTTTGATGATTTATATAACATAAAAACAAAATATTTCTCATAAAAGTCTCGGGTGTTACATTCTACCCCCCTTAAAATGAATTTCTCCCTCGAAATTTGTCACTTCATTACAAAAAGATGAGGATACCTCTCCCTTATCATATCCTCAACCTCCCATGTAACATATTCTAATTCTTGGTTCCTCCATAAAACTTTCACCAAGCGAGTGGTCTTGTTCTGTAGGACTTTTTCCCTACGATCGAGAATCTCTATCGTTTGTTCTTCAAAAGAAAGATCTTGTTCCAACGGTACAACTTCTGAGATGAGTACATATGAAAGATCATGTATGTACTTTCTCAGGAGAGATACATGGAACACATCGTGAACATGAGAGAGATTTGGTGGAAGTGCCAATCAGTAAGCTACATTCCCAATACGATCCAGTATTTTGAAAGGACCGATATACCTAGGGCTCAGTTTTCCCTTCTTTCCAAATCTCATTACTCTCTTCTAAGCAGATATTCGTAAAAACACTTTATCACCCACTTCAAAATCTAGGTCTTTTCTTCGGTTGTTGGAATAACTTTTTTGTCGACTCTGAAAGGCTCTTATGTGTTATTGAATAGATCTGACCTTTTCTGCCATCTAATCAACAACATCAGGTCCTAATAGCTTTCTTTCCCCAACTTCATCCCAGAAAGTTGGAGTCCTGCATTTCTTTCCATAGAGAGCTTCATAAGGAGCCATCTGAATACTAGATTGAAACCTATTATTATAAGAAAATTACACCAAAGGTAGGTGTTGATCCCAACCACCTTTTAAATCCATAAAGAAAGCTCTCAACATATCTTCTATAGTTTGAATTGTCCTCTCTGACTGACCGTCTGTCTGAGGATGATAAGCTGTGATGAAACTCAACTCTGTATCTAGAGAATGCTGAAGACTTCGCCAGAACTTCGAGGTAAATCTCGGATCTCAATCAGATATAATAGAAAGTGGTACTCCATGCAATCATACCACTTAATTTATATATATCCTGGCAAGCTGATCTAGAGAGAAATCATCTTTAATAGAAATGAAGTGTGCAGACTTTGTAAGACGATCAACTATGTCCCAGATAGCATTATTGCCTTTGGATGTTTTAGGAAGTCCAGTAACAAAGTCCATAGTGATGTTTTCCCATTTCCATTTAGGTATGGGTAATGGTTGTAACATCCCCTTAGACTTCTGTCTCTCAGCATTAACTTGCTGACAAACCAAGCATCGAGAGACATATTCAGCAACATCTCTTTAATTCCATCCCACCAGAAGTACTCTTTTAGGTCCCTTTAAATCTTCGTGCTTCCAGGATGAATAGAGAATGAAGAAATATGAGCCTCATCTAGAAGCTCCTTCCTTAATTCGGGGATGGGAGGAACAAAAACCCTTATTACTGAACCTTATTATTCCAACACAATCAAGGTTGAATTCTGGAACATTTCTCACATTCTTTTGTAACTCGACATCTTCTTTCTGTGCCTCTTTAATCTTCACATGTATAGATGGTTGAACATTCATTTGAGAAAGATACAATATTTCCCCTTTCATTATAATTCCAAGATCCATCCTTTGTAAATCCACAAATATTTGATCTTTTCTGATCCTCATCATAGATAAGCTAGCATGGTCTTGTCGACTTAATGCATCCTCCACCTTGTTTGCTTTCCCAGGGTGGTAATGAATTGAGCAGTCATAATCCTTAATCAGCTCCAACCATCTTCTTTGGCGCATATTCATCTCCATTTGTGTGAAAATATAATTTAAACTTTTATGATCAGTATAAATGTCACACCTTTCTCCATAAAGATAATGCCACCAAATCTTTAATGCAAATATTTCCCCAACTAACTCCAAATCATGAGTTGGGTAATTTTCCTCATGGATTTTCAACTGTCGTGAGGCATAAACTATCACCATATCATTTTGTATAAGAACACACCCTAGACCCTTCTTGGATGCATCACTATAGATCACAATCCTTTCTCCACTACAAGGAAGTGTGAGTACAGGTGAACTGGATAACCTTCTTTTCAACTCCTTGAAATTCTCTTCACATTCCTCCGTCCAAACAAACATAACTCATTTTCGAGTTAACTTGGTGAGTGTATTAGGTAATCGTGAAAAATCATTCACCAAAACTTAAATAATATCTAGCCAAAAAAAGAAAACATTTGATCTCAGTTACTGTTGTTGGTCTCAACCATCTTTCGATAACCTCTATTTTTGTTAGATCCACAGATATCCCCTCTTTTGAGATTATGTGACCTAGAAATGCAACTTTTTGAAGCCAAAATTCACACTTAGTAAATTTGGCATAAAGATTCTACTTTCATAGGGTCTTTAATACAATTCTCAAGTGATCTTCATTTTCATCCTTGCTCTTTTAATAGACAAGAATATCGTCTATAAAGACTACCACAAACTGATCAAGATAGTCTCGAAAGACTATATTCATCAGATCCATAAAGATAGCAGGGGCATTAGTAAGACCAAATGGCATTAGTATAAATTCATTGTGTCCATACTTTGTATGAAAAGACATCTTTGGTATATCCTCCCTTTTAACCCTTAATTGATGATACCCTGAACGAAGATCAATCTTCGAAAAGTATTGAGCTCCACGTAGTTGGTCAAATAAGTCATCAATGTCCAGGAGATGATATTTTATTTGATAGTGATCTTGTTAAGTTCTCAATAATCAATGCAGAGTCGCATTGATCCATCTTTCTTATTAACAAACAGAACAGGTGCTCCCCAAGGTGACACACTAGGGTGTATGAATCCTTTATCAAGATTCTCTTGGAGTTGCTTCTTTAATTCCTGCAACTCAATTGGGATCATTCTATATGGTGTCTTTGAAATAGGAAAATCATCTGGTACGAGTTATATTGAAAACTAAACTTCACGATTTGGTGGAAGACCTGGAAATTCATTCAGAAATACATCATCAAACTCCCATACAATGGGCATACTCTTAATCGTGAGTTTCTCTCCATCCTTTTGAGATAAATAACCTTCATTTAGTGGAATCAAGACCCGTAAGATGGACGAAATTTCCACTGGAAGGTTATGTTCATCCTTGCATCGATAGAAGATCATTGATTGATCTGGAATATGAAATGTGACTTCCCTTCTTTGGAAATTGATATGAGATCCATATAAAGAAAGCCAATCCCTGCCAAGAATCACATTTAGTTCCACTATAGGAAGGATCACAAGATTTTCAAGAATCACTTTCCCACAAACTTCAATTGGAGAAGAATTGTAAACTTTTGATGCAACCGTTGTGCCATTTGGGTTGTCACAGCTAACTCAACATCTAATTGTTGAGGTAATATGGCGATACCCTTAGAAAATTATTCAGAAATAAAGGAGTGGGTGGATCTAGAATCAAATAAAACATTTTCTACTTTATAGTGGATGGTAAGTGTACCTTTCACCACTTCGTTATCGTACTCCACATAGCTGATAGAAACTGAATGTGACTTTCCATTGTCTTTAGCCTAAAGAATTTGTTGACGTTGATCATCATCAAAAACCCTTGGATTAGGGCATTGATTGGAATAATACCCCATTTCTTTGCACTTGTAACATTGAAGTGTAGGAGGTGCACTATGTGTAGCCTTTTATTTGTTCTTATCACTAGACATCTTCTTCCCATCATTGCGGCATTCAAATGCCCGATGACCTTCCTTTCCACATTTGAAACATTTACTTGTCCCTTTAAGACAACTCCCTCCATGTTTCTTTCCACTCTTTGAGCATAAGGGAAAACTCATCTTCTTTTCAGTGTGGTCTTTAGATTTTCCATTGAATTCCATTTTCCTCTTCTTATCAAACCCATGTGACTGATGGGTTACACCGATCTCCATCTCAACCTTGAGAGCACATCGAACAATTTCCTCATAGCTATTGATTTCCCTTATGGCTAACGTCCTTCGAAGACATGGTTTTAAGCCACTAAAGAATCGATCGATCTTACTCTCAGGTTGGATAATAATACCAGAAGCGTACCTTGCAAGTCTTGTAAAATTTGCTTCATAGGTACCAATAGATTCATCATTCTTTTTCTTTAGTTCAAGAAACTCTTTCTCCATCTTTTTTCAAAGAATACGAGGGAAGTACTTATTGAAAAATATGTTCTTGAACTCGTCCCATTCCATGGATTCAATTTCATCCCTTTGCCTCGTATACTTAATAAGATTCCACCATTGATCAGTATCTCCTTTTAAATGATACACTGCTAAGATGACTTTATCATGTTCAAAACATTGAAGAACTAAAAATATATTTTCAGTGGTACTGATCCATTGTTCAGCCACTAATGGATCAGAAGACCTGCTGAATGAAGGTGAACGCTGCCTCATGAAGGATTCAACAGAATGTTGCTCCTTCTTTTGCTCGTTTGGAAGTACTGCATGATTCATAGATTGAGAATGTTGTCTGAGCATGGCTACAAGATTTTTCATTCTAGCTCCCATAACGTTTTGTTGCTCAGGGGGATAATCATTGCATTTCCCGTCGCATTCCGCATTAACATGGTTCCTTCAGGTTCAATCCATTGACTAAAACCAAGAAGAATAGTGTGAAAAAAACTAATTATAATAGGAAAAACACATAATCAAGAATAAAATTTCACACTTAAGGTATTATCATGGGTTTTTCATGGACATTTATAAAACACTATGATAGTGTTCTATGCTTAGATATATCCTTAGGGTTCTTACTAAGGCTTTTAACTTCCTAGTTTCCAAAGGTTGACTATACCTTTCCTCTGATAACAACTATAACAGTCTGGAATTACTTCTATTGGACTATAATTGATACCTATCAGGGAACTCCATGGGTGGCTACACCCCTTGGGCGGGACAGAACACCATCCCTAGTGGTAGCCATTTCCTCATGAAGCCCTTGGGCGGAGATCCTTGCTTTGTCCAATGCTCACATGTGAGAGTTTCCAAGGATCAGATACATTCATACCTCCTTTACCTAGGATACCAACTATAAAAACCCATATTTTACATACATTGTTATTACATAAAAATTGAAGTACACTTATTACAACATATAATAAACCATGAATGGACCGTATAGGTATAGTGTCTTTAAAAATTGAGAAACATAAACAACTGGTCCATATAGCATCTACACTGTCTCCAATTTATTTCATCATATCAATAGACCCTTTTGGCATATCTTACTTAATAACCTTCTTCCTGACCTGGGGAAAGAAAAAATATAAAAGGGTGAGCTCAAATGCTCAGTAACGTTAAAAAAAGAAATATCAATCACATCATATTCATTAGAACATAACATTTTGGAAATCTTACCCAGCAAAAGAGATCATAATTTCATAACAAGGGATAAATCATGGTAGTGAAATGTAATCCCAATAATCATAACATAAAACATGAAACATTGTGGCATACACACATAATCATAGAGGATCATTTCTTATTAGTCAAGACTCATTTCCAAGACTATCTTAGCGGACAAAGCCCATTTCTGAACCGAGTTCACTCCTCATTTCAGTCCTGTTTCACTGAACCGGTTTAACCTGCCGTTCCAGCCATGTCTATATCATGAGATATAAATATTTACCCAATGCATTGGAGGAAGATATAGTTCCCACCCATCTCATAATGAAATCATTATTACTTGTGCCACAACATATACAAAAATCATTCATCATAACCCCAAGAAGAAAATGGGTTTCAAAAACATCATCACATCATAACATAATCCATACAAAAAATGGATATCATTTGATCATATGAAAAGTGAAACCATGTAAATCATAGAGAAATTATACTTGAAACATACACATATGAAATAATTTCATCTTTGAGGGAAAATGGATTTGATAAAACATTTGAAATGAATTGTTGAGGGAAAAATCCTTTCTTCTTCAAAATAATTTTCTTTTCACAAAATGACATGAAATTTTAAAATAAAAGGATTTTGTTGAAAATAATCATGAAATATTGTACAGTAAGCTTCATATAAATCAGGATTTGTGAAACCGTAAGAATATGTTCATGCCACATAAGTTAAAAAAACATTCCCCTCGTACTTTTGTCGGAAAAGTCGAAAATTTCCTCATTTGGTAAACAAAAGAACGATTCCTTTCATAACACAATGTAAAAGTAAAAGAGGGGTAAACATGACTTTAAAGATACATGGAAGAATAAAAAAACATTTTTATGGACATGGGTGAAAAATATAACCCCAGTATATACTTACGAATAAACAATCTCGGATAAGAATGAGATTGGAATAATTATCCCTTACCTTAGGTCCAATTTTCTTCGTAAGTGTCTGAAACTCCTGTATAATGATTTAAATAATGTTTTTGACTTACTAAAGAATCATAATTATTTTTATGATATCATATATATGGTCATATTATTAGCTTCTTATTTGTAATATTTCGTTGTTACTTGTTATTCGGGTGTTTATTTATTTTTGTTATTATGCGTGTTTTGTTGAATAAATTCTTATTCTTATTTTTAGGTTATAGACACCTCATTTCCAGAATGGTTTTAGTGTAATATATATCATATTTATTCATTCAATTCATTTATATAGTCATTATGTAATGAATATCATGTAGAACGAGTCGCATCACATCATGGAGACGGTATTCCGTACGTATACACGACCGATAATATCGTTCCAATGATCATGGAATTGTACTGGAGTGTATGTATACTATTTAATAATCAATATAACTTTACAATAATCATATATATTTATTCTTTACACCACTTTACCCATCCAAGTAAGGTGGTGGTGTAAAATAGATTACACCACAGCGTGGAGATGGTATTCCGTACGTACACACGCGTGGTGATTTCATTTTCCGTAGGATGGATAGATGGTGAAAGAGGGTTGTTTCATACTTATAATAACATATCAGTATATGAGTGATACTAGTGTTATTGCTTCATAATGAAACAAATAAATAAGAATAAGTGGATGAAGAAATAAAGTTGAAAGAATCTGTAACGGACATTACTTCTTCTTTGAAGAGCCTCTTTGAGACCTCCTTTTAGGGCACTAAAATTGGTCTTTTAAGAAGACCAAGACCTCTAGGATGATTCTATGGAAGTGAATAGGAGAAATGGGAAGGTTTTTGTCGATCTTGAAGGCTCAAATTGGTGTGAGGAAGAGAGGGAGGAGGTGCCCTTTTATAAGGGAGGAGAGGGGCACCTTTGGAAAAACTAAAAATATTATTTTATTATAAATCCATATTCGGTTTTTAATAGCTCAAAATTTATTTATTTAGAATCTAAGGTGGGGATGGTTTGAAATACTCTCATCCAATAGAATTTGGACAAGATTATGTTACTATTTTAACCTTATCATTTAGATTTAACTTTAAGTTAGATAATTTTACTTTTACCGTGTCTTTTTGTTTTCTTACACTATAAGGTTAATAAACTTACTATAAAAAGCCAAACGAACCTCAAGTTGTTTATTATTAATATATATAACCTTATATAAGTAATTTGGCCAAACCTTGGATTTTTAGAAATAAAATAACAATTAATAATATAATATTTGTTTTTAAAACTATTTTATGTCAATTTTGACACTATTTGGTAACTGATTTTTGTGAAAATCATAACAGATAGATTAGTTAGAAAAAAGTTAATTAAATCAATACTAAAATGTCATATTAACATAGAAAATTATTTTAATTCATAAAAAGTCTCAAATTACATTTATTTGGGTATTTATAACATCATTTCATTCAATACATCATTAATAATATAATTACTGCATCATCATTGTGTAATAAATAAATTAACTTATTTAATGTCTAAAAAATATAAATAAAATACCATTATGTAGGAAATTGTTTTAGCTTTCTAATGAATATTTATAGTCGAATTTATCTTCTGTATAACCCTATATCAAAAAATGTTTTATTTATAAAACTTTGATTTTAACTATTTTAACCCTTCTTTAAATAAATTAATAATAAATGTCCTAATCTAATCCAAGTGGGCCTAAATGGTCATATTTTATTCCTAAGGTTTTTTTGGTCGAATAACACTTATACAATAGAATTATAAAATGTGTTAGGGTAATAATATTATCATTTTTACCCTTAATTACCCTATTTACTTTTAACCGTGGTGAATAAAAGTAAAAAGTTACTATTCACCAAAAATTATTTTCATCTAATTGAACCACGTTTTAATTAATGAAATCAATCATGTCTCTCGGATTTTTGAATTTCCACTCACAGAAGCGGTAAAATTATGTTTCATGTAAAGTTTCAAATTCTCCTAGTAGGTGGGTAAAAGACGGTCAAAAGTTCAATAAAATTTATATATATCTGAAATTATTATAAAATGACTCCAATGAATTACTTTGAAATTATAAATGTATTATATATCAATTTTTACCTAAGATAAATTTAAATAAAATAAATAATTAATTAAATAAAAAGTCGATTTTTAAATAGTAACCCAGTGTTTTCACTATTCATCCAAAATTGAATGTTTTCAGAAAAAAACCAAAATTTTACCCTAGGCTAATTTAGATATTCCGAATCCAAAAATGAAGTCCATTTTGAATGATGAAATTTACAAATTTTCAAAAAGTGGTTTTTACTATTCATAACGGCTAGTTTTAATAATATTTTAATAGCATATCGTTGTTTAGTGGAACTCGTTATTGCGTATGGCACAAGCTATCAAGGAAGGTCGTGATTGCGTGTAAAGCAAGCCAAGATAGTGTTTTGTGTAGTTAAAGATCCCTTTGATGATTTATATAACATAAAAACAAAATTTTTCTCATAAAAGTCTCGGGTTTTGCAATATTGTTATTGAATAATTTAATAACCATGATTTCATCATTATAGAGGATATTAACTTACCCTCGACCAATGAAAAGTACAAGGTAAGGGGTTTCTTATCTCACATTTAATTCTGTGATATTTCCATTGTTCGCCACTTATTTATGGAATGTATTGTATGATGTACTTCCATTTGATATATATTATCATGATTCTATTTATATCCATGTTACTATGTGATTCATTTGTTGTTTATTTACTTTTGGGCATATTTTTCTATTGATTAAAACGATGTAAGGGTTTTTCATCTCACATTTTATTCCCGTGAGACTCATGCTATATAGGACACTATTTCGTTTTGTGTGGCATATGTACTGTCCATGACTGTATTCTTAGTGTAATATACATTAATTTAGGAGTATTTAAATCTTCATTATATGATCCTTCTTTCATGGGTTGTATGTTTCATAAGTTACAAAATCGGAAAGGGAATTTAAAATTTCAATTTCTACTCAATGGGCTTTACTCAAACTTCATTGATTATTTTACTCCATGAGTATGTGTGGAATCACTATTTATTATTTATTTAGTAATTTCCACTCCCATTTTTGTGGATATACATTTTATAGACATAATCACTCCATTGATAATTTCTCATGTCATTGATATAAACTTGATCATAACTCAATTTCCATTCATTGAGTTAAACATCCAAGTCATTGGTGTTGTTTTTACAAGAATATGTGTGAATGTACTATGATAGATTTACACTAAATATCCAATCATACTGAGTGCATTTATATTTGTCATACATAATTATGTCATTGATTTATCCTTTACCTAAAGATATTGTCTTTATAAGGGATTTCATCTCAATTTACATTCCTTTGAGACTTCTTTGTTGTTATGCACCAATTCAATTATATATGGTGTGTATATTGTCATTTGACATAGTATATAATAAAATCCTTTACTCTCATGGTTTTATAAAGTTTTTATTACCTCAATTATTTGTATTCAAGTTTCCCTCATTTGGATAGTAACTCTAACTAAAATACCATTTTAAATGTTTTAAAAATTTATTCTTTTAAATCTTTCTCATTAATGACCATGTTTTTAAAATGGTTTTAAGGTTTTATTTATATGAAAATTAAGGTTTTAAAATTAAAATTCTTTTTAAAAGTTTCAAAGTGGAATGGGACACTTTGATTAAAAAATCTATTTTTAAGTATCCCTTGACAAATAGTGTGACATTTAAATGATTTCGAGAAAAAGGGGAATATTTCTCTCAAATAGTTTTGATGATTATTTTCATCTATGTAAATATTCTTCATTATTCATGATTGAGGTTAATATCTTATAATACAATCTTCCATATTTTGTTGAATGAGTTATGTTTGACTGTGGATGTGCTATTTTTATACCATTCATGGTCTGTCGATAAATTTTTTACATTTTGTATGCTAGTTTTAATACGAATGTTTATGTTATGTTTCAAACATTTCATATAAGGAATGAATTTGACATAGTAAGTGACGAGTGGAGCCCACTATAGCTCCTCGATGCATCGGTAGGTCTCATGAAACAAACTAGTGTCTTGGCACAAGGCCTTGAAAAAATATTATTTGTATTCTTGGCACAAGGCCTTGACTATGTGGTTTTGATGTCTGGAATTATTCATTGCATCATTATTAAAGTGGCTATTGATATTTCATGTGATTATTCAACTAGTATAATATCCATGTGAATAAGTGAATGGAATTATTTGATTTTGTCTTTTCCATATTATACTAACTTTCAAAATTAAAAGGCTTTTGTTTTAGTCGTATGCATTTCCATAAATGTTATTTCTTATTTATGAAAGATTCTGCTTTATTGTTATCATTACTGAGCATCTGAGCTCACCCCGTTCTATGTTTTGTTTTTTCCAGGATGCGAAGAAGTATATTATGACTAACCAGCAGGGATAGTCTATGGGATCACAGTGTTTTCTATGGAAACAATGTTATTGTAGTTTTAGATTTTAGGATGTAATGTAAACCATGTGAATGTATCTAGTAATTCCATGGCTACTAAACTAATCAGTCTTTCAAGACTTGATCTTTTGTGATCATGCCAATGATATATAATAATTCACTAACTCCGGGATTCTAGGGTTGAGGTGTTATAGTTGGTATCAGAGGAGGTTTAGAACAAACCTAGGAATCTATATTTAGATAAAATATGATTAGAGTACAGTATCCTTAAATAGACTCTGAGGATTAGAATAGAATAACTTCCTAGAATTTTGACATGTAGAGATTATGTGGGTTTTCTAAACAATACATCCATTTCTAGATACAAGTAGGTAGAGACGGTACTCGCACAGATGTACCTAGGAGTGAAAACTCTGACACAAAGTTTGAGGCTTGACCTGATATATCTTGTTAAATGATAACGGCCCTTGGTGCACTCTTCGTTTCGAATCTCCCGGGGAATATTCATAGGATAATTCAAATTTTATTTACAAACCGATTTGAAGGTTTTTAATATAAGATGAGAATAAATAATTTTTGTTAATCCTGAGGTGTTTTATATTGAAAATAAGGTGTTATGATATTCCATAAATGATTTTATGACTCACACTATGATTTCTTGTGTAAGTCAATGGCTGGATTCCAAGGAAGTCATATTAACATTGAACATGATGTACAAGGTGGGAACAATGGAGGAAATGTGAAAAAGAATAGAATTTTTATAGGTGTAAAAGATATCGTGTTCATGCCGAATCAGTTTTCCAAAAATATGATCAACAACATATATATTAACCAACTCCCGGACTCAACAAATAAGAGAAAGACGGTGAATGATAAGAGCTCTAGCAGTGGAGAACATAGATAAAAGAAAGCCCAATTTCTATCATGCAGGAAATATTGAAGGAGAAACCTAGGGAAGTGTCTTAATGGAATAAATAAATTCTTTATGTGTGGGAAGGACATAAAGTAAAGAATTTCCAAGAAAAAATGAAGTGTACGTTGGAAGAAAATAAAAATGATCTCAAGAATCCGTTTGAAGTCATTTGCTATAAATGTAGGGGACTTGGGCATTAACCGAGTGAATGCCCTATTCTATATAATAACCCTTTGGTCAGGGAAGAACCTATGTGGAAATTAATGGATGGTCAAATGTTTAAAAGTATTAGTGATCTTTGTTGATGAGATTACTTTGGAAGACATTTCTCTTATGTGTAACCCTGCAGTTTATTATGTGAAAATGCTATTTTAGGAAGAATGGTGTTTTTTATTGTTGATATAATTATAAATAACCATTTCGGTTTATATGATCATTTAATTTGAGGCAATTATATGTTATTAAATTTTGGGATGAAAATTCATGGTATGAGATAAAATTTGTGGTGAAATTAAATAATAGTTATTTTGAAGAATTTATCTCATTTTGGGAACGTTATAAAATATAGTTTTTTTAGGAAAACACACAGACCGTGTGACAACCCATCGTTTCAGACAAAGCTGCAGGAATCGAACCCACGACCACAGTGCGATTGAGATTTATCACCTACCACTAGACTACATGAAGTCCCTGGTTAGTGTGACTAATTATTTTTAGTTAAATGAATTTATTGATTAATAATAAGTTGATTTGGGATCTTATATCTTATCAAATGGATATCCTTTGTATAGGAAAATGATTTTTGGATTAAGTGATAAATGTTATTTTGGAAGACATTCGCTCTGTGGGGAATACTATATGCTTAAGGAAAATAGAATACTATGAGATTTCATTTGAGGAGTAATGGTGGATTTTTATCTATGTTTTTATAGTGAATTTATAGTGATTTGGGTTATTTATGGAAATGATTAACCTATCATATATAATATGTGATTAGGTTAATTACTTTTATGTTTCTGACTTTAAGAGTAGTTGATATTATTTAGAAATAAAATTTAACGTGGAATACTGTGTAATCAAATTCTTCTATGTTTTGGGTTTCAATATTAGTTTGGATTATATTGATTTATTTTAAGGACAATTGTTTATTTAATGGTATTTATTGAACTTCGGGTATTGTTGGTTTAATTTTAGATATTAAGATAAGTATTTTATTCTATAAATGATTATCCTTTTTTTGGGATCATCTGATCTTGTACTAACCATTTTGGTTTTGGTTAATCTTTAAATACAAGGTAAATATATATAGTTTACCATTTTTGGATTATGTGATTCTCTAGAAGTTGATTCTCGCACTTCAGGTGTGACCAAGTCATCTTGGATACTCATCCTTTGAAAACAAAATAGATGAGTTAGTGGTAGAAATTTATTAAAGGATGAAACTATAATTAAAAAGTAAGAATATCTCTTTATGTTCTTAGTAAATCCCATTAATAAATTTCTCAACTTTATGAAATGGAACCTAAAAAAACATTATCTATTTATATTTCTACTAGGAAACTAATGAAATATTATATCATAACATGTTTGTGGTTTTCTTATTATTAACTTTCTCCTAATCATGATTTCTATCACTCTACACTAGAACTTGACACTTATTTTTCTTCCATATCCATGTTTTCCTACACGGAATCATAGTGTGGGTTATCTCGAGTGTCCTTTGTACTTCCCTTTCTTTCTTTTAAAGGTATAGTTATATTGACTCTTTTTCTTAGGTGGGACATTCAATGATTTTCCCAAGACTAATTTTAAAATTGCGAGGATGAAATTTCCAAAAGTGGGGAATAATGTAACACCCCAATATTTCATAGTAAGTTAGTTTCATTATTTCAATAGCTTGGTCTACACGCAACACCGAGCCCGAGTGCACCACGACTTACCAAACTAGTCGTTCAAAAGCAGTGATGAATAGTATTAACTGAATTTTAAATTTTATATACTCCATATGATTTTAGAATCCAAATTATGTGTTTCTTAGACATAATATAAGAACAAATTCGTTTTTTCAGATAAAAGAAGTATTTAAAAAAAATGAATTTTTACTACCATTTAATGGAAAAACCTTTTTAAAACCAATATTTGACACTTTTATATATTAAATTTAATGAAATTAAATTCTCATTTAGAATTGGGACATAAAAATTTATTTTGGATAAAGTTTTGGTACTTTTCAAATAACTTTTATATTTTGATGAATACCGAAAAATACTAAATTTTAGTTGAAAACAACTTTTTTAATCAAAATAATTTATAGTGTTAAATTATGTATTTGAATGGTTTTTAAGTATAATTAGAATATATTTTTGTCATTTAATACAATGTAGGTGATTATAAGTAATTTCACATTAAAATTTGACATAAACACATGTCAATCTTTTGATAGTTTTTACTTTTTAAAAACACACTTTTCAGTTTTGACAATGGGAATTAATTTTAAATTAATTAATGAAAATTACATGTTTTAAATTATGTAAAATAAAATTCATATTTGAATTTGGAATATTAAAATTATCTTAGTTGAAGGTTTTGGTATTTTTCTGAAAACATTCAATTTTTGATGAATACTGAAAAACATCGTGTTATAGTTTAAAACCAACTTCTTATTTAAATATTTTTATATTAATTAAATTTATTTTAAGTCAAAATAGATATATAATACCTATATAAGTTCAATATAATTAATTGGAGTTACTTTATAACAAAATTTGATGCATAAAATTTTATTGAACTTTTTACCGTCTTTTACCCACCTCCTATAAGCATTTCCAAATTTATATAAAACATAATTTTACCACTTCTGTGAGTTAAATTTAAAAAATATGAGAGTCATAGTTGATATCAGTAAGTAAAATATGGTTTATTAAGACGAAAATAATTTTTGGTGAATAGTAACTTTTTACTTTTATTTACCACGGTTAAAAGTAAATAGGGTAATAAAGGGTAAAAATGATATTATTATTACCGTAACACATGTTATAATTCTATTGGATAAGTGTAATTCGACTTAAATCAATCTTATTAACAAAATAAAATCATTCAGGTCCACTTGGATTAGATTATGACATTTATTATTATTTAATTCAATGAAGAGTTCAAAGTGTTAAATTCAACATTTAATAACTAAACCATTTTTAATATAGGGTTACACATAAGATAAATTATACTATAAATATTAATTATAAAGTTAATATGATTTCCTACATAATGGTGTTTTATTTCTATTTTTTAGAAATTAAATAATTTAATTTATTTATGACACAATGATGATGCAGTAATTACTTAATTAATAAAATATTAAAATAACTGATATTATAAATATCCAAATAAATGTAATTTGAGTCTTTTTATGAATTCCACTAATTTTATTGGTTAATATGATATGTTAGGGCTGGTTATATGAATTTTTTTGAAGTAATAATGCTGTTATGATTTTAGAAAAACCAAAATACCAAATAGTGTCAAAATTGACATAAAATAGTTTTTAAAACAAATATTATATTATTAATTGAAATTATATTCTTAAAAATCTAATGTTCATTTAAAAGACTTATATAATGGTATTTTTATCATTAATTAACCACTTGGGGTTCTCATGGAAGTATATAGTATGTTTATTAACCATATAATATAAAAATACAAAGAGACATGGTAAATGTCAAACTATTTAACTAAGAGTTAAATCTAAATATAAGGTCAATATAGTGACCCAAAACTATATAAAACCTATCGTTTGAGTTTTTTTATACCAATAACCACATTATCCTTTAAATAATTCATTTTGGAGCCATTAGAAACAGAAAGTAGTTTTATTATAAAATAATATTTCTAGCTTTTCCTAAGGTGCATCTCACCCCTCTTATAAAAGGGCACTCCCCCTTATCTCTAATTCACACCTTAAAATCCATTAGGGTCAGCCAAAACCTACCCAAATATCCTCACAACTCTCCTCCCTTTATCCTAGAGGCCTTACTTTAGTCATAAAGCCATCCTATGGTTCCCTTTTGAACAAATCAAATGAAGAACCCGAAGAAGAGGTAAATATTTCATCACCTCTTTCAAGTTCCTTTCTTCTTCCGCTTTATCTTTCATTGTTGTTTCCATTCTAAAATAATAACTCCAGTATATTATATATATTGTGATGTCATTATAAATATGGTACAACAATGTTCATTATTCTATCTATCCTTTGAATGACATGTCACCATACGTGCGTACGTATAGCTTATCATCTCCGCATCGTGGTGTATTTGTTATTCAATACATTATTATTTGGATGGGTAAAATAATGATTTATAATTGGTATAAATAACAAATATAACATGATAATGATTCTTTATATATGATATACCATCCAATTATATATGATTTTAATATCAAAATAATTATATTGTTGCTCATGCGTACGTATGGATTACCGTCTCCATTAACGCGATAAGATTCATTCCCCGTCATATCCATTCAAGAATAATTATCATTTTTATGATTAAAAATAATTTTAAAAGACTTAATAAAATAATTAATATTAATAAAAAACATCTCATCCATAACAAACATGTCATACGTAACAAATCATATAAAGGAGAACGAATCAGTTAACACCTGAAAGGACGATAATACTAAAATATCAATATTCAAAGAAAATATATGATATCACATTAATGTATATGGTTATTGTATAATTTAATAACAATTATTTCACCATTATACAAGAGATTAATGTACCGTCGACCAAGGAAAACTACAAGTTAAGGGGTTTCTTCTATCACATTTAATTCCGTGAGATTTCCATTGTTCGCCACTTATTTATTGCATGTGGTGTATTGTGTACTGCCATTTGATATATATTATCATTATTCTCTTTATATTCATGGTATTATGTGATTAATTTGGTGTTTGTTAAATTTTGGTCATACGGATCGATTGATTACAATGATGTAAGGGTTTTTCGTCTCACTTTTTATTCCCATGAGATTCATGCTATATTGGCCACTATTTCCTTTTATGTGGAATATGTACTGTCCATGATTATATTATTGGTGTAATATACTTTAATTTATTAGTATTTAAATCTTCATTTTATTATCCTTCTTTCATGGGTTTTATGTTTCATAAGTTACCAAATTGGTAAGGGAATTTAAAATTTCAATTTCCACTCAATGGGCATTACGCATAGTTCATTGATTATTTTACTCCAAGATTATGTGTGGAATCACTATTTATTATTTATGTATTAATTTTCACTCCTCTTTTTGTGGATATTAATTTTATACACATAATTAATCCATTGATAATTTCTCAATTCATTGATATATACTTCATCTTCACTCTATTTCCATTCATTGAGTTAAACATCCAATTCATTGGTGTTGTTTTTACAAGAATATGGGGGAATGTCCTCTGATTTATTTACATTGAATATCCAATCATATTGAGTGTATTTATATTTTTCACACATAATTATGTCATTGATTTATCCTTTACCTAAGGATATAGTCTTTATAAGGGATTTCATCTCAATTTACATTCCATTGAGACTTCCTTGTTATTATGCACCAATTCACTTTTATATGGTGTATATACTGTCCTTTGATAGAGTATATAATGAAATACTTTATTCTCATGGTATTATAATGTTTTGATTATCTCAATTATTTTTATTAAATAATCTATCATTTGGATAGTAACTCTAACTAAAATACCATTTTAAATGTTTTAAATATTTATTCTTCTAAATCATTCTCATTAATGATCATATTATAAAAATGGTTTTAAGGTTTTATTTATATAGACATTAATATTTTAAAATTAATATTCCTTTTAAATGTTTAAAAGTGGTATGGGACACTTTGACTCAAAAATCTACTTTTAAATGACTTCTTGACAAATAGTGTGACTTTTAATTTTTTTCAAGAAAAAGGGGGATATTTCTCTCAAATAGATTTGATGATTAGTTTTTCATATATCAATATCCTTCATTATTCTCGATTTAGGTTAATATATTAAAATATTATCTTCCATATTGTATTTAATGAGTTATGTTTGATTGTGAATGTGCTATTTTTATACCATTCATGGTTTGTGGATAAAGTATTGACATTTAGTATGCTAGTTTTAATATGAATGTTTATGTTATATTTCAAAATTTTCCTATGAATAATTCATTGGACTTAGTAATTGACAGGTGGAGCCCTCTATAGCTCCTTGATGCATTGGTAGGTCTCATGATACAAACTTGTGTCTTCGCACAAGGCCTTGACAAAATCTTATTTGTAGTCTTGGCACAAGGCTTTGACTATGTTGTTATAAAGTCTGGAATTATTCATTCCGTCATTATGAAAGTGCCTATTGTTATTTCATGTGATTATTTGACTAGTAGAATATCCATATTAATAAGTAAATGACATTATTTGATTTTATCTTTTCAATATTATTCTGAAGTTCAATTTTAAAAGGCTTTTGTTTTAGTCTTATACATTGCCTTAAATGTTTATGCTTATTTATGAATGATTCCACTTTATTGTAATCCTAACTGAGCGTCTAAGCTCACCCCTTTTTATGTTTTATTTTTCCCAGGATGCGAAGAAGTACATTATGACTAACCTGCAAGGATAGTCTCTGCGATCTTACTGTTGTCTATGGAAACAATGTTGTTGTACTTTTCTATTTTATGATGTAATGTAAACCTTATGAATGTATCTAGTACTTCCAAGGCTACTAAACTAATCGGCCTTTCAAGACATGATCTTTTTGTGATCATGCCAATGATATGTAATAATGCACCAAATCTGGGCTTCTGGGGCCAGGCCATTACATTTAACCATTGATAAAATAGTTTTAACATTTAAAGATATAATTAATTTTTACAATTTTTACTTTTAATTTT
This sequence comes from Viscum album, assembly GCA_963277665.1. NCBI lineage: Eukaryota > Viridiplantae > Streptophyta > Magnoliopsida > Santalales > Viscaceae > Viscum > Viscum album. The sequence goes on from OY728158.1 coordinate 551,298,605, forward strand.
GAAAAAAAATTATATTAAAGTTATTAGTTAATATTATATATGGTGATTATAAATACTAAATACAATTTTTAAAATTAAATTTACATATGTTGTAGAATTTAACATAAAATTAATCCTTCATAAGGAACAAAATAAAGGTTTTTCAAAGAAACATATTTCATCAGTTTATAAGATATTAATATGATAATTCAACAAAAAAAATTGATTTAAATTACATAAATTGGGCTAATTAAAAAATAATTGAATTTTTCATAACTTTAATATATTTTATAAAAAATATATATATTTAAATTATTTAAATAAAAATGAATTTTATAATAAAAATTAGTATTTATCACTATTCATTTAAAAAATAAAATTTTCATAATAAAGATACTTTGGACATGTTGATTCGAAAAATGAAATTAAATTTGAAAAAATTAAATTCAATATTTTTTCACCAAAAAAAATAAAATCATTTTTTAAGAAATAACTATTTTTGTTACATATAAATCTCTATAAATGAAAATAATTTTAATTAGAAAAACATAATACATCAGGGTGTTACCTTATACCCCAATAAAATGAATTTTTCCCCCGAGATTCATCAATATAATACAATGAAATGTAGATATTTATACCATGACATACCCAACAATTTGAATGAACTGTCCTCGTGATGGAGGTTTCACCATAAAAATATGACCATGTGAATTGTATTATTTCATAGAACTTTCTTTATACGATCCATAATCTACAATGGTAATTATTTATTAGAAATATTAGGATCCAGTGGTATGACCAATGAGTTTTTTTCATTTAAAGGATCATGTATGTACTTCCTTACCAGAGATATATGAAACACATTATATACTTAAGAGAGGTTGGGTGGAAGAACCAAGTGTTATTAAACCATCCCGAAACGATCAAAATTATTGAAAGGGACAATATACCTAGGGATTAAATTCCTTTATTTTAAAAGCACATAAAATTATTCCATGGAGAAACTTTCAAAAAAAACATCTCACCAACATTAAACATTATATCTTTCTAACGTTGGTCATTATATATTTTCATTCAACTTTGTGATTCCCTTATGTGTTTCTGAATGGATCTATCCTTCTCTGTTATTTCTTCAGCCATCATTGGATCAAATTTAGTTCAATCACCACCTTTTATTCCAGAAATAGAGGAATTATATAATACATTCCATTAGTTATTTATAAGGATCCATCTATATTTTAGAGTGAATGCTGTTATAATAAGAAAAATATACTAAAGGAAGGTGTTGATCCCAATGGAATTTGAAATTCATATAATAGGAACTCAATATATTTTATGGGGTTTGAATTTATCTCTAAGATTAACCATCTTTATAATGATGATACATAGTATTTATACTCAATTTTATAATAATATATTGATGAATACATTTCTATAACATTGAGGTAAACCTCATATCCATATCAGATATAATAGAATATAGTACTCCATGAAACATTACCACTTCTTGAATGTATATCCTGGAATGTTGATCCATAGAGAAATATTCTCTAAAAGGTATAAAGTGTGCTGAAATCATAAAGGGGTCTACTTCTTCATATTGATAATTACGCCTTGTTTTATTATTCTAATGGTAAAATACATTGTGATGTTTTCCCACTTCCATTATGGTATAGGTAATGGCTGGGACATCCACATTTACTTCTTCCTCCTTGCCTTAACATGCTTGTACACTAATCCCTAATATAAAATCTCTATAACATATATCATCATTCCATCCAACTAGAAATAATCATTCAAAAATCTATACATATCTTTACTTCTTAAATTAATATAGAATGAAGAACTATGAGTTTCCTCCAAAATTCCCTTTTTTAAATTGGATGTGGATGGAACACATACATATTTCTTGAACCTTATCATTCCATCATAATAAAGGATAATTGTATGGAAATTTAAAACATTATTCTATATCGTTAACTCTTAATTTCATGACTCTTTAATTTTTATATAGATGAGAAGTTGAACAAGAATATGAGAAATATAAGATTTCCCCCATTCCTTCCCAATTTCCATATCCAACCTTTTAATATCCAAAGACATTAGACCTTTTTTTTATCTCATAATATATTAGTCTTTAGGATCCACTTGACTCAAATCATCTTCCACCTTGTTCACTATCCTCTGGTATAATGTATTGAGAAATCATAATATTTAATTAGCTCCAACCATCATCTCTGTAAAATGTTAAAAAATTATGCATGGATATATAATTTAAACTCCAATGATCATAATATATATCACATATTTCTACATAAGGATAATTTATCCCTATCTTTAGTTAAAAATAATACCCCGGCTAACATTAAATCATGAGTTGGGTAATTTTTTCCATATACATTCAACTGTTATGAGGCATAAACTATAACCATTTCATTTTTAAATCCCATGGTTATCTCTATAATATGATATATGTTTCTAAAATCTATATAATATTAATCTATCACATCATTTAAAAAATAATACTAACCAAGACCTCATGAAGGATAGTCGTGGGGTTTTCACCCCTATCTCCACTCATTTGTGGGTTAAATCCTCCTAACCATTCCAAATGTGAAAAGTTTTCCTTTTTGCTAAACCTATATTAATAACATTCTTATAATGTCCCCAATTATATTCTGAAAATTCTTAACCATTAAAGGTTATATAATCCCAACATATTATCAATACCTATAAGACTATAGAAAAATCACTCCACCTCAGACAAAACATCATATTAATCATAACTATTATATATACCATATTTCATTATAATGTCTCCCAAAATTTAATTAATGACATTAAAATACCATCACATAGAACATTAAAATTGGAGTCTCATACATTAAACTTATGATCAAACATATACTCATAAACCAATCATAATATCTATAACTCTAAAGTTAATTAATTCTTATATACTTCAAAAATAACACGGTCCTTATATGTTTCATGATTCTTATAACAAATCCATTGGAATAAATAACTGTATATCTTACTTCATGAATAATAATACATAAATAATTCGAACATTTTCTTCAATGATTTGGTATAACATGGTTCTGTCCATGGTATAGGGGTTAACCCATAGTTTCAATCATGGAATTAGATTATTCCAAAGTTAGCCACATGTATGAAATAAAATTATTGGGAAATTCATTACTTTGTGACCTTAATTTATAATATGATAACATCTTCACATCTATTGGATATATTATCAGAGTTAATTCAACCTACATTATAGAAATGTAGGAATAAAAATATGTTATCCTTTATGTTATTACCACATGATCATTTAAACAAGTTAATATTCATCTTATTTGATGTGTTAGTACTTTCACCGATATTTATGTTTTTAATCGTATGATGAGACAACAGATTAGGGATAATCAAAAAAAACTTTAAATCCATTAATAGTCCAATTCGGGTTATCATAATCAATAAAGATTCCATAACATTTTTTGTTAGCATGATTTATCATGGTTTTAACTAATAAATGTGCCAAAAAGAGCATTTTGAGTGATAATAATCATAATGGGAAACAACATTATCATGAAATCTTAATTTGTATAAATGAATCCTTTGGTTTAACATATTTCATTCATGGTCATCATCTATTCAAATCCCACATGATAGTTCATAAATGGTTTGTTAATTCCAAAAAAATAACCATTGGGAGTGTCATATCTAGAATATTGGAACACATGTTGTCATGCACCAAGTGATGATTGAGTAATTTCCAAATTTAACCGTTTTAGTGTAATTTCTTTGAAACCTCTCATATAATCCTTCACCAAAATATAGGATGTTTTCTTATAGTTTAACTTATCTTCAAGCTTATCATTAGACATATCCCTAAAAATCTCACTAATGTTTTATCGTCCTAGTTTACAAATGAAAAATAAACAATCATTCAAATACAAAAATAATGAAAAAAAATTACATGCTTAGATATCACATATTAATTAATGAATGTTCATTACATTACATAATGATCCACAGTAGAATTAAATCAGTCTTTTTTATGTTAAATGTTTGATACATAAATAAATTGTTTATAAGTTAACTACATTATCTCATACTATATTATTCAAAACTAGAACCATTCTTAAAAAATCATGCATAATACCTTTATCTATAACCTATGGAAATGAGACATAAAAAGGGTGAGGTAAAATGTACAGTATGGGTAAACAAGGGAGATGTAAACATAACATGAGAATAAGGATATTAGTGCAAGAGTTTAATATTTTAAAACCATACTATGAATATCGTGGATAATTAACATGAGTCCTATAATAATTCATTGAAATATATAAGTCAATAATGATAAAGTATTCAAATAAAATAATTCAAGAGATAAAACATTGGAATAAGGCATAGATTTGTAAACATATTTTTCTATATTGATTTTTATTATGATGAAAATATGTTTACAAAAACTATTCCTTTGTTTGGGTAACCTCTAGTTTTGGGATTGGGATAACCTCCCATTTTCTTTCTTTTTTAGGCTTGGGATAACCTCTAGTGATTCCACTGTTTTAATATTGGGATAACCTCTTGTATAACCATTGAGCTTAGAAAACATTAATATTTTACCAATTCATTGGAGAGAGATATAGGTCCCACCCATTACATAATCTGTACTTTTTTGTACACGATCCGAAAAAATCATCATATCACATTCCAGGAAAAGGAACCATGTTTCATAGATATTTCATCATAGTATAACCAGTGGAAAATAATGGGTTCTATAATCATTTAATAATTCATTATAGAATAATAAAATAAAAAGGAATATTTTTTCTAAACATATTTTTATCATATTCATAAACAATATAAAAACATATTAAGGATTTTACCATTGAATCATAAAAATTTAAAATACATGCAACACCAAAGTATGTTCTCATTGATCAATAGATTTAGTATAAAAATATCATTAATTCCTTATTGAGGAAAATATACTTTCCTAATTGAAATCACTTCATTAAAATATAAAATATTTCTAATTATTAAATATACATTTTATTTAGAAATAAACATAGAATTGTTTTAGGTAATAATTATTTCATTTAATGGTCTAGACAACTAGAAATAATGTTCATTTCATATATGTTAAAATAATGATTCCTTTCACATTTTTAGTAAAAATAAAAAAGTATCTCATTAGAAAAATAAAAAAAGAACCCATTATATTTTTTAAAAAGTTAATAATTGGTTAAAACTAGTACCATGCTCGTTCATTCGCATGGTTCTATAAAACAATTCTTATTTCCATTAATAAAATACCATTTTTTAAACTTAATGAACTATATTAATATTAAATATATTTAAAACATAAATGAGTGGTACATGATTGTTAAATAAAAGGTAGATAAATTGTTGACAAATTATAAACATTTTAGTAAATATTTAGTGTAATAAATAAGAAATTGAAATTTATATTAGACATTCATTATGGTGAAATCAATTACATCAATGAAAAAATGATTGAAATAGAGTAAATAAATTATTATCATTATAATATTTAAAGTTGGGATGATTTTCATGTAAATAAAAATAAAGATATCCAATGGTTGGATAAGTAGGCTGGGTGAGGCTGAATTAAATAGAGGTGAGTGGCCTGACATCACTGTGACCATCATCCGAGCACCATGCATCCAAAGGCATGATCCCAACCCAGAGGATGGGAAACCGAAACTTAAAACCTGAGGGGGACAATTTTATGAGAGGAGATGACATATAGCATTATTTCATTAAATCCCCCCTAATCCCTTATTGCTCCTTGTGACTTTGTACCTCTTTTCCTTGAAAAAAACATATGTTGGAGTGGAGTGGTATGTTACATGAATTTGTATAAAGATCCATTGATCATGTCACCTTGTACTGAATCTTCATCTTCCAAAACTTCCACCATGTTTTCCAATATACAAAATATTGTTTAAAAATAATAAAAAATTAATTAATATTGAAATATGTTTGAAATTATGAATGTTAATGTAAAATTGATTCTTAAAAACCATGAAATGATAACAAAATGTTTGTTAACCTAAAAATGTGTTGCACATAAGGTTGTGTTTGTTAGTTAATGTGGAATAGGAATAATATTGAATGAAAATCTACTGAATTTGAAAAAAAAGGATATAGTGAATTGAGAATATGTATATTATGAATACCAAAGGACTTAATTTATAATAAGTAACATTCATATAATATATATGCGGTATGTATATAATGAATATGCAATCTACATACAGTAAATATGTAAAAGTCATTAAATATATTACTAAATTTATTCTAACCATGTTCTGTTTTCAATTATCATTTCTATAATATGTAATATACTTATTTCTCATATTAAAAATTCAATATTACAATATTAATACATTGTATATGGTATTTCAAGTTGAAAATGCTATATTTACACCACCACAGCATATAGGTAGTACCTGAAAATCCAATTTCAGTTAGATGAAAAATAATATACCTTGTTTGAAAATTTATATTAGTATGCATATAAGTTAAGGTTGATTTCATATTTAGCATATGAAACGCCTCCAGGAGATTTCTGAAAACAACTTCCATAATCATCTTTACGCATATGAAGCACTATATCTAGAAACAATTATATGGAATCATTTATTAGTTATAATAAGAAGCTTCCAAAAAATATTAGTATTTCTATATAATTATGTTGATCTTATAGGCTGTACCATAGGTACTCAAGTTGTGAAGATGCATGGATGAAATACTATTTATGAAAATTTAAGATTTGTGAGTCATTTTTAAATTTTTCTAGAACTTTAAAACTATCTTCAAATAAGTGGTGATGATTATGGATGTTGTTTTCATAAATCTCCAAGGAAAATAACAATTTTTAGGGTTTAAACAGATGATGCTTCCACCAGAATCCTAAACTCATCATTTTTCCAAAATATACACCAATATAGCCATCATTTTTTTACGTATTCAGTATTCATATACTTAATATGTAATCTTCATATAGTAAATATGTAAAATGCATTAAATATACTAATAAATTTAGAATATCCATGTTCTGTTTTTAGTTCTCTTTTCTATAATTTGTAATATACAAATTTATCATATTACAAATTCAATATAAAAAAATTTATATGGTCTTTCTAGTTGAAAATACTATATAATCACCATATTAACTTATAGTAACTACATGAAATGACACTTTCACAGAAATGAAGAATAATATACCTTGTTTTCAATTTGATATTATTATTCATATGATGAATATTCGTTATTCAAAATTATAAATACAATATTTGGATTCATGTGATGAATATGCAATCTGTATATACTGAATAAGTAAAATACATTCAATATATTATTTACAAATATAATATGAGAAATATATATATTATATATTATGAAAAATAAAATTACAAAAACACAGTATCTGATTGAACTCAAGAAAGCCGACCATAGCTCTAAAATCAGAGGGTGACTAAGGCGGACCAGGTGGAGGCAGAGGTAGAGGCGTCGGAGGTGGAGCAGGCTTAGGGATACTGAGGTGGAGTAGGTGGAGGTGGAGAAATTTGAATGATGAAACATGTGAAGGGAACACCAAACCTTCAAATTATAAAGAGAAAGAGGGAAGAGGGGATCTATGAAGGAAATATGAACCTGAAGTACAAGAGGAGAAATAGGGAAGAGGGAAATCAACCTAAAATCATGGGAAATGGAGAAATCAAACTTGTAAGCTTGTGGGAGATCACCAGCATAGAGAAGCTTCAATGAACCTTGGATTTTTCTATCTATCGAAAACAATTAAGGAAAAAATATATTACTGTAAAGGATGTTAACATAAAACTATCATGAATTTTCAACAACCAAATATTGTGGGGTATGTAGGTGCCCACTAATAGTCTTCCAACGATAGACATATAGAATACTCCCCTTAACATTGCATCCATATGAAGACAAAAATCATACCATTTATCCTAAATTCATGTGAGAATAACTAACAAAATATTAAACTACAACGGGAAGTTACCAGGTTTTTGGTGTAGAGAATAGATGCACCTACTTCCTAGCATAGCCTAGTGTTCCCCCGGTAGGATCCTAAGGAAAACCTTGTGGTTTAGGCCATGAAAACCCTCCAATTGATTGATCAACTTCTTCCTTTTATATCCAAACATAATACCTGAAATAAACTAAATTCAAACTTTTAAAACAATAAAATAAATAAAATATAATTCTATAGTAGAAAATGTAAAATAGCTTGGGGACAACATTTGAGTACCAAAATGATCGAGCAAGACTTTAAATAATTTCAATAATCTTATAAGCTTTCCAAATCAGTAATTATCACCCAAATCTTACATCTACAAATCAAGTAATCATCAAAACACAATAGGTAACATCATCTAAATTATGAACTCTTTAGAATAATATCTACATTCACATCAAGGAAATTGGGTTGTTAATGTTATTCAACAAACAACAGATAATTTTTGATTTTTATAAATTCAACTTGCTGAAAAAGTTGAAAGAGGGAAGAAGGAAATAAAACCTAAAATCTCGAGAAATAGAGAAATCAAACTTGTGAGCTTGTGGGAGATCGCCAGTACAGAGAATCTTCAAAGAAACTTGGATATTTCTGTCAATCGAAAACAATTAATGGAGACAATATATTATCATAAAATATGTTAACATAAAACTATCATGAATCTGCAACATCCAAATCCAGTGGTGTTTGTAGCTGCCCACTAATAGTCTTCAAATGATAGATATGTAGAATACCCCCTTAACATTGCATATATATCAATAGAAAAATCAAAATATTTATCCTAAATTCATGTGAGTATAACTAACTACATATTAACCTCCAACATGAAGTTACTAGGTTACTAGTATGGAGAACATAAGCACCTACTTCCAAGCATGTCCTAGAGGGGCCCTGGTAGGATCCTAAGGGAAAATTGGTGGTTTAGTCCACCAAAATCATCTAGTTTATTGATCAAATTCATCCTTATATATCCATACATAAAACCTAAAATAAACACAATAAAAAATATTAAAACAATAAAATAAATAAAAGAAAATTTTGTAGCAGCAAAAGTACAACTACTATAGGCTGAAAATTGACTTCCATACTGATTGATCCAGAATTTTACGCAGTTATGATTGTTTTGGATAATCTTATCAGATTTCCAACTTAGTAAATATCACCCCAATCTTAAATCTATATCACAAGTAATCATCATAACATAGTACGCAACATAATCTAAATTCTGCACTTTGTAGAAGCAGAACTACAGTCACTTCGGGGAAACTGGGCCAGTTATTTTCAATCAAAAAACTGTGGAGAAATGAAAGATGATTAAATCACCGAGGGGAGAATCCAATGTTATTAAAAGAACATCACTCTATTGAAATCCATATGTTGTAGCCCCCATGACTATTTTATGAATTGAAGTTGTGAAATTGGTAAGCGAAGCCTCTAGATCTACAACCACCAACACATATTTTAGCATTTCCAAAGAACCCAGTAGGAAGATAAACTGCATAGTTTCAAAATAAATATTTAAAAAATCTCATAATATTGATCATTCATGAAAAATTAATCCTAATTGTATGAACAAAATAATTTTTATCCTGTTTCATCTAGCATAGATGGAAAAAACATAAAACACAATATTTTCAATGAATAGAACCACTACATCGGATAACATAATCATAAGAAATATTTTTGAAGAAACGATGGATAAGATGAATTTGGGAAGGTGTGGTTGGAGTATTCAAATAAAAGATGTATACTATGAATGCATCAGTAAATCATGTTCTTCTATAAATAAGATGAATCAAGAAAGAAATTATGAATGAAAAAACCTCAAGAATTCATTGAATGGTGAACCTTAGAAGATCCCCTATGCAGAACATGAGTATCTTCTTGAGTTTTCTTCATATTATCTCCCAAATCCCTAATATAATTATTTGATCAATTCTGGGCAGCACAGTATTCAGTAGGCTGGAAAGGAAGAGCCCCTCCAAATTCAGTGTACCTGTCAACAGATGGAAGAGTGATGGGGTAATGGGTTAAGATATAAATTTTAAGAAATAAAGAAAAAAAATTTATGAAAATTTCTTCAACTCATGAACATGAAATATTATTAACATATCAGCCACTCTAGGATTCTTTCCAGAAAAGAATTTACATTAATGATGAAGTAGAAATTGATAGTGAAAACTGAAATAATTGAAGCACAAAATGATGATTAATCATTTTAAGGATAAAAATAGAACCATAATCAGATATGTTTGAAGTAGAACAACATACAAAATTCCTGTAATTATCGGGTTTTAATAAACTTACTCCAAATAAAAGATAAGTGTGGATTTGAAACATTCTATAATCAAGATTGAATTCAAATGAAAAGGGATAATTCACTGATAAAAACATATTAACTCAAAATTTTTAAAAAGATGCGATGATTAAAGTATGGAAATTCAGTTAGATCCAGAGAGTTGAACTCTTGTGATTCATTGTTTTTTTGGAATAAAACTGCGTAAACAAAGTACTTTCCAGGAATAAGTGGTTTGTAATTATGAACACTTTATATGCTCCTATGCTTCATAAAAATGTAATTAAACATTTTTCAAATTAATAAATTTTTTGATATGATAAACTCAAGAAACATGCAAAAAGAACTAACTAATAAAGAGACTCATCTGCAGTGTACAATACTACCAAATCATATATACCATCACGAGTGTTGGTCCCCAGCATTGTTTTTATAAAGAATTAATACTTGATTACCATTCAACAGTAACTCTAGCTACAACCAAGAAAATAAAATATTTCTTGTGATAAAGTATCCAAACCAAGTGTAGAAGTCCCTATGCCATCAAATTTTATTACCAATACAGCTCCCTGGAATAGTTAAGCACGAAGTCATTAAGGACAAGGTGCATTGGGAGAACATATGAGACCGGAACAAAGGACAAAAAATAAAGATACTTTCACAACCTTGGTATCATCAAAACATTAAAGTACAATTACAACCTGAAAAATCACATTTATTTTCATGTGATTATTCAATGCATGTTTCTATTAGGCATAAAACAATCAAGCATAATAGATATAAAATGCACATCTATATAAAATTATCCCTCCAAGTCAAAAAATGACATTTAGAAACAATATCAAAAACTAAACAAACATTCTGTGTTATAGAAACTTAGACGGAGAACTAATTTGAATGTTATCTCAAAGCATAAAATACCCCTCATCAATAACAATGATGAGCATACTGGATGCGTGAAACATATGGTTGGGTAAACTACAAATAGAAATACCATGTCATGTTGAAATTTTGATCAACACAAGTAGAAAATGACATCACAATTTTACAATTCAACTGAATCTAAACAACAGAATTGTAATGGCCTGGACCACTCCAGCCCATTCCATTGTCAAAAAGAAGGTCACGATGTGTTATGGAGGGTAGAATGGACTTTTTCAACACTTTTCAGAATTTTTTAATTACACGCCGTGTACCCCCTCACCGGGTATACCCCATGTTGAAGGTCGTGTACACACCATGTACCCAAAACTAAATGTCGTGTAGTCCCTCCCCGCGTACATGTTACCTTCAAACCGTGTGTTGACTAGTCAATGGTCGCGTTCCGCTTTGATGGCCGAGTTGTAAGTCGTGTGGTGACCGTGTGAAATGGCCAAGTACACGATGTGTACCATAAAGTACACGCCGTGTACTTTAGTTTTTCACACCTATAAAAGGAGGGGTCCCCTCCTCCTTTTCAACTCACCCCTCTCCTCCCCATTCCTCTGAGCAGAGCTCTCCCAAGAGACTCTAAGTCTCTTTTTCTTCCATAACTTCTTCGTCCGAGTTGCGATTTACGATCCGTTAGCAGCCACAGGATTGCAACGACGAGGCAGAACTTCTGAGCTTGGATCTGTCGGCCTTTCCTTCCTAGATTCCACCCAAGGAGGTTATGCCGGGTTTTTCCAGAAGCGACTGATGCTGACAAACATCTTCTAAAGTTGATCCGGGGGGGACCATTTTTATCAGAACCTGTTGAGGTAGGGACTTTACCTTTATCTCTCTAAGTTGTGCATCATGCGGGGTGGGTGTCCTCTTGTTTATGTGAAACACTATTAAACCAGTTTAATAAAGATAATAAATGGATTATATAATGGGGATGGGAAGTTTGTTATTACGGTTACTTTTTTATATCCTGTGATATAATGTTGTGAATTAAATAGGTTTATGCCTTCTGAAAATCACGGTTGTTGGGGGCCTTTGCTTGCACAATTAAATGTTTCCCTATCTTTCAAGACCATTTATGGATGGAAACTTCATGGAATGTGTAAATTGGTTAATCATGTAAAGTTGGCTGATTAAATGAATATCTGGAACCCTTGTGTGATCACCCCAGTTGATCAAAATTGAAATAATAAACATGTGGGTACTATTGGGGTTAATTTATTTGAAGGGGTGTTTTGTGGGTTGTTGTGGATCGGGTGAGCAGTGGGTCCGTGGTTGGCTTGGTTGTGGGTTGGTATGAATGCTATATTAGTGATGGGCAGTAAGGCTGCGATGAAGTGTATCAAGGGATGATGATGTATGATGTCGTTGTGGTTATGGTGGTAGTCAGCGGGGATGTAGGGATGGGTTTGTATGTGAACAAACTATTAGTTTTGAATAATAAATGAAAGTGGAAGAGTTAATGAATGGTGGGGCATGATAGTGTAATGGGATTAATAGTTAATGGGGTTGATTGGTTAATAATAAAGACTTGGTTGTGTTGCCTGTGTTTTCCTAACTTGATTTGTGGATGGCAGGGTTATGTTTTGCAAATAATCGATGTGGTTGGTTGTGGATAGTTTCCCAGTAGTTAAAGAACTGATAAACTGATTCTGTTGAAACATGAAAACCTAAATGGGGTTGGGGTTGTTTGTTGTATGCATGCTTCATAGTTGCAGGGCCAAGACACGTGATCACTTCCCTGATTAGAAGCCATAGGTTGGGCTGAGTGTTTGGTATATATATATATTTGTATCTTTGTGTTTTATCGCACCCCACCCTTGTTGAGCACTTAGTGCTGAACACTCCCATTTCATTGGAGAGGGTTTTTTCCCCTTAGTTACTAGCTCCTTCTTTCTCCTTCTTCCCTAGGTTGTGCTGGCTTGAGGCGAAATTACACCCAAGACTCTTCGGGTTGGTTTCTATTGGGGTGGTTTAGCCCAAGACTCTTCGGGCATGTTTTACTTTTTTTCCCAAGAATCTTCGGGATGACGCCCAGGTGTGTGCGGGTGGGATACGTGGTTGTGAGGCCCAGGTGTGTGCTGGCGGGATACGTGGTTCTGAGGCCCATGTGTGTGTGGGCGGGAAGAGTGTGGTAGCATCAGGACGTTCTCCATTAGAAAGAGCAACTAAAAAGTGGGGGAAAATGGTGCGGGGTACCCAATACTCTTATTCTTATATATAACTACCTGTTGTGATTGTGTTTTCAGTGAGTGTGGATGGTGAGGTTGGGTGGATAGAATTCCTTCTTAGGTTTGGGTTTCTTATGTTGTTCTCACGGGGCATTAGGATGTATCCCCACTTGTGCATGAGAGCTTTAGGTTTCCCTACTGAGTATACTTGTATGCTCACCCTACGTTTACTTTCAAGTTTCTAGGAGGACTACCAGGGTCGTGCGGGTCCCTACTAGTCGGCACAGCTGGAGTTGTTGTAGTCTTTTGTACTTGTTTCTTTTGGTATTGTACTTTTTGAGATTTCTTGTACTTGTACCTTGTTTCAGAAATATTCAAACATGCCTGTGGGATTGGTTTCGGTTTATTTCTATACACTTTTTCTTTTCTTTTTTGGTGGTTGACTTGTCTTATCTCCCGATCTTAAATAATAAAAATGGTAATGCCTCCCATATTTGTGGAAAAATCATACCCTTGGTGCTAGTTGCCACTCTAGGGCCCACTTGAGGTGGGACTCATGGGTCATTATCACCCTTTCACCATTGCCAGCTCAGAAGGGGTATTTTTGGTGGGATGCAGTCATGACAGAATGGTATCAGAGGTGATGGTTGAGAGATAGTATGGAGTCTGGAGTTAGGCACAGTGAGTATTTCATGGGATGGTAGGGAAACAGTGTCGGTTAATCTTGTAGGGTGACATAGGCTAGGTAAGAACGGCTAGAAAATGGGATTTTAGGGCCCCCCCGTGATCCGATACAAGGACTCTGAGCCTACCGAACGACCAAGTGAGACTACATTGATTTCAGGGTAGAGACCCTAGGGATGGTACATGCATCATCATGATTGTGTTTTACTTGATTTGGGTGTTCTAGGAAAGAAATTGAAATAATGTGATAAAATAAAACCTTGAGATATTTTTTTACTAGTTGGGCTTAGGTGATCCTTGTTTACCATACAGCTATGGCACCTGGACGTCGTCCCCGGGTGACTCAGACGGCCAAGGCCTAGCAGATTCAGGTGGTTGATCAGTTGAGGATTGACCGAGAGGATGAGATAGCTAGTGGCAGAAGACACTCCATTCTTTCTAGTGGTAATCACTCAAGAATTATGAGGGTAGTACTTCACATATGGAGACGGAGGGGTGGCTTGAGGAGCTAGGGATCGCTTTTACCTTGATCTGTGCTCCGAGGGAGTACTGGGTTCCCCTAGCAGTCAGTCAGCTGAGAGGTGTGGCGCAAAAGTGGTGGATGCTCTACCTCTAAGAGAGGATAGAGGCAGAGGTTATGTGGGCTGACTTTGAGAAGGGATTACTTTCTTCCATGATCAAGGCGAAGAAGCGGAAGGAGTTACTCTCCCTCCAGCAGGGGAGTATGTCAGTACGATCATTGGGGATCAAGTTCAAGGATCTCCTACGCTTTTCTCTAGATCTCTTTCCGGATGAGGAGTCTCGGGTGAGACGTTTGGAGGAGGCGCTTCGTCCTTCGCTCCAGTATGCTGTCACCCTCATCACCCTTCCAACATACTTGGAAGTACAGAAGAAGGAATCAGTTGTAGAGATGATTCACTCCTTAGGAGGTACAACACATGAGGAGTTTCATCCAGGTTCGTCGAAGGAGAAGGCAGTCTGTAGTTGGTATCCTACGACAGGACCTTCCAGTTTCAGGCCAGTAGGGAGCAGGCCCTAGCAGTTCCAATTCATATCTTCGGGTCCTCGTCCCTTTTTCATGAGCCCATGACAGAAGTGTTTCTCTTGTGGAGGTTTCGGGCACATTCAAATTTGGTGCCCGACCCAAGCTCAGTACGGTGGAGGTGGGCAGGTTCAGCGCCAGCCTCAGCAGCACCAGATGCCGGCAAGGCCCTTACTGCAGCAGCGGGACCCTACTCCTTTGAGGGAAGACCTTGCAGGAAATGGTCGACCACAAGGAGTTCCTCAAGGATCCCAATCGGGACATGGTCGAGGAGGTGGACGTCAACAGAGAGGCAGAGGAGCTTGGTGCAGATAGTTGCATACAGTAGAGGCGGCATCTCTAGAAGGACCAAGGATTTATAGATATGTGTTTGGGTTGTCTTGAATGCTATCCATTATGTTTTCTTTAAATTTAGGAGCATCTCACTCCTTTTTTGAAACTCATTCTCACCCATGCTTTGGGCCTGGACCTTGTTTTTCATGAGTCTATAATGCTAAGTTGTTTCCCTCTTTACACTAAATGTGTGTGAAGAGTCCTAACATGTGGGGAGAGGAGGACATGATCCCTAATCGAGACGAATTAATGTGGATGCGATTAAACCCATGCAGGCGAGTTAGTGCCGCCTAAAGCGAATAATATCTCAACATGGGAAAAAAAGTTCCCCAAGCCATGTGTTCGGGTGACGTGTTTTTCGTTTATACGGTGTTGGGGGTAGTGCGAGTTGAAAAATCCTAATGTATGAATGTGGGAAGACACAATTTTTAATCGAGACGCATTAATTAGGATGCGATTAAACCCATGCCGGCGAGTCAGTGTCACCTAAAGTAGATAATATCTCAACATAGGAGAAGGAATTCCTAACACATATGATTAGGGTTGTTGGATGGATTCCTATTATAACGAGGGCCCTAAGAGGTATCTTGTTGGGTTCCTTTGGGTTGGATTTTGAATTATCGGGGACGAGAATGTTTTAATAGGTGTCTAATGTAATGGCCCGGACCTCTCAAGCCCATTCCTTTGTCAAAAAGAAGGCCACAAAGTGTTCTGGAGGGTAAAATGGACTTTTCCCACACTTTTCAGAATTTTGTAAGTACACACCATGTAGTGTGATTACAAGCCTTGTACCCCCTCGCCGGGTATACCCTGTGTTGAAGGTCGTGTCCTTGTCGTGTACACGCCATGTACCCAACACTACACGCCGTGTAGTACCTCCCCACATAGGTGTTACCTTCAAACCGTGTGTTGACCAGTCAACGGTCGCGTTCCGCGTTGAAGGCCGTGTTGGAAGTCGTGTGGTGACCGTGTGAAAGGGCCAAGTACACACCGTGTACCATAAAGTACACATCGTGTAATTTTTTTTCACGCCAATAAAAGGAGGGGTCCCCTCCTCCTTTTAAACTCACCCCTCTCCTCCCCATTCCTCTGAGTAGAGCTCTCCCAAGAGACTCGAAGGCTCTTTTTCTTCCATAAAATCTTCGTCTGAGCTCCGATTTACGATCCGCCAGCGGCCACAGAATCGTAACGACGAGGCAAAACTTCTGAGCTTGGATCTGTTGGCCTTTCCTTCCCAGCTTCCACCCAAGGAGGTTTTTCAAAGTTTTTCTAGAAGCAACGGACGCCGATGGACGCCTTCTATAGTTGTTCTAGGGGGGAGTATTGTTATCATACCCTGTTGAGGTAGGGACTTTACCTTCATCTCTCTAATTTGTGAATCATGCGGGGTGGGTGTCCTCTTGTTTATGTGAAACACTTTTGAACCAGTTTAATAAAGATAATAAATGGATTATATAACAGGGGTGGGAAGTTTGTGATTACTGTTACTATTTTATATCCTGTGATATTATGTTGTGAATTAAATAGGCTTATGCCTACTGAAAATCACAGTCGTTGGGGGCCTTTGCTTGTGCAATTAAATGTTTCCCTATCTTTCTAGACCATTTATCGATGGAAACTTCATGGAATGTGGAAATTGGTTAATCGTGTAACGTTGGTTGATTAAATGAAAATCTTGAACCCTTGTGTGATCACCCCAGTTGATCTAAATTGAAATAATAAACATGTGGGTGATGTTGGGGTTAATTTATGTGAAGGGGGTGTTTTGTGGGTTGTTGTGGATCGGTCGAGCAGTAGGGATGTGGTTGGCTTGGTTGTGGGTTGGTATGAATGATATGTTATTGATGGACAGCGGGGCTGCGATGAATGGTATCAAGGGATGATGATGTACGGTGTCGTTGTGGTTATAGTGGTAGGCAGTGGGGCTGCAGGGATGGGTTTGAATGTGAGCGAACTATGAGTTGTGAATAATAAATGAAAGTCAAAGAGTTAATGAATGGTGGGGCATGATAGTGGAATAAAAATAATAGTTAATGGGGTTGATTGGTTAATAATATGGACTTGGTTGTGTCGCTTTTGTTTTCCTAACTTGATTTGTGGATGGAAGGGATATGTTTTGTGAATGATCGATGTGGTTGGTTGTGGATAGTTGCCCAGTAGTTAAGGAACTGATAAACAGAATTTGGTGAAACATGAAAACCTAAATAGGGTTGGGGTTGTTTGTTTTATGCATGCTTTGTAGTAGCAGTGCCACGGAATATGCTCAGTTCTCTGATTAGAAGCCATAGGTTGGGCTGAGTGTTTGGTATATATATATATATATTTGTATCTTTGTGTTTTATCGCACCCCACCCATGCTGAGAACATAGTGCCGAACACTCCCATTTAATGGGAGAGGGTGTTTTACCCTTATTTACTAGCTCCTTCCTGCTCCTTCCTCCCTAGGCTATGATGTCTTGAGGCGACCTTACACCAAAAGACTCTTCGGGTATGTTTCGATTGGGGTGGTTTTTCCCAAGACTCTTCCGGAAGGTTTTAAATTTTTCCCCAAGAATCTTCAGGATGAGGCCCATGTGTGTACAGGCGGGATATGTGGTTGTGAGGCCTAGGTGTGTGCGGGTGGGACACGTGTTTCTGATTCCCATGTGTGAGCGGGTGGGATACGTGGTTCTGAGGCCCAGGTGTGTGCGGGCGGGAAGAGTGTGGTAGCGCCAGGACGTTTGCTGTTAGGAAGAGCAGCTAGCTAGTGGGAGAAAATGGTGCGGGGTACCCAATACTCTTGTTCTTATATACTACTACCTATTGTGATTGTGTTTTCGGAGAGTGTAGCTGATGAGGTTGGGTGGATAGAATTCCTTGTTAGGTTTTGGTTTCTTCTGTTGTTATCACGGGACATTAGGAAGTCTCCCCACTTTTGCATGAGAGGTTTAGGTTTTCCTACTGAGTATACTTGTATTCTCACCCTACGTTTACTTTCAGGTTTCCAATAGGACTACCAGGGTCATGCGGGACTCTACTAGTCAGGACAGTTGGAGTTGCTACAGTTTGTTGTACTTGTTTCTTTTGGTATTGTACTTTTTGAGCTTTCTTGTACTTGTACCTTGTTTCAGAACTATTTAAACATGCATGTGTGATTGGTTTGGGTTTATTTCTATACATTTATTCTTTTCTTATTTGGTGGTTGACTTGTCTTATCTCCCGATATTAAATAATAAAAAGGGTAATGCCTCCCATATTTGTGAAAAACTCATACCCTTGGTGCTAGTCACCACTCTGGGGCCTACTGGACGCAAGACTCGGGGGTCATTATCTCCCTTTCACCATTGCCAGCTCAGGAAGGTAATCATCAGTGGGAGGGGGTCATGACACGAATCCAAATGAAGGATTAAATCCCATTTAGTTGAAAAATGAGAAAAAACAAATCAGAAAATCCATTATGCATTTAGAAAATAATATAGAAACAAATAAAAGAGAGGTTTCTACTATATAAATTCTCAATTAAATAAACAATCGTGACGATTTAATGAGAATTCATAGAATGCAGTGATAGCCCTAGAAGATTCTACAAGTACCATATTTATATGAACCAACAAATTCCCATAAGAAGACATGATTTTTGATATGAACACATCTCTCAGAATCAATATATGCTAGACATTGAAAACCACAAAAAGATAAAAATCCGAGTAAGTTGACATCGGAGAATAAAAAATAAAAAATTTAGAACATATTTATAGATAATATCAAGAACATATTGAAGATTGAAAGACCAAGAGTTTATAGAGATAGATGAGTATTGCAGGTTGCGACATATCATTGATAGAAATTGGAATGATACAGATACTAAATAATATAGCGTAGATCAGTAAATAAAGGTCGAACCTCTTAATTCGAGAAAGAAATTATAGTGAGACCTCTATGTTGATACATCCTTAGCTCAATATTCAATGAGATAGACTCCACATGAGTATTCCACCAATAATTTATCCCAACAAAAATTTATGCAAAGTCTTTTTAATACATTTTGAGGGAGAAGTCTCCAGCAGGTCTATCCTAATATGTAAAGTTTGTATGAATGTAATGAAATAAAAAACATAAAAATTGGAGAGAAATTTCACATAGTAGATGAGGATAATATATAGGTGAACAAATAGTAGGCAGAGCAGGTTGAGGTGGAGCAGGTGGAGTGGCAACAGGATGAGGTGCAGCAAGCAGAGACGGAAGAAATAGTCAATAGAGAGGGAGTCGAAGGTGGTGGAGGTAACTCTAGGTGGAGAGTATGGAAGTTGTGAGTGGAGGGAGGTAAAACTGGGAATAAAAGGGATCAAATATGAGAGAGGGGTGCTATAGAGGGATTGATAGCTGTAAATCATGGTAAAGTGGTAGGGATTTCTAGGGAACATAGGTCACGAATAAGAAAATCCCATCCACAAAAGTGGTAGGGATTTCTGGGGAGACTGCAGACGTAACCATGAGAAGACTATAGTCAAATCTGATGACTAGTATACTGGGAGAAGGAGGACAAGATATTGGGGCATTCAACAACCCTCTAGGTCAAGACCCGTGGTAATATCTACGAGAGTTGGAGATGGAGGTGGAGGGAAAAATAAAACTCGTGGGGTGCAGGGACGTGGTTAGATGGTTGGGCGACACGTATGTGAAAAATGATGTCGAAGAATGGTGGGTGGACACATAGTGGATAGAAAGACAATATTAGTATATATAGTATATTTTATTAATCAATAATTTTAAAATAGTAAAAAATTTCGTTGAAACATTTTTTGAATTCATGGACAAGGAAGAAGAATTATTTTTAACTAAAGAGAGAAATATATTTTATTTTTTAATAAAACATTATTTTGGGATCATTAGATTTTAATGTGACCAAAATTAATGGAATAATGTATTATATATATAATATTATATTTTGAGAATAAAATTCATAAGTTTCATAAGATATTTATTGTAATGTTTTTTCATTAGAAACATAGTCATAAAAAACATGAAAAATAATGAGATTGTAACATAAAACTATTACCGCATTGGTAAAATTTGAATTATAATACCAATGATAAAAATAAACATTTATTTATATTTATATAACATAAATTGCATGACCAAAATCTTAAAATATAGTTATGGGATGATTATATACACCAAAAAAATAAATAAGTTGTGTATAATTCAGGTGTCCCACATAAATAAAAGAAAGAAAAAAATCTCATACCACATTGGTAACATTTCAATAATAAGACACATGAAATAATAAAATCAAATTAAACTATAAATAATATGATTTTAAGTAAAATCAAGATAAAAGAAGTCCATATTTTATTATATAAACCATAAAAAAAGAAACATGTGGTTAATATGGCGTATGTTTCTCAGAAATAAAAGATAGGTCCAAAATCTGTTACCTCAAGTCTCGAATCTATTTATAAACATTGTATTTTATTTCATAATAAATATAGTTTTATTTTATAACTATTAAATAACCATACTCATATATATCATACCATATATTATTTACTTATGGACATTTAATACATGTTTTTTAATAATTCCTTGATGAAATGACATTTCTTGTAATAACTGCTTTATTTTTCATGTATGTTATGATATTTTATATGTGGTCCATCTAGTTTTATCATTTTTATAAAAAATAATTAATGTAAAAATGATATAAATATCATATATACTCATTTTATTCGTATTTTGAGTAATCCATAAATGTTTGTGATAAAAAATCGATTACACAATTAATGGAGACAGTAAGTCATACATACTCATGAGTGTTGTCTCCATTTTCTCAATTGTTGGAACAAAATAAAATTAAATAATATATAATTGTTGAATATTAATTTTTACATCACATATATCATATATAATCATTAAATCTATCATTATTTATAGCTATATAAAATAAAATAAATAACATTTGACAATAATTCATGGAGGTGATATCCCACACCCACATATGGGTGATGTTATTATTTTCCATAGGACTACATATAATATGTAATATGTGATATTATGATTATAAAATAATCATTATGCCCTAAATATCATATAATTATGTTAAATTCATCATTATATCCATCCATGGAAAGAGGTTATGGAAAACGAATTACATCAGCTCGTGAAGTGGCAGTTCACCATACACACGATAGGTGGTTCCATTACCCCTTTAATGGAAGAGGTGATGGATGCAGGTTATACCAAAAACAAAAACAATATAATATATGAGATATATTATTTTTTTATATCATAATTTTTTTATAATATTTTATGAAATTTGAAGAAATAACAATGCAAAAACCTGTTGTTATGAATGATACATCTTCTTTGGACAACCTCCATAAGTTTGCACAAAAAAAAACTTAATAAGAGGGTATCATAATAAAACTAATGAATGATGAATGTGGGGAGGTAATTAAGGGAGATATATGTGATGGTAGTGTCTGAACCAAAGGTCTTTGTATTTTTAAAGAGAAGAGGAGAGGGTAAGTATTTATAAATGGGAGAGAGGATGCACATGGAAGTTTTTAAAATAAAATGTTATACCCACATGTTACACATAATAGAAGGATCCAAAATGGATCATTCTAAAAAATTGGATGATATAAAATTCATTATATGTTTATAAAATCGTATTTTTATAGGGATTTAGGTCATTTTAACCCTTATCATTTTAGTTTAACCCTTGGTGATTAAATTTTAACCATAACTATAATAATAAATTTTCACTGTTATTACTATTATTTTGGACTTATAATTATATTGGAATTCATATATAATTTTAATTATTATTATTTAAAATTTTGAATGCATTTTTATTAATTTAAATAATATATTTTGTAGAATTTAATTAAAAATTAAACCTAGGTATTGAATGAAAAATTAATTTTACAATGGAAATGTTTTCATAAGTATAGAATGTTTCAATGTAAAACATAGACATAAAATTTTATTATATGAACTTATTTGGAATAATTATAACATTATTAATCTAATTTATATTATAAATATTTTTTCTAAATATATCATCAAAAATATTTCAAACAAAAAAATCATTTTTCTAAAAATAAATCAGTATTTTTTACTATTCATTAAAAAAATAATCTTTTCAAAAAATTCATAAAAATACTCCTTTAGATAATTTTTATATTATGAATCAAAATATGATTTTAATTTTTTCAAGTAATTTTTTTTAAATCTTGATAAATTAATTTTATTATTTTTTCACAAAAATAGATGCAAATAAATTTATTTATAAAAATGTATTTTCAAAACATATAAATAATTTACTAAAAATATAAGTACTTATTTTTAAATATATTTTCTTTATTTGAAACATTTACACATAATTTCATAAATATTATTTTTTCTATTCATATTTATAGATTTAATGACTATTTTATAATGGGCATTTTTTTAAAAAAAAATTAACTTTGTGTCATGGTTTGTTAAAACTTAGTGTTATGTGTATAGCAAGCATTAGAAGAAACTAATTTAATTTGGAAAACAATTGCATAAAATATCAGGTTCTTAAATATTAACCTAATTAAAATGAATTTTATCATTATAAGTTCATCAATATGATTCAAAAAAAATTAGATACTTTGGCCTCATAATATCCTCAATTTAACATGTATCATCTGTCACGATCTGTCACCTGGGGCCCATGCCAAGACTACCCAAAGCCCACCTCCTGTAGGCCTGAGGCTGGAAACTCGCACTGAAGGCATCAACCTACAAGTGGGAGGAATATTCCTGAATTCTTATACGCACACACATGCCTTACCAAGTCCCACATGACCAAAGAAAAACCAGTGTAGTAAAACATGACTGAGTACAGAGTACAACTAAAAGAAAGTGGGCCAAAACACAAACACAAAGAAAGAACTGAAAACAGAAAAGTGCACAAAGAAAACTTTGATGACCACCCATGAAAAAACCCCACCATGTCATGAGAGTAGTGTAACAACTGGAAGCCGAAGTATAATGTCTTAAATATCCAGTCCTACTGGGGCCCACCTGGTCAAAGGACACTAGGTCCATTGTCATATCATCCATCAGTCTTGTCCCCCTAAGCATCTTTAGGCCTTGTTCCACCAATTTCTTCATCTAAACGTTGATCATCTGCACTAGACACAACATGTGTGGGCCAATCCTGTGATGGGGTGAGTCACCAAGTACTCAATAGGGACCCCAAAACAAAAATTTAAGACTATACAACAATATTCCATGTAAATCATGAAACACTATACAACTCGCACCATGTATATGTTCAGGGTAGTGATAGTGGAAACATCAGTCACAACAATGAACACCTTAAATTTGGGAGAAATCCTCCTCTAATGAGTAAATTGGGCCTTCCATGTCATGAATAAGGACTTCCCACTAACCTTGGACTCCTTAGGTACACCTCCCCACCACGTACCATGGGCCTGCTAAGTCATATAGAAGTGGTTCCCACTGTGGGCCTCCAAAGTCACAGAGAAATGATTCCCACTGATCTTGGCCAACTGAGGTACTTCTCATGATCGCATACCTTGGTCCTACAAAGGAACATAGAATTTCATCCCATCGTGGTCCTTCAAAATCATAGAGATGTGCTTCTCACTAGGCCATAGTCAAGTCATACATAGTTGGAAGTCAATAGTCCTCAGGTCTCAGTCAACCCAATGGTTCCGTACGTAGCGCATCTAGGAGAACCTCTCCTTAAGATAGTCATCACATATCAACTTCCATGAAATTTACCATATATCATTCCAAAATATCCTCTACATCTAGAGGGTCCCAACATCACAAACGGCTCATCAATCTGACGTGCAGTTTGCATGATACATATGTTTTAGTAAAAAGGGCCTAGTTGGATTTGAGTCTGATCCAACCTGTCCATACGCCAACCCCCGCCAAAACTCCCATAGAGTACCTCAAAAGGAATGCCTCTTCTCAAGTGTCCTAATTCCATATATGACGCGTCAATTGGACACTCGGTATGTGAGTTATTTATGTTTTGGTAACCAAGGACCGATTGTGTGCTGGCCCGGTCGGACCAACCTGACTAACCCGACCTAAGAGTCTTGCATACCTCGGTTTAAAATTGATCGACTCAACCTGATCTAGTTTTGTTCTGGGTCGGTCTGGTTCTGTCTGGCCAATGGGCCAGGCCAAATGGCCCTCACTGGACCCGACCCAACATGGCTAAGGGTCCACCACGTCGGGTCGCCCGGCGACCCGATCTAGTCCGGCCAAGCCCAATGGGTGGGGGTCTAGCTTGTCAGCGTGGGGCTGGCCTACCAAGGCGGGTTCGTCCTGCTGGTATAGGTCTAGCTTATTGGGCCATAGGATCGGCCTGCCATGCGAGTCCGACCCACTGGCTAGGGCGCGGCTCGCCAGCCTTGTTGGATGATGCGGCTGGGGTACGCTGCCCAACCGGGATACGGTTGCCACACCATGTTCGGTCTCTTCAGCCCCACGGGACACCACAGGGCCTCTAACTCCAGCCCTAGTCACCTAACCACAGCTCGTCCAGCCGACCGGGTGGCCCGGATGCCTGTCACCCTCCTCCTAACAGCGCCCCGCCATGCACAGTGTCCTCCATTGCCAGGACCTGATGGTCACAGTCTCCAACCATCATGGCATGCTGCCATCTCACAAATCGGCATGCGACTGGCACGTGTTGCCACCACAACCACCCGCTTGATGGTAGATCCTTCGGCAGACCACTGGAGGTGCACCGGTGGTCCGTTGTTCACGCCGCCTATGTCTGTGGCCTCTAGAGTTCTCATTCTTCACTACGAAGGCCTTAAATCACCCTCTCCATCATTTTGAGAATGTGGCCATCAAGAACGCACATGTGGGGGAGCTCAGGCTTTGTTCGTGTCGGCTTGGTCCCTCCATATTAGAGTTTTATAATCAAGGGGGGAGGCTGAGGGATTGTTTTTTGATCATATAAGAATAATCTTAATCCTGGATAAAGAAACCCCTAATAGTGTTAGCCTCCTCAAAAAATGCATTAAGCATTAGTAAACATGTTCATGGGTTTATCCGTGTTCATCATTTCTAGAAAATAATGGGGAAGAACATAAAAAATCATATAAAACCCCTACCTCATTGATGTTGGATGTCGAAGTGTTCATCCTCAAGAGTTCAAGGCGTCGATGTCGTCCTTTTTTACTCAGTTCTTCAAGGTTCTTCGAAGATGATGAAGATATTCCAGCAATCTTTGTTCTTCATTGAGGAGGAAATTTGTCAGAGTTTTGTCAGAGAATCCTCCATGTTTAATTCCCAAACCCCACAGGTTTGGTTTATTTAAAGAAAAAAAGCACAGCGACGCTGCGCCCATTAATAATTCTCATTAAATTACCTTCATTTAATGATCCATTAAGGTAATAACATCATGGTTTCAAATGATAAATTATCGATCATCTATTAATGTGCCTCATCGTCGCCTCATCGCTGCACCGCAGCGCCGCCTTCCACCACCCAATTATGTGAAAATAAATAAAATAATTCTTTTAAATTGTTTTATTATTTTTCTTGAAATATATGAAAAATAACATTTTTTGTCGTCCCTTTCCAGCCAAAGTTAAGTCAATTCTAGGCTAATCCCAATGTTCTGAATTCAACAGTGATGTCTTATTTTTGATCTGAACACTGGTTCAAAAGTTAAAAAATAATGCTCACACATTTAATGAACACACCTTAAAAAAGGTTCAAAAATTAACTTTCACCCTCGACTTATTCCCTTCAAGGTTAAGCTCCACCAGTGGGGGAAATAGCGACACGAGTTCAATAGTACTCTAATATTTTCAATATGAGTTACCATTTAGGATTTATAAGGATTTAAAAATAAAATAATTTCTACTTAATTGTTTTCATCACGGCCCAAAAATAACACCTATTGTTGGCCCATGCTAGTCGATATTAGGGTCTTCCTATGAAAAGCATACCCTCACAAGTTCAGTGGTGGTATCTGGTTTTTATTCTAAGTCACTGTTTGTGAGTTATAATCATTTTAAAAATAAAATAATTTTATAGAACTATTTTATTTATAGTTATGCCATTTTTTTGTCTTCTCACTGGAGCCCTGCTCCGACTAAAATTACGTCTCTCTTAGGGTAAACCCTCCATCTTGAACGCAACTGTGCCCTCATATTTTTTATCCAAGAAACCATTTATAAGTTCTTCCACTTATTCAAGAACACATCTCATGCATGCTATTTAAAGCTTAAAACTTTTTGATAGAACATTCTGGGCACTCTGGGCCTTAGAATCATGTGTCATTAGAACGTGTAGTCTCAAAATACAAAAAATGCACTGAAATTTCAGGATATTACATTCTACACACCTTAGATATTTACATCCTTGAAATCTAAAACAAAGTAAAATCAAACAAATGGGGGTACTGAGCACAAATCTGAGCCTCCTTCTCCCATGTGCTCTCTTGTAGGTTCACGTGCTACCAAAAAACATGCACTAGAGTAATTGACCATCCACGAAGGATCCTATCCTATCAATCCTCTATATACACTGGAAACTCTATAAACTTCGCCTCGTCGTTAATGTCCATCTCTCCCTAGTTGATGACGTACGATGGATCATGAATGTATCTCCTCAGCTACAATGCATCAAAAACCTCGTGAAATTGGTGCAACTATGGCCGAATATCTAAGATGTATTTCATCTCCTCAACTCCACTAAGAAACTGGAAGGTTTGATAAATCTCAAAGATGACATACCGCCCCGGACAATACTCGTCAATCCCCATCAAGGTGAGACCGGAAGGAAAAATGGTCTCTTTCTAAAAACTCCAAGGGTCTACATCTCCTAGCCACCAATACTGACATTGGAGATCTGGGTACATCATCTCCACACCAGGATGTACCACCCAAGGGGATATATAAAACTCCCTTAACACCACCTCATGTAATGTCATTGGTACAATGGTGTGTTCTCTAAAAAGGATAATGTGCTCCCCACCTATCGAAATCCATGAGGAGATTTTCCTAAGGATAATGTAGAACATCGGGCCTCGCAGTCAAAATCCATGAATTGTGCCTCCCTTTCTCGCTGAAATAGTGGGGGAGTTATAATCATTGATTGAAGGTAAGTTGAACCATCATCATCCATGAAGGATATCTACATCACATATAGCTACTCTATTACCTCAAT
This sequence comes from Viscum album, assembly GCA_963277665.1. Lineage (NCBI taxonomy): Eukaryota > Viridiplantae > Streptophyta > Magnoliopsida > Santalales > Viscaceae > Viscum > Viscum album. The sequence continues at coordinate 551,326,303 of OY728158.1, forward strand.
CAATAGTTGTAAACCAGAACTCATATTGAGCGTGTCTGCCACTATGTTCCCCTTCCTAGGAGTATAAACTATCTCAAATTTTGTGTCCTAATGGAACTCTAGCCATAGCCTCAGTCTCAGCTGATGAAACTTCTACAAGCACCTTTTTATCCACGCAAAAGGATACCCCTTTTAACTGATTGATGGGGCCAATGACCCTTTGGCAGTGGGTACTCGTTCTCCACTGCCACTTGATTAAAGTGATGGTAATCCACACATAACCTCGAACATTGGGTCTTACTAAGCCATTACTCTACAAGCACCTACCTATGACCCCTTCTTTCAAAGCTCTGCGAATGACCTCCAATATACTGATGCTGATATCGCTGCTATCTCAGGGTGTAGAATGATACAGAAGTCCCTCCCCCTATGGGGAGGTAACCCTAGATACATATTTGTAAGGGACGTTCCTGCACTCCACCTCTACTTTTGGGAACTGAAAACTCAAAACATCTACTGCCACGAGGGTAAGGTCAACCGACTCAAGAGTGATTAGCTACACCCTCCTATTCATGATTTTATCCCACGATGCATGGGTTTCCCCCTTTTTTCCAACCCAAGAAAACCCCATTCCATCACAATGGAGATAACACATCCTTTTTTTTCTAAAATAGTCAATCTATGTATGAAAATTGGATGAATAATCTATACCCAAATTAACATCTTAAGGCCTCAATGCATCCACCAAAATGTTCCAACCGAAACACTCACCTCAAGGGTCAGATCACACCATCGGCATAAGTGTGATTATCGAGTCTCCTCTTGTAGGTGTCTCACAATGTAAGGATCAAGTCAATGGTTTAACCGAAAACTCTAGGTCTTGAACAATATTCGTGAAAAGAAGTAATGATTATCCCTTGTGTCTATTAATACAGTAGCCAGTAGTATACACAGACCATACCTCAAATAATTCATGGAGCCCTCAGGTTATACTCCTTTACTGCATGCAGCTACTCTTTTCCCATATCCTCCAGTTTTACCCTCAATTCTCGAAGCTCTGTGGGATTAATCTGATACTCTTGTGTGAATATTAGTTTGATCCCAGTGTATAGATCAAAGAAGAAGTTTAACTCTCAATAGAGAGGTAGTCATGGAACATCTTTAAGGGAGACGCCCTTATACTCTACTGTCAGTAAGGAACTTGAAGACTCATTACACTCACTACACTGAGGGTCGAACAAGCCAACTATATAGGATTTGGATATACCCTCCTCTTCCTGAGTCCATCAAGAGATTCAAGGATTTACCCTCTTTTGATAAAAGGAAATATGGTTCCATCTCAAGGGATGAACCACATATTTTGCCTAATACAATCAAACCTAGCATGAACGGTACTAGTACATAACAAGAATGACTTCATAAAGCCTCAATGCTAGTACCAAGAGATCCCAATTGATACTCTCACCTACAATGGTCAAGTCACACTATTGGCACCAGTGTGTGGTCATTAGGTCTCCTTCAGTAAGAGTCTCTAAACATGAGGGTCAAGTTAATGGTTTTAACCAGAACCTCTAGGTATCAAACCAAAATAAGTGCCATGGAATGGAAATCACTAGTAAAAGGGTCTATCAATACTGTAGCTAAAGTAGAAATACATGCATCATACCATAATTCATCCTGGAATTCTTTGAGTCATAAGCCTCGATAGTCTTCAATTGTCTCCTCTCCTACCCTGCATCATGAATGGTGGGAAAATCTCACACGATATGTCCCTTTTCATTACAAGAATAGAAAATATTACCCTTATAGAAACTATAATGTTTCCTCCTATAAACCTTCTGGTTCCAGGGATTACTTTGTGCACCTTCAATCCACAGGTCCTGCTAACCCTACATCTCAGGTGATCATTGCATCAGATGCCCGTGACACACATTTGAACCATGTGCCTCATCGCTATGTTCCAAAAGAGTCATCCATTACTCGGTCTAGAAAGCTACATCAACATAAGCTACTGGAGTTGTGCTTGATTTCTAATAAATGGGTGGTTTTAACACAAATATACCACCCAGGGGGGCCATCTATAGAACTTTTCCCTAAACAAACAGCTTGTTTCTAGGTAGACTGTCCACACGACCGTTTATCGGGATCCTGGTTGGTTGTCCACATGGAGGCATCCTGAGATAGATCAATATGTACCATGGTTTGAAGTTTATACCTGGTGAGATGACTAATAATAAAATGAACACAGTGATACACTTATGGAATCAGTGTTTTCATGTATAGATCTGAATAATAAATGTCACGTTCTTGGTGTATGGATACGTCGACCCCAATACTAAACTCCCTGAATCTAAAATTAGAACTCACAACTCATAAAACGGTTTCCCCAAAACAAAATAGAAGACCCCCAGTCTTTATGGAATGACCAAACACCCTCTGATACCACTTTTTCATGACTCTTCCCCAGGGGCACATGCCGTGACTACCCCAAGCCCAACTCGCGAAGGACAGTGGATAGCGACTAGTGCTGAAGGAATCAACCTATAAGTGAGAGGCATTTTCCTGAATACTTGTATGCACACACACACCTAACCAAGAACCACACACTGACCAAAGAAAAACCAGTATACTAAAACAAGACTGAGTATAGAGTATATCTAAAATCAAGTGGGTCGTAATACAAACCCAATGAAAGGACTGAAAAATAAAAAGTAAAAGGAATCTCTGATGGCCATATGCAAAAAACCCCACCTGGTTTTGAGAGTAGTGTAGCCACTGGAATCCTAAGTATAATATCTCGTACACTCAGTCCTACTAGCCCCCTCTTGGTCTTAGGCCTCCATGTCCACTATCCTAGTGTCTTTTGGTCTCATCCCCCTGAGCACCTCTAGGTCCTGGTCCACTAAAGTCTCCATCGAAACATCAATCATATGCACCAGACACAATAGGTGCAGGAAAATCCCATGCAGGGGTGTGTAACAAATTACTCATTAGGGACCCCAAAACAAAAAATTAAAGACCACACAAAAATCCTCAAAATAAAGCATGAAACACAATAGAGATCACACTATGTATATGTTTAGGGTAGTGATAGTGGAAACATCATTCATATCATTAACCACCTTGGCTGCTGGAGAACTCCTCCTCTAATGAGTACAGTGGGCATGCCAAGTCACAAAGAAGCACCTCCCACTAACTTTGGACAGCATAGGTACACCTCCCCATCTTGTATTGTGGGCTTTCTATGTCAAAATGAAGTGCTTCTCACTATGGGCCTACAAACTCAAAGAGAAGTGCTTAGCACTAATCTTAGCCAATTGAGGTACTCCTCCTTGCCACGTATCGTGGGCCTGCAAAGAAACATAGAAGTACTTCCCATAATGAGCCTACAAATTCATAGAGAAGTTCTACCCACTGGGCCATAGTTGAGTCATACAGAGTCAAAAGTCATTAGCCCATAGGTCTCATCGAACCATAAGGTTCAGTACATAGAACCCATGGGATAACCACTCCACAGGACATTTTCCTCATCTCAACATCCATAAAAGTCACCATTAATCATTCCAAAATATCCTCCTCATCAAGAAGATCAAAACTCTGTAAATGACTCATCAATTGGACGTGTGGTTTTCAAGATAAAAGTGTTTTAGTAAAAATGATTCGGTTGGACTCTAGTCTGATCCCACCCTTATATATGCCAACCCCCACCAAAATTCTTGTATAGTATCTCAAAAGGACCAACTTGTCATAAGGGTCATCGTGCCACAGATGGCACGTCAATCGGACACCCAATCCATGAGTCATTAGAGTTTTAGTAACCAGGGGTCGGTTGCATTCAGGCCTGGTCCGACCCAGTCCGACTTACCCAACCTGGGGGTCCCACATACCCCAATTTGAAATCGACCGACTCAACCTATCTTGGTTCGGGGTTTGTTTGCTCTGGTACAGTTTGGAAAATGGTCTAGGCCCAATGGCCCTCGTTGGACCTAGCCCAGTTTGGCCGAGGGTCCACCCCATGGGTTGCCCTGTGACCCGCACTAGTCTAGCCAGGCCCGAAGGGTGCAGGTCCAGCCTACCGGGATAGGTCCATCGCACTGGGTGTGGGTCTGTCATGTCGGCATAGTTGCAGCCCGCTAGTGCGGGTCCATTCCACTGCATGGGGCATGTCCCGCCAGCCTGAGGCCCTGCCACATAATATGATTGAGGAGCGCAGCCCGATCCGTACATGGTTTTCATGACGCATCTGGACTCCTCTACATTACGGGGTGTTATAGGGCCTCCACCTCTATCCACAGTAGACGGATCGCGGCTCGTCGAGCCGGTCGGGTGGCCCAGACATGGGCCACCCTTCTCCACGCGGTGCCTTGCTTGACGCCACATCCTCTATTCTCACGGCCTGATGGATGCGGTATTCATCCACTGCAGCATGTTGATGGGTGCTCCACTCCACCTAGCCATCGGTGTGGTTGACAGACCTCCATCCCCCTGACTGGCACGTCACTGGTGCGGGCCGCCGCCACCGCCGGCACAACAGCACCTCATTTGGCAGACCACCGGACGTGCACCAGTGGTCAGTTCTTCATGTTGCCTGCATATATGGACTCTGGAGTTCATCTTCTTTGTTGTAAAGGCTTTAATTCATCCTCACCATCTTTTTGAGAATGAATCCATAATGAACTCACAAGAGGAGGTGCTCAGGCGTTGTTCATGTTTGCTCGGGCCCTCTGTGTTAAAGGTTTATAATCAAGGGGTGATGCATGGGGATTGTTTTTTGTTCATACAAGAATTGTTCTAATCCTGGAAATAGAAGTCCCCAATAGTGTTACCCTCCCCCATAAACGCATGAAGCACGGGTCAACATATTCATGGGTTGATCTTTGTTCTTAGTTTCTAGAAAAGAATGAGGAAGAATGTGAAAAATCATATAAAAACCCTACCTCATTGAAGTTCGATGACGAAGTGTTCGTCCTTGAGAGTTCAAGGTGTCGATGTCGTCCCTTTCTGTCTTTGTTGTTCGAGGTTCATCAGAGACATTAAAGATCTTCCAGTGTTCATCGTTCTTCTTTGGAGAGGAAATTCGCTATAGTTTCATTAGATAATCCTCTATGTTTAATTCCCAAACCCCACACGTTGGATTATTTAAAGAAAACAAAAAAGCATAGCGACACTGTGACTATTAATAATGCTCATTAAATTAGCCTCATTTAATAAGCCACATTTAATGAGAGATTAAGGTAATAGCGTCGTAGTTTCAAATGAGCCATTATTGACCCTCCATTAATGTGTCTCGTCAGTACCTCTTCGTTGCACTGCAGTGTCGTCATCGGCCACCCAATGGTTGGAAATGAAATAAAATAATTCTTTTAAATTATTTTATAATTTTTCTAGTAAAGTCCAAAAAAACTTTTTCACTCAGCCCTTACCGGCCGAAGTTAAGTCATTTCTAGGCAAATCATGGCATTCCAAATTCAATGGTACCCTTGTATTTTCAATCCGAATACCGATTCAGAAGTTTAAAAATCCCACTCGCACGTTTACTAAACGTATATTAAGAAAAGGTTCAAAAATTAACTTTCACCCTTGACCCACACCGATCTAGGTTAGGGTTTTCTTAGGGGGGAACGAACCCATGAGTTCAACAGTAATCTGATATTTTCAATCCAAGTTACCTTTTTGGAGTTATAAGGATTTTAATTTAAAATAATTGTTAATTTTTTTATCCATGGCCAAAAACTAACTTCCATTGTTGGCTCATACCGGCCGATATTAGGGTCTTCCTAAAGAAAGCATACCCTTACGTGTTCATCGATGGTCTCAAATTTTTAATCTGAGTCACCATTATTTAGTTATAAGAATTTGAAAAATAAAATTATTTTATTTTATTTCATTATTTACGATTATGCCATTTTTGGGTTTTCTCACTGGAGGCCTGCACCGACTAAAATTAAGTCACCCCTAGGGTAAATCTGTCATCCCGACTGCAATGGTGCCCTCAATTTTTTTATATAAGCTACTATTTTGGAGATATTCCACTTTTTCTATAAAAATTCTCATGCTTACTATTTAAAGCTTAAAATTTTTTCGACAGGTCATTTCAGGCACACTCGGCCTTAGAATCATGTGTTGTCAGAGCGTGTAGTCTCAAAATAAAAAAAATCACAAAAAGTTTAGGACATTATATCAACTTTATGTCTGTTACTATTACATAAAATATTAACTCAGAGAGTGTTCTTGTTTCATAGAACATTAACTCTTTGATCCAAAATATCTAGATGTTTTTCATCAAAGAAATGATCTTGATCAAGTAGTATAACCTCTTAGTTTTTTACATGTGAATAAATAGTAATGTACTTCCTCAAAACAAATACATTGATATCATCATGGACTTAAGAGAGGATCATTAGATAAACTATGCAATAAGAAACCATCCATACTCAGTCAAGAATATCAGTATGGAAAATTTACCTAGGAAACTTATTTACATTTATTAAAAGTATCATTAAATTATTCCATGTACAAATTCACATTAAAATATTCACACCAAAATCAAATTCTAGATCACACAAATGATTTTTTTTTATAACATTTATGGAAATATTTTTCTTATATTAGATGTTGATAAATGGATTTAACCATCTCTTCCATTTCATTATCCATGTCTGATTCAAATATTTTTTATTTTACATTATAAAAATACAATAGATTTCAAGAATTATTTCTATAGTGGGATTAATAATAAAACACTTGAATGCTCAACTAAAATCTATTTTTAAAATAGAACATTACAAGAGGAAGATGTTGATCCCAACTATATTGGAATTCCATAGAATAAAATGTGATAATTTTCTCTAGGTTTTTAATTTTTCTATCATACTGACCATACTATTAAATAAGATACACAATTTTAAAACTAAATTATATACCATGAGAATTCCGAATATTTCTCTAGAATCATGATGTAAACTTTTTCTATCAATCAGATATTTTATAATTGGGTACTCCATGAAACCTTACAACATACGTAATGCATATCCTGGAAAAACATTGAGATGGGAATATACTATGATGGTGATAGTGTGTGTTTACCCTCTAATGAGACCAACTGAAACACATATAACACTATACCCTTTAGATGTTTTAGTGATTCAGAAGAAAAAATCAATGTCGGTGTTTTCCAATTTCCATTATGTTATTGGTAATGGTTTTAACATCCACAGGCACTTTTTTATCTCAACCATAACATTATGAAATACCATGAACCAAGTTACAAACTTTTCATTATCTCTCTTCATGATATTCTAATATAAATAATCTTTCATATCACTATATATCCTTTTACTTCTAGGTTGAATACTGAATTAAGAACTATGATCATCCTCAGATTGATCCATATTATAATTAGGAAGTGATATAACATATACATGATTCCTAAACTGTATCATACAATCATAATCAACGATAAACATATGATCATTTATATCATTATTCTTCGACTCTATATCATCCTTTGGTTCCTCTTTATTCGTCACATGAATATATGGTTAAACACTCATTTGAGAATGGTAAAAAAAATCCCCTTAAATATTTCTTCTTTCATCCATTTCAAATCTAGAAATATTGGATCTTCATGATACATATCAAATATAATCTAGCATTATCCTTCTAACTTAAAGCATCAGTAAAAAAATTCTCTTTCCCATAGTGGCAATGTATTGATAATTCATAATATTTAATCAAGTGTATGCCTATTCCATTGAACATGTTAAACTATATTTGTTTGGATATATTCATTAAACTATTATGATCCAAATATATATCACCCATTTATCAATGAAGATAATTCCTCTAAATATTTTATTCTTAAAAAATATGGAAAATAAATTTGAATCATGAGTTGGGTAATTTTTATAATAAAACATCAATTGTCAATATAAATAGTCATTAACTATATCATTTTTTAATCTCATTATTATCTCTATAATAAATTTTTTTTCCAAAATAAACATAAAATTTATTTTCTACATCCTTTAAATAAATTTCAATCCTTATAACCTTGAGGAATGTGGAAGGATATAAATTTTTACTAAATTAATAATAATATAATTCATATAAAATCCCCATAAAATATAGAATATCATTAATTATTAGGGTTTATAGAAACCCTAAATGTTTTCAACACCTTTAAAAATATGGAAAAATCATTCGTCCCCAAATAATACTCCATGACGAACTTAAAAGTTACACATACCTTCTTCAAAAAAAATGACTTTTAAAATTTTATTTATCACATTAAAATACCATCTCTTTGAACATAAAATAGGATTTCAATATAATTGAACTTATCATAAAACAAAAACTAATAATATAATGATGGTATCCATAACTCTTATATTAATGAAGAAATATATGATTCTAAAATTAACACAATTTTTTTATGTCTCATGATTATTTCAACAAAAATAACATTGGTAAAAATAATTCTACATTATAATTCATAAATCCTAATAAATGAATACTTAAACCATTTTAATTCACTAATTTGGTGTAACATGGGTACTTCCATTTCATATGGGATAACCACTAGTTTCTAGAATTAACTTATAAAATGCTAATTCCCCTTGTATATAAGACACAAAATTTATTAGAAATTCATTTTTATGACTGTCACTTCCAAGTAGAAAACTTATTACCTTCAATTTTAGATATTATTATAGGCGATTCATTACAATTTCCTAAAATTTAGGAACCCTAATCAAATTTCATCTATGTTCATTACCATAGGAACTATCAAAATTTCCCATCTTCCTCTGAATTAGCATTTTAAGACTCTCATTAATATTTATGTTTTTAATCGTATATCGCAATTTTAGATTATAAATTTTATAATATAATTATCTCTATTCATCATAAAATTGGGTTACTCATTGTCCATTAATTTTATAACACACTATGTGTTTACATGAATCCTCATGGTTTTATCTATTGTCTAAAACCAAATATCATAGTGTGAAAAAAATAATCAATATCTCTAACCACATAGTCAAGAAAATCATCTATAGTATTTCTAAATAATGAATGAAACTTATAAGTGAATGAAGCACTTTGTTTAAACTAGGTTACTAATGGTTATCATCTATTAAAATCCTTTATGTTGGTTCATAAAGTGTTTTTGAATTTCTAAAACATATCCCATAGGATTGGAAACCCATGATGTCAGTAAGGCCCATCGTTGTGAACTAGGTGACCATTGAGTCAATTCCTATTATGCCCTTCCCAAAGTTATTACCCCATGTTATAACTTCTATCAAGATAAATCCACTTATTGTATCAATATAGGGATGTGATTTAATGTAAAACATTCAATATATATTTCACCAACATTCTACATCATTTTCTTATTCTTTAATATATCATTATGAATATTCTTATAGTTATCTATAGAAAGCATACCGATGTTTTCCCATTTTAGTTTCAAAATTTTATGTATACATTACTATGATTCCAACTATAATGACCCAAAATTTTCATAGATAGATATCAAATCATAATAGATTACTATGAATTATATAACATAATGATCCACACCAGAAACATATCAGTCTAGATCCTTTGGGAACATGGATACATTATATTTGGTTTATAAGGGAACTACATCATCTCCCACTGGGTCCATTATAAATAGAACCCTTCTTATACATATCTTACATTATACCATTATTTATAACCTGCTGAAAGGAAACATATAAATGGTTGATCTCATATCCTTAGTAAATGTAAACAAGGAAGAAATAAACATATCACGAGAAAACATTTATGATAATATCAGAATAACATTTGAAAACCATACCCTATATTGAAAATATCATAAACCTAAGTCTTCGAATAAATAATGGTAGTTCATAAGACATGAATCATGAAGGAATAAAAGAACATAATCCATGATATTATAACATTGGATTAAGGCACATAATTTTGAAATAAACAAAATAATAGAAAATACATTGTTATGTATACCCATACAAACAATCATAACATGTTAGGCTTGGGCTAACCACCCATGTAAATTTTTTCAGACTTTGGATAAGATCCCATTTAACCTTTTTTCCTTAGTATATCCTCTCATATACCTTGTTATTTAAAGATTGAGATAACCTCCCTTATACCCCTTTGTTCTAGTAATGGGATAACCTCCCGTGAACAATATTTTTTGGGCCTGGTATAAGATTTATTGTACCTATTTTTTCTTGGTATAACATCCCATGTACCCTTTGAGCTTATATAACATTAATCATTACCCATGGAATTAGAGGGAGATATATTTTCCAACTATAACACAATCCATACAATTGTGTTCCATGAGATCATAATACCTTCATCATATTATAAATTATGAGAATGAAATAGTTTCTATAATCATTTAATCATATCCTAACCTGTAAAAAATTAAAGGGTTCCATGGACCTTACATCAATTCATCATATCATAACCCATAGAAAATGAATGAGTTTTATAAAAAAATTTTATCATAATTACAAACCATATAGAGAAACAATAAGGTTGGTACCACATTGTCATATCCATATTGAAACATAAAAAAACCAAAGGGTGATTCTTTTTTGAAATTAAATTCAATAAAAATATCATTAAAACATTTTGCAGGAGAATATCCATTCTTATTTGAAATCACTTCTTTAAAATATAAATATTTACCTGGTATTAAAAAATAATCTTATATAAAAATAACATTTGAAATTTTTAAGGGAGGCTTCAAATAATTGATTATCCATGATTTTGGAAAATAATGTTCATGTTATATACATTAAATCAAATATTTGATTAATATTTCATGGAAAATGTCGATTGTACCACATTTCAAAAAAGGCATGAAGATTAATTTTAAAAAAATTGTAAAAAAGTTAAAAATTCCTATAACACTTATTAAAAGGTTATTTTATAATAATAAAATCACTCTATAAAACATTTTTGGAATTCATGGACCAAGAATAAAAGGTATACTTGAACAATGAGTGAAATAACGTTGATTTTTTATATAACTATTATTTTACTCTCATTAGATCATAAATAGATGGAAATGAAAGGGAAAATATATTACTTATAAAATTTCAAGAGGGTAATATAATTCATGAGTTTCTTTAAAGACATATGATAAGGTTTTGTCATCATAAAATTAATTAGAAACAATCTTGGTAGAAAATGAGATTGTAATATAAAACCTTTTCTGATTTGGTAATAATTGAATCATAAGCCACATTAAAGAAAGAAAATAAGATGAATATTTTATCAAAAACAAATTATGGTAGTAGTCATAAAATTCATTCATGGTTAGTTTATATAAATCTCACAAAATATACAAGTGTTATATTAGGCATGTGTCTTGTGGAAATAAAAGTAATCTAAAAATATATTACCACGTTGGTAACTTTTGAATCATAATCACCATGAATGAATAAAATAATATTAAATTTTTTATAACATCAAATTAAGTATATTAATTATATTAAATTTCCAAAGGGTTTTATATACACCAAATAAATGAATTGAGTGGATAACATGGTATATATCTCCTAGAAAAAAAGAGAGATAAATCCCTTACCACGAGTCTCATCTTGCTTCATGAACATTAAAAATCACCCTAGTATATTTCTTAGTTTATTATGCATACATTTTAGAACCATAATCATCTATATAATACCATATATAATTTATCTATGACTTTTTATTAACCATTTATTAATAATTCCTTGTTAAAATCATTTTTCATGTAATAACGGCTTAGTTTTTCTTATTTGTTTAGTTTTGGTACATCGGGTCCTTTTACATGGATTATGGTTTCATAATCTACATATAATTTTACATTATATATATATTATATATATTCATTATATACATATTTCTTTTAATCCATAATGATAGAGATAGAAAATTTCTTAAACTATTCATGGAGATGTTAGGATGTATGTATGCATGAATGATGTCTCCATCTTCTCGATGGATGGAACATAAGAAAGTTAAATAATATATCACATTAAAATAATCATTTTTATTTAACATATTTCATATGTATTACTTGAATATATATTTATTACCATAGTTTTTATCATTAAATGAAAAACATAACACATTTCTTCGCAGAGGGAGTAGTCCACACATAATCATTAGCAACATTATCATTTTCTAATGTATTAGAAGATAATAAGTAAGATGTTATATTATAATTATAATAATTATAATTATTTCATAAATATAAGATAAATATTTTAAATAAAACATTATATCTAGATATTAAAGGTGGATATGGAAAACAATTTCCATCAATTTGTGAGGTGGATGTTTGTAACACACACATCATTGGTTTCATTTACAATTTGATGGGAGAGGATATAGATTTAGTTTATGAAACTAAGATAATAAAATATATGTATAGGGGAAATAATTTTTTATCATATAACCATATTTGAAAAATATTTTTAAGGATTTAGAAGAAGAAATGAAACATAATTATCCATTACGAATGATACCTCTTGTTCATACAACCTCAACGGTTATATAAAAAATCCTTTATAAGAGGACTTGATAATAAAAATAATAACTCTAGGTTTTGTGGATATAAGAAATAAATATATTTGGGATATTATTTGAGAAAAGGGATTTTTATGTGTGAAGTAGAGAGGAGAGGTGGTTCCCTTTTATAAGTGGGGGAGCAGACACACTATGAGTTTTTGAAAATAAAACGGTATACCTATGTTTTTCACTTGACGAAAGGAACACAAAAATTTTATTATAGAATCTAAAATTAGATAAGGTATAAATGTGTTAAGAAATTATGAATTGGATAGTTTTTTTGTTTCATTTTATCTAATAGAATTTTAGTTACTCCTCGCTTATAAATTTGATTCAAACTTAACTACAATGATTAATTTTTATAGTTTTTAATAATCATTATGAAAAAAATTAATTTGATATTACTATGTAGTATTAATAGTTATTATAAAAAATATAGAATAAAAAATATAAATTCATTTCAAATATGTGGTGTAATTTAATTTCAAATTAAACTTACAAACGGGATAAAAATGTGGCATTCCAAAGAAAAAGATCACATATGTATAGAATGTTTTAACGTTAAAATTCAATAGTAAATTTATTCTGAAAACATAAAATAGATTAATCAAATCATAATTGAACTAATATTAGTTTTAAAATATTTTAAATATATATATATATATATTATAAAATGATTTAAAGGAAAAAAGTAGTCTTCAATAAAAATAGTATTTTAAACAATTTATTGAAAAATTAACCATTTCATAAAAATCCCAAAAATTCACTCTGTGATGATTTTTACATGCTGATTCCAAAAAGTAAATTATTTCTCTAAAATAAACTTTATAAATTTTAAAAAAATAATTTTATTCTTTTATCAAAAAAAATAAATAAAAATCATTTTTAAGGAACATGTATTTTTGAAGTATATAATGACATTGCTAAAAATTAATTAATTTTTTATAAATATATTTTCTTTATATAAAACCATTATACATAATTTTAATAATATTTTTATTATAATTCATATAGAAATGTTTAACATCTATATTATAATGATTATGTTTTAATAATAATATGAATAGTATATCCTGGTTTGTTAAAACTCAGAACTGAGTATAGAGCCTAATATGGATGAAAATAAATTTATAAAAAAACAATATTCATAAATGATTTGGGTATTAAAATACCCCAAATTCAACTTACATCTTAAGTTCTTTTAACCTTATATATATTAAATTTATATTTATTATATATACAAACTAAAACCGTATAAAAATAAATGTTTTCATATTTGATCCATTTATAAAATTTTATCATCTATTTATTAAAAATATGTTTAATATTATCATTATTTTTAGTGTTAACTAATTCATGTTTCAAATACATTTTGATTTAGCATTTTTGTTACTATTTAATTTATTATGGTTCCAAAATTTTCTAAATGTTATTAATTAAGTAGTTATTATCTATATTAAATATATATGGATATATATTTAGAGTCATCCATCAAATATATAGATAGAAAAATGAATAACACCATCCCTGGAAATGGTAGGTCGTATGTATGCAAGTACATTGTTTTTAATTTTAGGAGGATAGAACATAAGAATAAATAATAAATAATGACTCCATAATCATTTTCATATCAAATATATCATATAAATTCTACAAATCTATCCTTATTTCCATAAATATAAAGTGTAAAATAAAAACAGATCACGTCAATTCATAGATGTTGTAGTCTACACATACACACGAGTGAAAGTTTCATTTTCCAACAAATTAGAATGTAAGATTGTATATACAATATTATAATTTCATATGAATGATTATTTCCTAAATATCATATATATTTATTATGTATAAAATTATTACTATCAATGTGAGGGGTGATGGAAGATAAATTACATCAGTTTATTTAATAGTTTTATGCCATACACACGTGTGGCGGGTTTGTTTCCCATTTGATACATATAGACAAAGATAAATATTATTCCACAAAAATATTAAAATATTAGTCTATGGAAGATTATAGTTGTATTTATTTTTAATTTTTATGACATAATTAAAGTTAGTGAAAGAGGAAGTAAAAAAAAGAAAGAGTTTGTTTAAGATGATTACATTCTCTTAGAGTAACCTCCATTGGATCACTTCTTAGGGACACTAGGATTGAAAATTTAGGATTAAAAGAACCTAAAAACATGTATAAAAACATTCATAATAGTATTGGTAAGGATTTGGTCAAGATATGATTCTCAAGGTCGCTTAAAGTATAGAGTATAGGTAATGCCTTTTAATTGTGGAAAATGGACATTAATTTATTTAAAAATATTGTAATATCATTTTCCTAGGAAAGTGGAACATGATTTTAATAATTTAGAAGATAATATAGGATATGGTTTATATCCATTCGACCAATAATGTTTTGAAATATTTATGTGTTATTTTGATCCTAATATTTTACTTTATCCCCTTTATTTAAAACTTTTATCCTTAACCACTGTAATGAATTTTTCAACCTTAATATGTAATAATTTTACATATTATGTAATAATTTCTCATAAGTGGATATGGTATGAGATTTTTACCAATTAAGATCATAATTATCCTATTTTAATATATATATATATATATTAAAAAATATTTTAACAAAATATTATATTTAATATAATTTCAATAATTTCAATTTTGACATTATTCAATTAATTTTACTTTAAAGATATCAATTAAAATACTTAATTAATATATAAGCCTCAAAAACGTCATTAATAATTCATACCAATACCTAAAAATAATAATCATGAATATTTATCCATTAAATAAAAACCTCTCAAAAAATTATCAAATACTAAAAGGAATTTACAAAAATATATGGTTATATATTATTTTTTTAATCTAGTTCCTAATGATTCTCCTTATAATGCATTTATACTAAAAATAAAAACCCTAAATATAGTAACATAGAGTCAGTGTATACTTTATTATATTTTTATAGATAAAATGGTTCACATAAGTAAGGATAAATTAGTTTTGTATTCATGTTAAACTTGATATATACGTCATTCCCTTACTAAATTTGATATAAAATATAAAAAATAAAAAAATTAAATGGTATATATCCTTAAAACACATTCAAATATTTCTTCTTAATATCCAAGTATTGGAAACAAATAAGGGTGACATTAAAAAATTATTTAGGGATAATTATATTTGGAGATATCAAGAGTAAAAAAGGAATAATCAATTGGTGAATGTAAAAAACTAGAAACACATGTCATTTAATCAATAACTTGAACACAAGATTAATCCATGGATATTATAAATGTAGTAACAACACTGATAATATTAATTAAATTGTAATTGAAGTAAATTTATATTATTGGTCATCATGATATCAAACATTGTGATAACTCTACCATCAATAACATATGGTAAGATAGTTTAAAACTATTAGAATCGACCCGTTTAATTTGGCCAACATATTTGTATCATGATCCATGTTGATGCAATGATTGAATATATAATTATAGGACAATCATTCACTATATTTTCAGTGCATTCATCATATATTTAATGATAAATTTTATTAATGATCAATATTCCTTATCAAAAAAATTATGTATCGGATAAAGAATATAAATTTTCAATAATTCCCCAAGAAATACAATAATATTCAATTTAAACACCATATTTTTAAATGGTATATGATTTGGGAAATATTAAAATTAATTATACAAATAATATGTATGTTTAATGGAAATTAAACATGTTATGATCAATATAAAGTGAATGTTTCCATATAATGATAATGTCTATGATATTAATCAAGATATGAGAGATGTTTGTCAGGAGTATAATTTTTATTAAAATCGATTATTTTAATGAATATATTAAAATGGAAATGAAATATTTAAAAAATAAAAACTTAATATTCTCCATAAAACCATATAATACATAAATAATAAGATAATTTTGGAATATAGTAATGGTGGAAGGGATGTCCATTAACTTCATATATGTTAAAAGAAAAAAGTTCTTCTGAATTTTTATCAAAGTTGTTCAAAATAACCCATTTAGGAAAACATTAGAAAGATCTATTTTAAAAAAAATTAAAAATTATAGGATAAAATAAATTTTTCTTAATAAATAATTTGATTAAAAAATGGTTTTATATAGTAATTCTGAAAAATTTAGTCATGGATGAAAAATATACTTCACTAGAAAGAGTAATAAGATCATATTGTCTTCTAAGAAATATAGTTGAATGAATAACATGAATTGAATATTTAATCTTCATGAATAAATTTATATTCATTTTTTTTCCTCAAAAGGTAATTATATACACCATAAAAAATTTAAATAGGTTCATAATACCAAATAAGTCTTAATTTAGTGGAAATTGAGATGAAATCCCTTACCCTGTGAGTGAATTGCCTTGTATATTCCTTTAACCTTGTATATAATAAATATTGGTTTATTATACCTAGATACCATAACCATATACACACATAAAGTTTTATATATGTTATATTTAATATATTTTATCACATTTTTCTTATTAATCTTTGTACTATTATCATTATGTCATGTGTTAACTTGTATAGTTTTCATGTCTGTTTTAAATTGGTAGTTCTGGTACTTATGCATTGATTGTTGTTACATCATAAGAAAAGTATAATTCTTGATATAAGTATTATATAAATATTTAATTTATATATATATATATATGTATTCATCCATATAAGATATAGATTCAAAAATAAATTACACTATTCATTGAGACGATAAGGCATACGTACGCATGAATGTAGTTATTAATTTTTTAATGATGGAAGGAATGAAACATTAATAATAATTAAACTTTCCATAATATTAATTATATGATATATATATATATATTATTAATTAAATTTATCCTTACTTCTATCCACATAAATCCTAAATTAAAATCGATCAAATCTCACTGTGGATGTGGTAGTCCATACGTATATCAGTTCGATTCTACCATTTTTTAATGGATTAAAAGGAAAAAAGGTATAAATGATGTGGTAAACTTATACCTCGGCTTGGGAAGTAAAACCTGGTGTTATAAACTTGTATCAAGACTTTTTTAAATAGTATCAGTGGCCTATTATGAAATTGGAGATAGTTGGTTTTGTCACTAAGTGTTCCACCTATCGGAAGGTGAAGGCATATCATCCACGACTAGCCTATATTTTAAATCCATTATCCATTCATACGTGAAAATGGGATAATGTATCTATGGAATTCATGAATTTTTTTCCTAGACTACCTCATAGAAATGATATATTTTGGGTCTTCACTGACCATCTGATTAAGGTCTCACATTTCTTACTTATTAAGGATACCTTCTCAGTAAACATGATAAGGAGACTATATGTCAGGGATGTCTAACATCATCATGGAGATCAATGATCTATCATATTTATGAGGTATGATATCTTCAAATATTGTTTCTGGTAGGGGGTTTAGAAGGCCTTGGTTACACTTGTGCTTCTTAATACAACCTATCAACCTTAGACTAACGTACATACAGAGTGTATGAATTAGATATTTGAGGACATGATCTATGCTTGGGTTCATGAATTCTGGGGTTCTTGGGAGAAACATATACCACTTATTGAGTTATATAACAATAACATCTTTTATGCTACCATTCAGATGGATCTTTATGAATCCTTATATGTTTTCCCATTCTGATCACCTATGTGTTGGATAGATATAGGGGAGTAATCATTTCATAGACCATGTCTCATCCAAAAAACATTACAATAGGGCCAGTTGATCAGACATTTCATGTTCATATCTTAGTCCAGATATTAGTCCTATGCCAATAAAATCAGAAAAACTATTGATTTTTAGTTCAAAGATTGGTCTTTCTTGTGAGTTACACCCAGGATAGACCATTGATGAAATTGGAGGAATGGTAAAATTCTTCCTCAATTATTTGGATCCTTTGATATTATTATATAAATCATACCAATAGAATACTAGATATAACATCCTTGTAGATATATATATTTCTTGATTTCTTCCACATATATCATTTTCATTCGAACTATCAGGACCCATCACATGTTTTCTAACTTCATGAGGTTCAGTTAGATGTTGATTCTTCATTCAAGGAATATCAAATTTGTATTGTGGATTGGAGTGTGATGAAATTATGAGGAATGTATGTTATTTTATTACGTATTATTTTAAATAATTCTCATATATAGTATGAGACCTAATAGTGGGAAGCTAATATGCATGCCTAGTGGCCAGAACATCCCTTTGATAATCCTTCTTTTCCCTAAAAATTCCAAGTTGTAAACAATTTTATTTAAGGAGGGGAGGTTCTAAGGACCCTGGTTTTCATGAATGTAATTATCACTATTTTTGTACTTTAATTCATTTTTTGTCCCTTTTAATGTTACATAATGGATCTAAAAAGGTATTGGGGGTGTACAGGTCTTGTTCTAAGCCAAAAGCCCTGGAATTTGGAGAAGTGTAATGGGCTACACAATTAGTTGAAACCATGGAACCCGCCCCACACAGTTTCTCGTAACCTATATAGAGTTTAAGAGGTTATTATGGGGACACCAGGCATTATACTAACATGAAATCCATTGATCATACCCATGTCAAATTTCAGAAATCTCAAGAAATGGTATTTGGCACGACTTGCACACAGTTAAAAAAAATGTGTGCATAACTCATGTGGGGTCCTTCGTTAAGTAGAGCCGGAAACACGATCGGTACACGATTTCACCAACCATGTGATAAAACTATGAAACCAAGAATATATTAGGTAAGAGACCATTTTACACTGAATTATCTTTAAACCTCACCCCATCTTCTCACTTATTATCCAATGGACAAATCGACCAATTTTTAGTCGTAGAATCTCTCATTCTCCCCCACCTAGGGATCTTGAGTGCTTCTTAATCTAGAATCCACACCAATCATTGTTAGAATCATTATATAGATAAAGTTAAGCTACTTAATCATCATTATTCATTTATTAGTTTATCTCCCCATATCTTATTCTATTTTGGTGTGATCTCATTTACCGAATATTTAGTGCATTTGGCCATTCATTCATTTTCTTCCGTTCTACTTCAAACATGAAGATGATATCAGAAATATAACCATCTATAACCCTAAGGTATGTGGTATAGTTGTTTTTACTCACATTTTGAAATTTTTTCATATCTTTTTTTCCATGCTCAGGCTAGTACTATGTATTCCTCTTAAATTTTTTCTTCCTTTCTAAATAAATTTGAGCATGTCATTATTATGAAAATCCTTCAATTTATTAAACATTATTTATTTATTTATTACATAAAATTACATATAATAAAACCTAGAAGATCTACATGTATATTCTATTTTCGATTTAGATACATTACATTAAAAACAAAAAATAGGAAATACACCATCTCTATTGAAAACTTCCCTAACATGATCATACATAAAATTGCATGTGATAACATGGGGACATGCATAAGAAAGGGGTGAGATATATAGCCCAATAAGGGAATAAACATGATGTAACATGAAGAAATTAATACATGTTAGAAAATAGGAATATTAATAGGGCATAAAAGTGGTGAGAATCATAAACATGAATAATGAGGCCTGATATATCATGATGACCATTAAGGCAACATGGAAAATGTGGGAAAATATAAAACACTTCATCATAAACATAGTTTAAGGACAAATTCTAAGACATCATGATGGACTGAGTCCCATAAAGGAATCAAGTGTATTCCATATCCTAATGTGACATCTCATGAGATAAAACATTATCTAAATCATTGGAGAAATATATAATTACAGGCGCACCCTCCACATTCATTTCATTTTCATGAGAATGTGTTCCAACATTTTGAGACATAAAATAATATTAATTCTAACAAAATAATTTTTTAAAAATTTGAATATTCTCTTTTAAAATAAGAAACATCATTTATTGAGGAATAAAGAGTTTTTTGACAATATCAATTTTTAACCCATATAAAAATTAAATTTTCCATAATAAAAATTATATAATCATTTATATTTAATAAAATATAATTGATAAGAATATTTTATTGAAATATTAATTATTTCTAAAATACATTAATTAATTGAAAATAAATTCCTTAATTGAAATTGAAACCAAATTTAAAATAAAATTTTTGTTTACTATATACAAATAAATATCATTCATAAACTAATGATAAGAATAAAATATTAAAATTATTCAATTTAAAATAATATATACATATTCATATTATTATGGTCTTGATATATACCCCATTAATACACTAGAAAAGGCCCTAAGAGTAAGGTTCATGATACTGTCAGGGGATGGTTCAACGTACATGGTTTTGGTTATGATATAGATGAGATTGAACTTCTCATGTAAATAGTTTCACTCATGATTAAGTTATTATATACTATTTTGGGTTTGGTCAAGGTAAAATCCCAGAGGTGCTATCTCCCATGAATTCCCTAAAAAATGGGATTCATATGTTATGATCCTACTGGTTGAGGTTAAAACTTCATTTGTTTGTGTCAATTAGATTCGTTAAAACCCTATATTTAAACTAATAAGGTGATCACTATTAAATGGATATATTGTAAATGGTAATAATTCTTAATGGTGTTTTAAATCATAGAGGATATAAAAAAACTAATGAAATGAATGACTTTTCCATAACAATAATATATAATAATACATTTAGTTAAAATTAAATGGGGGTTTTATTTATAAAATCACATGTTATTACAATATTCCTCCATTGGAAAATTTCCCCCTCAAAATGTTTTATTCCCACACTAAAATATATAAGGGTAATTTTGTTTCATCACCTCCTCCAGTTCATGCATCACTTATTCAAAATTTTCGTTTCTCCATAACACTTTGACACGGTTGAATCTCTTATTTCATAGAACTTTCTCTCTAAGATCTATGATCTTCACTATATGATCCTCATAAGAGATATACTTATCCAATGGTACCACCTATGGATTTCATACATAGGAAGGTTTTGGTATGTTCTTCCTTAAGACTAATACATGGAACAAAACATGTTCTTGAGATAGGTAGGTGGGAGCAATAGTCGATAAGACACTGCTCATATTCAATCAAATATCATAAAGGGATAAACGTATATTGGAATAAGATTTACCTTCTTCCAAAATCTCATGATATTATTCCATGTAGATATATAGGGGAATACCATGTTTACAACATCAGACTCCAGGTATCATCGATGATTTTTATCGTAGATCTTTTTTCAACTCTGAGTAGCCTTGATGTGCTTCTTAATAGTCATGAAACATTCTAAAATTTCCACAACCATTTAAGGACCTGTAAGTTTTCAATCCCCAAATTCATTCAAACATGTTGATTTTCTTCACCAATTATGATTAATGGCTTTGTTGGGATCCATTTGGATTCTTGAGTGGATAATGTTATTGTATGAGAACTCAGCCATAGGAAGATGTTGACCCTATCCTCCATTGAATTCAATTTAGCATGATATCAACATATCCCCATGTTTCTTCATAGTTCACTAATATTGGACATCATTTTTAGGGTGATAAACCTTGATGATGTTCAACTCGTTATTTAGAGCATATTGAAGACTCATCTAGAACTTAGAGGTAAATATTGGGTCTTGATCAAATGCAATTGATAATGGTGTTCCATGAAACCTCACAAATTATAAAATGTATATCCTTGCAATTTGATTGAGTGAGAAGTCTTCTTGAATTTTAATGAAGTGTTCACTCATTGTAATATATCCACTAAAACCCAAATAGTATTATTTCCACACTATGTGCTTAAAAGACCAGTGAAAAAGTCCATGGTGATGTTTTCGCATTTCTGTGTGGGTATGGGTAATGGTTACATAATCCCCATAAATTTTTTCTTTTATTCCTTCAATTTATAACATAAAATACATATTGATGTATATTTTAGGATCTCTGAATTCATATTTTCCGACAAATAGTGATCTTAGATATCTCAATACATATTTGTGCTTCTGGGATGAATGGAGATGTTTGAACTATCTACATCATACAACAACTAATTATTTAATTCATGATTTTATGGTATACATAGGAAGGACCCAAATCTTAAAACTCCTTCTTCATTGACATTAAAATATGAGTATTTACCCTTTATTATAGTTTCTACTTTCTTCTAAATCCTCATAACATCTATTTGAGAATCCATTATCTTTTCTAGAAGGGCCGGTTGAGAAATAATTTGTGAAAGGATTGATGATGTCCCTTTATAATTCCCATGTTCATTAATTTAAAATCTTATATGATAGGGTACCACTCAATTCTCATCAGTGATAAAATTGATGGATCCTTTCGACTTAGAGTTTCTATAACATTATTCAATTTCCTAATATGGTAGTGAATTGAAAAATCATAGTCCTTGATCATCTTTAACCATCTCCATTTGTTCATATTAAAATCCTTCCATGTGAATATATACTAGAGGATTTTATGATCAATATATATTTCACACTTCTCCCAAAATAGATAATGGTGCCATATTTTCATAGTGAAGATCACTATATCCAACTCCAGATCTTATGTTAGGTAGTTTTGTTCATAAACATTCAAATTCATTGAAGCATAGGCCATCACTTTTTCATTCTTTATTAACAAACAACCCAATACCTTATTCAAATAATATTTGAATGCCATGAAATGTTCTCCACATATGGGTAGTGTGAGTACAGAAGTAGAGATTAGCCTATTTTTAAACTCCTTTATTCTCTCTTCACATTCATCATTATAAGAAAACTTGACTACCTTCATAGTTATCACATTTAGAGGGTTTAACAATTATGAGAAACTTATCACAAATCGATGAAGTACCCAGCTAATATAATGAATCCATAGATATATTTCATAGATGTTTCCCCAGTACATCATTTAATTTCATCTATTTTTAAAGGGTCCAAAGATAGCCCATTCATTGTAATGATGCTCCCAAATAATGAGACTTACTTTAACTATAACTCACATTTTTTATACTAGGGATAATTATTTTCATTTCATAAGGTCTATAACACATTGCTCAAATGCCCCTCATAGTCCTCCTTTTTTATGGATTATATTATAATATCTTCTATAAACACTACCCCAAATTTTTTGATGTGATCTATAATGATAGTATTCGACATGTCCATAAAGATTTATGTAGATTTATTAAATCCAAATTGAATTACTATGAACTCATAGAGAATTTACCTTTGTTGAAAATAAGACTTGATGATATCATCCAAATTCAACCTAAAATGGTAATATTTTCACCGCAGATCCACCATGGAGAAGTATTGTGATCTTCATGGATGATATAACAAGTCATCAATCCATGGAAGTGGATACTTTTTGTTAATTATGATTTTTTGAGATCATGATAATCAATGAAAATGTGCATTGACCCATCCTTCTTCTTAATGAAGAGGACTAGTGGACCCCATGTGATGCACTTTGGTGTATAAACCCTTTATCTAGATTCTCTTATAGTTTTTTCATTATCCCTTCAAGTTCCACAACATCCATTTTATAAGGATTATTGGATAATGGTAACTCTATAGGTATAAACACAATTTAATATTCAACCTCTCGATTATGGGGAGTACTAGTAAATTCTTCAAGAACCACATCAATATATTCCCACATAAATGGGCATGTATTGAAGGATGATTCATTCCTTAGACTCAATCATTTGATATATATATATATATATATTCTTTCTCTAAGGGAAATAATATCCATGTTTGATATTTTTGTACCAAATAGTATTCATCATCTTCCTTACACTTGTAAAAATTCATGGGTCGATTCAAAATATTGAAAGTGGTTTCCTTCGAACATCAATTTATGTTTTTTCTTAATAGGTAAAGCCAATCCATACCTAGAATTGCATAAAATTCCACTGATGGGATTAAAAAGATGTTGACATATATGTTCATCCCATAAATTTTGACTGGGGAGGAGTTATATACTTAGGGTGCATTAATTGCACTATTTTCATTTTCACTAATAAATCTACTTTCATGATTTTTGGTGGTGTTTTAATAGTTTTAATAAATATTCATGATATGATGGAATGAATGAAATAAAAATTAAAAAATAAATTGTCTATTATTGAATGAATAACTAGCATACCAGTCACAACTTCATTGTCAAGATCAAACTCAATGGATGTGATTGAAAATTTCATCCCTTATTTCCTTGGAGTTTTTTGGCTATCTCTAAAATACCTTGTCTTACTGCCTTAGTTTTCAAAGTATCTAGATTTCTTGTTATTGAAGATATTAATAATTCACTGAGAGTTGGCCAGATAATTCTATTCCACCATTTCATTAGTGGTTTTCTTCTATCAAAAATCTCTAACTAGGTTCCCTTCATTCCCACACCTAAATTATTTCCTATCCCCCCTTGGAAAATTTCCTAGGTGCTTCTTTCTGCAGCTCTGAAAAGTCTAATATTTTTAATTTTTGTCACCATTTCTCCATCAAAATAGCAAAATTAAACTCTACTTTCTGATTCATATCCCCATGATACCCTTAATATATACCAATATCCATTTCTATTTTGAGGTAACATCAGAAACTTCCACATAGCTATCAATGTTTTGGATCACTAGGTATTTTGGTAGACTAGTTTTTAGCCATCCAAATAAGTGGTCAACCATTCATTAAAGGTTAATTGAAAAGATGATGATGTATCATGTATGTATTATAACGTTTTCCTCATACACCTCGATATATTTTACTTCTTTTTTTCTTATATTCAAGGAAATATCTTTTAATTTTTAGATGAAGATTGTGAGGAAAATATTTATTGAAAAACATTTTTTGGAATTCCTTCCACCTCATTGATTGGGTATCTTCATCAAGATTTGAATTCTTGATAAATTTCCACCACTGATCAGCTTATCCATCTATATAATAAATAGCCAGTACAACCTTCCCTTGCATGGAACATTGAAGTATGGAGAAGATCTTCTAAATAGAGTCGATATATTGTTTCATAATTATGGTATCAAATGATCCATTGAATGTCAAAGGCCTTTGTCACATAAATCTCTCACATATATCATATTCTTTATTTTATGGATTTAGTCCCTCCTCTTGATCCTGGTTTATATTCAAAACCTAATCCATATAAGAGTGTTTCATCACAAGGCTTTCAATTTTTTCCCACTGTGTTTGTGATATCATTGGGGAAGTCACCAAATTTCCCATCACATTAATTATTTTCCACATTCCTCATATTTCATGACATTATCTATAATAAAATAAAAATTAGTGGAGATTATTTCTAAACTATTAAACACATAGAATGGAATCTAATTAAATTAAAGACATAAATTATACATTACATTAATTTCCTTTACATATAAATTTAAGGATTCAATCTATGTTATCCTTAAGTTATTTCCTAACACATGTTCTAATGGGTATTTTTTCATTAATAATGGTTTATAATGATCTTATGAATTTACCAAGGCATATCCCCTAGGACTGTCGAACCAAGTGTATAGCAAGGCCTATTGTCGTGCACTTGTTCTTGGTCGAGGCTAGCTCAGCATGGTGTTTTCTGGTTTTACATCTATGTACATCTATTCAAGAGACACATCCACCTGTAGTATCTAGATAAGGATTTATTTTCTGGATAAACCACTAACTCTATAATTACCAAAGTATTGGAATGTTTTCTTATATGTAGTCTTATCCTTAAGGCTTTCACTTGAGTTTTCGAATCCTAATACCAAAAAAAACTAAACTATCTGGTGGTACCAAATATAAAAACCCTTATCTTTATTACACATTAATTCATTATTTATTAAATAAAATTGCACATAAAAACACCAAGAAAATCATTAATTATAGTGTTTTTTGGATTTAGGTACATTACATAACAACTTAAAATATGAAATACAACGTCTTTATTGAAAACATCCTTACAAAGACCATATATAACACTGCATGGGATTACCTGAAGACATACATAAGAAAGGAGTGAGAAATAAAACCTATTAAGGGAATAAACATAGAATATCATGAAGATATTAGTACATGTTAGAAAATAATAATATCAATGGGGAAAAGGATTGAGACTCATGAACATGGACATGAGGCATGATATAACATGATAATAATAAATGAAACATGGGAAATGTGGAAACAACTTAAAACACTACATCATAAACATAGGTTAAGGATAACTACCAATACATTATTATAGAAAAAGTACCATAATGGAATCAGGTTTACTCTATGTCCCAATTTGACATCTCAGGAGACTAAACATTACCCAGTGCATTAGAGTGCTATATAATTTTGGTTTCACCCATAGCATTCATTTAATTCTCATTTTTAAGTGTGTCACAGAGATTATAAAACATGGAATCATTTATCATCATATTTATTTCTAAAATAATTGAGTCTGTAATAAATACATGTATGTCCCCAATCATTAAGTATAAGTGCATAATGGTGAACCCCCTTGATAGGAAATGGGTAAATGTATTCAGTACACAATTGATTGTCATGAAAAATCATGGTGTAATTTTTCCAACATAACAACATCACATAAAAATTCAAAAAATGGGTTGATGAGAGTGAAATGTGTATCTTATAATTTTCAAAGAAAATTGATAATAATACGGATAAGAAAAAACATATCCCAAAAATTCGAATTAGATATGGATGGTATAAGATAATAAATAAACATGAATAAAGAGGAGAAAGAAAATATCTCCTACCTTGACAATGTGACTCCAAATGCTTGGTAGGGGATTATTGAGAGATTTTTGTAACCTCGGTAGTACTATAGAGAGGGAATGAAAGAGTAAGGATGTTCTACATGTATTTTTAGGGAATATAATCTGGATTTTGGGGGGTTTATATAGGAAACAAGTGTGTAATTCATTATAATTTTCTAGAAATAGGTTTTGGATGGTATATAATAAAATAACCAAACCCCCAAAACAACTCATGGATTCTACCAAATAGTATTTTTTCATTATTTTATAAGTAAAATGGTGGAGATTAATAAAATAATACCCCTTATGATGTGGATGTGATTCATACTCCTAATGAATGATTTTAAAAACATAAAATATGTTAATTGTTTTGGAGGATTTATAAAAGCTTTATAAAATTAATGAAATAAACATAAAATCACATTATCATAAAGGAAAATATATATTTTTTCTTTTATACCCAGTATAGTATTTATTACACCACATTTGGGTAATTGCGAAGTTATGATACACACAGTATTTTTGTACATTATTTAATTTTTACCTAAAAGTTTGACTATCTCAAGAGATTATGAAATATTCACCATCAGATAATTCAATTTTTTTGAATAAAAAAATAAAATTAATTTTTAAAAAATAATTTTAGAAATATGTTAATTTTCACTATTAATATAATAATCAACATTTAATGAGAATTGTTGAGTTTTTGTGACGTTAAAATTTTTTGAACCTTTATAAAAATTATATTTACCGTCATAAAGATTATATGATAATTTTTATTTAATGGAAATTATTTAATAATAATATTTTTTAAAAAATTATTTATTTTAAGTATAAATTAATTGAAAAATAAAATATCTTAATTTAAAATTGAATACTATTTAAAAATACAATTTGTGGTTTATTGTATAAAAAGAAAAATCATCTCTAAAGTAACTATTAGAATAAAATATAAATATTATTCTATTAAAAATACAATATACATATTAATATTATTATGATCTTGATACATATCCCTTTAATACATAAGAAAATTACATAAGGTTAAAGTGCACAACGATTAGAATTTTATGAGTTGGTTTGGCATACATGGTTTGTGTCGTGATCTCGATGATCCTAAACTTATCCCATAAATAGTTCATCTCATTCTTAAGTTGTTAGATCTCAAATTGGGGTTATTCAAGGGTAAATACCAAATATTCTATCTCCCATGTAAGCTCTAACAATTTGGCTTCATAAGGATCAATTATATTGGTTAAGGACATCACTTCTTTTTCCTGTGTCAATTTGATACGTTAAGAACCTGTATTGAAACTAATCAAGTATTCATAATTTGATGGCTATATTATCAACTATAATAATGGTTAAATATCTTTTAAGTCTTATAATATATAATAAAACCATGTAAGTTCACCCGTTTTCTATATCCATAATATATAATAAGACATTTGGTTAAAATGCAAGGTGAATTTTATTTTTAAATGTTTCAGTCATTACAATTATACTCTTGTGGACCATTTCTATGTGATTAACGGTTTTTGACCTTCTTCATTTCCACACCTTTGGGTTTTCTTAATTAAATTCTATCTCTTTTTTAAATTTTTAATGGACCAAACACCTCCTAAGTTGTACTTCTTGACTCTAAAATGGGTCCTTGTTTTATAAATTAAATGGATATTTTAATTCAATGAATAATAATGGGTGGAATGGCCACACATAGTGATTCTTTCTTCTACATATGGATTATATAAACTATGACACCAATAGATATATTGGTTTTATTGAATATAATTCTTAATATGTAATCTGTCATGTTAATTATTATTATTATTATTGGCA
Organism: Viscum album; assembly: GCA_963277665.1. Taxonomy (NCBI): domain Eukaryota; kingdom Viridiplantae; phylum Streptophyta; class Magnoliopsida; order Santalales; family Viscaceae; genus Viscum; species Viscum album. Next base: position 551,355,491 of record OY728158.1, read on the forward strand.
TGCTATTGTAATTGGATGATGAAGGACGAATAAGGGACTTGTTATGAATAAAGTTTCATACTGCCTTACATATGGTGTTCAACATGTCATCTCTCACTATTATAATTTTATTTTGGAGATGGGAATTATTCTTCATGTTCCTTTGTATTGGGTTTGGGAATGATGACTCAACCAAACATCTCAAATGATAGGAAAGATGTTTCACATTCATCATGAGATTCATAGTACATACACTTTCTTGGGACTATATCTAATTAGAGTAGCTATTGATGCCTGAGTTACAACTCGGGTCTAGATAGCACTAAGTATTCATGTATATGCCAACTTCTATCCTCATATATATAGTTAATATGTGTGTATACATTATATAACTATATATATTATTACTTATATATATATGGAATTAGGATCTGACATATTCCAACATATTCCAAAGCATGTAGAGCCAGCCAAGTTCTTATAAGAAACTAATCTGTATAGTTTTTATTATTCATCAATGCTAATAATTTATTATATCTACACAGTTCTATGGTATGATCACTAGATGGATTATTTATAGACATAATTGGTAGTGACCTAAGGAATTTATCTCACACCCTACTTGAGTCGCCTTTGGTAACTTAGTAGACCTCATATCTACATATATGGATAAGTTCAAGCTCCCTACTATAGATGCTTGATATACTTATCTTGTAGATTAGAGTAAGAGATCAGGGTATCGAGCATATACTCTGGATTCCAGTGGATAATCCTTTTGGACTTTTTTCATTTTTTATAGAATGATGTATATTCATTTCCACTATTTCCCCTTTTTATATATCATAATTACATGAAATGTTTTCATATGACTCAAAATTTAGTCTTTTTATTATTTTTATAGTTTTTTAGTTATTTAGTCTTATAAAATTTACTTGTTATCTTTGTTTCTATTATACCATCTATTATATCATGATTTTTTTTATTTTTTTTATTTATTATATCCTTTTTTCCATTATGATATGAGGTTATTATATTCTTGTTGTACCACTATAGTCCCTTGATGATAGTTGACAACATCTAGTGTATGGGGAGGCATTATTGAGGCCATGTGACCCCCCATATTGGTGAATTGGTTAAGTTTTTCTCAAGTTGAGACATTACTGATTTTATGTGGCACACAAATTTATTAATGATGATGATTAAGATCCTATATCATCGTTTAATGAAAAATATTATTTTATATATCTTGAGATAGTTAGTCATGGACATGATGTCTTTGTTCATACAAGAATTGGCATGATGGGTATTACAACACTTTTAGTTATGGACATAATGAGTTTGTTCACATAATTGCGATCATAATGTGTTTTCTCACATAGATTTTATAAACCTTATGGTCCTTAAAAATGTTCATGATTATCATGTTATAATAATTTTCCACGTCTTTCACCATGTTACAACAAATCTTTATGAATGAATTTCATTTCAATGAAATTCCATTATTTCAATATTCCAACTTATAATTAATGTTTTCCTAAAATTTATTTCATGATCCCTTGTTATATGATAGTATAGATATATTTTAAGCTTGATCATTTATTTTATGATTATTTAATGATATTTTTTAGATCTTATATTAGTATAATATATTTTATTATTATTATATATAGTGTTTTGATCATTTATTATTATATTAATGTCTCCATTATGTTTTCCTTCATGTTGTAAAATCATTTCCCTTATTGAGTGTTTGAGATCAAACCTTTTTTATGATTCCAATCCCTAGGTAATAATGATAATTATATCATGTGAGATATGTATTAATGTGTCTTTAGGATCATGGGTATGGGGAACTATTTACAAGTGTAGTAAATTAAGATATTTATGTAGCTAATATACAAGGTGATATACCTTTAAATCTTTGGGTTATTCGACTATTGTGTTATGTATGATCTAAAGCATGTGATTATTATATTACTAATAACATATTTTTTATAGGTTTATTTCATTTATATCAGAGAAGAGTTTATTTATTTTTTTATGTTATTTTATTTTACATTGGTTTTATTGTTATAGAAGATTATTAAAAACCCAAGGTATGAGTCAATGTATAGGAAGATAACATGAAATATTGGGAAATTATTAAGAATAATTTTTTCCTCAAAAAATATTAATCTATTTGGATACTATAATTGGATGTGTTTATGGAAACAACGAATCTAGGGGTCACATCCCCGAAAAGAGTTTGTCAAGTATATGTTAATTGTTATTCTGGTGCACAGTGGATTTTCCCTTGATTTGAACATGATTTGAAACTTCTAGGGGATATTCATTGGTTAATATATGTTATTTATGAACCTATATGATGTATTGTTTTCCTTAATTTTTTGAGGGATTAGGTAGATATGTGTATGATAACCCACCTTAATACAACATACCTCAAACTAAGGTTGAAAAAGGTTTCACAAATGAACCTATGGGCCACTATGTAAACATAAAAGAGATTGATGTTGAATGGTTGAATGCTGTTTATGATTATACTAATTTCACTAAATTTTTAATGTTTTTTAGTAAACTATTTTGGTTTTATTAATGGATGTAACCAGAGGGAACAAATGGTGCAAAGGTCCATTTGATGACTTCCTAAATGAGAAAAAACCATAGGAAATCGAACCATAATGATACACATTATTTTTACTCCAAACATGATATCATGAAATATGATACAAAAAATTGAACATAGTTAATAGCCCAAGTGCATCATATAGGATAATGATGGAGTCTCATGAAAGATCAATTGATGAAAATGATGAAGGAAAAATGAAAAAAATTATATATATCAATAATTTGTAATGAATAACCAAGGGAATTACCTCATGGGGATTAGATAATTATTTAACTACGGTAAAGGTGCCAATCGAGTATCAAACTATCAGAGGAAAGTAATGTGTTTAGTTAAAATAGGGAAATAATATTGAACTCATCCAAGGGAACAACTAAAAAATCAATGTCTTATAGAGAAAAAATAAAGTATTATCTAATCCAATGAATTAATCAAATATTTTATGAGTATTGTTGGATTCCACTACCTCATAGATCTAGGGAGTAAGAAATAACATATTTAATGACTATAATTGAAGTGTATAGTTTTAATTATGTTTCATTTACCCTCCAACCTAAATTAGTGGATGTATTATAGTTTTATTGACCCAAATTTTTCTAGTATATTCAATAAGATCATCAGATATCCATCCATAATGATTTTTATTTTAAGAAAAACATTTAGTGGTATAAATGTTTTATGGAAATAATATATCTAAAAAATTTAGTAACATACTCCAAAAAATTGATTCAGTTTTCAAAATGGAATTGATATCGCCACTTGCAATCAACATGAAATTCTATAATTGGTAAACACATTATGTTTCATTTTTGAATATATATTAGTGAATTTAAAACATTGAATTATCTAAGAAAAAATAAAATCCTTAAAATGGGATTTAATGCTTATTTATGAGATACATTTCCTTTGAATAATTAGTGATGATAAGTTTAATGACCCTATCCTTTTTAATGATACTTGTTTCTTAAAATTTTGTGTTATTTTTCAGAAAAGATAATTAATGGAAAAAAGGAGGAATGATGGCCTCAACCAGTTTAGCCATGCTGTATGAATCTCATTTAGTAGAACATGGGAGAGAGGTAGTATCATAGAGATTTTCTCTTGATGAATCCCAATCTGAGCTTCAACAAGTGAATCATGAATAAAATATACTTCAGGAGAAGTTCAAATTAGTTGAAATTACAAATCAGGCATTATTAGTGGAGACGCGACTTGAATCTATCACCATAGAACACCTTACCCTTAAGTAATTTTCAGGTGTTATAAGGGGTTATTTGATAAAACCTTAGTTACTTAAATTTTAATCCTTTTCTATAAATTTTTTTTATTCCATAAATTCCTTTTTTAGAATCGATTTTCTTAAAAATATGATGAATTTGATAAATTGATTTTTTGGAATGAAATTATACTTTTCAAACAATATAGAATTATTAAAATAAACTAATGTATTATTTAAAATGTTTATTTTAATGAAATATTATGATTAAAAATTCCTATTTAAATATAAATTATAAAATAATTTTATTTTTTTCAATTGTCATAAATTTCACTATGAATTTTCTATCTGCTATTATTTTTAATAAATATGTTTTTTATACTCAATAGTTAAAATTATCATATTTATATAATATTATGATAAAATAAATATCATTTTTGAAATTATAAAGTTGAAATTAAGTTAGGGTAAATTTATAATACTTTTCTGAAATTATTAATTTTTTTAGGAATAGTAAACATACAATTTGGGTTTTACGATAAGTTTAATGACTTCATAATTATGTAATAATAATGTAATAAGTAATATAATATTATTTTAGGATCTTTTGGATTAAAATAAAGCAATAGGTTTCCCATGTTTCCTATAACATTGTAAAATACCATGGGTAGGCCCATGGTTTGGCATTTACCACTACCTTGGAGTCTGAAGAAATTAATAAACAAACCCTCTTATTTTTCTATATATACTAACCCATTTATCCATTTACATTCACTCTCAATTATTCATACACGAATATACGATAGTTTTACCACCCAAGGAGTCCTCCTAAGGTGTCCTCAATCCCCCAAGATCTTGATCCTCATGTTTTAGGATCAACTCATCAACATAAGGAAAATCTCAACTTCTCTATTCATTTTAAGTTGCCTTTTTGATGTGGGATTTCATTAAAATTTCAAAAAAATATTCTTATTTCCATTTTATTCTATCCCTTTACTGTATTAAGAGTATTTTATGAGTGGGAGATAAATTTCCCATATATTGTTTCTATTATCTAAAACCACATTTCATATCCGTTGTGATACCAAATTTTCTTCTCAAAATTTCACTTTTTCACAAGAAATTCAGTTATTTTTGGTTATTGAATACCCACACATATTAATTTTATTTAGTTCTTTAACTAGATTAAAAAATTATCAATATTATTCTATTATTAACATTATTTAAACTTACCTTTCTTGTTTGAGGTTAATAGTGACACAATAGTCTTCTCTTTAAGAACTTTTTTTAAAACGCCATGTTTTTTATTTGAAACTCATTTATTTTATTCTCCATGGTTTATTTATAAATTTTTTTATTATGATATATTTTTATCTAATTAATTAATAAATATTAAGTTTTCACCCCGATAGTGCTCCCATGAATTGGGTAATGAATTTAATCTCTAGATATGACATGTTTTAAGATCCCATGGTGAATCACCTCGGTAATTTTTTCAACACCTCGATGACAAACCATGGTGTTATTCTTATGAAGGTTTCATATAAATATTGTAGCTACATTTCCATGTATGATTCAGGTTATTTTTATTATTATATGCATGTTTTTTCTTTTTTCTTTCCTTTATGACATTCTTGAAGTTCTTATCTATATTTCTCAAGATCACATGTAAACTCTTTCTCCATTTTTCCCATATTGGGTCTTATGTTCACCCATTCCTTTAATGAATAACCACTTGTTATTAGATTTAGTAAAAGTACTTAGCATGAACCATGAATAATACTTTCATGTTATTTATAATAATGTTTTACATTTTCATGTATTATGTACATTATTTCCAAGAAACTAAACTTTAAATGATCCTATATTTTTTACAATGTAATGAAAAGTTTCTGAAATAAAAAAGGATTTCATAGTTTTTATCGAAGTATGGTTTAGTTATTTATGGAAATTGGGATTTCAAAATTTTAGGAACAACCTTATAGAAATGTTAAAATATAGGAGAACATACTAGTATTTTGGTAAAGTATTAACTAAGTGGTTTCTGAGTAATGATATCCAAGTCCACATATGAATAAGTGGATGTAGTTCTGGAATAGATATACTAAGGGATAACAACTCTGATAAGGTACATGAGGCCCAACTCAACATAACCTATTATATGCAAATGGGTCTTACTACACACCTATTTTGACACTCCCGAGGGATATGTTTGGTTAATCATAAGATTATTTTGAACCATTATGAAGGATTTATAGAAAATTTAATTGTTGTTAATGAATAATATATTTAATCATGATGTTATATGAAATTAAATTCCTTTAGATTTAGAATATTATTAAAATAAAAATGTTTCTCACTAAGGATTCCTTATTTCAGAAAATGGAAAAAATATGAGGAGCTATATAAATAGTTAGCAGAATGAACCATGCAATAAAGACCCTTCGATGGAATCTAGAATGGAAAACTTCATGATAATGAAGAATCAACTGAATCGAATTATTAACAGTAATATAGATTTAGCTGTGAGACTATATTTATCTCTAAGGGAATAACTTTACATTTTTTCCTTTATTCATCAATTAACACCTTATTTAAGTAGATCCACCAATGCATTGATTTATGAGAAATGTATAAGCACTATAGAAAAGATATTATTTGTACTACCTTGTTTCGAATAAGAGAAATTCACCCTGGTTTTATACCACTTAGAGGGATAATTTGATTAGTTATGGATTCTGGTTAAAAAATATGACCTTATGGGAAATTTATTCTATGGAGTGGAATGATTTCCAGGAAACCTTTTTCAAGAAATATTACCCCCGTTCGATGTAAAAAAAATGGAGAAGGAATTACTAGAGTTGAATAAGAAGGAGAATGAATCTATGGTAATCTATGAGATGAACTTTATAGGTCATTGTCACTATACATCTATATTTTTAATGGAACATAATGGAATGGTTCATAGATTATTCAGTGGAATAAGACCATGTCTATAGAAGAATCTAGCCTACCATGACTACAATAGATATAAGGAGATAGTGATAAGTGCTATGAAGTATGAACTGGAGTTTGATGAGACATAATGGTCTCAAAAATCAAATGAAAAGAAGTTATCTTTAGATCTAATCGTGGGTTAAAACATTGATCATGGAAGAGGGGTAATAAAATTGAAACATCCCATGTGAAAAAAAATATGGGAATATGAACTCAGGTAAGTACTTTCTTAGCAGCGTAAAATGTTACATGTGTAGAAGAGATGGACATATTTCTCAGAAAAAATGTAGTGAGGTGATGCATAAACATTTTAAAACTAATGACAAATGGAAGATGGTGTAGGCCTAGCCTAAAGTCTAATTCCTCAAGTGTGGAAATCATGGGCACTTTTCCAATCACTTTACAAATGCAAATAGAGTGGAGGGGAATCATCATCAACCTCAGTATAGGCCAAGGGAGTAAGGTCATCATTTTTCTATCACGATGGTTGAAGTTGAAGCTTTAAATGATGTAGTGGAATGTACTCTCATTGATCTATTAATGATAGCATGTACATTGTCTGATTCAGTTCTTAATCATTCCTTTGTTTCCTCTATATTTTCAAAGAATAGAGAATCAATCCCTGAATTGTTATAAGTATAACAATAAGTCAAGACTCCTTGAGGGATTATCTAAGCATCAAAAGTGTATAGAAACTATAGTATTTACTTTGGAAAGCATAATCTCATAGAAAATATATTAGTCATTCCCATGATGGAATTCAACATTATACAGAGGATGTATTGGATCTCAAAGTATAATACTAATATCAACTCATGAATTAAGGAAATATCAATATTCTTGAATGGCCAACCTACATTTTTTCTGAAGAGATATATCCCAACCTGAGCTTTTTTTAGAAGAACCTCCCATATCCTTCATTGTGGAAATGATCAGTGAAGATAAATAAGGAAATAAAAATATACGAATATAAAATTTCCTCATCATTCAAGAATACATTGAAGTATTTTTCATGGAGTTACCAAGATATTTTGTTGAAAGAGAGGTATATTTCTCCATTCAGCTCATACCTGGTCATAAGAAGATTTTTATGAACTCTTATAAAATAGAAATGTGGATTTGGATGAATTAAAGAAACAACTCCAAGATATGTTTTAGAAGGTGTTTATCTGAAAAAGTATGTCTCCTTGGGGAGAACCTATTCTCTTTGTGAATAGCAATGATAGATCAATGTGGATATCCATTTATTATATAGAACTTAATGGGATCATGGTGAAGAACAATTACCATCTTCCAAGGATTGATAATTTATTTGACCAGTTTCATGGGGCACCATTCTTCTCCAAGATTGATCTTCGATCCGGTTATCAACAATTGAGGGTGAAGAAAAAAGTTATTCCAAATACCACCTTTCAATCATGATATGGGCAATATGAGTTTGTTGTTATTACCATAATCTTAACTGATTAACTTTCTATATTTATCTATTTGAGGAATAGAGTCTTTAAGGAATACCTTGATAATTCTTTGGTGGTTTTTATTAATGATATTATGATATATTCCAAATGTCATGAGGAGCATGAGGATCAACTGAGGTTTATATTGAAAACTCATAGGAAAGAGAGGATATTTGGAATGTTCTTAAAATGTGAATTTTGGATAAAATAAGATGAATTCTTGGGGAATATTGTAACCAGTAAAGAAATATCAGTTGACCATACCAAGACAAAGGTGGTGGAGGAGTGGCCTCATCCTATAACAGTAACTGATATTCATAGTTTCCTTGGTTTAATGGTATATTATAAGAGGTTTTTGAAAAACCTTTCATGACTTTATGATCCAATAACCATTTTAACACGAAAAGCATCTAAGTTCATCTGGAAAATGGAGTGTGAAGAAATTTTCCAAGAGCTGAACAAGAGATTGGTTTCTGCACCTATGTTAACTCTACCCTCTATCAGATAAGGATACATTATTTTTAGTGATACATATCTAAAAGTTCTTGGGCGCATCCTCATTAAAAATTACAAGGTGATTTCTCATGAATCATAATAGTTGAACCCCAATGTGTAGAATTATCCTATGATTTACCTAGATATGGCTACTGGTTTTTTTCTCTGATGATATGGAGGCACTTTCTTTATGGGGAGAAATCTGTTATATACACAGACCATCAATGATTGAAGTATATTTTCACATAAATCGAATTAAAAATGATACCTAAGATATGGTTGTAACTTCTTAAATACTATGGTTGTAAAATTCATTATCTTCTTTTAATAGAAAACAAAGTCGATGAAGAATTAAGTAGGAAAGACCATATTGTTCTAGAAATCATGACGATTCAAGGAGATCCTTTAATTAATGAACCAGTAAAACTAGACTTGGTAATCTTAAGGGAAGGTACATCATCAACCCTATCCCAAATTATTTTACAACTATAGTTACTAGAGAATATCAAGAAATATCAAAGAGAATATCCTTTTTTATAGAAGAATATATAGGATGTGAAGAATGGGAAGTTTCCTTAGTTCAATATTGATCAAGAAGGTGTAATTAAATTTCATACAAGGCTTGGTCTTCCATCCATTCTTGAAATAAAGGAGGAGTTGATGGAAAAAGATCATAGATATAAATTATCTACACCTTATTAAAGCATTAAAATATATAGGGACCTTCAAGATCATTATTTTTGGATAAGAAGAAAAATTATATTTCTAACTACACTACAAGGTGACTTGTGTGTCAAAAGTGAAGGAAGACTGAAAACATATTAAAGGGGTATTATTACCAATACCCTCACCACCATGGAAGTGGTACAATATCACTATAGACTTTTTCACTAGTCTCCTGAGGACATCCATAGGAAACAATGTGATATAGGTTATAGTGGACCATCTCACCAAGACTTCCTATTTTATCTCTATTTGAGAAGACTTATCTCTTGATCAAATTTTCAATGTTTACATAATCTAACATGTGAGGTTTCCTAGAGTTTCACTTTCTATCATTTATGATTGTGATCCAAGTTTCACATCAAATTTTTAGAGAATTATTCAACATTCTCTAAATACTGAACTGAATTTTAGTACGTCCTGTCACCCACAAATAGATATCCAATTTAAAAGTAATATTCAAAAACTCAAGGTCATGCTGATGACATGATCAATGGAATTTAAAGGCGGATTGGATCAACATCTTCCATTAGTTGAGCTATCATACAACAACAACTTTAATTCGAGAAATAAATTTGAACCAAATAAAGATTTATACAGGAAGCAATGTAAAACTCTTAATTGTTGGGATGAAGTTGGTGAGAGAAATATTATTGGGATAGATCTTGTGAAGGAGATGACAGAAAAGGTTCAATCCATCCAACAATACATTAAGGCTCCTCGTATTTGGTAGAAGATCTATACTAATAATCGTCAAAGGGACTTGGAGTTTTGTGTTGGAAACTAAGTGTTCCTTCAAATATAACCTTGTGAGTGAGTCATAAGGTTTGTAAATAAAGGGATGATTAGCCCTAGGTACATTGGAAGCAATGAAAGCCTTGAACACATAGGAGAAGTGGTCTATCAGATTTCACTCCATCCAAATATGGCTCTAGTTCACAATGTATTCAAGATATATCTCTTAAAGAAGTATATACCTGACCCTTTACATGTACTAAGAACTAAGGTGGTACAAATGGAACATGAACTCTTATGAGGAGTATCTAGTGGAGATCTTGGACCATAGAGACATGGTTCTACACAAAAATATTACCCACCTCATTAAAGTGTTGTGGAGGAACCACATATATAATGAAGAGATGTGGGAACCATAGGATAAAATGAGGTATAAGTACCCATATCTCTTCTCATATAAGAGAAAAAATTAAACAATTTGGGGAGAAATTTCATAGGGGGTGAATTTAACAATCCAAAATTTTTGAATGATAACTGTTTATTGAAATTGTTTGTTATTTTATTCACAACAAAACCATTATTTTTTTATGAACATAACAGAAAGGGAAATGTTCCATATGGATTCTACCATTATGTGATTTTTGGTCAACTATAACCATTAGGAACTATACTCTTGAAAATAATTTTAACTTTATCATTAGAGTTTATAATTAAAATTTTGAGAAAGGATAATTAATGGATAAAGGAGGAACAATGGCCTAAACCAGTAGAGTCATGTCATATGAAGCCCATTTGTAAGAAATTAGTGGGAGGTAGCCTCACTAGGATTCACCCTTGAAAATACCCAAGATGAGCTTCAACAAGTGAAACATGAAAAAAAATCTCCTTTAGGATGAGTTCAAGTTTGTGGAAATTGCCAGTTGAGTAATGTTAGCGAAGCCACCCCATGAATCTATCACCATCACACACCATACCCTTAGGTAATATTTGGGTTTAATAAGGGTTTTTGAGTCATGAACTTAGTTACATAAAATGTGGCCAATTTTTTATAAATTAAATTGTTATTCCATGAATTCTTTTTTAAGAATATTTTTCCTAAAAAATATGACAAATTTGATAGATAGGTTTTTCAGACAGAAATTGTACTTTTTCAAGAAGATATATTTATTATAATTAACTATGATATGATTAATAATTTTTTTAATGAAATGATATTATTATTAGACACTTATTTAAATATAAATGATTAAATAATATTTTTTTTCAAGTGTTTGAAATCTCACTATGCATTTTCTATTCGCAATTATTTTTAATAAATAAGTTTTTTTATATTTAAAAGTTAAAATTCTCATATTTAGATAATTATTATGATAAAATAAATATCATTTTTGAAATCAAAATGTTGAAATTATTTTAGGATGAATTTATGAGAATTTTCTAAAAATACTATAGTTTATCATGAATAGTAAAAATACAATTTAGGTTTTTTCAGTAAGTTTAATAACTTCATATTTATATCATAATGATGTATTAAATAATATAAAATTATTATCAAATCTTATGGATTAAAATAACATAATAGGAGCCCTAATTTTCTAATACTATGAGAAAATATCATGGGCAAGCCCATGGTTTTTTATTTACCACTACCTAGGTGTCCAAGGAAATTAATAAAAAATCATCCTCTATGGCTATAAATACCAACCTATTTTACATTAATGTTCACTAACAATTATTCCTTCACAAAACTCTGATAGTTTTACCTCCCATGGAGTCCTCCCAAGGTATCCTCAATCCACCAATGTTCTGATTCTCATGTGTTAGGATTAACTCTTCAAGGTGAGGGAAATATCTTCTTCTCTTTTCCTTTCAAGCTCCCTTTTTATGTGGTATGTATTTCAAATTTTCAAAATATATTATTTTGTCCATTTGACTCTATACCTTTACTTCATTAATTGTATTTAATGAGTTTGAGACCCTTTTTCCCATTCTTTTTACTATTTTCTAACACCATGTTTTATACCCATTTTGCTGCTGAATTTTCTTCACAAAATTTCACTCTTTTTCCCAATAAATTCAATTATTTTATTTAGTGAATACCCAAACCTATTTATTTTATAGGTATATTAATATATATGTAAATTTGATCTGTTTTATTCTATTATTAACATACATAAAACTTTCCTTCCATTTTCAGGGATTAATAATGACACAAAGATCTTATCCTTAAGTTCTTTTTTTAAAACGCCATGTTTTTTATATGAAACCCATTTATTTTATTCTCTATTGGTTATTTATGAAAAATTTTATTATTATATATGTAGCCAAAATTAATTATTACATATGAAGGGTGTTCCATTATAGTTCTCCAATGAATTTTTAAAGAATTTAATCTCTTGAGATGACATGTTTTACGATACCTTGGTGAATAATCTTGATACTTTTTACAGCACCTCAGCGAAAAACCTTGGTGATATACTTATGAATTCCTCAATAAAAAGTTTTATCCACATTTCCATGTTATGATTCAAGTTATTTTTTTTATGATTTTCCTATTTTTACTTTTTCTCATTCCTTTATGATATTTCTCTTATTCCAATCAATATTTTTCAAGATCACATGTAACTTTTTTCTCTTGGTTTCTCTAACTAGGCCTTATGATCACCCTTTCCTTTGATATATTACCCTAGGTAATAAGATTCAATAAAATTACTTCGGATGATCCATGAATAATATTATCATTTTTTTTAGAAAAATGATTTAAGTTTTCATGTATTATATTCCTAGTTTCCAAGAATCTAACCATTAAATAATCCCCTATTTTGTACAATATAGTGAAAAGTTTATGAAATAAAACAGGTGGGATTCCATAATAAGTGTTTTACAGAAATTCCTATGATATTGAGGATAAATTATCCTTATAGATTATATCATGATGAATGTAAATATTATTCTCCATTATATCAATTCCTTTAATTTATTTATAATTATATTATAAAGAAACAATTTATTCAATGTGGGTAGAATGTAATGACCTATAGTTTTAAAGCATTTAAAAATACATAGTATGTTCTATAACTACTGTAACATGATACACCCAACATAATCAACCAAAAACATATTATGAATCCATTATTATTAAAGATATAATAAACACTATTATGGTAAACCATTAATATTTATTACCTTTAAATAGTAAATATTTAATATGAGTTAATATTAAAAAGGTTATTTTAAATACAATCTGTTATCATTATATTTGATAATTTATTTTTAAAATAATATTTTAAAAAAGTTTTGATATAGTTTAGATAAAGTAAAATTAATTTTTAATTTACTAAAAACAATATATATATATATATATCAGTATTTATTATTGCTATTTTCTGAAAATAATTATTGTTTATGTTAAAAGTGAAAATAATGATTCTACCAGGATAGTCATTTTTTATGATATAGAAGTTTTTTTGATAATATTTTATATATAGTTATATATTATATATTATAATAAAAAAATTAAAATAAATTTTTTAATTTATATATCCATGATCATCATTTAAAAAAAAATACAGCTTTTTAATGAAAGATGTTTTCCACTCATTGTTTAATTAATTAAAACATGATGAAATTATGTTTTCTATTTTTTTAATTGTATAAAAAAATAAACATTGAGTTATAAAAAATATTTTATATTCACTGGAATAAATTTTATTAATAATTTTATCCTAATTATAAACTTTATGGTTAAAAATACGCTTTTTTAAAAAACAGAGTTCTATGCACTAATGTTGTGATTTACTTCCCTAAACATGGATATTTTGATAGAAACATATTATATTTTAGATAAGAATAATAATATTAGTTAATATTTCTAGTTATTTTTTAGGTATATAATTTAGATTAATATGATGAACCCAAATTACCATAATAATGGTGAAAATTTTGTTGTAAAATAATTTTTTATGAATATCATGACATATCGATCAAATATATTCAATTAAAATAAATTAAATAATGAATCTAATATAATTTATTGTAATATAAATAAATATTTAAAATATATTTAATTAATAATCAATACTACCTAATATTAGGAATAAATAATGGTAAAAGGGATTTTTTCTACCAGAATAGTCTTTCATGAGATTACATATTTTAATTTAAATATTATTTTTTAAATATTTAGAAATTGAGTAATATTAAATAAATGTAAAAAAATTAAACCACAAAAAAAATTCATATTGGTTATGTTCATTGTAAAATTAAACAAAATATACCATATATAAAAAATGTTAACTATATTAAAAGTTAATGAATAAAATATATAAAATATAATGGTAAAATCCACATAACATGTTTAAAACATTTTTGGAAACCCTTGGTTAATCCATGATCAAACTACATATACCATAAAATCCATCTATGTCCCTTATTGATACATTAACCCTTGAATAGTTTAATGGAATTATTAAAATATAAAGGGTGTTTCCAAATGTTCCCTTTTTTCCTCTATTATAAAAGGGGGTTACTTTCACCCTTAAAAACACAAACCTCTCCCTTGATATCATGTTTTATTGCCTCTAGTAGATTTTGATGTTATTATGGGTATGTAATGGCAATATGTTTATCATGCTATGTTTGATTGTAGAGCTAAAATAGTTTTTTTAAGAAAGAGTTTCAATTTGTGTAGAAGAATGAACCCATACCATTGATAACATGACAGGAAGACAATAAACTGTTAAAAGATATAAATTAGGGTTATCTTTCACATATTGTTGAAAATAAAATAATTGTTCATATTAAAGATGTTCTAGTAGTAAATGGTTATCTTTATATTTGCATGATTATTTTTCCAGTGTTGTTCCTGATTGAGTGGTTGAGTTTACTATTGACTTAGATCCTAATTCTAATTCAATTTCTATACCCCCTATAGTGTAGCTCAAATAGAAATTTCATATTTGAAAATTTAGTTATTGGAATTCTTAGATAAAGGCTTCATTCGACCAAGAACTTCACCATGGGTTCCTCCTCTCTTGTTTGTTAAAATGAAAGACAGTTTGATGAGGATTTGCATTGATTATAGAGCCTAGAATATAATCACTGTAATGAAAAAGTATCCTCTTCATCATATATATTATATTTTTGATCATATGTTGGGAGAAATGTATTTTTTTAAGGTGTACTTGAGGTCAGGGTTGCATTAGTTAAAAGTAAAATAAGAATACATTGTTGTATTAATGGATCTTATGAATAGAATAATTCATGAGGTCTTGGATAAGTTTTTCATTGTATTTATTGATGAAATTGTGGTATATTATAAAATTAAATAGAAACAATTGAAACATATAATGGTTGTTTTTAAAACCTTAAAAGAAAATAAACGGTATAGGAAATACCAAAAGTGTGAATTTTAGTTGCAAAAAAATCTTTCCTTGGTAAAATTGTTTCTAAGTATGGCATAACTATTGATCCTTTTAAAACAAAATTTATTGATGAATAGATAAGACTGAAAAATATAACCAAGATTCATATTATCATTTTTTCAGGATATTACTGAAGTTTTGTTGAAAACTGTTCAAGATTATCTTTCCCAATGACTAAGTTAACTCAAAAAGGTGTTAAGTTCATCTGGAAAAAAGAATGTGATGATTGTTTTCATGAATTGATGCGAATATTGGTGAATGATATAGTTTTGACCCTACAATCCCAAAATGGTGAATTTATCGTCTATAGTGATTATTTATTGAAAAGAATTGGTTTTATCCTAATATATAATGTTTAGATAATTGCTTATTCTTTACGTAGGTTGAAACCTCATGAGTTAAATTTCCCTACACTGGATTTGGAATTAGCTTCTTTTTTGAATTAAAATTTTGGAGGCATCCTTTTTATAGAGTAAAATGTGAAATATACACTGAATATAAAGGTTTAATGTATATATTTACTTATAATTAATTGAACATGATATAGAGAAGATGGATGGAACTAATCAAGGATTATGATTTCATGATTAATTACCATCCTGGAAAAGAAAATAATGTGGATGATGTTTTAATTTTGAAAATTAATGTTACATTAACCATGTTACACTAAGAATATGAACCCTTGGGTAATTATTTGATAAATTTTGTTTTGGAATTTATTGGTTCACGAAATTCCTCTATTTTGATTTAGGTGTTAGTGCAGTTCTCTCTGTAAAACAGAATAAAGCATGCTTGGAAGGAAGACGGTGAATTGTATAATAAGGTATAATTTGTTCAAAATGGTATGTTGACTTAGCTTAAATTGATAACTAATTTTTTTAGATTTTTTAAGATAAGATGTGTTCCTTTTGATTCTAAACATAAAAAATAATTGTTATTCGAAGCTCATATTTCTCTATTTTCAGTTCATCTTGGTAGCACAAAGATATATAGACACCTTAGAGAGTATCACTGGTGGGATGGAATGAAAAGAGATATTGTTGATATTACCTTGAAGTGTATAACTTGTCAATAGGTTAAAGAAGGGAGTCAGTTACCAAAGGGGATTCTATAGCCTTTACCAGTGCTAGAGTGGAAATGTTAAAATATATCCATAGACTTCATAGTGGTACTACCAAATACTTCTCGAGGTAACAATGCAATTTGGGTAATTATAGATCGAATTACTAAATTTTCACATTTCCTTCCTATTCCAAATACTATGTCTTTATATCATCTTTCATTGTTATACCTCCAATATATTTTCATGTTACATGGATTTCCTTTATCCATTTTATATGACCGAGATCCCAGGTCCACTTATTACTATTAGAATGTCTTTCAGAAGTCATTGGGAAGTAAATTAAATTATAGCACTGCATTTAATCCCCAATATGATGGACAGACTGAGTAAACAATTCAGTCCAGGGATGATATGGTTGATCTTGTTCAATGGATTACTATGTAATTTTGGATCATCATCTTTCTTTAGTTGAGTTTTCTTATAATAACAGTTTTCATTCCATTATATAGATGGAACCTTTTGATGCATTATATGGGACGTAATGTCAAACTCCAACATTTTGGGATGATGTTAGCGAAAGGAAGATGATGGGACTAGAAATAGTCGAGAAAGTAGCTATGAAAATGAATATGATTAAGCAACACATGAGGACAACATAGAGAAGGAAGAAATTTTATGTAGATAATAGGGGGAAAGACCTTTTATTTGAGACAGGTGATCATGATTTCCTTAAATTCTCTCCTTGGAAAAGTGTTATGAATTTTGATAAGAAATGAATGCTAAGTCTATGATTCATCAGTCCTTTTAAAATCCTGGATAAAGTTAGAGTAGTTTATTATTGAGTAGCCTTGCCTATGAGTTTATCTCAGGTAAAAAAAATTTATGGTTTTGTTTTTGAGAAAGTATATGCAAGATCAATCTCATGTTTTGAGCCCAAAAGTAGTTCAATTGGAAGAGAATATTTCTTATAAATAGAAACATATTTTGATTCTTGATCATAGAGGGAAATTATTACAGAATAAGGCAATTCACCAGGTTATGGTTTTGTGGAGAAACCACATTGTCAAAGTGTTGTGAATCATTGGGAATCGCAACAATAAAAATGAGATATGGAAAAAAATGTAGAAGAAAATAGAAAACATAGAACACACAAATTTTTGTGGTTCAGGAATAATCCCAATGTCCACGGAGAGTCAGAACATCACTATGATTCATGATCACAGATTATAGATATTTCTCACCCAAATCCTAGACTGAAAATGGGCTATAAAAGGATAAAGATGAACCAATGTTCAACATAGAAAGTCTGCATAGATACAGTGAATGGTGGCCACCCAAGTCAAAAGTGTTACACCAATCAAACACAGAGAAGCAACAAGGGATTCTAAAAATTCTATGAGGAAAATTTATCCTCACTTATATAATAAGTGATTAAAAATTGGAAGGATGCAATTTCTCAATAGCGGGGAGAATTTAACAACTCAGGTAGTATTAAAATAATTACTTTATTTTTTAAATTAAATAGTTAAAACTATTACAAATATATAATGAAATAAGGGATATTTTAAGGAATATTTTTTTACACAATAGTAACTTGACCTTAGGAATAGTAATCTGAACATTATTAATAGTAAATCGTTCAAGAGAATAGTAACCAAACCTATGAATGAAAAAAATAAAATTTATTTATATTATATTTGAAAATATGATATATTTATATCTTTGAATGACGAAATAAATGTTTTTAAAATGATAGATTAATAGTTGGTTTTTTTGCAAAACATAAATATTTATTTACAATATTAAAATTAATATAATGATTTCAAAGAAAATATATTTTCATAAAATATATTAATTAATTAATATTTTATTATCTTATTATTATAAGATAATTTTATAGTACCTTAATTAATATTTCAATGTGTTAAAAAATAAGTTATAGTTTTAAAATGAGTATTTTTTGAATAAATTATTATTTCAATTAAAAGTAAAATTTCCAATATTTGGAAAATTATTTTCATAAAAAAGAGTTCACTTTCAAATTATACTCATATAATAATGGTTTGGATGAATTTTTGATATTTTACTGAGATACTTTAATTTTTAGTGAATAGTGAAATACGATAATTTACAAAATAAGCTAAATACTTGAATTATTATGTCACGGATGATGTTCTGTTGAGGTAAGAGCCCTTGGATCAAACTCACACACACTAATTACTGTATTTAGTCACAATAAACAACACTATTTATTGTATTCATAAAATTAATAAAATAATGATTAAAATAATGGGAAACCCCCTCCCCTCCTCCACTATAAATACCATACCTCACTCCCTCTTCTCCTCACACCTCTCAAGTTTTGAGACTTGTAAAAATTCATCCCAAGACTATTCCCAATTTCCAAGACCTAATGGTCTCACAAAAATTGAAAAAATAATATCCTTATGGAGGTTCTCAAGGAATAGAATTCAAGAGGAGGTTTGAACACATTTGAAGGAAGTCAGACCCGAGGTAAGAGACTATTTAACTAAAATATTCTTTTAAAAGTTTTAAAGATTTATTCTTCTAAATATTTCTATTTTAAGTCCTTGTTTTCAAAATGGTTTTTATAAATTTATCTATATGGTTATTAATTTTTTAATTTCTATTATGTGTTTTGAAAATGGATCTTTCTCATGTGTTATGTAAGGGGCTATCATTTTGAAATATTTTTAAATGTCATTTTTACGAAATTCAAAAAGATTATTTTTTATATATAGAGAATGAGTGGTCACTACTGCGTTAATGACTATTTATTATTATATTTTTTTTATTATATGTTTTCAAAGTTATTTTGGAATAATATGATTTCATTGTTATGTGTCTGTATTTATATTTTTAAAGTGGTCCTTATGAAAAAAAGCATATTTTGAAATCAGAATGTGTTTTTCTCAAAGGTTTAAATGATTTATCAAGATTTTTATTCATGTTATGTTCCATAGACATTGTTTATGTTTGGTTAGGCCCATTATACCTCAATATATTATGTTCTTATCCCCGTTATATCTCAAGATATAATGGTTTGAGCCACATTATAGCTTAAGATATGTTGGGTTGAGCCCATTGTAGCTCAACATATGATAGGTGAGCCCCATTATAGCTCTCCAATGCATTGGGTACTATATAAATTGAATTATACTGAATTTTTATTCTATTTATAAGTGTGAATGTAATATTGATAAGGTAATGATTTCCCAGGGTGACTTCATGATTTATCTATACATGCTTATGAGTTTTCAAAAAAAAGGATTTTTAATAGATTTTCATGTTTTAAATGGACTAACTATTTTCTTTCTTTAATATACCTTAATAATATTTATGTGATCCTCCCATGTTTTTAAATTTGTTTAATAGGTTATAATAATGTGTAAAATAAATAAGTATGTAAAGTTAAATGTTATAATGAATTTTCAAGGAAATCATGTTTTCTTTTGAAATGATTTATTTTGAAAACAATGGACACTATTTTAGTAGTATCCACTTTTTATAAATGTGGTATGTTTTGTATGTATTATATCCTAATCTTCTAAATATATAAACCTCTAAAAGATCCTCAATGTGAAATAAAGTAGGTTCTTGACTAAAATTAAAAATTATGTAATGTTTTAATGTTGGGTCCTGATAATATAACCCATAAAAAATAAACAGGTTTTGTAAACATTTTTCCATTATAATATATTCCAATAAAAAATAAAAATGGTATCCTTGATTTATATAACTAGAAAATCATAAATCACATCAAACAATGTCATCATTGATAGATAATTATTTTTAATGATAATTAACATGGAACATCTCATGAGGATGATGAATTTTATTTTAACATAACTTTTTAAAAATATAAATATTTTGGAATTCCTTTTTATTGAAATAAATCATCAAAAACATATAAAGAAATATTAAAAAATCATTTAAAACATTTTGTGAAGAAAATAACCTTTCAAATTTTAGAGTAAATTTTAAAAACATAAAACATTTTAAATAACATTTTCTTTGAAAATAAACTTGAAATCATATAATGTAATCAATAAAATATTATGAGGTCATAATGGTTAAAATTTCCATACATGTCATACATGATAAAATAAATATTATTTTCAAATTTTTCGTAAAATACAAAAGGGATTTATTTTGAAAATGCTTGATAATTCCTTTAACGTTTATTTATAAACATTCAATCATGGGAAATATTTTTTTTAATAAATATTTTTAATAATATAATAAAATTTTGAAAACATTTTTAGAAATCATGGTCTTAGAAGAGAACAGGCTTTTGACCTAAGTGAGAAATAAAGTCATATTTTATTAAAAATATTTTCTCAATTATCTAATCTACCAAGAAGTGTAAAATGGTAATATTACTTTTAAATATAATGAATAAATAGTGGATACAGAATTTTATAATAGTTATTCATTAGTATATCATAGTGTTTCATTATATGAGATGTAATCATAAATAATCTTAATAAAATATTAGATTGTAACGTAAAAGCATTACCACTTGGGTAACATTTGAAACATAATAGCAACGAATGGGAGATATTAAAATGGAAATTTAATACACACAATCATAAGAAAAAAATGATAAATTATTTTCATGGGCATTATATACATCACATAAAGTAAATATGTTCGGAATATGGATTGTGTCTCACATAAAATAAAAGTGAGGATAAAAGACCTTACCACTTAAATTTCAAATTCCATCATAAAAGTTCAAAAATATTCTTTAAAAAATATATGTTTTTTATAAATATATTTTATAATCACAAAAATACTTGTAATATCACATATTATCCACTTATAACATTTCAACACCCATTTATTTATAATTCAATTATATAATCACTCTTTATGTGTGTTAACTACTTTAATTTTTCATGAGTGTTTTTGTTCAATAGTACTGGTCCTTGTACATTGATCATTGTAAATTTATCTCTATAGTATTAAATGTGAAATTAATATCATATATTTTCATTGTATATATTTATATCCATTCACTAATGTTAGAGGTAGAAAGATGAAATTCATTGTTCATGGATTCGGTAGGTTGTATATATGCATGAACATTTTCCCATATTTCATATAATAGAATTAATTAACAGTAAATAATTATTAAGATTTAAATAAACATTAGTATTATATATATATATATATAATATTTTCATTAATATAATCTTTATACCTTCCATTTATATCATTAGTGAGTATGAATCACATCGCTTCATGAGGTGGTAGTTCATCGTACACATGAGTAACGTTAACATATCCCCCTTGGAATGTAAAGTAAAATGTGTAAATGAGATATTATATATATATATAAGTGAAATTATGTTACAAATATCATATAAATATACTAAATCCATCATTTAACCTAAAAATGGGATATGATAATGGAAACCAAAATATGTTGGTTCGCGTGGTGGTAGTCCATTGTATACATGATCAATAGTTTCATTTCCCATTTGATGGAAGTAGATATGGATATTGATTATTACAATAAAACAATAAAATATAATAACATAAAAAATTTTGGTGTTATTATATTATAATTTTTAAGATAATATTAATGTTATAAAGAGATTAATCAAAAAGGAGATTAGTGATGACAATTACCTTCACTTAGAAGAACCTCCTTTAGAGATCCTATTAAGGGACCTAGTGTTGGACTGTTTGGAATAAAAGAATATCTAGAAAATAAATAATGATTTCAAAGATGGATTATTTCAGGTATTTGATGAAATATATGGCATGATATGTTTAAAAAAGTGGAGTGTGGTGGAGGACTTTTATAAGAGGGGGAAATGAACCCACATGGAAACTAGATGGAAATTTCCAATAAAGAATCCAAAATTAAATGTCATTGAAAATAAATATTCCACATGACCAAATATTACAACTTGAGAAAGATAATATTGAAATATGTCCAAAAAATATAAATTTAATACGTGTTATACTCATTTAAACCCTTATCTTTTTAGTTTAACCCATTGTAAATCCATTTTTTACCTTAACCATGTCAATTAATTTTTAATATTTTTACTATTAATTTTGGTAAAAAAATAATTTGATCTGATTAGATAATATATATTATGTTTATTTAAAATATTTAACCCATTTTTAAAAATATAATTTATAAAAGTGTCCAAATTTAATTGAAAATAAATCTCTCGAACATGATGGGAAAGTGAGAATTTAATGAGAAAATTTTCAAAATATTACAATATTTTTATATAAACATTCAATATAAAAATAACATCAATTAACAAAATTATATTAATATATATATAATTAAAATTATTTTACTTTAAACCCAAATTAATATATTTCATATCATTATAAATAATTTAAAAAAAAGCATTTTCAATTAAAATTCAGTATTTTTCACTATTATCAGTTAATTAAACATTTTAAAAAATTATAAAAATATAACCCTAAGATATTATTCACATAATGAATTATAAGGTATATTTATTTTATAAAATTAATTTCCTAAATATGTCAAAAAATAATTTTTTTTGCAAATGTAGTGTCTCATAGTTTTTAGCCATTTGAAATTCTGAGGGAATTTAAATTTTATCAGTTGGTGGATGGGAAAATCTTTAAACTAAGTCTTGAAATTAAAATTTATATTATGGAATACTTAAATGTGTTTTTTTGTACTATTTCAAATTTTTTAGGAGTTCTTTGTGTATTCCATCGATTTTTAGGAGCATCGGGCCTTGAAAATTGAAAATCCAGAAGATCTAGATATAGCACACAATTTTTCTGAAACCGTATGGCACACCAAAGGAGACAGTATGGTATGATTAGTGAGCATAAAGGTGTATCATGATTTTGTAAACCTTTTTTACCAGGATGAATGGGTGTCTAACTTTATATAGATTATTAATAAAGATAGAGTTCATGGTTTTTACATGGTTTACAAAACCATGTGCATTAACCGTGAATCCCCCATCCTTAATTTGTGGAATGAGAATGGATGGAGCACAGTTTGTCCAACTGTGAGTCCAAACTATGTGCCTCATTAATTTGGATATAAATTACTAAATTTCCCCTCCAATCCTATTTATTTTCTCTCCCACATTCTTTCCCCTTCATGCGCACTAGGGGGATCTCATTCAACCTTCTTCTCCCCTCTCTTAGGGTTTGATGGATCTCCCTCATACATTATCTGATTTGATCATCATCAAGTCTGTTGAATATACCTCCATATGAATAAAACTATTCCTTCATATTTTATTCATTTATATTCTTCATGCTTACGCTATATTTGTGTGACATAATTCTCTCTATTTTTAGGGTGTTTATCTTTTTCATCGATTTCTCTCAATCCATACCCAATCATGCCTCAATATTGTATGTGTGGTTCATCCATTGTAAATGAATTTTTTTATACATTTTCCCTCAAGGTATTGTTGTTTTATTAAATGAAAAATTTTGTTGTGCACCAATATTTTCATGTGATGCTCTTAAATGTGTTAACCAAATTATATAACCAAATGCCATACGAAAATTATCCTTTTTTATAAAATATTAAATTTTTGTTGGTAATGAACCTCAAGAGTGAACCTCCATTAGGGTTCATCTCTTTAATACCATTAATTAATTAGTTTCCTTTCAAATAAAACCCCTCATTGAGGTGAGATATCTTCTAAATATGATATATGGATTAAATAGAATGTCGAGGATGTAATAACTCTATAAGTTATACCATGGGGACCAAAAAATATTTTAAGAGTTCATGGCCAAATTATTATGGTTTTAGTTTAATGATTTTACCTCGAATGAATGCTATTACAACCCCCTTTATGCCCTTTTAGTTTAATGATTTTACCTCGAATGAATGCTATTACAACCCCCTTTATTCCCTTTTCATAAATGGTGTTATATTCAATGTGTTAAACTAATGCTTATTATTTCTTGGTAAATGCATGAATTATTTTTTATTATTAAAATGAATGTTATTGGAATGGTATTATAATTATTTAAATTGAGATGGTAAATGGGTGTGACCCTTGTTAAATCCATTAGATTGATAAGATTACATGATTTTACATGTGGACTCATTAGTATTTTAAAACCTAAAGTGAATGGATGTGTTAGTTAAAACATGAGGTATACCCATGTTCTTTTTCAAAACACCATGTATAATCTCATAGTTTTTTGCGACTTTATACGCCAGGAGTGATACATATTATATCTTGGATGGGCTCACTTTGTGGTTGCATACCTCTATATAAGCAATACTAGTACCCAGGGTAAAACCTGTGGATTGGCATTTTGGAGAGATGGTTACTTCATTCCAAGAGTGATATGTGGAACCCTTTTTCAGATACCATGGATGGGATAGGGGGACATGTTTTACATTATACTAAGAGTGATACATGGGATTCCTTTGATGGATTACCATTGATGTACTATTAAACATTGGATAATTTTTACACTCCTAATGTAATACTTGGGATCCTTTATAAGGTTTTCCTCAGATGGGCCTAGGATTCCATTAATTGAATACAATAGTTTCCCTATTATATTAATTTCACAAGGTAATTAATTAAATTAAAGGATGCATCTGCCTAGAAAAATCACGTTCATGGGCTCAGTCATTCCATAATGCATTAATTATGACGAATCTTTATTAAATCTAATCATTTTTTAGGTTGACCATGGCTCATAGATATTCTAGATTCAGTCAAAGCAGGTATAGTTTTCCATGTGTCCCTTCAAAACCTAAGATGGTTTTATTTTATTGTTTTTTATTTATAGCTTTATATGTCGTACATTCACATTGTCATACATTATATATAAATACTAGATCATGATTTATAAACCATTTGTGGTAGCCTGCTAACTATACCCTAAACTCTACTTAGGCCACCATTACAGTGGGGTACCTAAATATATCATCTTTTATACGAGTCTATGGATTACTTTTTGTGTTATCTGTTGTACATAAGAGCTTAGGAGCAGAGGAATGAGCTAGTACAAACGATTCTCATGGATATCACCAATGAAGATTTTATTTTTTTCTTATTTATCTATTATATTGTATTTTCTAATATATCCTTTTTTTATTAAATTTTTGTAGCATCATATGGAAATTCATACATCATACATTAGGCTTTGGCCACTCTTATTCAGTTATTGTACTTATCATTTGCTACCCTTTCATTTATCATTATTTCTTCTATTGTATTAAATTGATTATTTATTTTTATATTGTCATGACACTATGATAATGAAGGTATAGTCTACCCATCATACCACTATTATACCCTCTCTACGTTTCAACATCTACTAGCATCTAAGGAGGCATACTTCAGGATATGTGGAAACTAGTCCATCCACTAGTTTCATAGTCATTCAAGTCAGGATGTTACTAAGTTGTATCAGATCCTTCATATTTTTCCTTTGTCTTAATCTTTTGGGAACTTATACAAGATACTAGGAATGTGTCATCACTTGGTATATAGTCATTCCTTGTATTGATAAACCCATGGACGGGTAAAAGATCATGTGTCTAAGGATGGTATTATGGTTCATGTTCTTCATTATTAATGTTAATTATGATTTCACATTGATTGATTAGAGTATTTTACACTACTTACTAATTTATGAGATTTAAAGAATTTTATCCTTGGCATGTTATGACAAGGAATTAGCATTAAATGCATCATCATAGACACATAGGTACTCACATGTTAGTCATATTTCATGATATGTAGATTGCATTACTAAGTTGTTTGAAATCTATTTATTTTCATTTTGTGTTTTATTAGAATTCATTTTATATGACATGTTATAAATTTATATAACATAATAGGTTTATACTTTTTTAAGTATTTTTTGATCATGTTTGTTTGATTTAGGTGTTATGATTAGTATGCTTATTGGTGTTTCTATGCTTATGTATAATGGTATCCATTTAACTACCATGCCATGTGACTCATTTAGAATATTGTTTTCTTACCATGTTTTGGTGATAAATTAGTATTTTAACCTTTATTTGACATTATCTATGCTTAGTTGTCATGTTTACTTTATTTACAACTTTTGAATTTTTTCCCCTGATAGAATTACCATACAAATGAGAGTTAAATAAATTTCAAACATCAATCTATGTGTTTTTTTCTTACATATAATGATGGAAACATTATATATGACTGATCGATCATCACTTTTTTGAGACATGAACCATTAGTTTCCTGGGATGATAAATTAGTGGTCATATTTAAATGGGATCCAATTTAAAATATATATAGTGTATGGGAACTTTATAAATTGTAAAGTGATAACCCATATAATCAAACCATATTTATGAGCACACATTATATATAAACTCTCTTATAAATATTAATGTGTTAAATTTTAACCATAAAATGAACTTTATTCCTTTATAAGGACCTATAATTTAATTCCTTGGGCATGATAATCCATATGATCAAATCCTTAAATGAACAGTTATACCCATGTTGGTAAGTTTGGGCATGATGTTAATGAGATAAAATTTGACTTGACCAAAGTAGTTAGGTCATGGTTCTTGTGCTATTAAGATAAAACCATTAATAGTTCTTTTAAAAAATCCTTAATGTTTCAAATAAAATGGTGTTTCATTTAGATGGACCCATACTAATTTAATGAACCCCACATTGGTCATCTTATCTTGTATGCCTTTGTAATTCACCCATGGCGTGTGTTTATACTATATAAAGATGATTTTTTAAGGTTTTTGTAGTCATTTATAAGTTTTTAGATATAATCGTAAGGTGGAATCATACTTTACCATCCCCTTCTATAATTAATAAAAAGATAATTGTGTGATGTTACACTCTATTGTTATATAATAGTAATCATTTAATTAAAATGAAAATTTAGACTAAAAGGGTGTTTTCCACTATATATTGGAAATGGAATTTTATTTAACTAATCTAATTATGAAAAATTATAAATATATAAATTATTATTAAAATTATTTTCATAGGATTAAATCCCTAATTATGAATGTATTGCAGTTAATGAAATGATGTTTAAAATTAAATTTAGTATAAACTATTTGAGTTCCTTCTAAATTTTCATAAATAATGTGCCTAATTATTATTTTTTATGAATAGTAATAGGTGTTATTTAAAAAAACTAGTTTAATGTTTAAATAAGTAAATTATAATTTTTTTAATACCATAAAATGGAACCTTAAGTGGTGTTTTAGTATCACACCTCTTGTAAGGTTAGTTACAGTTAAACTTATTTTGACTTATAAATGGAGCATGAGAGTTTCATGATGGTCACTTTTCTTCTACATCTTAAACCTTAGAAGTAGGTGGTAGAGCCAAGTGTTCTTTCTAAGAGAGAATCCCATGTATGGTCAACACTTGTCTTTGTAAAGGGGATATCCCATGGTGGGTAGCACCCTTAGAACATTGAAATCTAGTTAAATGTTATTTGGAATTCTAGAGAATGATGTTGTTATGTTGTTGTTTTCCCATGATGGACTCTTTAGTTTATAAAATGATAGTTTTTACTATACTAGTGGTCATGTGGTATTCTTTACCTTGTTAAGGGTGTGATCATCATGATATTATCTGTTTTGGCATGATTGATAGTCATGGGGAATGGACTTCCACTTAGTGGGTAGTTTGACCCTTCTTTTCTTCCCTTTCAGTGTTGGGCAACTCAGGAAGTCACTATCCTATTTTACAGTCATTTGGGTTGGTGAAAATTAAAGCTAGTTTTTTGTGTATGTCATCATATACTTGAATGAATAGGGATGATAATACTATAGATAGTATTAAGTATGTGTTTTTTCTTATAAAACCTCTAGGTACATGTGGTACCCTTTGTATTGTTAAATTTATTAATAAAACCATTTATGTTTAGTGGTGATCATTAAGTCATTAATTTATTGCACATTGAAAGTAGGTAATATTCAGAATAGAGTTACATGGGCATTAAAGAGAAATTAGATTCATTCCAATGCATAGAAAGATTTCGTAATGAGAATCAGTTTTTTGACATGCTAGTTAGTCATCTTGGATTTCATGCCTAATGTTATGGCTCACATGAACGTAACTCAAGAAGAGCATCACCTGTATGTCCAAATGTTGATCCAATATATTTATCTTAAGTGTATTTTTTTCTATATCTTAGTTTTAAATCGTGATATAGTGTTTTGTCCTCATCTATACCCCATGGGTGGTTGTCAATTAGGTGTGTATTGTGGGATGACAACCCTTTCTCAGTAAAATATGAATAGGAGACTCCTAAATTGAATATCATCACGTAAGAAGTTTCATAGTTTTTCCTCCATGTTAAAGGAGCCTAATCATGAAAATTCCAATAGGAATTGGTTGGTCTTGTTTAAAATTACCCTAAGTATGGTCATTCCATGATTTAAGTCGGTTCTTGCAAGAGATTATGATGATGTTGTGGTTGGATATATATTCATCCTTTGAAAATAACTATTGATCATGGATGGATTTTAGTTGTGATTTTTAAGATATTATTGGATAAATTAGTTTTAAGTGAACCACGGTAGGTTAATGGTGAATATTTATCTAGTGTTGATGGTATCTTTAAAAGGATGTTGACCAGTAACGGTTCGAATTATATTTCATTCTTTAGTTGGTTTACGATTGGTCAAGAACCATACCAAGCACTTCATATTATCATGGAAGGAGTGTATCATATCCTTTTTTCATATCTTTTATATCCTATTAGTGCAATTTTCTTTTATAGATAATTGCTTCTCTTATCTTGACATTGTTTGTGTATACCAAGATAGAGCGTTGGTTATATGTCATGCTGAATTTTATCATCATTGGGTTTGGTGTGTGAACTCCATCAGAGTTGTTCTCTAGAAGTGTATTTATTATAAAATCATGGATATTCCTAAAAGATACTTGGTTTTTTTAGTATTTATGCCTTGGAAGAACTCACGAACACCAGATTTTTCCATTAAATTGATCACCAGGAAGATGCCGCATTGGGAACAGTCAGTAATATTCATACATGGATGACTCGGTTGTGTTCCAAAATCTCACTTATAATAATTGGAGTATATTATACCATGGATGGAATTGTTGGTTCCTTATTCATGATTCTAGGTTTACCATGTACTTTTATAGATATCATATGGTTGGTTTTAAGGGTGTATCTCAATCTTTGTTGGATCATGTTTTTACCTATTTTTGTGTTGGGGAATGACAACATAATGAGCATTTTAGATTGAGATGTTACCAGAAGACAGTTACAGAATTCAGTGGACATTATCAATGAAAATGTGAGGTAACATAGAGTAAGGATTATTGTTATGGTTAGTGTTATGCAGGTTTACTAAGTTGAGTGTTTTGAGAAATATTTTCTAAAAGTGACTAGAATTATCATCTTCCTTTTTTTATGAATATGTTCATTAAGGAACCATTTCAAGAATACTATCAATTTATGTTTGATGCAATGAATATTTCATCTATGATTTTTCATAGAAGGGTTGTATTAACCAGTCTAAATGATTTTAATTGGAAGTTAATTGTTCATCTAATATAGAAATCATGTGAAGAGCATTGTTAGAGCACTAAGGGAATGTTTAAATGTATAATTCCAATAGTGAGGTACCATGGATCGGAATTAGAAAATAGATTTTATAATAATATAGTGGGAAGAACCATTTTAAAGATGATTAAATAGAATGTGATGTTTTTATTTATCAAAACAACGATCACTGGTAAGCACCATCTTGATGTTACAGTTTAGAAAACGAGTATTGTCTCGATTTTCTAAGGCTTATGTACCATATTCGTAAAGTGAAACTAGGGGTTTATTGTGTATTTTGAAATGGAAAATGACTGTTCGAAAAATACTTCACAACCCGAGTAGGTTGTGTGATGTTTTCATGTTTTTCTTAGGGTATTATCAAGAATGATAATTTTTATGGTGGGTAGATTGTAGAGTCCCATGTTTTTGAACTTGATGATATTATAATATAATTTTAATTTTATATATTGGTGCATGATAAATTCATTAAAAAAAAGTCTCAAAATGTAAATCCATGTTTTGGAACACAAAAAAATGTTTTTTTAATTGGTTCAAATCCTGAGGAGTGCATCAGGTGTTTCATCTAGTTTTAAGAGTGTCAGTCTTTGAAAATTAAAAACCGAGAAGAGTTGTATATAGAACATGGTTTTTCTGACATTGTGTAGGCTAATAGAGGAAACTGTGTCAGTTGATTAGTTTTGTTATGGGTGTTTCATAATCTTTAAAACCATGCACACTAGGCAACATGACTTTGTAGCCTGTTGTAGGTTCTTAACATAGGGAAAGTGCATGATTTGCACATAGTTTCAAAAACCATGAGAATTAACTATGAGACCTCCATATAATAACTATAATGGGAAATCTTGTTGAATGGTTTGGCCAACCATGCTTCCAAAACTTTTTCCT
This sequence comes from Viscum album, assembly GCA_963277665.1. Lineage (NCBI taxonomy): Eukaryota > Viridiplantae > Streptophyta > Magnoliopsida > Santalales > Viscaceae > Viscum > Viscum album. The sequence continues at coordinate 551,386,680 of OY728158.1, forward strand.
CATTATCAGTGCAGGAAATTACCAAAATTTTTACCTAGACAAATTTATATTCTCCCACTCTTTCTTTCTACTTGGTGTACACTCAATGAATCCCAATAAAGCTCCTCTTCTCCCCTCTATGGTATGGTGGGATATTAATCATCCATTTTTATATTTTACCATTTTCAATTATGTTGGGTATCCCTTAATAATTATTTCGCTCATCCTTTCAATTTTATTAATTTATATTATCCTCATCTACAACATTTTTTCGTCACCTAATTCTCCCTATTTTCAAGGAATTAATCCGTTTATTCAATTTCTCTTGAACTAGACTGAAAATTCATAAATATTGGATATGTGGGTCTTTCATGGTACATGGAAGGTTTTATATAGATTTTCTCTCAAGGTATTATTGTTTTATTAATTAGTTTGTTGTTCAGTTCGAAGGTATTTTTGTGTAAAGCTATTAAATGTTTCAATAAAAGTTTAGAACCTAATGCCTTACGACTAGTTGCATTTTATATTAAAATCATAGATTGTCTTTGGTAATGAAAATCAAGGGTGAACCAACCTTACGGTCATATTTTATAAAACTTTAATTAATTAATGGTTTTTCTAATAAAATCCCATATTGAGGTGAATTGTCTTCTATAATATGAAAAATGAATAAAATATAATGTGGAGGATGTAATAATTGTCTAAGTTATCCATCGGAAACAATAACATCAATTATTTGGTTATAGAAAAAATATTATGGTTAGATCTTGATTATTTTATGTGGAATGCATGCTAGAATAGCCCACTTCACACCCCTTTGCATGTATGGTGGTATCTACCTTGCGTAGACCACCTAACCATAATTTGTTAAACTAGTTCTTTTATTTAATGGTAATGTAATGGACACTTTTTTATTAATCAAATTACTTTTTATGGGAATGAACTTATAATTGTTTTAATTAAAATAGTAAATGGGTGTGAACGTTGTAAAATCCATTTGATTGGTAAGATGGCATGGTCCTACACGTGGACTCTTTAGTATTTTAAAACATAAAGTGAATGAATGTGTGAGTTACACCTTGAGTGATTCCTGGGTTCTCTTACAGGACACTGAGGATAGGATCATATGTTGTTCATACTTTATACACCATGAGTAATAAATGTTATATCTTGGATAGTCTCACTGTGTGGTTTCTTATGTAACATCCGACATTTTATTAAAATAAAACACTATTTTTGAAAGTGTAATTATAGACAACATCAAGCATAAAAAACTAAACATTATTATTTAATATGGAATATATCACATAGTCATTATATTGGAGGGTAAGAATAGAAATAACTATTTTATTTTAAAACATTTGTATTATATCTTTTGAAATTCATCCAATTAATTTTCATTGGATAATAATAAATCCAGTTTTATACTTAAAAATTTTATTTTTTCAAAAAAGTAGTTATATTTTGATGGAGAACTTGTTTTAAAACTAAATTTTGATACTTTAATAATTTTAATTTGAAAAAAATTATTTTTGAAATAATAATTTCAAAATCTACATTGGATTATTTTTTTTATGTTTTTATAATAATATTCATTTTTTATGAATAGTGCAAAATATGCCATTTTAATTGAATACTGAATTTCATCTAAATAATTTATAATGTGAAACTATATTTTCAATTTTTTTAAAGTAAAAATAAATCAATTGTAAATATATTAATTCTATTTAGGTAATTTTAATCAATTTCAAATAGAAATTTTATATAAAAACAATTCATGATTTTGAACATTTTCACTTTTAAACCTTCATTATTTGGTACCATCTATGGGATTAATTTTAAATTAATTTCAGAAAATTCATTGAATTGAATTTTCAAAAATTTATTCAGTATTTTTAATCTAAAGTTCCAAATTTAGAAAATATTTTCCTTTATTTTTGAACAATATGAATAGTAACATTAAAGCATTTTTGTTACCATGGTAGAGGGTAAATCGGGTAAAAATCGAGAAATAAAGGTTAATAATAATATGATAAGGATTTTACAATGACCCTTAAACTTACCCCAATTTTATTAGATGAACATATTTCATCCAAAATCATTTTAGGTTTTAGTTTTTTTTATTTTTATTCCATTTATACATAATTATAACATTTTTATTATTTTATTAAAAGAAAATTCAAAGATGTCACAACCATATTCTTAATAAAAAAAATATTACTAATAAGAGGTTATTTATGAGATATTATCGACTAAAAATATTCATTTGAAATATAGGATCTTTTTCATTACCATTTTGATTTATTTTTAAATTTTTTGGAATAAATAATTACATTAATGTCTTCCATAATGATGATGTATTAATTGTTTAATTAAAGGAAATATTAAACAAATGATATTAAAATTATTAAAATAAAAATAATTTGAGATAATTAATTTCATCCTTGAATTTTATAGATGACATCAATATGTTTGGGATGTATTAAATCAGTTTGTTTTAAGAAAACTTGTTTGATTAAAATTTTTATAGGTTTTGGTAATGAATAGTGTCAAATTTGACATTAATGTTATATTAAAATAAATAACGTTTTATTTAATGATATAATTTTTTAAAAAAAACTAAAATTTATCAAAATTATTTATATAAGGTTTAAAATATCATTCATGGTTAATTTATGGATCATTTCTCATTTTATAGTAACAATATTGACCCTCAATGAGTAAAAATCCATGTTGTCATGGTAAGAGTTAAAGAGATTAAATAAGGGTTAAAACCAAAAGATAAGGGTTAAAATGTGACATAAACATGTTTAAAAATTATTGGATAAATATGATTAAACCATTATCATTTTAATATATATTTGGAGTGGTTTAATAGACACTTTTCTGGGAAAATAACTTATAAATTATTAAAATAAAAGGTAATTACAAAATGTAACTCTCTTTGTATTTAATATTTTTGATATTTCTACATAGGGACCATATGAAGATATGAATTAAAATACATTCCAATTTTGATCGTAGTGATATTAGTTTAATTATAAAAATATATTCTAAATTTTTATAAATTATATAATTACCTCAAATGCTTCTTCAGTGCTAAAACAATATTTATATAAATGACAGAAAAATAAAATAATTGATACTAAAAAATATTAATTTTGATATATTAATGATTATTTAATGTGACTAATTAATTTTTCTGATCAAATTTATGAATTAGATATTTTTTAAATAATTATATTCTAATTCCTACTTTTCCTTGATGTGTTTGAAGTCAAGTTAAATGAATTATATAAAATTTGACAAGGATGATATTTTATTGAATTAGTATTTTATAAAGTTATCTAAAAATCACAAAGGGGATAATATATGTTAAAAACTAGCTTCCCTTATTCATTTATACTCTACATTAATGTCTTTTACTCTAGAATATCCTTATTAAATTTTAATATTTTGAGAATTTTTGAAATACCCCCTAACCTAAATTCTAAAAAGGAATCTCTTCCATAACTGAATTATAAATACTATACTTCACCCTTATTATTTTTTATTTCCCCAATATATTAAGTTAAATTATTAGAATAAACTTAAAGTTTGATAATTAGTTTATTTTTATGTATTATGTTTAATTCTCTATTCCCAATGTAGGTTGAATTTCAAATAGGTATCTATTTTACCAAGAAAACTAATGTATTCATACCTTTTCGAATCTATTCCTTAAATAAATTCAAATTTAATAGAGTGTTTCATAAAATCTAGGCTATTGGGGTATGGGTATTTATAGTTGGTATCAAATCAAGGTTGAGAAAAATTTGGAGATTAAGATATCTCCTTTGTGATTTTCTTAATAGTTATGGATATCATCATGGGTTTATAATTTTCAGTTTTACCATAATTTTGTGGACTTAGAAACCCATTTTGAGGATTAATGTTTTGAAATTTTAAGGTGACTATTAGTATTTTTTGAGAAATTCAATATTGAGGTATTTATCAATTAATTCATTTTGGGATCAAAAATAAAAGTTATGAGATAAAATTTGTTGTTAAAAAATATTAAGGTTATTTTTTAAGAATAATCTTGCATTTATGGAATTATATAAGTATTATAATAATATATATATAGTAAAATGACAACCCACATGATGGGTGACAACCCGTCACATCCAAAAATTCTGTGTCAAATTGAAGCCGCAACTAAAGGGTGAAAAAGGTGCATCACATACCACTGGGCAACATGATGTCTTGGTTAGTATAAAAATATTTCATCTTATTTAAAATATATGATATATTATTTTAGGTTCATTTTGGGAAATGTTTTTTATAGATAACGATGACACTATAAATGATTTTGTGATTAACTGATTATTGTTATTTCAGAAGATGTTCATAGTTTTTGAAACCATATATGATTAAAGTAAATATAATTTTATGGTATTTTATTTTGGTAATAATTATTGATTTATATTTTGGAACAATATATGTTTTTATTTTATGGAATGTATAGTTATTTATGTAAATGGTTATCCTATCTTGGATGATTATGTGATTTAGGAAATTAAATTTTTAGTATGACACATTAAGAGTGATTGAGGTTATTTTAAGATAAATATTAAAATTTATCATAGAATACTTTATTATAAAATCCTTCCAATTTTTGGGTTTCAATATTAGTCTATAATATTTTAGAGGAATTTTAAATATTTTTATTAAATATTTTTGTTAATTCCTAAATATAGGAGGAATATATTTTATTATCTTTTTTGCATTTAGTGATCAAAATAATATAATTCTAGTGGTTTAAGAATTAAAAAATCATAGTCATCACTTGAAGAAAAATATGATATTGTGGTGTAAATTTATTAAAGGATGAAACTTTTCATGTAATGTATGTATAATTAATCAAGTTATTGTATAGGGAAGTAATTTATTTCCTCAACTCTATGAGAAGGATATTGAAACAAAATTCGTATCCAGTTACTTTTCTAACTCAGAAATCAATGGCCTTTTAACACATCACATATTTAGAGTTTTTTGTTGGTTAACTTGATAATGATTGTATTATCTATCATTTTATATGATAACTTGATAGTTATAATTATCTTCCATGTTAATGTTTTTTCTTTTTGTTAATGGTCTGCAAATCAGAATCCATGTTTTGTGGTGATCTTTTCCTTTTTTACATTCCCTCTTTTTATGATGATGTTTTATTGAACCTTTTTTTATGTGTATTTACCACAAAATAATATTTAAATATTCAAATATAATTTTTTAATTCAAATTTAAAATTTTTGGGGATTCAATGTTTTTTGGAAACTCTTTGTCATATTGGGATGGTATTTTATCGATTGGCTCATCCACCAAATTTTTCTACTGTTTATGATGTGTTCAATGTATCTCTCCTAAGGATATACATAACTAATCTTTTACATATTATAAAATCATATATTGTAGCATTTGATGAATATATTCCTGATTAATAATAACCAGTAGAGATTTTGGATTGTAGAAATAAATTTCTACGAAACATGACCACTCACCTAGTTAATGTTTTGCAGTGAAACCAACCATTTTGAGGAATGTGTGTGGAAACCTAAGTATGTGATGTGGTATAGGTATTCTCAAATTTTTATATGAGTAATAACTTTTTAGGTTGAAATCCATTGTAAGGGAGGAAGTAGAATTTAACATCCCACAATTTTTTTAAAATAAATTTCTATGTTTGATGGCATAATGATATGCCACATCGATCTTAAATAAAGAAAACAAATTATTATTTAACATCGAAGATATCACATAACCATTATATTTGACGGTATAAATAGTATAAACTATATTATTTTTACACATTTTTATAAAAATGTTTACATTAATCAAACAAATTTCAATATGACCGAAATAAATCTAGTTTTACACTTTAAAACTATATTTTTCTAAAAAGAAGTTTTACCACCTTTCAATGGAGCACTTATTAAAAAACGTAATTTTAACACTTCAATAAATATAATTTAAAAAATAAACATTATTTTTGAAATAAAAAAATCAAAATTTACTTTGGGTAAATTGTGGTATTTATCTGATAATTTCATTTTTTTAATGAATAGTGAAAAATACTACATTTTAATTTAAAAATGACTATCATATAAATAATTTATAATGTGAAAATAAATTTTTAGTTGGTTTTAATGTAAAATTAGCTCAATTATAAATATATTAATCTAATTTAGTTCATTAGAATCAATTTCGAAATAAAATTGGAGATAAAAACATTTCATACTTTTGAAAATTTTTACTTGAAAAACTGATGTTTGGTTCTTTCTACAATATTAATTTAAAATTAATTTCAAAAAATCAAGTTAGTTGAATTTTTAAAAATAGATTCCATTTTTGGAATCAAAATTTCCAAATTTAATAAGTATTTTCCTTTATTTTTTGACAATATAAAATCTTACTTTTGTAAATTATTATTAACATGATAAATGTTAAATTGAGTAAAAATCGAGTGAGGGTAAAAATAAAATGATAAGGATTATTCAATGACCCTTAAATTTGACCCAATTTTTTTGGATGAAAAAAATTCTTCCAAAATATCTCAAGGTTAGAATACTTAGCCTTTTGAATTTATATAGGATTATGATATTTAGAATATTGTATTTAAATAAAATAAAAATATGTCCTAATAATATTATTAATAATTAAATTATTTATAATTAGGGTTTATATAAGGGATATTATTGACTAAAAATGGATATTTGAAAAATAAATGTTTTATATTTTATCATTGTGATTTATTTTTATATTTTAGGGAATAAATAATTACCTTAAAGGATTCCACAATGATTATGCAATAGTTGTTTAATTAATGGAAATATCAAATACATGATATTAAAAATATTAAAATACATAAAATTTTAGATAATTAATGTCATAAACAAATTTTATAGATTACCTTGATACTTTAGAGTTGTATTAAATGAGTTTGTTAGAAGAAATCCCGTTTTACTGATAATTTTAAAATTTAAATAACAAATAGTGTCAAAATTGACATTAATATTATATGAAAAAAAATAAAAGTTTATCAAATGATAAAAATATTATAATAATATAAAATCTGAACAAATAATTTATATGGGGTTTAAAATATCTTCCATGATTCATTTAGGGTTTTTTTTTATTTTGTAGTAAAAATATTAACCCTCATAGAGTCAAAATCCATGCTATTATGGTAAAAGTTAAAGAGATTTAATACGAGTTAAAACCAAATAATAAGGATAAAAATGTGACCTAAACATATATAAATTTTTTTTAGATAAATATGATTCTACCCTTATCACCTTAATATGAAATTTAAGTCGTTTAATTGAAACTTTTCAATGAAAATAACTTATATATTATTTAAATAATATATAGTCACAAAATGTCACTCCCTTTGTATTTAATATTTTTTATGTTTAAAATAGGGAAAAATCAAGATATGAAAGAGAATAAATATAAATTTTCATCATAATGAGATTGATTTCATTATATAAATTATATAATTACATTATACGAATCATCAATTCCAAAATAGTATTTATTTTGTTAACAGAAAAAAAAATTGATTTTAAAAAAATATTAATTTTGATATAATTTGGATGAGTTAATGTGTATAGTAAATTTTTTAGATCAATATTATATATTAGATATGTTTGAATGAAATATATTCTAATTCTCACATTTTCTTGATGTATTTAATGTCAAATTAACTAAATAGTATCACATTTGCAAAAATGATATTTTATTGAATTAATATTTAATTAAATTACTTGAAAATTAAAACAATTATAAATAATTGAAATGGATATAATATATGGTCAAAAAATATTACCATATTCATTTATATTACATTTGTTAGCATTTTTAACCAGATTATCCTTATAATATTTTAATATTTTGCATATTTCTGAAAGTGCTCCTCTCTGCAATTATAAATATGCACCTACTCCCTCACTTACTAACACCAATTTGAGCCATATAGATCAATTAGAACCTACCCATTTCTCTTCTAAACATCCTTAATTAATTTAAAAAGATTATATTCCTTCCAAAATGACTACCGTGGTTCCGTTAATAGAAGTTATAAAGAAAATCCACCGAAGAAGAGGTTGTCGTATTTACCAACTATTTCTGGTGTATTTCTCATTATACTTCTTATTAATGTGTTGATTCCACTATAAAGTAATAAATCTATTATTTTATATATTATGAGATGTTATTATGATCATGGAACAATCATATTCCACCTTTTATCCATCCTATACAAAATTAAATCACCACGCGTGTGTATATACGACTTACTATCTCCATGCCGTGGTGTAATTTTTTTCATCATCACTTTATTTGGATGGGTATAGTTATAGATATAATAGATATATATGCTACTTATGACATGATATTTATTTTGGAAAATTAATCTATTGTCGACTTCATTACCATTTCACCATTAAGGGGATGATAGTGTCGCTCACGCATACATATGGCCTACCATCTCCACGACGTGATGCGATTCATTTTCCACTTTCTCCTTTCAATAATAATTTTAAAAATGTATATAAAAATAAATATGAAATCTAGGACTTTAATATAATTCTTGTTATGGTGGAACTATTTCCAATTCAAAAAGAATCGGGGCTTACATGACAAATCATGCATGGAAAAATGAAGCAGTTAACACCTAAAACAAGGGTAATAACGAATTATTATTATTAAATGGGTGACAATATTATTATATATGATATAATAAATATTAAAATGGTTCAATTATAAATTAATAACATTCACTAAACCATTCTACCATAGGTTAAATCATGTTTAACAAAAGTAAATCATAAGTTAAGGGACTTTGTCTCAATTTTCATTTCATTGAGACTTGCTTTGGATTGTGAACCTAATAATTTTTATGCGGTGTATATTCTACTCATTTGAGATCATTTTTCATTTTATTTATATATTATTTATATTGTGGACATGATTATTTACTAAATTTTATATCATTTTTACATATGGTATTTACTATTAATTCCATTTGATTAACTGGGAAAATATTAATAAATTTGTATACTTGACACAACATCAATATTTAATATTAAGGAATATTTATTCATGAATTAAATTGATTGTTAGATATATGAGTAATGATTTTTTCTGGGAGACATGGGTGGGTCTTGGTTATTAATAGCCACTCAATGCATCAATAGTTCTAATGAGACAAATCAGTTGGTGAAAAACCCTTCAGGTTTGATTCCATTCAGAATCAGACAGGTTTCTACCCACAGTTATAAAACTTCTTGTGAATGGTTTTGAGAGTAGTGGTTTATATTCTAGATACATGAAGTCCAATAATTATTTATTTCCTGCATTCACAATTTATCTATTATTATTCAAAGGATTTTGGCTATAAAAAATCATTAGATGCATTTCATTGTCAGTGTATTGATTAAATAGCTTGTGTGATCTGTCATTTACCTTTACATATTGATTATGATTATTGATTAATGTTATATTCCATTGTACATGACCCTAATTTAGAATTTTAACTCACCCTTATAAATTTCTTTCCATATAATATGATGATAAATTGATGGAATAAATTTCAAGGATGTTGAGAAATTCATTTTATTATGTATTATGTTTTATTTTCTATTCCCAATGTAATTTTTTTTCAAATATATTTCTTTTTTACCATGATTAATAAACATTATGGTCCTTTTCAATGTGATTTCTTATATCAATTCTAATGTAATATCATAAAGAACCATTTACAGACTACTTGGGTTTGGGTATTTAAATCTTATCTCTATATGTGTGATAAATGTTCCAAGGGGAGAACTCATGGATGGGATTGGTGGAAAGATTGTTACTCTATTCCAAAAGTGAAACTCAAAACCCTTTGTGAGATACTAGGAATAATCTCAAAGGGAATATGTTTTACAATATTTCTAGGGTGATACTTCGGATTCCATTTATGGATTACCATAGACGGGATCATTTGGATTTGGATAAATGTTATGGTTCTATTGTGAACTTTGGAAACTTTATAAGGTCTATATCATATAGATACAAGATTACATTAATCAAATATAAAATTTTTCCCATTATATTATCTTCATATGGTAACTCATTAAATTTAAGGTTGTGTTCTCTAGGCCAAATCACATTCCTGGGCTCATACCTCCCTTGCTACTATAATTATGATGACTCATTATTACATTAAATCAATTTTTGTACATATAGAACCTAGATCAGAGACATTCCAGATTATGCTAAAACATGTATGGTAGGTCAGTTGCATCTTAAAAAAAATCATCTGATTTATTTATAATATTTTTTTATTTATAGATTTACCTATCATACCAACACATTATTGAACTTTATATTCATATATTGGATCATGTTTTAGACACCATTGGTGGTGGAATATAGAGTATACCTCACACCCATCTCAGGACTCCATTTCACTAGGGTACCCAAGAAGATATTTATTTCCATAGTTCCATGGATTATTTCAACTGATGTGAGTTGTATATGGGAGGTTAGGATCACGAGATGGAGCTAGTACTCATGATTCTCATAGAGATTGACTTTGAAGCTTTTATTTATTTTATTATTTATGTATTGTATTGTACTACCATCTGTATCATTATTTGAATTTATTTTTCTATCATCTTATAGACATTTATTCATTAAACATTTGGCATTATCTATAATTATTTATTTATTATTGTTATCTTCCACCGATTAGTCATTTATTATTATTTCTTGTATTGTCTTCTTTTTATTCTTTAATATTATTCCATTATATCGCTATAATAATGAGGGTATAGTCTCCCCATAATACCACCATTATACCCTCTCTTTTTATTGGTAACCTCTATTATTTGGGTAGAAATACTTGAGTCTATGTGGCGACTGGTCCAACTATTGGTTTCATAATCAGTTGGGTTGGGATGTTAAAAAAAATTGAGAAAATATTATACTCAAAACATATATATTTTATTTAAAATTTATTTCCTTTTTATCAATACGTTTTTTTATATTAATCCATTATAATTTTTATTTATAACGTAGTTAATACTCTTAATATCACTATGTTTAACATAAATTTCATAAATTTCTTGTTTAAATAAGATTTATATTATGTTATGGTTTTTTTAAATCATAATTTCGTGTGTAATGCATGTTAACCCAATATCTTGTGTAACACGAGCTTAACACGGAACTATGTTAAACACAACCTTAAAATTGTGTTTTTATAATAAAATATATCAAATAAATGTAATTTACTCAAAAAATAACAATACATAAAAACATAGGGTTCTGTATTCTACCCATATTAAAATTAATTTTTCCCTCAAAATTATTCACTCTAACAAAAAATTTGGATATACTTACCTCATCACATCCTCAAGTTCCCACATAGATTCCTCAAATTGGTAGTTTCACTGTAAAAGAATGACTATGTAAATGGTCTTATTTTTTAGAAATTTCTTTGTACTATCTAGAATATATAATGTTTGTTACTCATAATAAATATCTTTCTCTAGTGGTATAAACATAGGGTTTGTTACATGTGAATGGTCCGGTATGTACTTTCTCAAGAGAGATATGTAGAATGCATCATGAAATTTAAAGAGGTTTGGTGAAAGTTCCTTTGGATAGTCTATCATCCTGATATGATAATGAATTTAAATACAACCTATATACCAAGGTATAAGTTTTACTTTCATCCCAACTATCATAACCAAATTCCAAAGAGATATTTTTAGAAGAAACTTTTCACCAATATCATATTCTTAATCATATTTGTAATTTTATGGATGAATTTTTTGTTGACTCTGAGTTTCAATTGTGTGTTGCTGAGTGGACCTAATCTTATCTTCCATTTCATCATCTATCTTAGGTACCGATTTCTTTCATTGTCAAACTCCACTACAACACGTTGGTGATCTACAATTCTTCTTATAGAGTGCTTTATAAAGATCCATCTGAATTCCTAAGTGAAATAAATTTTTTATAATAAATCAAAACATGAGGATGGTGTTTATCCCAAACATATTTAAAATATAAATAACAAGATCACAACATATCCTCTAGGAATTGAATTTTTACATAGACTAACCATATTTCTAAAGATGATATGAAGTTTTGAAACTCTGATTTGTATCGTAATCTTACTAAAGTCATTTCTATAACATTGAGGCAATACTAAGATCTCAATGAGATAAAATTGAAAGTGGTACTTCCTGAAAAATTAAAACATATACTATATATCCTGGAAAGCTAATTTAGATAGAATAATCCTATGATAGAGATGAAGTGTATTGACTTAGTAAGGTGGTCAACTACAAACCATATAGAATAAGGTTCTTTATTTATTTTGAAGAGTCCTATAAAAAATTGATTTTGATGTTTTCCATTCCCATTCTTGTATGGGTAATAGATGTAACATCCATTTATAATTTTATCTCTCATATGTAAATTACTAACATTCCAAGTAATAAGATATGAACTATAAAATCTTTCTATTCCTTCATTCCCACTAGAAATGCTACATCAAATCTCTATACATATTCATACATCCAGGATGATTAAAGAATAATGATCTTTAAGCTTCCACTAACAGCTCCATATTCAAATATTTTATATATGGAACACATACACGGTTCCTAAAACATATCATTTCATCATGATCATGAGTAACCCCAAGAATATCTATAACCTTATTTTTCATATCTACATATTCCTTCTATACTTATGTAATACTCACATGGATAGATGGTTAAACATTCAATTGAGAAAGATAATATTTATCACCTTCCTTCTAGATATCCAGATCAAATCTTTTTAAATCATGACATATTAGATCTTTTTTATCCTCATAATGGATAATCTATCATGATATTATCAAATCCAAGAATTGGCCACCTTTTCTCACTTTCCCATGTTGGTAATGTATTGAACAGTCATAATATTTAATGATCTCTATTTGTCTTATCTAGTGCATATTCAAGTACTTAAATGTTAATATTTAATTTAAACTTTTATAAGAAATATATATAATAATTTCACTACTAAGATAATTCCATCATATCATTAATGAAGATATGACCACAAATAAATAAAAATCATAAGTTTAATGATTTTTCTCATGAACCTTCAATTATCATGAGGCATAAATTATAACCTTGTCATTATGCATGAGAAAACATCCTAATCCATTCTTAGATGCATCACTATAGAATAAAAACCCTTCCCCACATAAATTTAATGTATACAAAGGTGAATTGAATAATCTTCTATTAAGTTCCTTGAAATGTTTCTCACATTCACCTATCCAGAGAAACTTGTCTCTATTATGAGATAATTCAGAAGTGGATTAGATATTCATGAGAAATTCTTCATGAACTATCAATAATAACCATCTAGACCATTAAAACTATGGATATAAATCATCATGTTTAGTCTTATTCAACATTATATTTTTTTTCTTTGATAGATCGACTAATATACCCTCTATTGAGATTATATGACCTAAAAATGAGACATTTTTCTACTAAAATTCACACTTTGTAAATCTTTATTGAGTTTCTCCTTCATTAGGATCATTAATAAATCCTCGGTTTAATATCATGAACTTCTTATCTCTTTTAATAAAAAATAATATCCTCTATAATGAATACCAAAAACTGATCAAAGTATTATCTAAAAACCCTATTAATTAAATCCGGGAAGAGAGAGGGGAAATTAGTAAAACTAAATTTAATAGCTAAATATTCATAATTTTTATAACTTGTATAGAATGAAATTTTTGGTATATCCTAATTTTTTAACCTCAAATTATTATATACTAGAGGAAGTTCAATCTTAAAAAAGTATTGACCTCAACACAGTTGATAAAAAAGTCACTAACATGGGGAAGAGGATACTAGTTATTAGTTATTATCTTACATAGCTTCTGATAATAAATAACGAGGCATGTCAATCCAAATTTCTTTTTAAAAAAAATAATAGGTGCACCCAAAGGTGACATAATTTTCTAGCCAAATCCGTTTTCAATATTTTCCTATAGTTTCTTCTTTAATACATGCAACCCAATCTGGAAAATTCTATAGGAAGTCATTGAAATTGGTGGAGAACCATGTATGATTTCTATTAAGAACTCAAAATTACATTTTGGTGGAAGGAAAGGAAACTATTAAAGGAAGACATACAAAAATACCTACACAATCGATATAACATCGATCTTAAGATTCTCTCTAACCATTTGAGATAAACACTACTTATGAATGGGAATTAAGACTCATACAATGGATGTGATCTTCATTGAATTTTTATACCTAATATCACATTAATATATTATCATAGGTTATTTTAGAATATAAAATGTGACTTAACTTATTCAAAAATTGATATGGAATTTATGGAGAGAAATCCAATCCATTCTTAAGATCACATTAAATTCAACCAAATGAATATTGAAAATATTTGTAGTGAGAACATTCCCACTAATGCCAACCAATGAGGAATCATAGACATGATATTCGATCATCCTAAAATTAGGTGTTTTCACTGATAATTGTACATCTAATCATTTGGGTTTTATCCTATTACCCTTACCAAATTCATTAAATATGAAAGAATGGGTAGATCAATCCAAAAATAAGACATTAACTTTTTTAGAGAGGATGGTAAGTATTCCTTTCACCACATCGTTATCGCACCATTTGTTGGAAACATTGATCGATCAAGATTTCCCATTGTATCTTGGATTAAAAGGTTCTGGATTTCCATATTTATTAAACATTAAATATTGTAACTAGTTTTTATATTTCCCATACTCCATAAATTTGGAGCAATAGAGTTTGGTTAGTGAAATATTTGAAGTTTTTTCTTTTTTTACATAATTATCTAACTTATTCTAATAAATTCGCAATAAATTTCTCTATAACCTTCCCTTCGACACTAAAAACATTTAACAGTCTACCATATAAAAGGTTATCTATGTTTCTTCCCACACATTGAGATAATGGAATGTTTAAATTCTACTCTCCATTGTTTTAATATTTTCTTTAAATTCCATCTTTTTTTGTTCTTATCAAAAACTTGAGATTGATACATAACATAATCTTCCATTTACATATTGATATCACACCAAAAAAATATCTTTATATCTACTAATGACTGTTATGGATAATTCTTTATGGATAATTGGTGTTAATCCCCTAAATAAATAATCAACCTTATATTTAGGTTGGATGATAATACCAAAAGTGTACCTCACCAGTCCTATAAATTCATTCTCATAGGTACAAATGGATTTAGTAACCTTTTACTTTAAATCAATGGAATATTTCTCTATCATCATACATAGAATATTAGGAATGTGTATATTAAAAAATAAGTTCTTGAACTCATCCTAATATATATAGTCAACTACATCATGTTTCATAGTATTCTTGATAAGAGTCCACCATTGATCTACTTCACCTTCCAAATAATAGATATCCCAATAGAATTATTCTTGTTCTATACAATAGATAATGTAAACTATCTTTTTAGTGGTGTTGAACCATTTTTCAGAAACTATTGGGTCAGAATACCCACTAAAAGAATGTGTGAAATTACCAATAAATGACTCAATATAATTGTATCCCTTCTGTATTCATTTGGTAGCACATAATGATTTACAAATTGAGAAATTTTTTGAGTATAACAATCATATTTTTTAATCCATCTGTTATATAATTTATATTCTCATCGGGATAATAATTTCATTATTTGTGAAACTCAACATTAACATAAATACTTCAGGTTCTTGCAATTCACTAAAACTAAAAAGCATACTTTATGAAATAGTAATCATTGTGGGGAATTATATAATCATGAAAAATAACCTATAAGATTTCTAAATAAAGACACATTATATTTATTCTATGAATGAATAGGTTTATACTAGAATATTAATAGTCATCATCTACTTAAATCCATCATGATGGTTCATAATGATTTTGTGAATTTCTAAAGCATATCCCCATGTGTGTTAAAATAGGTGTTCAGTAAGGACCATTGTATTACATCAGGTAAAGATCAATTTCAATTAAATTTTCTCATTTTATATTTATTACCCCTTAATACTATTATTCTATATCCACATCCGCTTGTATTATCTGAATATAGATTTAATTGTATGGAAATTACTTGCTCTATCATTTACCAAAATTACAAGGAATTTTCCTATACACTGACTCATTATCTCACATAGATATTACATTATTTTTTATGAAATTTTACTACTTTACAAAAACACACAACTAAAGATTATACATGTATAATTCCTTTGAAATAATTAAAATATAAAAAATGGTTTATAGGTAAACTGCATTATCTCCAACTATGTTCTATATAAATAGAACCATTCTTATACATATCATATGTAATACATTTCTTCTTAACGTGAGGAAAGAAACATTAGAAAGGTTTAGCTCATATTCTCAATAATGGTAAATAATAGGGATACATTATCATAACATTAACATAATGTTGAGAAACAATTAGAATAAATTTTTAAAATCATGACCTGCATATCAAATATTGTATTGTAAAAGAACGTAATAATAATTGGATGTTCATAAGACATGAATCCTTAGATAATCAAATAACATGAGTCATGAAAGCATAAAATTAGCATAACAAAAATATTTGTGGAATAAAAAGAAGAATATAAAATCATTTCCATAGTAGTCAAGGATCAGTTTTGAGGCTATAATTGTGAAATGGGTTCACTCACCAATCCATTATAGTAGTCAAGGTTCACTCCCAAGATCATCATAGTAGATAAATTCTCTTACTGATCCGGGTTCACTCCCTATTACAATCTTGTCTATCTAATGAGATATACATATTTACATAATTAATTTTAGGTAGATATAGGTCTCACCCATCACATAATGAAAATAAAACATATATATAACAAAATATTATAAAACATTTGTCCTTTTATTACACATTAAATTAAATTGGCTTCATAAACATTTCATCATACCATAACCTATAGAAAAGATATATGTTTCATAATCATTTCATCATTTCATAATTGAATTACCCATGGAGAATGAAGTGAGTTTCATAACAAATTTATCATCTATAAACTATGTAAAATAAATGGGTCACATAAAAATCTTTTCATCATAAACCATTCAGATAAATAATAAGAATGATATCCCTGGTTCAAATCCCCAACAGAGAATGTGTTACATCAACAGATTTCATCATAGATGGAGAATGATATTTAAAATAACCTCTAAAACTTATAAATGATTATTTAAAACATTATGTGGTCAATAATGTGGAAAATTACATACATATTATACACTTTAAAACAAATATTATTTTCACATTTTATAGTAAAACCAAATGGATATTCCTTGGAAAATGAAATTAAGATTCGTTTTTAAAAAATTAGAAAGATAAAAAAATGGTTAAAATGTGTTTAATAAATCATTTTAATAATTTTAAAATCATTTATGAATTTTTTTTAGAGAACATGGTTTTGGAAGAAAATGGGTTTTTAATAGAAGTGAGAAAAAAAGTTGAATTTTATTGAAATCATTATGTCAATTATTTAAAGTAGAAAATAGTAAAAAAAAATGGTATCATTACATGTAAATATCATGAATAAAAATAGTAGAAGAAACAAAATTTTAAATATTTAGTGGTATGTCATAATATTACAACATTTTAGGATTCGATATAAACAATACTGATAAACATTGAGATTGTAACATAAAACCATTACCACTTTGGTGACATTTGTAACATAATACCCATGAAATATAGATCCTAAAATCAAATTATAATCATTATAATATTCAGAATAAGAATCATAAAAGACATTCATGTGTACTATATACATCACATCAATGAAATATGTGGTGAATATTTATTGTGTCTCGTTGAAAATAATGGTGAGACAAAAATCCATTACAACATAAATCTCGACTTCCTTCATATACATTCAAACCATTGATATAATAAATATAGTTTTTCTATACATATATTACTGAATAGAAAAATAATCATATTATCAAATATTATCCTCTTATAATGTTTCATCAACCATTTATAAATATATTTTTTTCAAATTCAATATTTCTAGGTGTTAACTATTTCATTTTTTCATGCGAGTTTTGGTTTTTTTGTTATAGTTCTTATACTTTTATCATCATTCCATTATTACAATAATTTTAAATTTGAAAATAATATCATTATATTTTAATTATATTAATATTTGTATTCATTCACTAAACATAGAGATTTAAAGATGAGAATCACCATTCATAGAGATAGTGGACCATACATATGTATAAATATTATTCCCATACTTCTAAAAATTAAATGAAAGAAGAGTAAATAATTATTAGACAATAAAGAAAAATTATTATTTCATATATATCACATATTTTAACTAAATTACTATTTTTTACCTTCCATTTAAATTTTTATAGATAATGAATCACATCACTACATGAGGTGGTAGTTTTTTGTACACATTAGAGATGTTAGCATATCCCCTATAAAATGGAGAGTAAAGAGGGTAAATGTGATATTATATTTTTAATATGTGAGATTATTTTTTTATTATAATATAAATATACTAAATCCATCATTACCGCAAACCATGAGAGGTGGTGATAAAAAATGAATTATGCTAGTTCACGAAGCGGTAGTCCGTCGTACACATGACCAAGGGTTTTCTTTCCCATTAGATGTATGTGGAGAATGATATTTGTTTTTTCTTTAGAATATTTATTAATAAGTATATGTGATATAATTTTTTGTTATATTATATGTTTTAATACATAATTAAGGTTGGAAAAAAGACTAAATGAAAATAAGTGTCCTAGTGAAGACAATTAACTTCACATAGAAGCACCTCTTATGGATCTTTTATTATAAACCATAGTGTTGGTCTTTAGGGAGTAAAAATATATATATAACATGGATAAATAATTTTTGGAGTTATTTTTAGTATTATTTTGATGAATTATATTTCTTGATAGTAGTGAAGACTTGGAGGGTGGTGGTGGCCTTTTCTTGGTCAGAGAATGGAACCCACATGGAAACTACATGGAAATTTCTCTAAAGAATCCATAATAAAATGGTCATTGTTATGCCAAAATCATCCAAAAGATCATATATTTTAATATGGTAAGTATAATACTAATATATGGCCATAAAAAGGTATTTTTCAGGTTTAATTTTCATTTTAACTCTTATCATCTTAGTTTCCCCCCCCTGATAAACTGGTTTTCACCTTAGCTGCGGTAATTAATTTTTACTTTTTTTGCTATTCATTTAGGTAAAAAATTAAGATGGACTAATTATATAATATAAATTATGAAAATTAAAAATATGGAATAAATGATTCCAAATTTTGTTCAAATATCGGAAAAATTATTATTTAAAATTAATCTCACAGATGGGACAAGAAAGCGGGGTTTGAAATAGAAAATGTTCAAAAAAATACAAGATCTCAGTGGAAAAAATATTTTTAAATATTATGTATAATGTTTTCATATAAATTAAACATTTTTATTAAAAGTTATCAACGATAAATCCTATATTTTCTCATATAAATTATAGGTTAACTTGGTGATTCATATGACATAAGTTATCAAGGAATTTAATTTATTTGAAAAAAAACAATACATGAAAACATCTGGAGTTTAAGAAAACACGTATCATTATCATATTTTATGAGTTGTGTTAGACAGAATAAATGTGTATGTAGTTAAATAATTTATTTTCAAACATTAAATTAATTTTCAGAACCCAATATAAACTTTTTATAAGATAAGAGTTGTTTTATTCAAATTAAAAATGTTTCTCGGTCTTCAAAGATAATGGAATGGTTGGAAGATTATATTGTATTTTGGTATATTCTAAATGTCTAAAACACTTCATTTTTCATTCTGTTATAAAAAAAATCATAGATACTAATTTATTACATGATATTAAGGTAAATTATTTTTCTTCTAAAATTGATAATTTTAATAAAAAATTATTTTAATTTTTTTTGTGTTATTATATTAAAAATTGTATATTCCATATTTAAAAATTAAACTTGATTAAATGGATTCTAAATTTTGTATCATTATGTTAATTTTTTTATAATGAAACCCTTTTATTTTATTCTCTTATAATTAAGTTATCATGATAAAAATTTATGTTATCACAGTTAATTTTAAAATGAGTTTAAAGGTATTTAACTTGAAAATATGTCTTAAAATGGATCCAAACATATATAAATTAGATATTTTGAGTTTATTTAGACTTATCAGATCATTATTTTATTCATTTTTTTCTTAGTTTCACTTTATATTATTATGATATATATATTATTATAACTTTTATGTAGTTCCAACTTAGTCAATCCCCTCACTTATAAAAGGGAACATGTTCTTCTTTGTCTCTCAAACCTCTTAAGATCTATGTCTAAGACATTACCTTCTGAAATATATTATGAAAACACCATCCCTTTTACTAGTTTTGTTGTAATACCAATCATAGAGGGATTAATTTTTAATGAAAATGAGGTTGTCTAAAGAACTAATATTTCTTTTAATTGAATATTTTAATTTTATTTTGTTTTCTACCTCCATAAAAAAATTTAAAATGTTATGAAATAATGTCACTAGTATATTAAATATATATTTAGATGTTTTTATGTTAATTTTTAACCTATATCCATCTCATATTCCTTAAAATGGGAAAATCAACCATCATTCATGTGTAATGTGGACTACCACCTTGGGAACTGATGTAATTAATTTTTCTTCACCTCCTCCCATAGATGGTTATATTGAATTATTTAGTGTTTATATATGATAATAATAAAATATGTATCATCTTAAGAGGATAATATATTATGAAATTTTTAAATATTCTATCCACCAAAAGATGATAACATCATTCAGGCATACATGTCGATTAGCACCTCTATAAAGCGATGTGATTCATTTTTCATTTCTACATCACCGGGTTGATATATATATATATATAATTTTATTTAAAATATTGAATTTTTAATTATGATAAAATACTAATTATTAAAATATGAAGTCATACATTTCTTCATTCTCTCATTATTTTTGAAAAATGAAAACATATCTCATACGTATGTACAACCTACTATCTCTATGATTGTAACATAATTCATTTTTCCTTACTAGTATTAATTGTCAGTTTTCAATGTATAATTAATATATAATAAAGTTATTTAAAAAATATGAAATAATATTTATATAATGTAATAATTACCTCATTTACCATAGTTAACCTTCTATATCTATTTTGGACATATGAGTCGAATAACATCAAAACGTCCAATGTGAACCTTATTGGTCAAGTAATAAAATAGGTCACTAAAATATATGAAATATATTTTTTAATGATAAGGGATTAAACCTACATAAATTTATAAAGAATGTAAAAAATTTATAAAATTTCATTATATATGATATCAATAATTTATTGGACAAGTCATATAAGAGTTAAGAGACACATTACATTAAAAACATCATTTTTAATGTTTTCATGATTTATTTTTATAATCATTTTCTTCCATTCCCATATACATAAATTTAAATTACGGATTTTTTTATATGGGATATAATTATAAATACCACTTTAGTTAAATTTTAAAATTCCTTAAAAAAATTAAAATAAAATTACTTTATATATTTTATATGAAACATTTTAATAAAAAGGAAATATGGATGTTCAGTTTTAATTTATATAAAAAAATATGGGTTTTACCACCTTGAAAACCATTACATAATTTTTTTATTCATTTTAAATATTTCATGTTTTCTTCAAAGAAAAACCCTCCTTCTCTTTGTTCTTGGTATTTTTAAAATGGGTTTTAAATGGAATGGATATTTTGATATTCAGAAATGTTCTTCTTCTTGGTGAAAAGGATATTTTTATGATGTAAATACATGTTTTTTTGTATTATGGTTATGTTATGGTTTTTGGAATTCTTTATGATGATTGATGAACCTAATGTAGATCATTATGATGGGAGAACCAAATATAGGTCATGATGATTTGTCATGAAGATAGGTGATCTAAATATTTATCTCCAATTCTTTGGGAAAAAGGATAGAGTAAACCAGTATTATGTTTACCCTAGGAGATTGTTAGAATTACCAAGATAAGATATTAAATTTTTATGAGTCATTATAAGAGGTATATGGAAATGGTGCCCCATGTAACCAACATGAATTATTATTTCTTTTAAATTAGTTTTCATAGAAATATCTTGATTTTAAAAGGCAAGATAGTGATCTTCTATTTTAATGGAATGTTTATACCCTATTGGGTAAAATGTTATATTTTGTCAAATTGATTTCATGGATTCTTATGTTTTCTAAAGATACTCCAATGAATATTTTTTTTCTATTATATTTTTTTAATGTGTTTTATATATAACATTGGGTAGTAATTTTAAATTCTTGTGTATTTAAATTATTATTTAAGTTAATTGTTTATTATGTTAATGGAATCTCCCTTGTATGTTCTCATGGATTTAAATTTGGAAAATTGGTTTTTTAATTATTTGTATATGTCCCCTACTATGATTTTTGTATGCATCCCATGTAATTATATTTTTCTCATAGGGTTTAAGGATGTGTAAGAATAAAGAATAATATATGGTTAATTTCATGAATATTTTTCATGAAAAAATGGGTATTGTAATAAATATTATATTGAGAAAAAATAAATAATAATGTCCCCTTTGTAATTTATGGCCTATTAAGTATAAGTTGTAACAAAATTATCTAAATCAATTAATTGATAAAATACATAAAATAGAACAATGTGAATTATATCATAATTAGTTATTTTTATGGATTATTTATGTTTTTTTATTATACCTGGTACTCCTAGTTACCCTACGTCTATAAATTTCAATGAAAAATAAATTCTCCAATGTAAGTATTATAGCTTTTATATTTTTAATTCATAATATTTTTTATCTGAATAAAATATCTCCATAATAATATGATGAATTAAATATCATGAGAATAAGGATACATCTTTGTATTAATTGTACAACCCTTTTTCATCCATTTCCTCCCACTCAAAAAATAAATGATCATCGTTAGTGCATTGAGCAGACTGACATCTTTATGAAGCAAAGCCATTTTTTCATGGCCTCCATTCATGTATGTTAATAATTTTGGTAATTATGAATTAATATTATATATAAGATAATATTATGATTATAAAATTTCAATTCAATATCCACGTTCACCCCCTCTCATGTGTTGAGATATCATAATTATAATCATTTGTATGTGCATATTATCAGCTCCATAATGAAATGTTTTTCATTTTTCAACTAGATTTTGATAAATTATATAAAAAATTAAATTATTGTTTACCATATTGAAAGAAACATTATTATTATCATTATACATAGGTTATAATGATATTATGTCAAAAGAAGATACCTCCTTAACCATTATTTCCAAGCTAGTTAAGACATGTTCTAGTTTGGGTCAAATTTACCACTAACATGAATGATGTATAAAACTACATTATGGATGAAATTGGAATCATGAAAACAAATAATATTATATTAAAATAAGAAAAAAATTATTTGTATGTTGTTTTTAAATATTATATTAATTATATAAGTTATTATTAATACATCGGTTTTTTTTTCTAAAATCGAAAAAAATAAGCCAGCACGTATTCAATTTACATACATCATAGATAAAAAACATACCGAATAAAATATGAAAATTTAAAATTAACATACGTTATAAATTATATCGTCTAAAAATATATATAAAAAATTATCATTTTTTCAAATTATGGGTAATAATATCAAAATTATGAAACATGTGAAAAATATTTAATGATGTTAATACCCTATGGTTATAATATTCTATAAATAATAAATGAACATGTCATAAAACAATTATAATATGGATTATAAAAGTGAAATATTTATGTTTACAATTCTAAAATATGATATTATGTTATTTATGTATGTTATACATAATGATATAGTGAATATAACAACGTATCGAAACATATAAAGTGGTTCTTGTAACGACCCGAATCTGGAGCCCCTCCACGGTGCCCCATACCCGGTTCGCCACATAACCTCAAGTGCATTTCCCCAAATTCTAGAGGTTGGTGACTAGAAGTGAGGACCTTGGTGAGTCGGTGGGGAAACTATGCCCTCATTTGGTAAAGTATACATCGGAATAACAAAAAGTCACAATAGCGGAAACAATAACAACATACAACAACTGAACTGAACAGCGGAAGCAATGTATAAAATAATAATGATGCAACATGGTACATATATCTATGGAAATAAGTAAACAAACCAACATGCTGAAATATAACTGAACACAAGTACTAAAGAAACAACAAAAGAAAAACATAAGAGCAACTCCTCAGCATCGCAAGCCTCGTCTTGGTCCCATGCTCTCTAACTTTAGCAAGTCAGGTACCTAAAGTAGAAGGGCGCTTGCCCTTATCTATACCTGCAACAACATAATCTGCTTGGGCCCAAAATCATGGTCAAACAGGGTGAGACTAAGTCCTAGTAGGCAACCACCCAAAGATCATTGCCTAATAGTCAAAGGAATACATGGAAAGTAAAGTACAGAAACAGTAAACAGGAAAATACTCAGCAGTCACAGTCTACAGTTCTAGCATAGAATGTACACAAGTAAACAGCCAGAAACAAGAAGAAAACAGGTAACCCTCTGGGTATCTCTCACCGCCTAACCATTATGGTTCAACCTACAAGTACTAGCAACCCTCTAGGAGGAACTCACAGTCTCACCCCCCTGGTTCAGCTAAGAATAGACTCTCTTAGGAAGCACTCACCATCAATTCCGCTTATAGTCTCGTATCGTGCTAAAGGATCTCTGGGGAAGCACTCAACGTCTCATTCCCCCTATGGCCCGTGTCAAGGAACTACAGAATCTCTGAGGAATCACTCGTCTTCAATTCCCCCTGTGGTCTCACATCGTATTAAAAGACACTCTGGAGAAGCCCTTGCATCTATTCTCCCTATGGTCTACTACACTAGGTTCTCATAGTACTGTGTGAAACTAACATGATCAGTGTGCGTGCAATGTCTAAGTAAAGCTCAAGAACTACTTGAATATCATTATAAGTCTCAACATCATAACAAAGCAACAATTCCACTATCCTACAACTAGGCATGGCAACCGGAAAAACGCCAAACAAGAAAAACAAGCATGGCAAACATCCAGAGTACAGTAAAAACTACCATATTCACAGGAAATTACATCTACTCAAGCAATCAAGAAAATCAGGCAGCAAAACAAGGGAAAAATAGGAAAACGCACAATTCACGTTCAAGAGAATTGGCACAATTACACAATGTACTTAAAGACTTTCTACCGAAATGCACAAACCACACACCTCGATCCTAAGATATCGATATACTTGAACCTCGATGACTGATTCTCCCTAGAATTTCGTAGATCTGAAAAAACGCACAAAACTTTCAACCTTAGATAACTTGAGAAGGAGGAAGAATTGGAAAACAAGGCTTAAGCAGAAGGAAGAACTCACCGCTGCTCTTCCAATGCAATCGACCATGCTCAAATCGGAGAACGGACGGAGAAGCGGGGGCTTAGGAAATATTCTTCTGTACGGGTCGCTCTCAGACGAAGAACCTAGAGAAGGGGTGTGTTCTGTCCATCAGGCGCGACCCCATTGTGTTTAGTGAAAAAAATAAAAGTACATTTTCGGTACTTTTAGAGTACACGGCGTGTACTAGGTTTTTCCAAACTCCGCCAAAATCGGCCTCCACATCACCCCTACACACCGTGTGTGTGGCCCGGGCACAGCCAACACAGAGCTTCGAGCCAGAGAAGAGTACACGACATGTACTTAGAAAGTACACGGTGTGTACTTCCAAATTTTCCAGAAACTTAATTTTTCTTAAAAACTCCTGAAAAAGGAAAGGCGTACCTGGAACAAAGATTCAGGTTCTTACAAACTTCCCCCCATAAAGAAATGTGTCCCCGAATTTCCCTAGTGAGGCGTAGAAGAAGAAACCCCGAACAGCTCTAGCCATTGTGACCGTACATCGGCCTCCCTCTCCTAGGTCTTATCCTATACTCGCCCATGCTGCCATAGTACCCGTACAAGAGGGATAGACCAGCCTCGTAGAACCTTCATACTTTGATTGAAAATCAGGATGGGATGCTCCTCAAATGATGCATCTTCTTCGAGCTCAATCTCCTCGGGCTGAAGGACATGAGACGGGTCTAAAAAGTAATATCGAAGCTGAGAGACGTGGAAGACGTCGTGCATGTCCCAGTACCTCTGTGGTAATTTCAGCCCATAGGCAACCGGCCCAACTCTCTCCAACACCTCAAACGGCCCGACGTACCGCGGTGATATCTTACCCTATCTCTGAATCCTCTTGTATCCCAACCTCAGTGTGACACGTAGGAAAACATGATCCATGACCTCGAACTCCAGAGGTCATCTCTGCTGATCATCATAAGACTTCTGTTGAGACTGTGTTGTAGCCATCCTCTTCCGAATCAGCTCTATCTGCTCTGAAGTCTCCTGAACAAGATGAGGTCCCAGAAAAACTACCTCTCCTATCTCCAGCCAGCACAAGGGTGATCGCCATGGCCTACCGTACAATGCCTCATAAGGTGCCATCTGAATGGTCACCTGGAAACTGTTATTGTAGGCGAACTCCACCAGAGGGATATTCTTCTCCAAATAACCGCCAAAGTCTAGGATGCAAGCTCGGATCATATCCTCAAGCACTTGGATCGTGCGCTCGGACTGGCCATCAGTCTGGAGATGGTATGTTGTACTCAAAAGTACATGTGTACCCAACGCCTTCTAAAGTTTCTTCTAGAACTGAGAGGTGAAACGCACATCCCTGTCTGAAAAAATGGAGTGTGGAACTCCATGCAGACGTAGAATCTCTCGGATGTACAATCATCCTAGATCATCAACATTGAAGTTCTCCTTGATCAGTAAGAAGTGAGCAACCTTTGTGATCCTGTCGACGAAAACCCAAACAACATCGTTTCCTCGAGGTGACCTCAAAAACTCAGTCACAAAGTCCATCGCGACATCATTCCACTTCCACTCGGAAATGGGTAATTGTTGTAAAATCCTCGTTGGTCGCTGATGCTCTGCTTTCACCTTCTGACAAGTAGAACATCTCATGACAAAACAAGCAACATCTCGCTTCATACCTGGCCACCAATACTGGTGACGAAGATCCTGATACATCTTGGGGATGCCATGATGAACTGTCCAAAATGAGGAATGAAAATCCCACATGATCTCCTCACGTATGTCTACCGGCACCTATACGCGTCCCTGGAAATGCAAGATCTCATCCTCACCCACAATCCATCTAGGAAGAGGGTCCTCTCCTGACACACTCTCCTACAAGACTAAGCCTTCTGAGTCTAATAGTCGCCTCATCTGTACCCGATCAAGTAGTATAGATGTAACAACTATAGAAGATAGGAAGGCATATCCCTGTCTATCATGCACCTCTTAATGCATCTTAGAGAACATAGCCATCAGTTGCCACTCTCCGCTGGCCTCCTGAACTGTCTGAATCTGAGTTCTCCTGCTCAACTCATATTCCACTACATTGCCCTTTCCAGGAGTATAGGCAAGCTCTAAATCAAAAGATTGAAGATACTCAACCTACCGACACTGCCTCAGATTTAGATCATGTTGAGTGAAGATAAACTTGCAACTCTTATGGTTAGTGAAGGCCACAAAGTTCTCTCCCAGAAGATAATGTCTCAAATAGCGTAAGGCATGAACAATAGCTGCCAACTCCAGATCGTGTGTAGGGTAGTTCCTCTCATGTGGTCTCAACTTCTGATACCCGTACTCAACGACTCCATCTCCCTGCATAAGCACAGCTCCTAGCCCAATAACTGAAGCATCACAATAAATAGTGTAGTATCCAGCCAGCCCTAGGAAACTCCGTACCTCAAAAACAATATTTGGCTACTCCCAGGAAACTACAGCTCTCACTTTCTCTGGGTCCACAGATACTCCTTCCTCTAAGATGATGTGACCCAAGAAGTGAATTTGATCCATCCAAATGTTGCACTTTGAGAGTTTACCATAAAGCTGATGCTCTCTCAATGTACTCAAAACGATCTCAAGATGGGTGGCATGGTCGTGTCGAGTGTGAGAGTACACCAAGATATCATCCACAAATACCACGATGAAGGAATCAATGTAAGGATAGAACACTCGGTTCATCAGTTCCATGAAAACTGCAGGCGCATTTGTGAGACCGAACGGCATGTCTGTATACTCATATAGACCATACCTGCTCCTGAAGGCTTTCAGAGGTATATCTGATGGTATAACGTGCAACTGATGATAACCGGACCTCAAGTAGATTTTTGATAACACCCAGGCTCCTCGAAGCTGATCAAAGAGGTCATCGATCCTTGGAAAGGGATATCGGTTCTTGACCGTCAACTGGTTCAGCTTCCGATAATCCATGTAATGCCGAAGGGTACCGTCTGCCTTCTTCGCAAACAGGACAGGCGAACCCCAATGAGAAGTATTGGGTAGGATGAAACCCTTTTCCTGCAACTCCTCCAACTGCTTCTTGAGCTCCTGCAACTCAGGTGTAGCCATCCTCTAAGGATGAATGGACGCTGGTGCTACTCCTAGCACGAGCTCAATAGAAAAGTCTACCTCATACTCCAGAGGAAGACTTGAAAAGTCCTCTGGAAAGACATCCATGAAACTATCCACCACTGGAGGAAATTCCAACTATGAAGTCCCCTAGTCATACAAATAAGGACTAGTAATCTGGGTTGTCACCCTTCCTAGCCCATGATTCTCGAGTCATGCCCGACTTTCCTGTACATCCCATTTGCCTCTATGAAGAAAAGATTCACCCTTTAGTGAAACAAAACTCACTCTGCGGTGATAACAGTTGACGACTGCTTGGAAGGGAACCAAACAGTCCATCCCGAGAATGACATCATAGCCTATCACCTCTAGGACATAGAGATCCCGTAAGAAACGATACCATGAAACCTCAAGAGGGCACTCTCTACACTGGTGCAATCTAGATGTCCTTGTCCCCAAAGGTGTGTCTAGTGTCAACGAGTCGGCAGAAGAAAAGACACAGAGCCCAATGCTCTCCATAGTAGAAATAGAGATAAAACTATGTGTAGCACCAATATCGAAAAGAGATGAAGATAAAAATGAGGCTACTAAAACCGTACATCGAACTATAGAAGGGTTGGGATCCTGCTCCTGATAGGTCTGTTCCACGATGAAAGACTGGCCTGCACCGCGGCCTTGCACCCCCGACTGACCACTCTGAGCTGAACCTCCCTGCTGGTACTGAGGGACTGGTGGCTGACTGCCATGGCCTCGACCTCCACCTCGATCCGAATGGCCGGAAGAACTCCAGTTCCCTGACTGGTGAGAAACTGGTGGTGCTGCTCCTGAACGAGGAGTCATGGAAGATCCCCGGTCACCCATTACTGGTGAGAAAACCTGGCAGAAATGCTGAAGGTGACCCATCTTGCCGAAAGATCGGCACTCCATGGGGTCTCTCTGGAACTGCAGCCTCGTGTGCCCTAACCGGCCAAACTGGTAGCATACCACCTGGCTATCTGACGTTGCATCTTGCTTCCTCGGATCACCATGCATAAACTCCCTATGACGCTTCTTGCTGTCATCTGGAGGAAAACTAGCTCTGGAAGCAGAATCTCCCTAGCTCACATCTTTGGATTCTCTCATATTGCGCTCCGTAATCAGTGCCTGGTTAACGGTGGAAGTTATGGAAGTCAACTGGAAAATATTCACCTGTGAGCGGATCTCCTGCCTGATACCATCCTCGAACTTCCTTGCTAAGAACACCCCACTCCCATCCCAGAGGGGTGTGAAACAATACAGCTCGGTGAAACGAGAGGAATACTCCATGACAGAAAGAGTACCCTGCTCTAAGCGCATGAACTCCCAGGCTCGATCAGCCCTCAGGTTATCTGGGTAGAAGTATTCATTAAAGATGCACTGAAACTACTCCCAAGCCATAACCTACTGATGACCCTCCTGTGAGATCACGTCCCACCACCTCATGGTAGAGTCTCAGAGCATGTAGGTAGCGAGCATGACTCGCCTCTCTGGAGGTGTCTCCAGGTGCTCGAATATAGTCAGTATGGCTTCCAACCATGACTCTGCAGCCTGAGGTCCTCCTTCCCCTGA
Organism: Viscum album; assembly: GCA_963277665.1. Lineage (NCBI taxonomy): Eukaryota > Viridiplantae > Streptophyta > Magnoliopsida > Santalales > Viscaceae > Viscum > Viscum album. Next base: position 551,417,001 of record OY728158.1, read on the forward strand.
GAAAGTGGGAGGATACTGCTGCTGAAAACCCTGCGTCAAGCCTGTCATAGTCGAGGTAGGAGGCAGTGCTCCCTGAAAGGTCTACATCATCCTCATAAAACCTTCCTGGAACTGCGCATCAGTGCCTGCAACTGGTATGATAGCCGGTGCCAGGGTTGGCCCAACTAGAGGATCGGTAGGAAGTCCCTGATCAGCCATATTTGGCATCTGATCACTGCCTAATGACAGACACACAACAAGAGGATGTCTCAGAGGCATAGATCTGAAAGATCAAAAGCATGCCTTAGATTAGAAAACAAGGATAGGAAACACAAGAGTACAAAATGGGAACAAGGGAAGGAAAACACACAAGTTTACAAAACATGACTACACGACGTGTATAAAACTACATGGCGTGTCTTCTTAAGCCACTGACATGGGAATGTACCCCTACCATATAGGTTATGTAACACCTCAAACTACACGACATGTTGACACAACACACAACGTGTACTTGAAAACTATTCCCCTGCCTGAGTCTCTTTACATGGCTAGCCCACACGGTCCAACTTAACCCGAGAATACACGGCGTGTTCTTAACACACACGACGTGTACTAGACAAGGCTCGGTGGCCTGTGTTTTTAAAAACACAGCAATCTACAAGGCTGAACCTTACACGACGTGTTCCTATCAAACACGTCGTGTATAGGTGAAGGTGAAATCGTCTCGTGTTGTTCGTGACACGGTCAGGTACCTGATCAAGACTACACGGCGTGTTCTGAAGATAACACGGCATGTCGAATAGAAGGTAACGTTGACACGTGTTTTTCATGACACGGTCGGGTACCCAGACAGGACTACATGGCACGTTTCATTACAACAGGGCGTGTTCTACTCGAGCTCCCCCGACCTGTGTTGTTAGTGACACGGTCGGGTACACGACTCTGAATTGCATGGCGTGTATCTACCGTACACGGCGTGTTCCTGAAGTTATTCTCATGACACCATGTTTCTGCTCACATGGTCAGTGACATGGCCTAAAAACTACACGGCATGTAGTCAAAAGTACACGCCATGTATTCTGGGTTTTTCTGGGCAGTAGCTCAGAAACTGCATAGAAGCCTTGAAAACACATAAAACAAAGCAGAGTGGTGCCAAATTCCAATTCGTGAGGGCCCATACTCCCCTTGAATCAAAACATTGTGTTAATTTAAGAAATGTAGAAATCAAACAATCCTATAACAAGGAAATAGAGATTATATCAATCATCTATCACAACATCATGCATAATCTACCCGAAGTCTATCACAACAGCATGCAATTGCTAATGCACCCTAGATGGCATGGCAAGAATGCATGGCATGTGATTTCTACAAGTACATATATGATGCATGAGATGGCATACCCTCATCTCATCGGGTTGTGACAGAAATAGAACTGTAATCATCAATAAAATAACAACACAAAGCATGTGAATCACTCTTGGTGAAATCATATCAACTGTAAAATCTTAAAACCCACAAATTGCAATTAACGAGGCAGTATGATTGTTCCCTGTACACGAGTTAGCTACTCCCGAGCACATCTTAATTCCAAGTATTGAATCCTTCCTATCCCGGGCTAAAGTATCCAAATAGTAAAGCAAGAGAAAATAACTCTTCTGATACCACTTTGTAATGACCTGAATCTGAAGCCCCTCCACTAGTGCCCCGTACCCGATTCGCCACATGAACTCAAGTGCGTTTCCCCAAATGCCAGAGGCTGCTGACTAGCATCAAGGGCCTTGGTGAGTTAGTGGGGAAACTATTCCATCATTCGATAAAGTATATAGTGGAAGAACAACAAGTCACAATAGCAGAAACAATAACAACATACAACAACTTAACTGGACATCGGAGGAAATGTATAAAATAATAATGATGCAACATGGTACATATATCTATGGAAAGAAGTAAACAAACCGACATGCTGAAATACAAATGAACACAGGTACTAAAGAAACAGCAAAAGAAAAACAGAAGAGCAACATCTCAGCATCGCAAGCCTTGGCTCGGTCCCACGCTCTCCAACTCCAGCATGTTATGTACTTGAAGTAGAAGGGCGCCTTCCCTTATATATACCTGCAACATCATAATCTGCTTGGGCCCAAAATCATGGCCCAAACAGGATGTGAGACAAAGTCCCAGTAGGAAACCACCCAAATATCTGTGGCTAATAGTCAATGAATACATGGCAAGTAAAGTACTGAAACAATAAACAGGAAAATACTCATCAGTCATAGTCCATAGTTCTATCATAGAAAGTACACAAGTAAACAGCCAGCAATAAGAAAAAAACAGGTAAACCTCTAGGTAGTTCTCACAGCCTAACCCCTATGGTTCAACCTACATGTACTAGCAACCCTCTAGGAGGAACACATAGTCTCACCCCTCTGGTTCAGCTAAGAATAGACTCTTGGAGGAAGCACTCATCGTCAATTCCCCCCATATTCTCGCATCGTTCTAAAGGCTCTCTGGGGAAGCACTCAACATCTCATTCCCCCTGTGTCACACGTCAAGGAACTACAGACTCTCTGAGGAAGAAATCATCGTCAATTCCCCTTGTGGTCTCACATTGTATTAAAAGACACTCTGGAGAAGCCCTTGCGTCTATTCTCCCTATAGTCTACTACACTAGGTTCTCACAGTAATGTGTTAAAATAACATGCTCAGTGCACGTGCAACGTCCAAGTAAACCTCAAGAACTACTTGGCTATCAATCTAAGGCTCAACAGCATAACAAAGAAATAGTTCCACTATCCTACAACTAGGCATGGAAACCAGAAAAAGTCCAAAAAGAAAAACATGCATGGAAAACATCCAGAGTAGAGTGAATAATACCACATTCACATGAAATTACATCTACTCAAGAAATAAAGCAAATCAGGAAATACAACAAGGGAAAAACCGGAAAACGCACAATTCCCGTTCAAGGGAATTGGCGCAATTGCACAATGTACTCAAATAATTTCTACAGAAAGGCACAAACCACCTACCTTGATCCTAGTAGATCTATATACTTGAACACTGATGACTGATTCTCCCTAGAACGTTATAGATCTGAGAAAACGCACAAAAAGTTCAACCTTAGATAACTTGAGAAGGAGGAATAATTGAAATACAAGGGTCAAGAAGAAGGAATAAATCACTGTTGCGCTTCCAGCATAATCGACAATGCTCGAATCGAAGAACGGACGGAGAGGCGGGGGCTCAGGAAAGATCTGGTCGTACGGGTCTCTCTCGAATGAAGAACCTGGAGAAGGGGTGTGTTATGTCCGTCAGGCATGACCCTAGTGCGTTTAGTGAAAAAAAGAAAAAGTACACGGCGTGTGTGTGGCCCGGGCACGACCATCACACGACTTCGAGCTGGAGAAGAGTACATGGAATGTACTCAGAAAGTACACGGCGTGTAATTCAAAATTTTCCAAAAACTTCATTTTTCTTAAAAACTCCAAAAAAAGGAAAGGCGTACCTGGAATGAAGATCTGGGTTCTTACAGTTCTCATTACTCATTTTCCATTCTTTGAGTTATGATGGTTATTATAAAACTCAATTCATTTGTATTTAATTATTTTATCAATTGATTGAATAAAATTGTATTTAAAAATTCATTTATATGTATTTACAATTCTTTCTCATGAATTCATTTCCAAGGGATCATTAATTCATATATTGTGATATTTGTAAGGATTTTTCATCTCAAAATTCATCTCTTTAATAAATTTTAGGTTATGTGTATCAAATATCATTTATGTAGTGTATATGCTGTATATTTTATTTATCATAAAATTAATTATCATTTAGTAATGGTATTTTTTGTTTAATTACAAGACCCATTTTTAGGGTGATTTATTTGAATATTCCTAAAATTGTAAGGGATACATTTTCTAAAATCTAAATTCTCTAATTCATGTTTTAGTTGTAAAACATGTTTCATTTTCTATAGTTTAAATACTAAAATATTTTTTATTTTTTTCATGGTACCCTTATATTTTTTTATATTCTTTATTCTATTAAACTTTATGCCTCTCATGGGGTTTTTATTCAAAATAATCAAATGTTGTAAGGGAGTTTCATGACTCAAATATATTTCATGGGTAATAATTGCTCTTAATTTTATATTACCTTTAATAAATTGTCTTCAAAAAAATATGTTTATTTTAGGATTTATTTCTTATACATTTTCTGGGTAAAATCATGTTTCACACCAATATATTCTTTCATTATGACTCTATTGTTTCATTTAGATTAATTTTGTTATAAATAGTTCTAATATATTTTAATAGATTTTTCAACCATGTCAATGTTTATAATTTCCAAAAATGTTAAACTTACCATAGTGTAAAACTCAAACTATTCTTAACACAAATTTTCCATTGAATCCCCTTTATGAATTTCAAATCAAAGGGTTCACAATATTTTTAATGAATTTTTTTAACATGGTTATTTAAAAATGTTCAAAAGGATTTCCATGCTTTAAAATTAAAAATATTTTATCATAATCTATAAATTTTATTTTGATACCCAGTATTTTTTTCATGGTTCTATTATTGGTTATTCATTTTAAAAGTAATTTTTTAAAATTTTATTTACTTACCTTTTGTGTAGTAACCTACTAATTCCCATTGGCTTGAGAGTACAATGAGTCATTACTTTTCCTTAAGAGACATCCCCAATATGCCAAAGGTTAGAAATAAATGAATAAGGTTTTAAAAAGAAAGTGGGAGATGATTTCTCCTTTAATGTCTAAAACATTAACCTGAAAAACCATTCACAAACAGCTTACTATATTATGAATGAAATAAACTAAGACATTTAAAATCATTATCTTTAAAACAACCAACCTAGGTATGATGTAGAGGAAGGCAAACCAACATCAAAGTAAACAGCGGAAAGAGAAAAAATAAACTCCAAGATGAAAACAAGATTCCGTGCTCCACAAGCTCCATGCTCCAACATCACCAAGTAGTCTAAAGTATCATGAAATGGTGCTAAATAAGTGTGACACTTTACCTTTTCCCAAGTCCGAGAAGGTAGCATCTGAAAAAATACCAAAGATCCAATATAGGGGTGAGTATAAAACTCAGTAGTTTTTCACAATGAATTCCCTACTCATTACACTAGGATAAAGCATTTAGCAAATTATATAAATAAGTTTATATAAAACAATTTACCAAAATAGTTGGTAAGCAAATATAAACAAGTTTGAAAACTAATTATAACAAAATGAAAAAAAATTAAATGAAAACAATTTTCAACAAGTTATTTTCACAAAAATAACTAATCAAGGATTATAAACAATTTTGATTATTATTTTGGCATACCCATTCCATAGTTCATAACACAACCACACATGCATGCTTCATCTGATAGTTCTATACTCATGAGTGGTCTCCTCTCCAATAACGCTGTGTCTCACTAACACCTGCCCATGATCCAGGCTCATGTACCTTGTACACCAATGGTACTCGTCCCTTATTCTGGGCCCATTAAGCATGAACTCACAACAACACTAGGTATCCTAAATATTCTAATTACCAAAGTTAACCACTTCCATAATACTAAACATTTATTGAAAACCAAATCACAACCAATTTCAAAGAAACATTTTATTTCAATAAAACATTCCCTTTTATTTAAAACATATAATCCAATTCATGTTCCAACATTCTAGAAAAATCCACATTTTAAAATCTCTATTTAAAAAGTAAGAACAAAATCACTTTCCACATTAACCCAATTTTCTAGATTTCAAAAATCGTCACTCAAGAATGCTTACAAAAAAATTAAATAATAAAGTCAAAATCAATTCATCCCAATATATTCAATTTGAAAGCATGCCAATTAGTTATATTAAGAGTATTTGGGAGTTAATCCACCCACCTTGAAGGTTTTGATGAAACCCAACAAAGGATGAAGAACGCTCACAAAAACCAGGTTGATTCTTCAAAGAACGACCTCAAATCTCTTCTCATATCAACAAAAAAACAAATCCCAACTTATTTTACAAACGCAAACCTGGATCTACCCATAATGGTCATAGATCTTAAAACCAAGAGGAGAGAAGTAGATCTAAAAGAACAGTTACTCAAAGAGATGTATCACATATGTAACGAAGATCTAAAGCTGATCTGATCAATCTGGAAAAAGGGGTGCCTATGAAAATAACCTAGGGAGAGTCTAGGTTCGAGAGACAAATGGTATTTAAAGAATAAATTGAGAGAAACTTCCAAATGCATGCCTTTTAGCTGGGAATAGGCTGGACCATGATGTGTACTCCCTGGTCATGATGTGAAGGACATGTTGGGTAAGTATATCGAAAAACCAATCACCTTGGGTCAAAAAAATTCTATTTAGACACTACTTTACATGTAACTTAGGTATAGAATGTATACTAGCTCACGGCATGATCTATCTATTCAAGACCTAAAACCAGCTCCAAGTACATGGCGTGTACATCAGGTACACGAAATGTACCTGTTCTGCAGCCTAAATTAAGCCCAGAAAAAACATATAAAAGGGTTTTTAACTGAAATGGAACATAGAAAATCTAGAAAACATACCCGATAAAGGTAATAGGATGTCACAAACTAGAAACTAGGGGTACTAAATTCTCCCCACCATTGGTTTTTCCATCCTCAGAAAGTAGAAAACCCTCACTATCCTGAAAGTGTTCTAGCCATTTCTCTTTCATTTCCTTCTCATTTTCCCAAGTTTCTTCCTAAATCTGACCATGTTGCTATAAAACCCACACCAGATCAATGTTTTTCCATGCAATACTTTCTATTTCCTATCCACAATCCACACTGTGATATATATCAATGAAGCATCCAACTCTAGGTCAACATGATCCCATCTGATCACATAGTCATGATCAGACTGATACTTTTTCAACTGGGATACTTGGAACGCATTATGCACCAAACTGAACTACGGTGGTAATTCCAGTTGATATGTCACCTCTCTGACCCATTCCAGTATCTTAAAAGGGAATATTTATCGAGTGAATAACTTTCCCTGCTTCCCAAAATAATGATGTCCAATCCTTATAGTTATCCTCAAGAACACATAATCACCCACGACGAACGACAATAGTCTTTAATGGTTATCGTAATATGATTTCTGAAGACTCTAAGACATCTCCATCCTCTTTCTAATCAATTGGATATTCTCCATTTTTCATGGAAAAGGGTCATCCCAACTAGTGAAGTCTCACCTGTTTCCACCCAACACAGTGGAGAACAACAAGGACACCCATACAGTTCTTCAAACGAAGCTATATTTATTAAGGTCTGATAGTTGTTATTGTATGAGAACGACAACAAGGGTATATGATCTTCCCATGAGCCACCAAGATCCATTACAAAAGCCCACAAAAGGTCTTATAACTTCTATATAATATTTATAGATTGGTAGTCTTTCTGAGGATTATACGTCATGGTTATAGTTAACTGAGTCCCAAGGGATTTTTGTAAGGATTTCCAAAAATGTGATTTAAACCTTGGATATCTATCCAACACGATTGAAATAGGTATTCCATGCCTCTTCACCATTATTTTTATATAAATTTTGGATATATCTTCCGTTGTATGAGTTTCACAAATTGGGGTGAAATGGGACGACTTGTTAAGTTGATCCACTATCTCCCTAATAGAATCGTGTTTCTGAACCATTCTTAGAAGTCATGTAACAAAATTAATCACTATATTATCCCATTTCCATACTAGAATAGGTAAATACTATAACATAACTATAGGTATTTGATGCTCTGTTATAACCTTCTAACAAGTTAATCACTATGAGACGAACTTGGCCACCTTCCATTTCATTCCTCTTCACCAAAATTGCGACTTCAATGCCTTATACATATTCTGTGTGCCTATATGTACATCCCATATCAAATGGTGGTAATCATGAAGGATATTTTACTAAAAATCCATAGGTACAACCATCTGATCTTTAAAACACAAAACCAAACTTCCATCAAGTTTTGAGGCCTCAATGGTCTCCCCACCATTGAGTTTTGAACTCATAATAAGGCTTTTGGCATCAGATTTTTGTGCCTCTTTGACCATATTTACCAAATTAAGAACAAGTTTAGTTGAAAAGAAAACTACAACATCACCTCAGTATTCACATTCCACGTGAATGTTAGCTAGGACCGACATCAACTACCATTCATCTAAAGTTTATTTCGCCAACTAGGCATATGAATTTATAATTAATGCATATGCCATTAAATTCCCTTTTTGTAGTGTATACATCAAGTAAAATTCAAACATATTGAGATAATCCGTCCAAATACTTTTCCTTAGATTCAAATCTCGTTGTGAGAAAATATGTTTCAAGATTTTATAATCTGCAAACATAGTGAATTTCTCAACAAAGAGATAATGTATCCATGTTTTCAAAGCATGGATGACTGCAGCTAACTCCAAATCATGTGTTAGGTAATTATTCTCATGCACCCTCAACTACCTTGAACCATAATCAACCACATGGTCTCCTTTCATAAGAACACATCCCAAACCTAATCCTAAATCATCATAGTACACCACATACCCTTGTCCTGATTCTATAAAAATTAGGATTGGTGATAATGTAATATGAACATTCAGTTCCTATAAAGACTTTTTGAATTCCTCTGTCCATTGGAATGGAGCATTCTTCTTTGTTAGAGTTGTCATTGGCGAAGCTAGTCATGACAAGTTGTGCAAAACCCATTGGTAGTAGCCATATATACCAATAAAACTTCATATCTCAAAGAAATTCTTTATGATTTTCCATGATATAATAGATTCTATATTTTTTGGGTCCACTGAAACACCTTTTTTAAAAAATCACATGGCCAAGAAAAAATGCCTTCTGTATCCAAAAATTACACGTTGATAATTTGGAATACAAATGGTGATCTCTCAAGAGTTGTAATATTATTTCTAGGTGTTCATCATGGTCAACCCATGTCTTTGAATACACCAAGAAGTCATCCATAAACACCACAATAAAAAATTCCATATATCAATGAAATATCTTATTCATCAAATCCCTGAAAACCGATGGTGCATTCATTAGATGAAAAGGCATGACTATATATTCATAGTGGCCATATCTGCTTCTGAAATCTATCTTTGTAATATCTTCCTTTAAAACTTGTAATTGGTGATATCATGATCACAATTCAATTTTATAGAACCATTGATCTCCCCTTAATTGATTGAACAGATCATTAATGCGTAGAATTGGATATCTGTTTTTTATCGTAACTTGGTTCAGCTTACAATAATCAATGCATTGCCGAAGAGTTCCATCTGATTTCTTCACAAATAAGACAATTACTGCCCACATAGACGTACTTGGACAAATAAAACCTCTTACTTTCCAACTCCTCCAACTGAACATTCAATTCTCGTAACTCTGTTGGTGCCATATTATAAGATATAAGGGAAGTAGTAATGATCCCCAGAAAGAGATCAATCGTAAAATCCACTTCCCTTAGAGGTTGTAACCCTAAGAAGTTTTTGGGAAAGACATATGGAAATTTATCCAAAAATACTATAAAACTATTTTCCTCGATCTCTTCTATTGATGCCAATGTCAATGCTTCCAAATGATAAGAGATCATTCCCACCGTTGGTTCCAATAATCTCTTTGTACATGTATTTACAACCTATTCTCCTATAAAGAGATTCCCACTAGCATCGTCAGTGATGAAACTAACAGTCTGTCCATAGTAGTCGATGTGAACCAAGAACATTTTCAACCAATACATACCCATGATTACGTATTTTAAATCCATGTCCAACACTGAGAAGTCCCATTTCATCTCATCTCCAACAAAAGTTATAGCACATTCTCTACACACAAAGGATTGACATTATGATTCCCTGAGAGGAGTTTTCAGTTTTAAGAAAGGTGGCTTCATTTCAAACTTTAAACATAGAAAATCAACAGTATGATAAGAAATTAAATAATGTAATGCAATATAATCGAAGAGAAAATGCACAAGGGGAGAATTCAAAAGAATTGTACCTATCACCATAGATCATCCAGCCTGGTCATCGAAAATCATCTACTCAGCTCCATACAATTGCTTCTTTGCTTCAATTTTCCCCTTGTTGTCTTGCTAAGATTTTCCTAGTTGAGGAGTCATGGTATTTTTAGTATCACTATGGGTAGATATTCTCTGTTGAAGAGACTGGTTCTATTGTCCTCAATCTGTCAAAGCATATGATGCTTGCGACGCCTGAGAAGTGTCTCGAGCACCTGACCATGGAGCCCTGCGACAATAGCACTGAAGTAGCCCCATATGCTTTCAGTTATGGCATGCTCTATATTTTTTCATACATCCTCACTTTATGTGGTCAAGAGAACTGCATTGAAAACAACCTTATTTTATCTTGGGTCATAGAGGAAGGTAAATTGATCCAGCTATCCATTTATGATTTCCACTTCTACCTTGGAAATAGGTTTTCCTTTTCTTCTTACTCCCAATATTTGAGTTCCCACCATTCCTTGAAGGTATCATCATACCTCCTCCCATAGATCCTGAGATATCACATTCATCCACAGTCTCTATGTTCACCATCTCTGTATAATCAGTAATACAAAGCACTGTAATCTTCAATCGAATCTCATAACTTAGCCTATATTTGAAGATGTATTCCTTTAAAGATACACTTTCCACAAATTCTGGTGAAAAGTGCACTAAATTTAAGAATTTAGCTACATAATCTGTGATAGAGAGAGTATCTTGTTTCAAGATGAAGAATTCCATCATTTTTTTCATCTTGAACTTGTGGGGATAAAAAAATTATTAAGAAATTCCTCAAATTCCTACCATGTAGGGCCTTTATCCAATTTAGCCTACACCGCTAAGTCCCACCACTGGCATGTATGATCCTCAAGCATAGAATTTTCCTGCTTGACATTGAGCTCTGATGGTATGTTGATGAAATCAAAGATAATATTTATCCTACTCAACCACACCTTCACTTTTCCATGTTCAGCATCACCCTAAAAGTTAGGTGGATTCTACTTCATGAACTGGAGGGTATGATCCACATGCATTTAGTCAATCGCCTAGTTCCCCATATCTAGAGATTGAAAAACATAGACAATATTCTAAACCAGCTCTTGGTTCACCTATGGTTCAAGTGCAACCACATTCTCCATAGCTTCTTCAAGTTGGTTTTCATGATGCCTATCAAGTGCCATTTTTTAAACCAACAACAAACTATATCTATCTCTCTCTCTAGAAACTGATGTATTAGCATTTCAAATTATATCACATCAACTATCACAACATTGTTTTCCAAAAACAACATTTTTCCATGTTCAACCATATTTGAAAAATCTCATTCTTATTTTTGAAAATCAAACCATTTTCAAAATATAAAAACCATGATTTTTCAAAGTCATTCATTTGAAAACAGTTTCATACTTTTTTAAAAATCAACACTTTTTACAAAACATGAATCATTACTCAAAATGATTTATGCAATCCTAGTGGTAAATCATTATTATACAATGCATTTCATGCTCGTATCATTGGCTAAACCCATGACAATGAGATATCCAAATCTGATAAGTGTCTCCAAACACTTTTATACCAAACTCCATGGTAACTTGAAGTTCAACATAAATGTGTTATCTAGGCCATTTTATGATATAAATTTCATGTTCTGACAGTCCTACTCCTTCCTAAGATGCAAACCCAAGGAATATACAAGAAATAATTCTAACTCCAAGATCAAGAAAATTTATGACTACTTGTTTGGCATGGACCGAACAAGTTGATACCATTTGTAATGACCTGCAAATTCCCTTTGGATTGGGAGTACAATGAGTCATTACTGGGACTTAAGAGATATCCCCAATATGCAATAGACTGTCAACAAATTCCAATGGGTTTAAAGAATGTGGGGGATGATTTACCCTTTAATGTCTAAAAACAACAACCCAATAAACCATCCACAAACAGCTTATTATATGATGGATGAAATAAACTAAGACATTTTAAATCATTCTCTTTAAAACAACCAACCAAGGTATGCAATAGCAGAACACAAACCACATCAAAGTAAATAGCAAAAATACAACGAATAAACTCCAAGATGATAGCAAGACTCAGTTCTCCACAAGATTCATACTCTAACATCACCAAGTAGTCCAAATTATCACAACATGGTGCTAAAGAACTTTGATACTTTACCTTTTCCCAATTCATGGAAAGTATAAACTATAAAAGAAAAAAATTTCAAAAGTAGAGGTGAGTATAAATCTAGGTTGGTTTTCCCAATGACTTCCCTACTCACGCCACTAGGATAGAATGGTTAGCAAATTATATAAAATTGTTTATATAAAACATTTTACAAAAAAAAGTTTACAACCAAATATTAACAAGTTTGAAAACCAATTATAACCAAATGTAAAGAAAGTAAATATAGAAAATTTTCAGCAAGTTATTTTATTGAAAAAAACTAATCAAGGATTATAAAAAAATCTAATTACTATTTTGGAATACCCATTCCATAGTTCACAACACACCCACACATGCATGCTTCATCTGATAGATCCATACTCATGAGTGGTCTCTTGTACAATCACATTATGTGCCACTAACACCTGCCCTCGATCCACAATCTTGTACCTTGTACCCCAATGGTACTCATCCCTTATTCAGGTCCCATTAATCACGAACTCACACCAACAACATGTATGCCAAATATATCCATTACCAAAATAAACCACATTAATAAAATTGGAATTTTATTGAAATCCAAAGCACAACCAATTTCAAATAAAAATTTAATTTCAATAAAAATATCCATTTTATTGAAAACATCTAATCTAATTCATGTTTCAACATTCCAAAAAAATTCCCATTTTAAAATCTCCATTTAAAAAGTAAGAACAAAAGCACTTTCCACATTAACCCAATTTTCCAAATTTCACAAACCGTCACTAAATAAGGTTTAAAACAAGTGCTAAAAAATAAATTCGCAATCAATTCATCATAATAAATTCAATTTGAAATCATGCCAATCAGTTCTATTAAATTGATTTGAGAGTGAATCCACCTACCTCAAAGGTTTTTGACGAAACCCAACAAAAGACAAAGAACGCTCACAAAAACCGAGTTGATTATTTAAATAAAGGCCTTAGATATCTTCTCCTATAAACATAAAATCAAAATATAAATTTATGTTTTCAACACAAACATAGATCTACCGATAATAGACAAAAATCTTAGAACCAGGAGGAGAGGAAAAGTATATCTAAGAGAACACTTACTCAGAGAGATGTATCGTAGATGCAACAAAGATATAAAGCAAATAGGATCGATCTGGAAGAAGTGGTGCCTCTAAATATAGCCTAGGGAGAGTCTAGGGTCAAGATCCTAAAGGTATAGAAATAATAGACTGACAGAAATTGCCAAACATGTGACTTTATGCTGGGTGTGGGCTGGCTCATGACGTGTACCCCCTAGTCACAACGTGAAGGCTACACTGGATAAGTAAGCCAAAAAACTCTTCACCTCATGTCAAAAAAATATCTATTCAGATACTACACAATGTTTACCTCAGGTACATGATATGTATCAACTCACAACATTATCTCCCCATTCAAAACCTGATACCATCTCAATGTACACAACAAGTACTTCAGGTACACAGCGTGTACCTGTTCTGCAGTCCGTGATAAGCTCATAAAAAACACAAAAAAGGATTTTTAACTAAAAAGGGACTTAGAAAAGGTGTAAAACATACCTGGTCAAGGTAATAGGATGTCACAAACTAGAAACTTAGGGTACTACATTTTAAAAAAAAATAGGTTTTTACAAGTCTCTATTATTAAATATTCTTTTTAAAGTTAACTTTATCAATGTATTTTCACTAATCCTTTAAAAATAATTATGTATATTAACAAAAAAAACTATATGTTACTCATTATAATAATATTTACAAAAAATTATTCTCTCTCAATTATAAAAAATGTGCTTTTAAAAGTTAGATACATTTCATCTTTTATAAAAAAAATTAAAAAGGATTTTGTGGAAACATTAATATTTTTACTTAAATTTACCTCTATGGTTTATGTCTCATGATGTGATGTTTCGATAATCATGTATATGATATTTTGATATGAATATCATTAGGAAATGACATTTTTATTATTTCACAAGTTCATGTTGTGTTTTTTTAGAAGCCCGTTATTTTTTCATGAGTTATTTATGATGTGTTGATGATAGATTTTATGTTTCATAAAAATGTAGGGATAATGATCGGTGTGGTCTTTTTTCTCCAAAAAATATATTGATTTATGATCATAACTCATGATATAGTCAGAAATGAACATGACTAGTTTGTTCGCATGGTCTTGGAAAAATGAACATTATCACATAGGTTTTCCCATGATTATGGTTGTGAAAAAATTTCAATTTTACCACGTTATGAAACATTTAAAATTTGTTCACCATGTTATGTAAATTTTACTTAATTTGTGTCATTTTCATGAAATTACATGTTTTCATGATTATAACATAATTTTAAATTATTCCAATCATTTATGTCATGCACCCATTTTATAATACTATTGAGATATATTTTGGGATATTACATATCATTTATGCTTAAATAATGTTATATTTGAGATATTATGATACTATAACATGTTTTTTGATTATTATATCATGCCTTTTGATCATTTATTACAATATTTTTGTCTCCCTCGTATTTTCCTTCATGTTATGAAATTTTTTACCTTAATGGGTGGTTGAGATAACCCTTTCATTATTTTTACATTCCATATGTTAGAAGAATATTTTATCATTTGAGATATATAGTAAATAGACTAGATTATCATAGTTTTGGAGAAATAATATAATGTGTACTGAATTAAGATATTTTTGTATCAAATTACAAAGATATAAAACATTTTAATCTTTTATTTGAGTAACTATTATGTGATTTTTAACATAAATCATGTGATTATAATATTATTTATGTCACGTTTACCTTTATTCACCTCATTACTAGATTTTTAATACATTCATTCATTAACCTCCAAAACATTTTGTGCGCATAATATCCCAACAAAAAGTTTACACCCATGCCGCTAGTTTTAGCCTATGTTATATATGTTGGAGGACATGAGGCCATGTGAAGACCTATCTTGGTCTTAGTTTAGGATATCTATGACTGGGTGATAAATAATGGTTTCTTAGCATGTTTTAAGATTAGGTAGTGTTTTTTTGTATAGACTGGTTTTAAAAGAATATGAGGTAGACTAAGAGAGTTTATAGCCATCATGACATCATTTGAGAGAGATTGTTTCAAGATAATGAATATTGATGTGAATAGGGACACTATGATTAATGATGTGTTAGATAAGATGGAGATTACCAATGTGGAATGGTTAATTATAGGTTGATTCATAGAGTTTTTCTAGGAGTCAATAAGTTTTCACCTATCATTGTAGTTTACATCTTATACAATGATGCATGTAAATATAGTAATTTTTTTACTTATAACCTCTTTAGGATCATTTATTATTTTATGAAATATATCATATAATCAATGTCTCCATAATTAAATTATAATTAGTGACTAGATTTATATGGTTTCATGTTTATTATTTTATTGATTATGATTATGATTGGTTTTCCAAAATAAGTCAGTGATGTTTAGTACTAAATAACCATTCCTTGTGTAAACTAGAATATGTAAATATTTTTTTTCACTAGAGGTAACTTGATTCATGATTTGTGTTTTATTTTAGTGTTTTTAGATCATTGGGGTGGGTAATTTTGGTTGGTGGGTGAAGTCATTATAGTATCATGTGATGGGGAAAATGAACATATTAATGGGTAGGTTGTGGTTTAATGGTTATCAATGGTTGGCCTAGAGAGAAATGGATGTTATATTTCTCTTTTGGAAATATTTTTTAATTTTTTGTGATATTAATTTGTTTTAGGTATTTGGGATTGATGTTTTATATTTTTTATGATTTGCGGTATGTGAATTTTGATGGGATCATGGTTTAAATAATTTCACATTGGTTTTGATAGGAGATTCCTATAATTTGGAGCATCATTAAATGAAATCATTCATTCATAGTAGAGTCTTATATTTTATAGTACTGTAATCATATATATATATATATATACTATTAAATATTTAGTGTTTTAAAATTAATGGATGGGTTGAAAACCAAATTGGTGTATAGTGATCGACATTTTCTGAAATAAATTAGGTATGATCTGGGATATCATACCATGTTTTTTGTGGTAAAAGACAAGACGTGGGTGGTATAGAATGGGTGATTCTTATTGTGTGGAGATAATAATGATATGCTGATGGTTGGTTGAATATTATAGATTATTGATATATATGACATTATTATTTTTTAGGGTTATGAATGTGATGGAATCAGAGCATGAGTTAGATTGATGAAAAATTAGTACTGGTGGGTGTAGTGTGAAGGTGGTTGGGTTGGATAAGGATACAAACCTAGAATTATATATGATGTTTGATTTACATATATTTTTAATTGTTTTAATGAATTTTCAAATCGTTTTTATGTTAATTCATCATGATTATATATTGTGGACAAGTATCGATGGGAGACTCTATGAATGTAGGGACAAGAACTAAAACATCACATATTATAATGAATCTAAAAATATAATTCACATTTTTAATTTCATAAAAAAATAATTTTGGTTTATTATTGTATATAATTAGGTCATTATTCTTATATAACAATGCATATATCACAAGTTGGACACCTTTACTCATTATCTATTTTCCCCCAAAATTAAACTTCTAAAATTAAACATTTTTTATTTTCATGATAAATATTCATGACAGTCAACATGATATATTGTTTTAAATTTAACATCCTTAAAACCGATTAAAATATTTTAAAATTTGGGATAAGAAAAAAAATCAATAAGGTACATAAAAACAAAGAAAGAAACTATTATTCTATGAATACATATAAACATTTTCCTTTTCAAAATAAACTTTTTTCTCAAAATAAATATTTTCTTATCCAAGAAATATCATTATCTAATAATATTTTTTCTTAAAACGTTTCAAAAGAACAAATAAAGTAAAAAATCACAATGGTTTCCTTCAAAACATTAGAAACTGATAATAACCCTTTCAAAAAGTTATAATTTTCCACCATACGAAGTATCATATACTTTTCTTTACCCTCTGAAATCTTAAAAACCCATAGAATGAATAGATAAATAATATAGGTAACATTTTGAAACATTTTCATACTATTTTTACTTACACATATTATAAGCATCATAGTTCTACTTTTAGTAACTAGAAAAGTTCCACTTGAAATAACAATCACAATTATACTTTGAATAAACATAGTAGTATATTCTCATTATCTCATAGTAGAATCATAATCAGTTAACCCTATACATTTATAACATAGTTACCCATCATTATAAATAATACCCATGAACCATATCACAATATATAAAATATCTCGTCATAAACTTTCTTTGTTCCCATAAGAAAAAAAATTCAGATATGGAAATATCTATTCCATTTTATAACACTTTTCTCAAATAACCATAACATAATTAGATAGGGTGTTTCTTTAAATAAAATATTTGAGATTGTAAAGGAATCAAAATTACAAATAATAGATATGTTGGTGGAAAAAATCATGTTCACCATATATGTTAACAAATAATATTTCGTTTGAATTTTTGTAAATAATATGAAAATATTTATATACAGATTATTTCGAATCCATTTGAAATAAATTCAAAAGAAACATAAACAATCCTTTAAAATTAAATTAATTACATATAAATACATCCATAATATAATTTTAAAAAAATTTATATGGAAGGAAATATATTTTTAATGAAAATATTTTAATATAATTTTTAAACATAATGTCCCCTACATTGATTCCCATTCATCATGTATGATCTTTATCTTCGTAGATAATAAAACTATATTAGTTATTTAATTTAATTATAACCATTTCATGTTTAGTTTTAGTTTTACCTTAGTTATTGCCATTATATAAAACCTACTTAAAAATTTATGTTCACATGGGATTTTTTTATGATATTCGATTCATTATTACATAATGAATTTGGTAGGTTGATCATGGTCAATATGGTCATTATTTCATAATATCCATAATAATAATAATTCCATAAATATCATTTATATAGATTAATTATACATTTAAATCCAACCATTAAATATAGTTTTGAAAAATAAACTACATTACAATCATGGATATAGTAGGTCATATATATTCATGAGTAATGTGTCAATCATTCAACAATCATTATGAAAAAAGATAAGTATCATTATAACTTTCCCAAACCTACACTCTCAGATCTAAATAAATCATCATAAATTTTTCAAGGTAATATTGTTGAAACATGATTAACCCATGGAAACATCCTTTGTTATTTATAGAATATTATTAACCTGTGGAAAAAGAAACAGGTTCTATGGTATTATTATTGAAACATGATTAACCCATGTAAAAAATGAAATCCATAAAAATATATATATATAACAAGATTTACTATTGAAAATGAAATGGGTTTGATAATAATAATTTTGAAATATGGTTATCTCATGGAAATAAAACATATTCTTTAACAATCTCTTTGAAACAAGATTAACTTGTGGGAAATAAATGTTTTCCATAACAATCTCATTAAAGTAATCTTAATCCATCCTGAGAAATAATGATGATGGATTTATTAAAAAATATCCACATTAGATAATAAGTAACAATATGGGTTTTTGATTTTGATGAATTTAAATACCAATTAAATAACAATAAAAACATTCTTGAGGAAAATAACCTTTTCATTTTTAAAACCTATTTAAAAATTCAAAAAATCAAAATATATTTTGAAAATAATTTTAATTGAAATAAAGAATGGAAACTTATAAATTAGGGTTCAATGAAAATAATGTTCATGATGGATGGAAATTTTTTTCATGTTGTAAATGATAAAAATAAACATTTTTCCAAAACATTATTTAAAGAGAGTTAAAATGGTCTCCTTTGGAAAATGTTAAGAAATTTCATTTAAAAACATTTTTATATATATTAAAATACAATATTAGATAGATTTATGAAATAATACATATTTATAATGAACATTTGTTTAATAAAATCTTAACATGGGTATTTTGGAGAAGGACACCTAATCTAAAAGAAAATACAAGATTAGTATCACTTACAAATGAATTTCTTGATCTTTTATTAAATAATAAGGATATAAATTGAAATCAAACACGTTAAAAACATTCATAAATAGTTTTTAATAATTATATGTGGTTCATGAAAATAATAAAATATTATTTCCTAATAAATAACCATTAACCAAAGAAATCATGAAATAAAAGTAGTCCACATCCTAAAGTCATCGTCACATTCGTAATATTTTCAATCATAACCCCCATGAAAGAATAACTACAATTGAAACATTACATATCATGAAAATAATTATTTTCATGATATAACATGTCAAAAAATTTAGTACCAACACCTCACAAAAGAATTTAGTTTTTTAACATTTCTGTATTCTTCAGTTAATGAAAATTAAGATGAAGTCCCTTATAACTTTAGTAATCATTAAATCAAAAACCCATGAAATCAGATAACCACATTTGAATTAGTAAATCCCCTTAATTTCGAAAAGAGAAATCATAAAATACACTAATTGGATGTTTATATACCACATAATAAAAATAAGTTATGAATAGGACACATAAGTGAAATAGATATGAGAAAACTCATACGTTATGTCTGGACATTCCTTTTATGACCAATTTCAGATGTATAATAAGATTACATAAATTATTTTATTTATTATGAAAATTTTTTTGGTTTAATATCTTATATATGAATAATTTATTTCATTTCTTTTTTATGACATATTTAAATATTTAA
The DNA here is from genome assembly GCA_963277665.1 of Viscum album. NCBI lineage: Eukaryota > Viridiplantae > Streptophyta > Magnoliopsida > Santalales > Viscaceae > Viscum > Viscum album. Next base: position 551,436,984 of record OY728158.1, read on the forward strand.
TATTTTAATTTCATGTTCAGTATTTTTAGGGAATTTGGTTCGTTGTTTCAGAACAAAATTATTTTGTTGACTATGTTCAAGGAGGTAATTATTTCAACTGATTTAGAGTAATAATAATTTCATGTTTATCTTATTTTTATATCAAATATACTTTTTAAACCAATCATAAATTAAAGTTATGAAAAATTATCACAATTACAATTATAGAAATGGTAGGTCGTACGTATGCATGAGAAACATTTCCATTTTTCAAAAATCATTATGGAAATATGGTAAGTAATATTTAATATTTACATAATTATTATCATATAATAAATACCATATTATTTCATTATATATTTATATATATTCCATCCATTTGTTGTGATGATGAAAATTAATCACTTCGCGTCGTGGAGGTGGTAGCCCACATTTGCACATAAACGACATTATTATTTTTCAATAAAAGAAATAAAATGACATATTATGTTTCAATAATGATATTTATTTAATTTTTATCATAATTATATCAATTATACCACATAAATTGATTAACATTAAATGTATTACCTTCCATGTAAATACTTAGAGAAAAATGAATCACATCACATCACAAGGTGATAGTCTTCAGTATACATAAGTGAAGTTATCATATCCCACGCGGAATAGAAAATAAAAAAGGTATATTTTATATGATATTTCAAGAATTTTAAATGTGATAAAATTATTAAATATAAACTTTTAATCTATCATTATATCAATTAATGAGTGGCGATGATGGAAAATAAATGACATCTCATCGCAGGGCGGTAGCCTGCCGTACACACGAATGATGGTTTTTTAACCCATCTGATGGATGAGGATATTGATTTAGTTTATTCCATAAAAATAATAAATTATAAATATATTATAGATTATGTTTTTGTTATAATGTCATTATTTATGAATATTTTATTGTTTTGAAGAAGATATAATATGAATAAGCTCGATTAAGAATGATACCTCTTCTTCAGACAGCCCTAATAGGTAAGAACCAAGGGACTTATTAGGATAAATTTATGATAAAAATAAAGGATATATGATGTGGGGATGGAATTATGGAATCCATTTTTTATGTTTTTATCCTTGAAAATGGCTTTGAATGTATGATAAAGAGACGATATGGGGTGGTCATTTATAAGTGATTCCAGTGCCACACCTATAATTTTTTCAATAAAGACATTATACACACACTTTTCTAATGGAAAATGATAAATAATGGACCATTCATAATAATTTTACATTATATGTTCAAAATATGAACATAAATTTTTTTCTTATTCTCTTTATGTTCATTTTATCACATATATTATTTATTTAACACCTCGTAAAAACAATTTTTCCCTAAACTGCAATAATTAATATTTACTATTTTCACTATTAATTATGGTTACAATTTATGTTAAAAATTATAGATAATAATTTATTCTGATTCCAAATATAGAATCCATTTAAATAAATTAATTCACGCAATTGGAAAATTTTAATTTTAATTTAAACTTGTAGACGTGAAGAAAATACGGGTTTTCAAGAAGTGAATTTATCAAGAAAGAAAATTATTTTATATTAACTCTATGACTAATATTAATACTTTTATGAATATTAATTAATATTTATTGATTTATAATCTATACATTTCATATAAATAATTCCACCTTAGAGGTTTTATTAATTATTTAAATAGTAGAAACATTATGCACTTTAAACAGTTTTAAAAAAAGTCCCATTTTTAAACCCAAAAACAAACTTATACTACAATCCAATATGATGTTGAGAAAAAATAAATAAAGTGGGATAAGTATAAATAAACAATAATTTTTTTACTTTAAATAATATTAAAATAATATTGGGACTTTTAAATTTAAAAATAAATTGAAATGAATTGAATTTTTTTAAAAAATAGGTATTCCTCACTATTCGCTAATAATTAAATAATTTTAGAGACATCCCAATATTTATTAAAAAGTGAATTTATATATTCTGATTTAAAAAAATGAATATAATTTTGTCAAATAAGTTTAAAAAAAATAAAAAATTGTTTATAATCCTTTTTCATGGAAAGTAATAAAATTCATTTTTGAAGAAATCGTATTTTTGAAGAATAAAATTACATTACTAAAAAGTGATTATTTATTTATTAGAAAATTATCAATAATTTATATTGTCATTTAAATTTATATATATATATATCATGAATTAGTTAATATTATTCATACCCACCAATTTAACAGTTAGGTTGTTACGGTTTTATATATTTCACTGGTCATTTAAGCTCGGTGTTGCATGTCGAATATGCTATTGAACATAATTTTTTGTTTATTCCAATATATTATATTATTAAAAAAACACTTACTATCCACCCTATGAAATGAACAATCATGAAATACCCTGACATATAACATAAATAGGGAGATAACAATGATACCCTAACTCAATGAATCTTTCTAATACTGTTGTGAACCATAGAGAAAAGAAGAAACAATATACAACTCACAACAGTATAAGGGATACCAAGGATTGACATACAACTACACTAATTATAATAAAAACATATCCAAACTCTACAAAAAAATAAAGCAACATCATCAAATAAAATCCCCCAAGATAAAAAAAATTATGAATTGGAGAAGGGAGAAGGACTCACATTGGATCGATAAAACATGACCACTAAAACCCATGGATCATGGTGGCAGAGGATAGGATGGATATAATCACCTTCCATTTTATAGATAGAGATTAAATCTAAATAGATTAATATTCACTACATAACATAAAAAATATATTCCAGAACCATAATGGTATAGTGTATTTGGAAACTTGTAAAACTAAACAACTAGCTAATAAAACATCAACAGCATCCCCTACTTATTCCTTTATAAATATAACCCTTTTGACATATCATACTTAATACCATTATTCTTATCATGGGATAAATAAACATAAGGGTGATATCAGATGCTCAAAAAGGATAAAAATATGAGATATCAATCATAACATAATCATTAGGTAATTATAACATGAGAATAACATATGAAATTTATATAATTCATATTAAAGATCATAATATTGAGTCATGAAATAAATCATAAATGTTCATATGACATGAATAATTAGAGAACATAAAACATTTTCATAAAACATGGAATGTGGCGTACACAAAAACTAATAACTTTTTGAACATGTATAAACATAAACAGGTTTACTAATTATGTTAAGGACATGAAACCATGTCCATGCATAATCTTATGGACATGAAAACAAGGTCCATGCATAGAATTGTGAACATTAAATCATGTTCAGGAATAACACGTTTACCTAATGATTTATCCACATTTACCCAATTAATTGGATAGGGATATAGGCATTATCCATCACATAATAAAAATCATACATATGTGTTCCAAAATATCATAAATTATTCATCATATTAGATTTCTTAAAAATAAATGGGTTTTATAAACATTTCACCATATCACATGGAAAATTAATGATATTCATAAACAGCATTCCATCATAAACATAAACCATCCATAGAAAGGATACAAATAGTATACTTGAATAATAACCCTACTAAATTATAATTAACATCAAATAATGTTATCTAAAATGGAAAAATGGTTTTTTTGAAGGATCACTTGAAATAATTCTTGAGAAAAAATATCCTTTTTGTTTAAGAAACATTTTATTTAAATGACATGAAATTATAAAACAAAAAATATTCCTTGAAAATAAACTTGTAATATTTTAATGGAAGCTTCAAGTCAATAAGGAATCATGAAGATTGGAAAATATGTTCTTACCGTATAAGTTAAAAAACATTCCTCTAGTATTTTTTCTAGAAAAGTCCTAAAGAACCACTATTTGAAAACAAAAGAAATAATCATTTAAAATCATTTTTAAAATATTCAATCATGAGTAAATATCACATCATTAAATAATAAGATAATAGTAAAAAAATTGTAAACAACTGTATAAAACATGGTAATATAAGAAAAAGGTTATTTATAGGAAACATTTAATAGATAGTTTTTAATATATTATCCCTTATTAATATCATATCATTAAAATTATTGCTAATAAAAATAGGAAATTATGTTTATTTATGTATATAAAAAAATAAGTGTAAATATAGTCATAATATAATCAAATTTCATTTCACAATTATTCTTAGTACGACATAATCAAGGAAGTAGATGTTTAACCTAAAAATAGAAATTTGGATAAGAATTCTCTTAACAATTTTAATTAATCGAATTGTATAGCCCATAAAAGTAATTATTATAAAATAAAACATTTAATAAATAGAATATAATGAGACTCGTGATATTATATATTAATTGGTAGTATATAAACACAACACATAAAAAGTAAGTGGTAAATAAGGCATATATCTATATAGAATTATAAGTGAGATGAAAAACCCTTAACTCACGATTATCTTTATGTTTTCTTACATTATCATACATTATAAAGGTTTAAATAATGTTATTAATTCATTCCATAATTATAAGAATATATATATTACATTATGTGATAGTTTTATAACATATTACCTCCCATAATTTAATAATCTTTCATTATTTTCTTTTTTTTGGGTGCGTTTGTTTCATGGTTTCATCATTAATTTATTTAGGTATAATTATGGATTTTCTAGTCAAATGTAAATAAAACTGCACAATTGAAATGAAATGGTATTTATGAACTTCCATAAATTTGAATAGTCCCATATATGGTTTTTATTTTGGACATTAGTATTATTCATTTAATAAAATGTTAATGATAAATGTTTAGCATTTTTTCCATCCATCATGAACTAGTTTAATTTCATTTAAAATTATGTATATATATTACTTATAGAACATAAAATATGAAATAATATACCTTTTAAAATATTAATTAAAAAATAATACTTTTATGACCATCCTTGAAGGTAGTAATGGAAAATGAAATATCATTATTCATGACGACGGTTAGCCTCCATAATTTAGAAAATGGTTTCATTTCTTTGAATAAAAATATTTAATAAAGGGGGTATATATTAGATATTAAATTAGAAAAAAAATCATTATGTACATGATTTTTGAGTTATTATTACATTAAGAACAAATTATTTGATGATAATGTAGATAAGGAAAATAAAATAAGAGAGGTAATTTGAGAAAATTACCTCTTGAATATCACCTCCTTAGAGGATCCCTTAGAGAGCATGGAATTAGTATTTTGGTAAAACTAGAAGCATTTTTATGTGGTGAGAGTGAGGAAGATATGATTTTATATAGATTTTAAGATCTTCAAGGATTTTGAGGAGAAAGGGGGTACTGAGGAGTGGTATTTATAATGGAGATGGGTGGTTTAAAGTGATTAAATAATGATTATTTTATATTTATATCCAACCACATCTTGGTGGCTTTAATCCCAATGAATTTTATTGATAAATAATTTTTTTAAGGATATTTTTTAAAGACTCTAGATTTTCCATGTAAGACATTGGAATATTACTTGGAATATTTTTAGAGCCACGTGTTGAGACAGAGCAAGATTCTAAGTCCCAGAAAGACCAAAATTAATTTTATAGAGATATTAAATATATTTTTATTAAACACACATGTGTGTTAAAAAGTAATGGAATATATCCTAAATAGATGCTCTGATTATAAATCCAAGGGCACAGTTGAGTCTGAAATGTGATATTTGTTGGGTCAGAAAAAAAACGAGGAATGGAGAATGATGGCAAGAGGGGGGGTGAATTGCCTTTTTAAAAAATGATTAATAAATCAAAAAACAAAGTAAAAATGCAGCGGAAATAAAGAAGGCAAGACACACGAAATTGATAACGGAGTTCGGCCAAAACCCGGCCTACGTCTCCGCTCCCAACTCAACCGTTGAGAGATTCCTACCGCTTGCTTTTCAATGGTTTTAGCAAGAAACCCACTAGGCTTTGAGGTAGCACTAGGACCTATTACAGCTTGCTTTTTGTGGTTTAGCAAGAACCCACTTGCTTTTGATGGTTTAGCAAGAACCCACTAGCCTTTTTAACGGGTGAAGGCTAGCTCACCGAAACACAAGCCTTTTAAAAGGAAAGGCTTGAAGAAACCTCTTCACACCTTAATGGTGGTGTGAGAACCCAAGAGAAAGAGGGGATGAGAAAAGTGGGAGTTTGTAGGCACAAACTCAATTTAAGCTCAAAAAGATAAAACAAGAAAAACCGTAATTGAGGAAGTCTTGGGCGCCTTTGATTGAAGATGTTGAAGGCCGCTTCCAAGCTTCTTGGGTGGAGCTCCTTGGATGTGGAAGTTGTTGGAGCGCTTGAGGTTCCTTTGAAGGAAGTCGCCGGAGGTTGGCCAAATGATGAGATTTGTGTACGTTGGCTTCACAAGTGTTCCGGTTGGTGTCCGGGGCTTCCTCAGGCTTTATTTATAGGCATGGAACCCATTGGGGGCCTTCGGAGCCGTTGGAGAAGTCCTCGGAGCCGTTGGAGGCCAAAAGATGGTTGACTGGTCAAACCCAACGGCTAGTTTGACTGGGCTACCGGCTGGCCGGTACAAGGCCACCGGCTGGCCGGTGCCTTGGCAGAGGCTGATCCTTCTTTTCCAGGCACCACCGGCTGACCGGTGCCAGAGCCACCGGCTGGCCGGTGGTGAGACAGTAGCTCTTACTATTCGGGCTGGATGCCACCGGCTGGCCGGTGGTCAAGCCACCGGTTGGCCGGTGGTCTGGACAGAGGAATTCCTCTTGTCCAGTCCTCCAGCGGCTGGCCGGTGGTCTTCCATCGGTTGGCCGGTGGACTGAATTTCAATCCACTTTTGGCTTTCTTGGGCCATTCCTTTGGCCATCTCTTGCCTATCATCCACAACACTTAAAACACAATATTAGATAAAAAAGAAAGGTGATTGTGATCATGAAAATCAAACAACGAGGGGAACGAGATGTACAACAATCTCCCCCTATTTTGATGATCACAATCACCAAAACAATTAAAGTAAAATACTGAAATTAAAGACATTCTTAAAGAGTAATTTGAAAATAAATCAAAGCATGATAAAAAAGGATTCTCCCCCAATCAATCAAGAAATTTCTCCCCCTTTGTGATTATCAAAATAGAATGGGGCATAAAACTTGATTGAGGGATAAAGTTTGAAAAACAAGATGGAGATATTAAACCAATGAAATTTTTGAAATTGGAATTGCAAGTTTTGAATCAAAAATTGAATAACAGTTTGAATTGAAAGTTTTAAAAGAGAATTGAAATATTTTGAAAGATTTTGAATGAAAATTTGAAACCAAGTGTTGAAATTGAAAGTTGGAATCGAAAATTTTGAAATTACAAAAAAAGCTTAAAAGATCCTAACTCCCCCTAAATAAAAACAAAAAGTCACCGGGGAGAGGGATTTTGAAAAGAGATGATTTTCGGCCCGGAGAGACTCGCAAGAAGGGATTTTTCAATCCAAACTTGTCTCATGGCGGGTCTTCTCCTATAGAACTCATCGGAAAAGAAAAAAGACTTGGGTTGGCCGTACCGGGCATTTTTGCAATTACACTCATAAATGAGGTGCCCGGGTTTTTTTACAATAATTGCAAAATTTAAAACTAGAGCTCCCCCTTACAAAAACAGTGGGTGCATGGGAGGAGGAAGCTTGGTTGGTGTAGCCAAGTCCTTGAGTGGTTCGGGAAATTCGTTGGGAACCTAGGATATTGTTCAAATTTTGTTCCCCTTGGGTGAACTTAGCTAGGGTCTCCCTTAGGTCTTTGATGGTTGATTCCATGGAATCAACATTTGGAAAATTTTGGATTTTTAGGGTGAGTTCCTCCTTCTCTTTGAGAAGTTGGTCTTTTTCGGAGGAAAGCTTTTTGAAATTCTTTTTTAAAGCAACAAATTTTGATGAAAGCTCATGAAAACCATTTTCTAGTTGGTCTCTGGCGTATTGGAGATCCTCATAGGATAAATGATTTAAAGAATTTGAATTTGAAGAACAAGAGGATGAGGAGTCGGAAGATGTTACCTCATGACATGCCATTAGGCATTTCGTACCGTTGTCGCTCGAGGAGGAGGAGGAGGATGATGAGGAGTCACTCCATGTGGCCTTGAGGACCTTTTTCTTTCCTTTTTCCTTTTGCGTGGCCCGTTTTTTGTTGAGTGGGCAATCGGGCTTGTAATGGCCCTTTTCGCCGCACCCGTAGCATTTCACCTTGGGCTCGGATCTTGCGGTGGGTTCTTGCTTTCGCGCCTTGCGGTATTTCTTCTTCTTCTTATGCTTCTTCATAAATTTTTGCATTTGGCGGGCGAGATTCTCCATTTCCGAGTCGCCGCTTGATGATGAGGACGATGAGGAAGATGAGGATGATGAGGAGGAGCTTACTTCTTTTTGTACCTTGAAGGCAATATTCTTTGGAGTCTTGATTGGTGTGCCCTCCTTTTGAGCTTTCCTCCTCATCGTGATCTCATAAGTCATGAGAGATCCGATGAGCTCCTCTACCGGCATATTTTTGACGTCCTTAGCTTCTTGGATCGCTGTCACCTTTGGTGCCCATGAGCTCGGAAGGACCCATAAGATCTTCTTGACCATCGTCTCAGCTGAAACATCATCACCAAGGGATTTTCTACCATTGCACACATCAGTAAATCGTGTAAACATTTCAGAAATTGATTCATTTGGGTGCATTGAAAAAGACTCAAAATCCTGACGGTACATGTCCAATCGAGTATCCTTTACTTTGTTGGTCCCCTCATGGGTAACCTCCAAAAGTTTCCAGATTTCATGTGCGGAGGTGCATGTGGAAACTCGATTGAACTCATTTCGGTCAAGGCCGCAATGAATAGCATTCATGGCTTTGCCATCAAGCTCAAAATTTCTAATGTCGTCTTGGGTCCATTTGGATTCTTCGGGGGAAGACAAAGAATAACCTTGCATGAAAATTTTATAAATCGGATAACCTATGCTTCTTAAAAAAGTGGTCATGCGGGTTTTCCAAAAATTATAGTCGGACCCATCAAAAAATGGAGCCCGACCCAATGAGTAGCCCTCGGGGGCGAAAGAGGTGGATGCCATCACAATGGATCTTTGAATTTGAAACCTTTTAAGGTATTACTCAAATTATCCCTCTGATACCAATTGTTGGGTCGGAAAAAAACGAGGAATGGAGAATGATGGCAAGAGGGGGGGTGAATTGCCTTTTTAAAAAATGATTAATAAATCAAAAAACAAAGTAAAAATGCAGCGGAAATAAAGAAGGCAAGACACACGAAATTGATAACGGAGTTCGGCCAAAACCCGGCCTACGTCTCCGCTCCCAACTCAACCGTTGAGAGATTCCTACCGCTTGCTTTTCAATGGTTTTAGCAAGAAACCCACTAGGCTTTGAGGTAGCACTAGGACCTATTACAGCTTGATTTTTGTGGTTTAGCAAGAACTCACTTGCTTTTGATGGTTTAGCAAGAACCCACTAGCCTTTTTAACGGGTGAAGGCTAGCTCACCGAAACACAAGCCTTTTAAAAGGAAAGGCTTGAAGAAACCTCTTCACACCTTAATGGTGGTGTGAGAACCCAAGAGAAAGAGGGGATGAGAAAAGTGGGAGTTTGTAGGCACAAACTCAATTTAAGCTCAAAAAGATAAAACAAGAAAAACCGTAATTGAGGAAGTCTTGGGCGCCTTTGATTGAAGATGTTGAAGGCCGCTTCCAAGCTTCTTGGGTGGAGCTCCTTGGATGTGGAAGTTGTTGGAGCGCTTGAGGTTCCTTTGAAGGAAGTCGCCGGAGGTTGGCCAAATGATGAGATTTGTGTACGTTGGCTTCACAAGTGTTCCGGTTGGTGTCCGGGGCTTCCTCAGCCTTTATTTATAGGCATGGAACCCATTGGGGGCCTTCGGAGCCGTTGGAGAAGTCCTCGGAGCCGTTGGAGGCCAAAAGATGGTTGACTGGTCAAACCCAACGGCTAGTTTGACTGGGATACCGGCTGGCCGGTACAAGGCCACCGGCTGGCCGGTGCCTTGGCAGAGGCTGATCCTTCTTTTCCAGGCACCACCGGCTGACCGGTGCCAGAGCCACCGGCTGGCCGATGGTGAGACTGTAGCTCTTACTATTCGGGCTGGATGCCACCGGCTGGCCGGTGGTCAAGCCACCGGCTGACCGGTGGTGAGGCAGTGGCTCCCCTTTGAGTGCAGGTGCCACCGGCTGGCCGGTGGTCAAGCCACCGGTTGGCCGGTGGTCTGGACAGAGGAATTCCTCTTGTCCAGTCCTCCAGCGGCTGGCCGGTGGTCTTCCATCGGTTGGCCGGTGGACTGAATTTCAGTCCACTTTTGGCTTTCTTGGGCCATTCCTTTGGCCATCTCTTGCCTATCATCCACAACACTTAAAACACAATATTAGATAAAAAGTAATGGAATATATCCTAAATAGATGCTCTGATTATAAATCCAAGGGCACAGTTGAGTCTGAAATGTGATATTTACCCTAGGCACGACATAACTTTTGTCACCGTGGGTAATCTGTAGAAAAAGTCACTAAGGACGTAACCATAAATAAAATAATTAAATAAAATTATTTTATTTTTAACACTAATCCAAATAAATCATTAATGAGGACTCTTATTGGAGATCTGAGACCACCTTTAAGTTTATAATCTTTTGTTTAACCTAGGTAAAACCTAAAGTTGGCCAGTGTGGGACGTTCAGATGTGAGAGTCATTGGTGGTATGTTTAGTGAGTTAATTAATTAATTTGTGTTTGAACTAAATGGAAAATATATAAATATATCTCCAAGACAACCTACCCAATATTAGCCTCATAATCTTGATAATTTTCCAAGATATCTCTCCTTCTTTCCATTGGTTGATCATGACAAAAGATGAGGGAACTCCATATTAGAGAGGATCAAGACGCAATGAACATAACAGCTTCTTCCAATCCTTGTGCATTCACTTTCTTCACCAACGATCAATATAAAACAAAATTAGGACTCATTATATGTGGTTTTCCACCCTTATAATTAAATTATGGATCATGATTAGTTCCCTCTAATTTATCTACATTAATTTGAACACCCTTCACATGTGCCCATGTTTGGAGTTTTAATTATGTTCTGATTTTTTCATCTAACCTTGAAACCCCATTATAGATCCTCGAACAAGAATTTTTGACTAGTGATGTTTAAGAATATTTTATTTGTTCTCCCCCCCCCCCCAATTTTATTCATTTTCTTCATTGATGGACCATTGGGTCATGATTCGATGTTTTAGGGGTGGTTTCAAGTGTGATTGAACCCTCAGATTCGTTGTGATGGCACAAATAACACGTGAATCGATGGTTTGGGGATGGATTAATATACAAGTAGTATGGTTTTTGGTGAATTGATTATATTGACATCACAATTGTGTGTTTGTTATCGTAGGTGGTTTAGGATCAGATCGATAACCCCCATTTTCCCGATTGGTTCGCAGTGACGATGTGTGGTGTGACAGGGTCAATTTTGATCAGAGGTCATGCATGAAGTCTCATGGTGGAGGTTGTTTGGTTTATATGTGATGATGGTCAGACTCAGGTCTCTGATTAGATGATTTAATGTGGTCAACTCAACATATGATAATAATTCATAATAATAATAATAATGGTGATGCGTTAGTAAAATTAAAGGAGGATTTTGCAATTATTATTAAATTAAATAATAACAATAATGGTGGACTAAAAACGTGAGGTTGGATAAAGATATTTAAATAGAGATTTAAATGTTGACAGATTAAATAATAAAATTTAAATGAGATTTAAATTTTTAAACATTGAGTAGATAAAATAAAAAGAGAAATGATATTCTGAAATTAATTTTTTAAGTTTAATGTGCCTAAAGGGGGTGTTAGTAGTGAGAAATGGGTTCTCCCATCCAATTTTATGTTTTAACATATTATGTTAATAATATAATATTATTATTATTATTATGAAGAGATAGAAAATAGATGTTCCATAGAGATAGAATGATGGTGCGTGCCTACAACCAATTTGGAGGAGGCTTGTGCGTGAAACCATTGATATAAGGTTTAAAGATAATAATGATAAAAATAAATAATAATATAATATTATTATCATTTATTTTTTATTTCAAACACAATTTCAGTCATAACATCCCCGTACGATATCCTATTGAAGAATCGTTAGCAGTAGCATGACCCAGGAATTGAGATGGTCATTTTACGACTAATGTTAGATACCTTTTTCAAACTCTTGCCTCTGGTCCACAAAACACCCAATAATAATAAAATTATTATCATTGTGGGATATTATATCTGAAACATATCCCACATAATTTGTTTTAATTATGAACCTTATATGATGTTATGACCCTAAAATTAAGGTGGATATTTGAAGAGTAATTTTAGGTATTTATTTTGCACTTGCAGTTCTGGCCCACAAAGCATCGTTTGTGCGTAATGCATTGAAATGTGAAATTTTCAATAGGTGTATGATAAGGTGAGGGAATACCTTATCTCCAGCATTTTTCTAGGAGGATCACAACATTGTGATCTATTTGGCCATTTGGGTCCTTTTTAAGAAGCATGTTATTGAAATTTTGTTTTTCCCTCAGACCGGAAACGATTCTTATGCGTTCATTAATACTTCGGTCGAGACATTTCATGTAGTAAACTTACACTCTGTATAGTGATACATGGATATAAAGTCATGTTTTAGTGAGGAAATGGCCAGGAAGAAAAGCTGGACCACACATTGTGTGCGTCCCCGATAGGCCTTGTACATCTTTTTTAGGATAATTCATAGTTATGTATCATCTTTATTTGAACTCAGATTTTGGAACGTGAGTAATCTATCTTGAGTTTTTTCCACATATAATGAAATGGTCACATTAGAAGTGTATTTTGAGATATGATGTGAAATTTTCTGGGTTTTTTCATGTTGAGGAAACACCAGATAATGGCAGTGATCATACAAAATCATCAGATCAGTTCCTGACGTAACCCTCCAGAAGGGCTGGGCACTGGAGTTCCCTGAAGATAGTATCTAGCTTACCCTTCAGTTGGGCTAGAATTACCCAATGTTCTTTCAGATTTACCCTCTAGTATAACTTTTAAGTGGAATTCCTCAATGTTTCGGGCTTACCCTCTAGCTGGGCTAGGTAGTGGTGTTCCCTGATGATAGTTTCGGGCTTACCATCTAGTTGGTCTGGGTAGTGGCATTCTGTGATGATAGTTTTGGGATAACCCTCTATCTTGGTTGGGCAATGGAATTCTTTGAGGACATCTTCCAAGCATAACCCTTTATTTGGGATGGGTAGTGGAGTTCCCTCATGACTCACTAGGCTTACCCAATAGTAGGACTAGGAAGTAGCGTTCCACATGGATCTTCTCGAGTTGTACCCTCATGCTAGGATAAGAAGTGGAGTTATTTGATGATCAGAGGACTGTGAAACCCCTAGCGTACTAGGTCTTGGGATCCTTTCTTAATAATGATAACCCATCGGTTTTGCAGCATAGTGAAGAGGCATGTTTTGATATACCTTTGGACTTACAAGAAATAGGGACGTTTTCCCCATCGAGACGCCTTTTTGTGATGCGACCTAAAACCATATAGGTGTGTTAGTGCCACCCAAAGAGAATAGAATCTGTAACAACCCAAACTTTTATTAATGAAAATTCCTATTGATCTAATTAAATGTATTATTATCTAAAATGGTTATATCAAACATATGCACTTCTTTGGTTTTTTGTATTTTAAAATACCAATAAAAATTATCATTGAAGGTTATATAGTCGTTGAATAATGATCACATGATTAGTATAAATATAGGGCTTTAACAAATCCAATTTACTCAGACAAAGTTAGTGATGGCCTCATCCAGTAGAATTGCTCCATACAAAGCCAATTTTTCAGAGCTCAAAAAGGAGGTAGCATCACTAGGATTCTCTCTTTAATAATCTCAATCCAAGATTCAACATGTTAAGCTTTAATAGAACTTCATGTGGGAGAATTGGATGTCAATAGAGATTACCACCCAAGCGATGTTATCTGAGTCATCCCAAGAGTCTTCCACCATCGTACACCTTACCCTTAGGTCGTATGCAGGTGTTATAAGGGGTTATGTAACAATAACCTAGCACTATAATTATGTGAATTATTTTTTAATAAGTAATGTCCATTAATTTTATTATTTTTACTTTGTAAATGGCTTTTAAAGCACAAATAGTATTTTTAGTAAATATTCAAATTCAATAAAGAAATATATTTTTTTGAATTAATAGATTTTGGAGTTAAATAGTATTTTTAATAAAATATTATTATGAAATTAATTTTCATTAAATATAAATGATCGTATAATTTTTATGAATAAAATTGTAATTTTTATTAAGGTTTGAAAGCTGTTTTTTGTCAAAACCAATGAATTTTCGATAAATATTAATTTTTATTTTAGAAGTAAAAAAATTAATATATTTAGAAAATTATATAGATAAAATGAATTTTATTTTTGGATTCAGGATGTCAAATTTATCTAATGGTGAATTTTTCATAATTTTCTGAGATAGTCGAATTTTTGGGTAAAAATTAAACACCATTTAAATATAGAATGTGTTTTATGACGTCATAATGACTAAATAGTGATGTAATAAAATACTATAAAATGGATATTCAGACAATATATATTTTACCTTTAAAATAATTTGATTTTAGATTTATTTGATTAATTTTATGATTCCTTAGTGGACCCTCCAACACTTATAAAATATTTTAACATTTTATAATGATTTCCTTGAGAATGTGACTCACCTCCACATAAGAAAGCCTAATATTTTAATAATTTCCGCCTTTTTCCATATAAAATAATTTTTACACTCCCATTTGGAAAAAACCATGGGAAAAAACATTGGGTTGTTTTGTGGTTTTAAATATTTAATTATATAGATTCCAAAACCTAAGTTTGTGAAATATTAAAGAATTACCCTCATTTCGTATATAAACCCACCCAATATCCACTTAACTTCACTAAAAACCATTTGTAGTACGTACTTATTTTTCCCTCCTCTCTATATAATCCTCCCAAGTTACCCCAATCTCTATCGAATCCTCTCTTAAGCCTCTACCAAGCCTTTGGGATCGTACTTCCATGTAAGGGATTTCTTTCTTTCTCATTTTTGTCCAAGTTTCTTTATATTGTTATACCATTTTATTTTCAATTAAAAATTTTGGGGTGTAATTTATCACCTCCCCCATAACTCCATCCTTATGTTTTAATGATGATAAACATATTTTTATCTCATTAATCCCTCTCATGTGCACCTATTACCATGCCAAAATTTTGTAAGAGTTATTCCATTTCTCCTCTTTCTTCAAGTTTCTTTATTATGTTACTCCTTTTATTTCCAAATTACATGGGATGGGACATGTATTAATATTACCCCGTTAATTTCCATTTCATTTACATATGATGAGATACCCCTTTCTCTCTCATCAACCATTTTTTTTTAATTTTTATGCCACACTGTTATGTTGTCGAAATTGCACCACGACTTTCAAAGCCAAAATCATTGTGTAGTGAATACTATACCCATTTCCCTGTCAAGGGTATTAAACTTTATTCACACGTACTTATTGAATGGTACTTACATGTATGTATTCCACATTCTTTAATCATGTAATATCTTATGATGTTGAATGATTCCATGTTATATGGTCCATGTGGGACACTTATGCATGAAATGAAATGTTTATAAAGGATGAGCCCTGATAGCGCTCCAATGCATTGGTTAAAGAATAGTATCATGATACACCATGTGCAATGAGGGTTTTACTCATGATTATTTAAGTGAAATTATGGTTTAATCATGCTAATTCGAGTTCAATTAGGGTTTACTCATGCTCTATGTGCAATGAGCCTTGGCTCAAGCTAATATAATGTTAAATTTTGTTTCCACATTTTCATGTTATAATAATCATTCTATATCATGACTTTATGTTCATGTTTCTATTTTTTCTCTATTGATATTTCTATTTCCTAACATGTACAATATTATTCATGTTATTCCTTGTTTACTCCCTTACTGGGCTTTATAGTTCGCCCTTTTCTTATGAATATCTTCAGGTTATTTCATGCAATGACAAGTATGAAGGAATGTTGTGGTAATGTAAAATATGTTTTCAATAATGATGTTCTGTTTTATGTTCTATGTTTTTATGTAATGTTCCTAATTTTCCCAAGACACTAGACCCCTCTATCCTTCTAGTTTTCTTAAGTGAAAGTTTATGTAATAAATCATGTTTAAATGTGTAATAAAGAGAATGGTTGTTATAGTTGGTATCAAAGGATAGGTTTAGTTATTTTTGGGATTATGATTAGAAAACCTTAGTGAAATCATTAGGTATAAGACTAAGTATAATAAAAACATCCATAAATTTTAGTGAGTATATATTAAGTGGTTTATCAAGAAAATACATCCATTTCTGGATATGAACAAGTAGAGGTGGATCTGGCATAGATGTATCTAGGGGTAAAACATGAAAACACCACTTTAAGCTAGACTCGAACGAAAATTGGTACAGGACAATGGGACTTGATTCACTCTTAGTTTGAAACTCCTGGGGGATATTATTTGGTAAATTCATAATCATTGTATAAACCATTATTAAGGGAATAAAAAATACCCCAAATAATATATGTTGGGAAGTAGACTGTGGATAACATAGATTAAAGCCTATAAATTCATAAGTTACGAGAATAAATGTAATTTATAAGTTATCCCTTTTTTTCATCAGATTTACCATTTTTTTTTACCCCTAAATTACCTTTTATTCTATCCAATGGTTGATAATAGGATTAGTCGAGCTAAAAACCGATGTAAAGATAAATGTGATGATTTTTCTAATGATATGTCCATTCTGATGAGAGTGAGAATCTCAAGCTTTTTCATGATACTCTCTCAGTTAACTCCAGTGTTGAAAAGAAACATGAGTCAAGAGTAACGTACAACCCCCCCCCCAAGACAGAACAAGACTCAATCGAGTGATTAATGAGAGAAAGGCCTCCTACATTAAATGGATTATTTTATCTCTCAATCATCGAACAATAGATCAACTCCATTGGGAAGATCTTCTCCATCCTTGATTGTTCTAAACAAGAGAAGGTTCTTCTGGATACTTATTGTATGGAGGTTGAAGATGATTAATAGTGGAAATTGATCAAAAATAAATATCATGAGGAACAGATCGAAGCATTGGAATGAAAGGATTTCCGGAAAATGTTTTTCGATAGATATTTTCCTCGTACCCTCTAGCTTAATATAGAAAGGGACATCCTTGCCATCAAGAAAAAATATAATTAATCTATCAGAGTATATGAGGAAAAGTTCAAAATTCTTGCATGATATGCCTCTGGCTTTGTCGATATTCCCTAATTCAAGGTCGATAGCTTCTTTGGTGGACTAAAACCTACCTACGGAAATCCCTAGTGATATGTGACTTCGATAGCTCTGAGGAAATTGTCCAATGTGCCCTAAAAGTCCAAATGGATATCGAAGAATCTCAGGGGTATCATTGGGATATGAAGAGGAAGGTAGACTTTAATTATGGTGCTCTGATGGATAAATCCAATAGTGCTAACAAATTTCAGCACCCCACTTTCCAAAGGTGTGGAAAGAAGCACCCCAAAAATTTCCCATAGGGGATGAGGAAATGCTTTAGGTGTGGATAAGAAGGGCACCTAGCCATTAATTACCGACAAGAAAAACTAACTATTATGATAGATTAAATTAACACTCTGTTCAACCCTCAATGCATTGTTCATTACTTCAACTGAAAATAACTAGGGAACTTTACAAACCAGTTCTCTAAGCCATGGGTTTTCGGAGGCAACCAACAACCTCCAAGGAAGCAAGGGAAAGCTTTTGCCATCACTACCACCAAAGTGAACCATGAAATGAAGTGGTTAAAGGTACACTAGTTATTTATTGAAGAATAGAGAATGTACTTTTTAATTCTGGTTCTACACATTATTTTATATCCCAAAATTTTATTATAACAATCCCAACAGCACCACAAATCATGGAAGTAGAGAAGTTGGTGAGAATGGGAAATTAGGAAATCATTGCGTCCCATGAATATAACTCCTCCCCTATTTTAATTGGTAGATTTAACTTCTGGAGAATCTCTTCATACTCCATCTAGTGGAATTTGATGCAACTCATAGTATGGATTGGCTTTCCCTATATAGAGACAATATAAATTTTCATGAGAGGGAAATCACTCTCCATATGGGGAATCAACCCTAGATTCTGTACAAGTGAAAGGAGGAGGATGAATCTTATTTAGCACCATCATCTCAAGCATGGATATTACTTCCCTATGAGAACACATATCTTGCTCAGATTATTGAGTCTATGAAAGCAACCATCCTTTAATACATTCCTATTGTGAGGGAATTCATTGAAGTGTTTCATGAGGAATTTACTGGTCTTCCTCCTATAAGAGTTGTTGAATTCTCAATTGATTTTATACATGGGGAATTTCCAATTTCCATGAATCTGTATAGAATGGATGTTGAGGAGCTTGAGGAGATAATGAAACAAATACAAGAGAATCAAGATAAAGGGTTTATACACCCATGTGTTTCACCATGGGGTGCACCAGTCCTCTTCATCCAGAAGAAGGATGGGTCAATGCACCTTTTCATTGATTATCATGAGCTCAAAAAATCACGATAAAGAACAAGTATCCTTCTCCATGAATCGATGACTTATTTTATTAGATATGTGGAGCACAATACTTCTCCAAGGTGGATCTACAGTTGGGATATTACCAAGTACGGGTGAAGAAAGAGGATATCCACAAGACTTCTTTTCATACAAGGTACGGACACTATGAATTCATAGTAATTCCTTTTGGACTCACTAATGATCCGGATATCATCATGTACTTGATGAATAGAGTCTTTAAATATTACCTTGAAAAATTTTATTTGGTATTTATAGATGATATTCTAATATACTCTAAAATCAAGGAGGAGTATGAAGAGAATATAACCACTGTAATAGATACCTTGCGAAAGGAGAAACTCTATGAAAAGTACATCAAGTCTGAGTTATAGTTGAAGGAGGTCTCATTCTTGGGTAATATCATCACAAGAAATGGGATATTTATGGATCCCTCCAAGACAAATATAATTGAGGGATGGTCGAGGCCAACATCAATGACGAATATCGATAGCTTCTTGGGGTTAGCTAGATATTATTGCTGATTTGTGAAAAATTTATCAGGATTTTCAAACCCTCTTACCAAGATAACTCATAAAGGAGTCATGTTTTCATGGAGTGATAAATTTGAAGATAGATTCAAGGATTTGAAAAGGAGGCTTATTACTACTCTTGTCCTCACACTACCCACAAGTGGAGAAATTTTTTTGGTATTTAGTGATTATTCGAAGAAGGGCCAGGGATGTGTGTTGATGCCAAATGAAAAATTCATTTCCTATGCTTCAAGGAAATTGAAAGTTCATAAGAAAAACTATACAACACATGATCTAGAGTCGGTTGATGTAATATTCAATTTTAAAAATTAGGTGACATTACCTATTTGGGTAGAAGTGTGAAATATATACAGATCAAAAATTCCTCAAGTATATATTCACACATAAAGAGTTGAATATGCACCGAAGAAGATGGTTAGAGAAGATCAAATACTATGACTGCTCAATTCACTACCATCTAGGGAAAGCGAACAAGGTGGCGGATGATCTAAGTAGAAAGGATCTAGAAACTCTTTCATTGATGAGAATTGAAAAGGATCCAATCTTCTTAGATTTGATGAAGATAGACATGGGAATCATAAATAAGGGAACATCATCAATCCTTTCAAAAATGATTGCTCAAACATCTCTTTTAGAAAGGTTGAAGGATTCTAAAAATGATGATTTATGAATTCAAAATAATGTGGAAACTATCATAAAATGAAAATCATCATATTTTAATGTTAATGAATAATGAATTTTGATATTTTGGTTAAGAATATGTGTTCCATAAAATCTGTAGTTAAAGACTAATATTTTGGATGATGTACATAGTTTGAATTTATCTATTAACCCATGAAACACAAAGATGTATCGAGATCTCTAAGGGCATTATTGGTGGGATAACATAAAGAAAGAGATTATTGAGTGTACATCAAAGTGCCTGGTATATCAGCAAGTGAAGGCTGAGAGGAAGAAGTATAAGGGGATGATGTAACTATTACCTATACCAACATGAAAATGGGATAACATCACCATATACTTTGACATTGGACTTCCAAATACATCAAAAAGAAGAAATTCTCTCTAGGTTATTGTGGATTTTCTTACAAAGACTGAAGAATTCATTGAAATTCGACAGGATTTTTCATTGGATCAACTGGCACAGATATATATCAGAGAAGTGGTAAGGATACATAGAGTACCACTATCGATTATATAAGATCGAGATCCAAGATTTGCCTCTAAGATTTGGAAGAGTCTCCAAAACACTCTGAATACTGATCTGATATTCAGTACGGCTTATCATCCTCAAGCTGATGGACAATCTAAGCAGACTATCCAAACACTTGAGGACATGTTGAGAGCATTCTCAATGGACTTCAAAGGAGTACGAGATCAACATATTCTTCTAGTTAAGTTCTCTTACAATAAAAGTTTCTACTCAATCATCCAAATGGATCCTTATGAATCCCTTTATAAGAAGAGGTACAGAAAATCAGCATGTTGGGATGAAGTTAGGGAGTGAAAACTCATAGGTCCTGAAATGGTCGAAGAAATGGTGGAGTAGGTTAAGAACATCCAGTGGCACATTAAAGCTGCTCGGAGTCGATAAATGAGCTATGCTGATAATCTTCAATGAGACCTAGAGTTTGATGTTGGAGACATGGTATTCTTCCCTCTATATATCACTATGGAAGAGATTTATGAGATTTGGGAAGAAGGGAAATCTTATTCCAAGGTACATTGACCCTTTTGAGGTCCTCAATTGTATTGGAATAGTAGCCTATAGACTAACACTCCCACCAAACATATCACAAGTACATGATGTATTCCATGTATCACTCTTGAAGAAGTACATACATGACCCATCGCATATGCTCAATCCCATGGTGGTACCATTGGATAATGACCTATCATAAGAAGTGAAGCTGGTGAAGATCTTTGAATGTAGGGAAAAAAATTTATCAAATAAGACAATTCCCATCATCAAAGTATTTTGGAGAAACCACAAGTTTGAATAAGCAATGTGGGAACCGAAGGAAGTGATGAGGCGGAGTTACCCACATCTGTTTTCGTGTGGGAAAAGGAAATTTTGAGGGTGAAATTTTTTAATAGGGGAATATTGTAATGACCCAAACTTTTATCAATGAAAATTCCTATTTTTCTAATTAAATTTCTTATTATGTAAAATGGTTATATAAAATATCTGCACTTCGTTGGTTTTATGTTTTTGGATTTTGAAATACCATTAAGAATTGTTACCATTACTAATATAGTTGTTGAATAGTGATCACATGATTAGTATAAATATAGGGCTTTAACAAATCCAATTTACTCAGACAAAGAATGTGATGGCCTCATCCAGTATAATTGATCCATACGAATCCCATTTGAGGGATCTCGGAAAGGACATAGCATCACTAGGATTCACTATTGAACAAGCCTAATCTGAACTTCAGCATGTTAATCTTGAATGGAACCACCTATGGGAGAAGTATAAGTTAATAAAGATTAACACTCAAATAATGTTTTCAGAGCCACCCCAAGAGTCGGTCACCATCACACACCTTACCCTTAGGTCTTATGTGGGTGTTATAAGGGGTTATGTAACAAGAACCTAGAACTATGATTATGTTTATTATTTTTCTATAAATAATATGCATTTATTTTATTATTGTTACTTTGTAAATGGTTTTTAAAGAACAAATTGTATTTTTAGTTAATATTCAAATTCAATTAAGAAATTGATTTTGATGAATTAATGGATATTTGAATTAAATAAAAATTTTAAGAAAATATTATTACTAAATTAAATTTTATTAAATATAAATGATTATATATGTGATGACCCGGACCCGAACAGCCACCTGAATAGTGCTAAAGGGGTTTGGTGTTACTACCTTAGGCGCACCTCCTCGAATGCCAAATGTTGTTGACTAGAAGCAAGGGTCTTATAGGTATAGTGGAAAGTTTATACCCTCTCAGATGATAATAATGGTATTGGTCCGAATATAAAAATAAATATGCATTAGAATAAACGACTCAGAAGACTCGAACCTGTCCTGCAGAGCATATGAACATTCAATATTGATAAACAGTAGAAGCAATAAATAAAAACAACAACAATTGAAAGTAAACACAACAGCATATTGAACACTTGTAACTACTACTGAACAACAACCATACATCCATAGAAGGTCATACATATCCATATGTAATGGCGCCAATGGATAACCATTTGTAGCTTCAAAACAAGTAAGAATACTGATACAGAAAAGAAAGAAAGAAAAAATAGTAAACTCCATCTAGGCAAGAATTCAAGGTCCATACCATCTCCATGAAATAGTTAATGCAGTCCAACTCCTAAAGTTTGCCTCTTTCCTTCACATAAATCTATAAAGTCTACATGAATCCCAAAGGGCATGTGTAGGGTGTGAGATGAATCTCAGTAGGATACCACCTAATGGTGTGTACCTAATATAATTATTTAAGCAGGCATGCAGTTATAAGGCAAATAGTAAATAACATGATGCACATACAAAAATACAAACTCCACTAGTGCTTATCAGCAACCATGGAGTGTCACATACTTCATCCAACGATGAAATATATGTCATGCAACCCGGAACCATGTTCCCCCTGACACTGTGTGTCTCAAGTACCGATGTCATGAAGGCACACCCAAGAAATAGTAGCTCAGAGGAACAGTGATGCATATCCTCATATAAGTAACTGAAGGTACAATGATGACTGCCCTAAAATAAAGTAACTAGAGGGACAACGATGACTGCCCTCAAATAATGTAACCATAGGTACAAAGATGTCTGCCCTCAAATAATTTAACCGTAGGGACAGTGATGTCTTCTATAAAATAACAGCGAGCCTTTTCCCCCAACTCGATAGCCTCAATGTTATCCCCTGAAAGATCCTCAACTTCCACATGGATTTCTACAGAATTCACCCTCAACAAATTGTACCTAAACCACAACTAATGGGAACTTCTACCCACACGAGTGGTCAAAACCACATCATCACAGAGTCTCTCTATGTGCACACTACTCAAAGTTCCAGGTGAGCTTTATTCACTAAAATAATACCCAAGACACAACACCTCTGACACCTCATGTCCCTACGACCATACCTCTCAAGTCTGATGGCCTTTCCATCCAAGTAACCTGGGCCAATCCCAAACTAATAGTCACACTACCTCAAGATGACATCCATGATGCCCAATCCCGTGGTTAGAACCACCCAATGTAACTCGGGCCAAGACCAACCTGTGATCAGCATAACTTAAGAAATATTTGGGTCATTCCCAACACAACCCAAAGGTTCCATCATATGCAATTCATAAATTACATAAATCACACTTTTAAACAAGTCATATAAATAGGAAAAATAATCTAAACAGTTGAATTTCACTAGCCCAATGATTATCGCACATCAGCACTGAGGTTTTGAATGCCTCCAAACAACGTAATCATGCTTTACCAGATTAAACATTCCAGTTTTAAACAATGCAGACCAATTATAGCCATTTTGGAACCCCAGGCCAATGTTTCCAAAAAATAATCGACCACTCGTCCGACCTTTCTCAAGCAATATTGGAAATAGGGCATTCCCAAAAGCATCCCATGGGTCTAACAATTAATTCAATATGTAATAGTAGATAAAACAGGTCCTGTTCTAAAATACCTGAGAACGCGCCAAAGGCCACACCACCCAAAAATCCATGAAAACACAAAACAATGTATGAAATACCTACTTGAGACTTGTATGATGATACTCCTCCAATAACAGCCTCCAATTAGATCTAAAACGTTGTAGATCTACAAAAGATTCAAAACCGCTCAAACCCCTATAACTCGTCTTAGAACCGAAATCAAGAAGAACAGCTCAAGAGGAATCAAGGCCTTACCTAGGGGGTTCAAATGAATCTGACGACTATCGAAATGGAGTTCGAACGGACAATCGGGGGAAAAAATAAGCTTTGGTTGGCTCTCCCTACTCAAACCTGTTGAGGGTTTGTTTTTCTGCCTCGAAACAATGTTACATACGATTTTAGTGGAAAAAAAAGAAATTAAATGGCATGTACATATGACTACATATTGTGTATCATTTTACTGTCCATATAATGGATGATATTTCACTGAGAACTTGTCGACTGACTACATGGCATGAACCTATGGTACATGGTGTGTACTTCTCTACCCAGCCGACATTCCCAATACGCCATGTATTTCTCCATACACAACCCCTCTACACGGCGTGTGCAAATAGTACACGACAAGTTCTTGCTAAAAACATTATATCCAGCCCATAGGCCTACATGCCATGTATGGCCTCCACACGGTCATGGGTACACGGCGTGTCTAGCAACACTACATTCCATGTAGTATGAAATTCCTATACAGTCACCATACAACATGTACTTGACGAGAAGATGGCCGACACACACCAAACCCATACATGGAGTGTACTTTAGAGTACATGGTGTGTAGTCCAGAAATTCCCATAACATCCCAGATTTTCCCTTTTTTCTCAAAAACAAGTCAAAAATTCAAACAGGGTCGGGATTTTGACCCGTTCTAAAAACTCGGGTTTTTACAATCTCCCCACCTTAACATAGCTCATCCTTGATCTATCAAATGAAACCCATAGATGGCACCGAACATACCACCCTAATCAATGTAACCCAGACTACCCTGGTCTTAAAGGTTATGGATAAATTCCTCAAGGGGTTCCCCACCTTAGGATTTTCCTAACTTTGTCTCAACCCAATAAAACTAAAATCAAGCAAAGGTTCACTAACCTAGTTCCCAGACTCATGGTCCTCTTATGATTCATCATCACCCTTGTGCCTCATTGGTGCTCCCGTGTCATTTCTGACATCCAACATATCCCACACCACATCGGTGTCCACCTCCATGAGGTATTTCCTCCTATGGATGCTCAAAATGAACCTAGTGCCTATCACCTCAAGTAACATGCATCCTCGATGCCCTGATGCCACGACATCTCATGTAACTCGAATCCTTGATGCCCTAATGACCATGGAACCTCAAGTAACCTGCATCCTTGATGACCCAAGGCCCATGGAAACTCAAGTAACCTGTATCCTTGATGCCCCAATTCCACACATCTCATACATGTATATAAACATATCACACACCTAATATGGCGCCAATCCCACTGACCATCATCTAGTCAGTGCAAATAAATCTCGTGCACCTTGTACACTCAAAACAGACATGCCACATTAGGTCATGCCCAAAGAAAACAAAAATCCACAGCCACACTTGTGGTGTACCTCTAACCATTGTTGGATAACCAGACTACTCAGCCCCTGGCATCTCCACAACATTCACCTGGCCTGAAGTACGACTGCCTAATGCCTAACCTCCTTGTGGTGCTTCTCCAGTCACCGGCCACTAACCCCTCATCCGAGACTCGTTGTCTCTGTCACATCCTCTGCATGCAGTTGAAACCCAGCTACCCTCTCCTAGTATCGAACCTGAACCAACTCCAGATACCACCATCTATCTTAGTCCCTGCCTGCTGGCTGTCTAAGAAGGCTTCCTGCAGAACCTATCAAGATGCCTAACCTGTCTACATGCTGGAACCTCCTTTGGAGGCCTATTGCACTGAGTCTGAACATGTCATGGTTGTCCACACTAAATGTAAATCACTGAAGAACTACTATGAGGTGGTCTAGCTAAGTCCTTGGCCTTACTTCCCTACTGGAACTCATCACATCCTCACTTTCTGTTGTCTGAACCATCACCTAAAGCCATTGGCCTACCAACCTGGGGCATATCCCTATGGTTTCCCTCCACTATGAGTGCCTGATTCACCACCTCTAAGAACATACCTTGCCTAAATATATTTACCTGGATTCAAATGGCGTGTTGTAAGACATCCTCGAAGCGCCTCACTCTTGTCGATTCATCACTTACCATACTAGGTACAAAGTGAGACAGCTTAGTGAAAGTAGTTGTATTGTCCATGATGAACATATCTCCCTACTAAAGGTTCAAGAACTCCTGATCTCTCTCAGCCCTCAGTTTTTCTGGGTAAAAGTGCTCGAAAAACCTGTCCTCGAAGTCTTTCCATGCTAGACTCTTGTGCCTGTGAGCCTGAACCTGCACATCCAACCAGCGCTTTGTCGGTACTCACAGCATGTACGTCGCCAGCTTGATCCTCCGCCCTGGAGGCATCTTGAGCTGATCGAAGATCATCTTCATTCTCTCTATCCAGTTCTTAGCTGCCTTTCGACCACCCTCACCCTGAAAATGCAGCGGGTGCTGCGACTGGATCTCCCACATTAGATATGCCATAGATGGCTCTGTACCTGTGCACCTCTTTCAATAACTTGTAGGAAACATACAAGGCTAGCTTAGAGATTCTCATCGAGCCATGGTCTGAATGCTACCAAACCCTGTTTTTGTCCTGCCTACATGGGATCCTGGGCACGTTCCTATCCCTGAGCCTGTACATGCGGCTCATGCTCTACCTACACTAGATCCTGAACCAAATCCTGCACTTGAGACACTATACCATCTCTCACTTGACGCACCATCTGATTCAACTAAAAGGAACCCACTAAATACAATAAATGGTCAGACATCCTATATATATGTATAATAATATATATTCAACGCAGATAAGAAAATTAGTAAGGAGGCAGCATAAAACAACTACCCTTACTCTCCCCTATCGTAACCCATTCCCATGGCATCCCTACCTCATGGCCTCCTTACCCGCCCTCAATAGAGCCATGTATCAAAAGTACCTCGGGCCATGCCCATCCCAATAACCAACATTACCTCAAACCAACAATCGAGTCACCCAATACCCAATACTAGTGATCAAAATCACCACAACCATAGTACCTGCCTTCTCCACCAAGAGACAGGCCCAAATACCCTACCACATGCAATTCTACAAATATTTAAATCATGGCATAACACATTGCAATGAATAAGAAAAGATATCAGTAATTTCACCTATTCACATTTCAAAGAATACATAAGAATGGAAATTTAATATTATTCACATGGCTTTATCACTGCACAAAGCATATGTGTAGTTATGAAATTGAAATTCCCTAAAATGTGCCTATCAAATGCCAAGAAAAAAAGACTTGTCATACCGGGACAAGGTCAATTTTTCCCTTACCGGACTAGTTTAAAGGTCACATATTACAATCAATAACATCACACACTAAGTGAGCCACTAAGGTGAAAATCATATAAACTATAATCTTAGCCAAAAAGAAAACAACAATTCCCACCCATGGAAACTTGGTCCATCCCTCATACCTGGGGATGCAAGCAACCAAGAACAAGCTAGAAACCAAGTTCCAGTAACAACCATTCTCTAGTCGACCATATCTAAAATAGTAAAACTAGTAGAAATAATAGAGAATCATCAATCTCATTAGTAGACAAAAAAACACTTCTACTAAATCCATGTCAAGAACTCCTATGATACCACTTTATAATGACCCGAACCCGAACAACCACCCGAATAGTGCTAAAAAGGTCAGGTGTTACTACCATAGGCACACCTCCTCAAACACCAAATGATGACGACTAGAAGAGAGGTTCTTATATGTATAGTGGGGAGGATATACCCTTTCATAGGATAATAAAAGTACGAGCCTGCGTATAAAAATAAAGATGCAGTGGAATAAATAACTCAGTAGACTCAAACCAGACCCGCAAAGTAGAAGCACATTCTATATCGATAAATAGCGGAAGAAATAAATATAAATAACAGCAATAGAAAGTAAACACAATAGAATTATGATCACTTGTAACTACTAATGAACAAAAACCATACATCCAAAGAAAGACATACATATCCATATGTAAAGGTGAAAATGGATAACTAACTATAGCTACAAAACAAGTAAGCAAGCTGATACAGGAAAGAAAGAAAAAAAAGTAAACTCCAGCTAGGAAAGACCTCATGGTCCAAACCATATCCTTGTAACCGCTAATGCTGTCCAGCTGCTAAAGATGGCCTCGTTCTTATACGTAAATCCATAAATTCTATATGTATCCCAGAGGGCCTGTGTAGGGTGTGAGTAGAATCTCAGTAGGATACCACCCAACGGTGTGTACCTAATATAAGTGTTTAATCAGGAATGAAGTTATAAGGAAAATAGTAAATGGTATGATGAACACAAACAAACAAAAATTCTAGTGGTGCTCAGTAGCCACCATGGGGTGTCACCTGATTTGGCCAACATCAAAATCTCTATCATATAACCCGACACCATGTGCCCCCTGACACCGTGTGTCTCACGTACTGACACCCCGAAGTCATGCCCAAGAAATAGTAGCTCGGAGGAATAACGATATCTATCCACAAATAAGTAACCAGAGTGACAACAATGTATGCCTTCAAATAATGTAACCGGAGAGACAGCGATGTATGCCCTCAAATAATGTAACTGGAGGGACAACAATGTCTACCCTCAAATAATGTAACTGGAAGGATAGCGATATCTGCCCTCAAATAATAGCGAACCTCTTCCCCCAACTCGATAGCCTCAGTGTTATCCCATGAAGGCTCCTCACCTTCCACATGGTTTCCTATGTCAATCACCCCCAACCAATAGTACCTAAACTGCAACTAACGGGGGCCTTTACCCACATGAGTGGTCAAAACCACCCCATCATGGAGTCTCTCTATGTGCACACTACTCAAAGTTCTGGGTGAGTGGTAATCACCAAAATAATACCCAAGACACAACACCTATGACACATTGTGTCCCTATGACCATTCCGCTCAAGTCTGATGGCCTTTCCATCTATGTAACCTGGGCCATGCCCAACCTGACAGTCACACTAACTCATGCCGATGTCCATGACGCTTAATCCAGTGGTCAGAACCACCCAATGTAACCTGGTCCATGCCCAACCTTTGATTAGCATCACTCAAGAATTATCCAGGCCATTCCCAACACAACCCAAAGGTTCCAGCATATGCAATTCAGCAATTATATATATAACACTTTAAAATAAGTCACATAAAGAGGAAAAATAATCTAAATAGTTTAATTGCACTATCCCATCAGTTATCACATAGTATCACTGAGGTCTTGAATGCCTCCAAACAACGTAATCATGCTTTACCAAATTAAACATGCCAGCTTTAAACAAAATAGACCAATTATAACCATTTTGGCACCCCAGGGCAAAATGTCCCAATTAGCGTCGGCCTCTCGCCCGACCTTGCTCAAGAAATATAGGAAATAGGGCATTCCCAAAGGCATCCCATGGATCTAAAAATTAATTCAATATGTAATAGCAGATAAAACCGGTCCCACTTTAAAATATTCGAGAATGCGCCAAAGGTCACACCACCCAAACATCCATGAAAACAAACAAGAAGGTATGAACCACCTACCTGAGACTCATACAATTATACTCCTCCAATAACAGCCTCCAATTAGGTCTAAAACATGGTAGATATACAAAATAATAATAACTGCTCAAACCCCTATAACTTGTCTTAGAACATACATCAAGAAGAATGGATCAAGAGGAATCAAGACCCTACCGGGCGTTCTAATTCATCTGAAGGTGATTGAAATGGAGTTCAGACAGATGATCGAGAGCAAAAATAAGCTTTGGCTGGCTCTCTCCACTCAAACCTATTAAGGGTTTGAGTTTCTGCCTCAAAACAAGGATACGGTCTGTTTTAGCGAGAAAACAATACACGGCATGTACTTATGACTACACACTGTGTATCATTTTACTATTCATATAACAACTTATATTTCATCAAGGAATTGCCGACTGGATACACAGAGTGTACCTATGGTACACAACTTTTACTTCTCTACCTGACCGACATTCAAATCACTCCATGTATATCCCCATACACGGCCCCTCTACATGGCGTGTACAAATAGTACATAGTGTGTACTTGTTAAAAACATTCTACCCAACCCACAGGACTACACACCATGAATGACCTCCACATGGTCATGGGTACACGGTGTGTCGAGCTAAACTACACATCGTGTAGTAGGAAATTCTTACACGGTCACCACATGGCATGTACTCGGTGAGCACACGGTTGGTACACGCCTAACCCTTACACAGCGTGTACTTTAGAATACACGGCGTGTAGTATGAAAATTTCTAGAACTTTCCAGATTTTCCCAATTTTCTCATAAAAAAGACAAAAATTAAAACAGGGTCGGGATTTTGACCCGTTCTAAAAACTAGGGTTCTTACAATATACTTTTTATTAATATAATTGTTATTCTTATTAAGGTTTCAAAGTTGTTTTTGTCAAAACCCATGAATTTTTTAAAACTATCAGTTTTTATTTTAAAAGTAAAAATGTGTATATTTATAAAATTATTTTTATAAAATGAATATTATTTTTTGATTCAAGACATCGAAATTATCTAACGATGAATTTTTCATAATTTTCTGAGACAATTGAATTTTTTGGTAAAAATTAAATACCATTTAAATATATAATGTGTTTTATGACATCATAATGACCCAATAGTGATTTAATAAAATACTATAAAAGTGATATTTGGCCAATATATTTTTTAACATTAAAATAATTTGATTTTAGATTTGTTTTATTAATTTTATGATGCCCTAGTGGACCCTCCCAGACTTATAAAATATTTTAACATTTTAAAATGATTTCCTTGAGAGTGTGACTCACCTCCACATAAGAAAGACTAATATTTTAAAAATTATGGACATTATACTTATAAAATATTTTTTCCACTCCCATTTGGCAGGAACCATGTGTAAAAAACCATGGGTTGGTTTGTGGTTTTAAATATTTAATTTTATAGATTCCAAAACCTTTGTGAAATATTAAATAATTCCCCCTATTTTCCTATATAAACCCAACTAATATCCCACTTCTCTTCACTCAAAACCCTTGTAGCACATACCTACTCTACCCAACTCTCCCAATAATCCTCCCAAGGCACCCCATCTCCCACGAAGTCTCTCTCAATCCTCTCCCAATCCTTTGGGATCACATTTCCAAGTAAGGGATTTCTTCCTTTCTCATTTTTTTCCAAGTTTCTTTATATTGTTATACCCTTTTATTTTCTATTAAAAATGTTAGGGTATAATTTCTTACCTCCCCCATAGATTCCTCATTATGTTTGAATGATGAGAGACCTATTTCTCTTTCATTAATCCCTCCCATGTACACCTGTTACGATGCCGAAATTTCGTAAGAGTTATTCCATTTCTCCTCTTTATTCAAGTTTCATTATTATGTTACACATTTATTTAAAAATTCCTTTTGATGGGATAGGTATCTATATTAACCCCTTACTATAAATTTCATGTACATATGATGAGATACCCCTTTCTCTCTCATCAACCATTTTTATGAATTTTAATTTCACATCGTTATGCTGCTAAAATTGCACTGCAGCTTTCCAAGCCAAAATCATTGTGTAGTGAAAACCATGCACATTTCTCTATCATGGGTATTCACCTTTTTACAGATATACTTATTTAATGGTACTCACATGTATCTATTCCACAATATTTTATTGTGGAATATCTTATGATGTTGAATGATTCCATGTTATATGATCCATGTTTCACACTTATTTATAAAATGAAATGTTTATAAAGGGTGATCCATAGTTGCACTTCAATGCATTACGTAAAGAATAATATAATGATACTCCATGTGCAATGAGGGTTTTACTCGTTCTAATTCAAGTTCAATGAGGTTTTAATCATGCTAATCCAAGTTCAATGAGGGTTTACTCATACACCTTGTGCATCGAGACTTGGCTCATGCTAATATCATGTTATATGTTGTTACCACATTTCTATGTTATGATAATCATGGTATATCATGCCTTTATATTCATATTTATCTTTTTCTACATTGATATTTCTATTTACTAATATGTATTACATTCTTCATGTTATTCCTTGTTTACTCCCTTACTAGGATTTATATCTCACCCTTTTCTTATGTATGTCCTCAGGTTATCGAATGAAATGATAAGTACGAAGGAATGTTGTGGTCATTTAAAATATGTTTTCAATAAATATGTTGTGTTTTATGTTCTAGTTTGTTATTTAATGTTTTTAATTTTCCCAAGACACTAGACCTATTGATCCTCAGAGTTTTCTTAAGTGAGATTTTATGTAATAATTCATGCTTATGTTTGTAATAAATAGAAGGATTGTTATAGTATCTAGGTGTGGTGATTGATTCCCTTTGACTTGTGTGTCCTGGTTAGACACATAATGTTTTGGGAATCGTAGATGGATATCTAGAACTAGTGACAACTCTTTTCTTTGGATGATATGTGAGGTGGAAATCTCCTTACTCTATCTTTGGGATTTTTTGACTAAGAATATGTATGTATGTATTTATGTATGTATTTATGTATGTATATATATATATTATTTCTTCTGGATCCACTCCTTGGACCTGGTAACTCTCCTTCTAGGAGAATCAAATATGCATGGGGTATGCCACATGCTCTTCGTGTTGAGATTTTTGAGGTTGGATGAGTTTACTCTCCTATTATAGGTAGCAAAGACTTGATGAGGAGTTCATACCCTCACTGTATTGGGCTCATTTTGGTTGGATGAACTTAATTTTACTCTATTAGTTTGGGTTGAGCTGTACTCTTTCATTGTACCTTGTTCCATCTACTACCTACTTATTCTATTGTATCTCTTATTGCTCCACCTTCACCCCCTTCTAGAGAATTCCAATGGTTATGTATATACTCACACCTACATGGGTTATGCCCATACAAATTGTGTATTATGTAGATGACTGGTAGGTTGACCGTGATTACAGAGGAACTTAGGGACACATGGCGCATCGAACTGTGTACAGTGGTCAAAGCTTGGAGATTATGAGTTGGGATCTCTCAGCATTTTACATATCCATTTTGTTTATTGTTGGTTGTTTATTTTTTCACTTTTTCCCTTTAGTGTACGCTATTTTACTCTTATATTAATCAATGGTTATATACATGCATTGTTATCACTCTATTTTATTCATATTTTATTTATTTTCCTATGCACTTTTTCATTCAGTTGGTTGTGTGTGTGAATAAAGTTACTTGGGAAATGGAATCCTCAAGTTTAGTTGAGCCTTCAGTGATTTTTGCCACCCTCTGGCCTATAGAGGCAATCATGGGGTAGTTTTAGCCCAAACCCCGGCTTGTGTGGGGTCGTGATAGATTGGTATTAGAGAAAGTTCATTAGTTGGGTTGTTTTTCAGATATATTTCCTTAAGAGGATTGTTTGGGCTTAGGGTAATAGTTTCAATGTGTTTCGAGTGTGGCCCTCAGGACTGGGAGTCTAGTGATGGTGTGGCAGCCGACATAGCCATTGACAAGGACCTTGGCTACCTGTTTGTTGACTCAGCATGCTGAGACATTTTTTTCAAGGATTAATGGTACATTCCTCATATAGGATTGATTCTTTAACTGTCTTTATTGAGATAAATCCTCATTTTTATGTATATATAAATGCTCAAATGATAGTGGTGCATATCAGAAACTTTTGAGATACTGCCACAATGATAGTTAGCCAAGATACTAGCTTCAGATCATGAAGATGATCTGATGAGCGATAAGGCCGCAATTTAGGGTCCATTCTGTGACCTCATTCTTCTAGGTGGGTAGGTTGTAGCACCTCTATATGTTGAGTAGTAGATCATCCTAGAATAATGGGATAGAGATGCACATAGTATTAGCACACTCTGTGAGTTCCATTGCTAGAGGTTGCTGAGGTCCCGTGGTGAGCCAGATCCTCAGGTGGTGGGCAATTGGCTAGATTCAGTGGTTCGTGTTTTCAAACTCACCTAGACACTGATAGATCAGGTGGTTTCCCAAGAATCCATCCTTTTCCATGAAGTATTTGGGCATTGGTGGAGCCTTGTAACAAAAATTCACAATGAGTCAACACTCTTGTGGGGTTAATTCTAATAGTTGTTCTATGAGGAGTATTACCCCTCCTACTTACATTCAGTTCAGATCCAGAAGCTTCTAGAGTTGCAGTAAGAATGGATGATAATAGATGAGTACACAACAGTATGAAGGGATGATAGTGGATGAGTATGCAACAAGGTTCATAGACATTACACGTTACTCCCTTAACATGATTTGAGATAGCTAATTTTGAACATGTAAGTTTGATCAGGGACTCCACATAGGAATCTATACTAGTATAGTCCCCTTGTGCATCCCCACCTATGCCAGGGTGCTAGAACGGGTACTGGTGAGAGTGATATTTCTATCAGAGGGACACTAGATAGTTGGAGATGGAAATAGCCATCCCAGAGCTGAGTTATATGAAATATCTAGTGGGTTCTATTCCACATGATCATGGTGCATGAAACCCTTTTATGAGCAGGCTTAGTCATGTGATCGTAGATTTCAAAGACAATGAAAAGCTCTAGGGAAGCCTAGGGAGGGTCGGTGTTATTATTATGATGGGAAAGGTCACGTGGTGTGAAACTTCCCAACCCGATGTGCTAATTAGTATAGTCACATAGCTGATGGACTTCCACGGTAGAGGCAGTTCTGTGATCAAGGATCTCATAGATGTGGACATAGTGGTCCCCGGGAAGGAAGATCTTGAAGAATAGCATGAAGAGCTATGGGTAGTAGAAATCATTATGAGAACCTTCAACCACCCCCATACAACCTACATCGGGCTTAGGAAGTAGGACGTTGGGGTCACCGACAACTGTAGGCTTTGGATTTATATGATCCCGTATCACACGAGATGATACGAGGTACGCTCTATATCTCTTATACCTTCTATAGTAGAAATTGTTAGAGACTCCATGAGGTACTCTTTTCTTTCCACTCCTTGATTGAGGTTTAAAAAAGGGTGACATAAGGCGTATGTGTAACCCTATTTTAGTGTTGTTCGATGTAGATTTGAATGCATGAGGAAGAGGGGTTCTTCCCCCACCTAGATGTGTTTTTTTGATGTGATAAAAACCGTGTGGGTGAGCCAGTGCTGCCCAAAGAGGATAGTAACAAGGTGTGGTGGATGAGTCTCTTTGACATTTTTGTTCAGGGTGAGATTTTACAATGGAGTGTCAGAGCAGGTCCTGGCATTTCCAATGGAGTTTTTATACTTGACCCTTTTTTCTTAGGATTCCACTGTTGGGTGTGGTGGAGTTTCTGAGTTGGGGTTACTCTCCTTCCAAGAGAGGTGAAGATACATGGGGTATGCCACGTGATTTTGGTGTCTAGATTCTCATGTTTGGATAGGTTTACTAACTTTCCTTTTTTTTTGGTACCCTTGTGTGCTTAGCATCAACCTTGATATAGTTACACACAATTATCAAATATAGGTTGAGGCAGTTAAGACCCATTAACAAAACTACATGAATCCCTACCTAGAGCTGACAGTGGTAGAATTATCCCTAAGAATATAGAGACACTACCTTCTGGGAGAGTGCTTTGTGGTTTACTCAGACCACCAAAGTCTCAATTATGTATTCACTCACACGTACTTGAACCTAAGAAAGCAGTGCTTAATGGAATTCATGTAGGACTATGAACCCGATATATTTTACACTCCAGGGAATAACTGCATTGTAGGAGATCACCTTAGAAAGAATTCCCAAGCTCTCTTAGTGCAGGAAGATTCGGAGAAATTATCTACCATAAAGATGACCCTAGATGATTAGGATGGTATATTTTTTTCTTCGGTTGATGGTGTTAACTCCTTCGCTTCTCAAGCATGTGGGAGAGTCTCAATTGAGAGATATTGACTATGAGATCTTGCATGACCAGATATCTTTATGAGTTTTAGCTGATGAATTTTTTTTAATAAGGGAATCATGTCATCCATTTTAATGCAATAATGGTGATTTCGGTCATGATTGAAGAGGATGTGATAAAAGAGTTTCACAATTCTCATTTGGATATACATCCTGATATAAGTAAGATCTAGGTGTAGGCTCAGTGTCTCCACCTCTTTTATTAGTTTCTAATTTTCACGGATGAAAATATTTAAAGAAGAGAATAATGTAGAGACTCCAGTTTTTCTATGTAGGAATTTGTAATATTACTGGAAATATTTTCATAGCCAAGCGCTAATACGACATGTGATTCTGAGGCACAGTGAGCTCAGAATTAATTTTATAAAGATATTACATATATTTTTATTATGTGTGCATGGTTTTTCATAAATAATGGAATATATCCTAAACAGAATCTCAGGTTAGGAATATGAGGGCACGATTGAGTCTATAACATGGAATTTACCATAGGAATGTTATAATATTTTTCAATGTGGTTCATCTATAGAAAAAGTCACTGAGGATGTAACGGTAAATAAAATAATTTAATTAAATAATATTATTATTAACACCAATCCAAATAATTCATGAATGTGGAATTGTATTGAAAATATGAGACCACTATTGAGTTTGAAATGTGGTGTTTACCCTAAGTGCGGCCTAAAGTTGGTTAGAACCAGACATTCGGATTAAACAGTCATTATTGGTACATTTAGGGCGTTAATTAATTAAATTAATTCATTCATTCATTAATTTTTGACCTAGATGAAGAATATATAAATATATGTCCATTAAAACATACCCAGGGTTAGCCTCATAAGCCGGATAATTTTCCAATATCTCTCTCCTTATTTCTGTTAGTGAATCCTAACAAAAGACTATGAAACTTCATATTAGAGAGGATCAGGATGTAGATAATGTAGCAGCTTCTTCCAATCATTATGCATGCATGTTCTATTCCAACAATAGATACAAAAAAAGGTTTGACTCATTATATATGGTTTTATGCCCTTATAATTAAAATATTTAGCATGATCAACTCACACTTTTTGATCTCTATTAATTTGAACACCCTTCACATGTGCCCAAGTTTGGAGTTTTAATTGTTTGTTGATTTGTTCATCTATCCTCAGTTCCCTGTTTCTGATCACTAGTCAATAAATCTTGATCGGTGATGTTTAAAAAAATTTATTGGATATTTCTTCCCAAATTTCTTCATGTTCTTCAAAGTTACACCATTGGGGTCAGGATTCAACTTTGTCGGGGAGGGTTTGAGTGTGATAGAACCCCCAGATTCATTGAGGTGGAAAGAACAACATGTGAATCGATGATTCAAGGATGGATTAATATATGAGAGATATGGTATTTGGTTGAGGGATCAGATCTCCATCACGGGTTCATGTTAGTGATCATATGTTGTTTGGGATCAAGTATATAACTCTCATTTTCATGATTGGCACGTGGAGATGATGTGAAGTGTGAAAATGTCAATTTTGAGTGGGGGTCATCCATGGACTCTCATGGGAGAGTTTTATTGGTGTGAACGTGATGATGGTTGGAATCAGATATCCGATGATATAATCAGATGTGGTCAATGCCTTTTGCAATAACAATTTATAATAATAATAATATCGGTGATGGTTTAGTAAAATAAAAGGAGGATATTTTTATTATTAGTAAATTAAATAATAATAATAATGGTGGACTAAAAAGTGTTTTTGGATAATAATATTTAAATATAGATTTAAATTTTGAAAGATTGGATAATAAAATTTAAATAATATTTAAATTTTGAAATATCGAATAAATAAAATAATAATATAAATAAAATTATTAAATAATTTTGAAGTTTGATGCACTTAAAGGGGGTCTTAGTCATCAAAAATGGGTTCTCCCAACCCATTTTTTGTTTTAACATATTTTGTTAATAATGATAATTTCATTATTATTGTGAACAGATAGAAAAAAGGGGGAAGTCTCATGAAGAGAGAAGGTTGGGGAATGCCTAAAACCAATTTGGAGGAGGCTTGAGTGTGAAACCTTTGATACAAGGTTTAAAGAAAATAATTATAAAAATATATAATAATATTATATTATTATCATTTGTTTTTTAATTTAAAACCCAATTTTGGTTGTAACTACCCTGTATGATATCTGATTGATGAACTATCAATGGTAGCATGACCCTGGAATTGAGACGGTCATTTTTATATCGATGTTGGGTACATTTTTCAGACTCGTTCCTTTGGTCAACATAACACAAAATAAAAATAAAATTATTATCATCGTGGGATCTTGTATCTGACACATCTCCCGCATAAGGTGTTGGAATAATGAACTGTCTGTGATGATGAGACCCTAAAATTAAGGTGTAAATTTCAAGAATAATATCAGGTATTTATTTTGGAATTATATATCGATCTCGCAAAGCATCATTTGTGCGTAAAGAGGTGAAATGTGATTTTTTTCACTAGGTGCCCAATTAAGGAAAGTGAATACCCTATCTCAATCATTTTTCTATGAGGATCACAATAGTGTGATTCATTTTGAAATCTCGGGCTATTTCAAGAGGCATATCGGTGAAATTATTATTTTTTCCCTTGGATTGACAACGAGCCTCATGTGTTCATCAAGACTTTGGCTGAGATATGTCGTGTAGTATGCTTATACTTCATGTATTGCTACATGACTAGCAATCTATGTTCTCGTGAGGACATGTATAGGTGGTAGAGTGGGACCACATTTCATTTGGGTACTCAACATTCCATGTACATCTTTTTATGGAGACTTCAATGTTATATATCTCCATCATTTAAACTCAAATTTTGGCCCTTGATTAGCCTATATTGGGTTTTTTTCATGTGGAATGAGATGGTGCCATCATAAGTGTCCCTTAGGATACTATGTAAAAAAATTTGGGTTTTTCCCGTGCTGAGGTGACACTCGATAATAGTAGAGATCATACAGAATCAAAAGAGAAGTTTTGGGTTTAACCTTCTAACAAGGATGGGCAGTGGAGTTCCCCGAAGACAGTATTGGGCTTGCCCTCTAGCTGGGCTGGTTAGTGTAATTCCCTATTGATCTTTCCAAGTTATCCTCTATTAGTACTAAGTAGTGGATTTCACCAAAATTTTGAGCTTACCCTCCTGTTGTTCTGGGTAATGGCATTCCACCATGATAGTTCTGGGATTACCCTTCAGCTGGGCTGAGCAGTGACATTCCTGATGACAGTTCCAGGATTACCATCCAACTGGACCAGGCAATGGAATTCTTTGATGATATATTCCATGCATTACCCTCTAGTCTTGCTGGGTAGTTGAGTTCTCTAACAACTCACTAGGCTTACCATCTAGTATAACTGGGCATTGGAATTCCCCGATAAACTTCCTGAGTGGTACCATCCAGCTAGGCTGAGCTGTGGCATTCCTTAGTGACTTTTAGAGTGGGACCTTTATGACATACCAGGGCATGGGATCCTTTCCTAGAACTGGTAACCCCTCTACTATGTGGCACAGTGATGAGGGGTGGTTTTAAATACCTTTTAGACTCATGATTAAGAGGGATGATTTCCCCACCGAGACGCATTCTTGTGATGCCACCTAAAATTGTGCATGCAAGTTAGTGATTCCCAAAGAGGATAGTATCAATGTATGGTGATTGAGTCCATTTGAAATTTTTTCCCTGTGCATACACATGAGATTCTAGGAATCATAGATGGACTTCAGAAACTGATGATGACTCTTTCTTTGGGTTGAGTTGTGATAGGGAGATCCCCTTACTCTCTTATTTTGGATTATTTGACTGAGCATATATATATATATATATATATACTTTCTAATGGATCCACTCCATGGTCTTGGCTACTCTCCTTCTAGGAGAGGAAAACACGTGTGGGGTATGCCATATGTTTTCTTTGTCCATCTTATCATGGTTGGATGAGTCTAATCTCCTGCTATAGGTAGTGAAGAATCGAAGAGCATTTAATCTCCTCACCATGTCATTCATCTTATGTTTGGATGAGCTTACTTTCACTCTCATTTTTTGGGTTGATTTGTACTCTTTCACTATCCCTTGTTCCATCTACTACCTTCTTCTTTTATTGTATCTCTTACTGCTCCCCCTTCACCCCATTTTGGGGCATTCTACTAAGTATTTATATAATCATCCCTATATGGGATATGCCCACACATATCATGTCTTATGAAGATGATGGATAATTTGAACGTGATTAAATAGGTGCATAGGGACACTTTGTGCATTTGACCACGTATGGCGGTCAAATATTGAAGATTAGGAGGTGGGCTCTCTCAATATTTTACTTTTCCCAGTTTTTGTCTTGTTGGAACATATTTTGTTGTTGGGTGTATATTTTTTCCATTTTTTCCTTTCAGTGTACAGTATGGTACTCTTGTATTATTCAGTGGTTATATAGATACATTTTTATCACTCTTCTTATTTCATCTTTTATTTCTTTTCTTATTCACTTTTGCATTCATTTGTTTGTGTGTGTGTGTGTAGGTACTTAGATAAAGTCCTCCCTAAGTTTAGTCAATAATTTCGGTGCTTTTCACCACCCCAAGCCTGTGGAGGCAGGCTGGGGGTTGTCGTAGCTCGAGCCTCATCTTCGGTCAGGTCATGAAAATTTTCATTTTTTATAAACACATAAATAAAAAATATATTTTTTTTTGTTTTTAGTTACACTACGATTTTACATTTTATGATTAACCCATTTCATTATATTACTTATATTGCAATAATTTTTTTAACCACAGTAAATTTTTTATGACTCAAAATGAAAATGACCAAAAATTTAATTTTCCCATTATGATTTCAAATATATAATCCATTTTTTCAAATTCAATTCATAGAAATGAAAATTTTATATTTAAAATAAAATCCACAAATACAATGAAAAAGAGGTTTTTTAAGAAGTGTATTTTTCAAGAAAAAGATGGTTTTATTAAAAAGGTTCAAGGTAGGTGAACTAAAAAGATACAAAAAAAAAACAAGTAAACACACATATATAGGAATTCAAGGATACGTGAACCTGAGAACTCTCTTACATCCCCACAGAGCCCTCTTCCACTAGGTTAGGCCATAGGGGAAAGAAAAGGATTATTTAATATTAAATCTATGAATAATAACTAAAATTTTTTAAAATTAAGTTAATATTTAATGATATATAATATAAAAGTTTCATTTAAAAGATTAAAAATTGGAGATTATTTTTATTAATTAAGAATGAGAATCTTTATTTAATTTAAAATAGTTTTTAGAAAAAAAATATTATTTTTAAACCAAAAAATAAACTTATTCTAAAATAAATCATAAAGTTGATTAATAAAATTATGTAGACGAAATATTACTAAATAATAATTATTTAATTTTAAATTATATTCAAAACACAATGGATATTTTAATTTTACTAATTTATTGAATTGAAATTACATTTTTTAAAAATCATTATTTCTCACTACTCACTGAAAAATTAATCATTACTGAATATTCTAAAAAAATCATTATAAGATAAATTTTTAATGATGATTAAAAAAATAAATTAGTTTTATAAAAAAATTAAAGATTATAATAAACAATTATATTTATTTTCACAAAGAAAGAAAAAAATATAATTTTTTAAGAAAACATATATTTGAACACCAAAATGGAAATACATGTGATTTTGTTTTTATTTACTAAGAAAAAATTTATTTATTAAGAATGACTTGGAAAATTATATATCTTTTGATGTGGTTAATACTGTTTATACCTCTAATTTAATGGATAAGTTGTAATGGTCATGTTAAAATAGTAATAATTTTTTTGGATTTCTTTTAATCTAGGTGTTTTGTGCAGCATAACCTATCAATAAGATTAAATTTATATTAAAAGAATACTATAAAATATTGTGTTATTACATTTTACAAACCTTATAATCAATATTTCCCTAGAAATTCATCAATCTAATATAAATATATGATGATACATCTACCTTGTTGCATCCTCATGTTCCCACATACTTTCCTCAAATTTTTGCTTTCGCCACAAAATATTAACCATGTGCGTGGTCTTATTTCGTAGAAATTTATCTCTACATCCAAAATCACTACCTTTTGTTCTTCATAAAAATGGTCATGCACCAATGGTACGACCACTGATTTTAGTACATCTAATAGATCATTTATTTACTTCCTCAAGAGAGAAATATAGAACACATCATGAACATGAGAGAGATTTGGTGAAAATCGATAATCTTAAATCCCAACATGATCAATAATTTCAAAATAAAATTTCATCCTATAAATTTAAAATTGAATTTCAAAAATAAAAGTTGGATATTTTAAAATTCTTTTGTGGGAAACACAAATCATAAAAAGGGCCGATAGAACATCCTCTTAAAATGAGGATAGAAAAAGGTGAAGATAACTACAAATCTAGGATTCCAATATGATGATTATTAGAAGAAAGTGAAAATATAGACATAGAAGGGAATTTTAACCATCTTGTTTTGATGGAGTGTGATAGAGAACATGGTCATTATAAGATTAATGACCACAAAACCATAGAC
The DNA here is from genome assembly GCA_963277665.1 of Viscum album. Lineage (NCBI taxonomy): Eukaryota > Viridiplantae > Streptophyta > Magnoliopsida > Santalales > Viscaceae > Viscum > Viscum album. Next base: position 551,479,592 of record OY728158.1, read on the forward strand.
CAAATTTGTTTTTTTATATCATCATAAATGATGGTAATAGGATAATATATAATTTCAAAATCATTTGAGAAGATATAAATAGCTGCTTTCATCACATAAGTAAAGTATCACTCTTTGGTTGTTCCTTGATCAGTCACATCTACATTTATTACTCTAAGATATGAAGTTTAAATTGTAATTCATTATGATATAGTGGATCATTAGGTCCATAATGGGATGATAAGTCATTTGTTACGTCTCCAGTTATCATAAAAAAATGGGTAGCATAAATCATTTAATACACACAAATATTCATATGGTTAAGTAATACATTAATATATAAAACCTCATCCAAAGTTCAACGTAAAAAATTTCATAAATGGTTACCCATGTGAACATTTAAAAAATTAAAATCCAAAACATTGGAATGAAGGTCACTAAATTTTAAAAATATATGTTTCATTAATCCCTGAAACAACTTGGTGTGGTTCTTAATTTTCACACACCAACCATGTGAATATTATTATCATTTATTCTATTAAAACATGGTAATGACATAAATTACCATAAAACCATAGTGAAAACTTGTATACTTTCAAAATTTAACACTTTACATGTACCATAAATCCATAAATTCTATAAACTCAATTTTTAAACTACCTTTTCATCATATTAGTAATTAACTCCAAGATCATTAATAGTATCCCATTTATTTTATCACCACCAAACATCTCTTTACCTAGTTATTATCTAGACAACATGCACATATTAAGGTTTATCATTCCCTTAATCTTGTGTTCTCTAAAAATATCACCTCAATCACTTTTCATGGTTACTAGTACCATTCAAAAAATATTTTCAGATACATAAGGAAAACTATAATGGAAAAATACTTTTATGTTTTATTATTAGATAATTTATATAGAGGGAGATAATTACATGATATTTATGTAAAGGATGAACAATAATATTTTCATTGGTTTCACTTATATAAAATAAAATTCACATCTAAGAAGATGAGGGTAAATGTTCCCTAATTAACATGATTTACTTTTTCCATTATGATTTCATAAGATTTCCCTTTTTCCTTTTCTTTTGAAGGTTATTTTGTATTATCATGCATATTATCCATTTTATTGGTTCATTCATTCGTATAATGTCTAAAATATTTTCATTTATAAAACTGAACTGTGATTGGTTAATTTTGATGAGCTTTCCCTCCATTCATTTTGTTGAGTGTCCTCTTTACATCACTCCTATAATATTTTTCTTCATGAATAGGATTCCTAAAATTAAATCATCTTATTATTCCTTTTATAAAATTATTATTTTTGTTCTTTCCCATATTTTTGGAATATTGGAGGTTGAAACTTTTTCTTCCCACGATGTGGAAAACCACTAATGATTCCATTAATCTACATATTCCATTTTTATCACTATAACCTTGAAAGATAAAAAAAATTCAACTTTCAGAGCATATAGAATGATTTTTTGTAGCTTCCAAATTCCCTTATGACTAATTAATTTTGAATAAATGGTTCTATTCCAGTAAATAATTGATTAATTTTTCTTTCAGGGATAATGATTAATCCATAAGTATACTTTTCATGTCTTTTAAAATTATCCTCTAAAGTAAAAATGGATTCATCATCATTCTGTTGAAGATCATGAAATTTCTCCTCCATAGTTTTAATTATAACATGAGGTAATTACTTTATGGGGAATATCCCCTTAAACTCATCCAATTTAATTAATTCAATTCTTCTGTCTTGCCTCATATTTTTGATAAGGTTCCACCATTGAACTTATCCATCTTCCATTTGATAAACATCTGTGACAAATTATTCATGTCCAAAGAATTGAATAACATAAAATATTTTTCCAATGGTGTTGATCCATTACTCATCCACTAGTGGATTAGAAGAACCACTAAAAGAAGGTGGACATTTCCTCGTGAAGGAATCAATAGAATTTTTTCCCTCATTTACTCATTTGAAAGACCAGTATGATTCATATCTTATAAGATTATAGAAATAATATTTTCCATCCCATATCCCAATACATTCAGTTTCTTAGAAGGAAAATCATTGAATTTCACTTCAAATTCAGCAATAGCATGGTTCCTTTGGGTTCTTTAAATTCAATATAACCAAAAAAGAATAGTTTTAGGATCACTAATAATAATGGAAAAAACACATAATCAGGGGAAATTACTTATAAAATTTCAATCTATGACACCTAAGGTTTAACTTAGGTTATTCATGATCATTACCAAAACACTATGATTTTATCCTAGACATACACATAGTGTTATTACTATGGCTTTATCAAATTAATTTGCAAAGGTTAACTAAACCTCAATCTAATACCAACTATAAAAACCCACCATTTTCATGAATAAATAATACATCTAAAAAGATGAATATTTATTAAATAAAAGAAAAATCCATGTCATAACCATATGGGTTAATGTATTTAGAAACTTGGAAACATAAACAACTAGTTCATAAAACATATACATCATCTCTTGATTATTCCTTCATAAATTGAACCCTTTTTGATATATCATACTCAATACCATTCTTCATATCATATAGAAAAGAAGCATGAGAAAAAAGTGAGATAAGATTATCTGTAAGTGTAAAAAAAGTGACATCAATCAAGACCTAAGAATAAGGGAATAATAACATGATCATATCATTTGAAAATTATACCCTTCATATCAAAGATCATAATCATGAGTCTATGAATAAATCATAAACATTAATAAGACATGAATCATAAGAGAACATAAAATATCAACAGACATGGAATATTGAATACACATAATATTATAACTTTTTGAACATGTTTAAATAGAAAAAATATCACTCATTATGTAAAGGACATAAAAGTAGGACCTTTCATAAACTTATGGACATGAAACTAGGTCTATGAATAATCTTAGGGACATGAAAACTAGGTCCAAGCATAGAATTGTGAACCTAAAATTAGGTTCATGCCTTAAACAATTTCCTCATGATTTATCCATCACTACCCAATTAATTGGATAATATATTTCCCCCACCTATCACATAATGAAAATAATAAATTTTTGTTCCACAATAACATAAATCATTCATCATATTAGAAATTAGTAAAAGGTATGTGTTTCAAAACAATTTCATCATAGAATATCACATGGAAAAGTAACGGGATTTGTAAACATGATTCCAAAATAAACATAAAACAACTAAAGAAAGAATACAAATAGTATATTTGAATAATGACCCCATTAATGAAAAATTAACATTAGATAATGGTACCTGAGATGAAAAAAATATTTTTTTATGGATCACTTCAAATTATTTTGGGAAAAATATCCTTTATTAATTATTTTTTCAAATGTATCACAATTTTATAAGAAAACATTTTATTTGAAAAAAAATATATTATAAAAAATATTCATTTAATTAAGGAATCATGATGGTGGAAAATTCCACTCATTATGTATGATTTAAAAACATTCCTTCTATATGTTTTTTATAAAATTCATAAATAACCTCACTTAGAAAATCTCAAAAATAATCCTTTTAACCAATTTTTTAAAAATTTAAACATGTGTAGAAAATTTAAACAATCATAAGAGAATATTAAAAAAAATTAGAATCAATTTTAGGAAATAGGTCATTGAATAAAAATATACCTTTATGAAAAAAGTATAAAAGTTCATCTTTAAAATAAAGTCAGTAATAAATACCATATCAATGAAGTGAGAATTAATAAAATTAATTTATTGTGTTTATTCAATGTAAAGCCACATAAAAAAGTTTGAATACATTCATAGGATAATCAAAATTCATTTCAAAATTAGTATTAGTATGACATATTCAAGTAATTATATTTTTAACCCAAAGAATGAAAATTCTGTTAATTATTCCGAGTCCACTTTGTAATCAGTCGAATAATATTCCTAATAAAAAAATAATAAAATGAAACATTTAATAGCATGATGAAAATTATATTGATGATATTTTAGATTATAGGGTAGTATATATACACCACACAAATGAAATAAGTTGTGAATGAGGCATAAATCATACAAGTTAATGTGAGATGAGAAACTCTTACCTCACACATCCCATTAGTTTTTCATACATTATCCTTCTATATAAATGTGTAAATAATTTTATTTAATAATTAAAAAAATATATAAATATTTATAATAACTTATATGATACTTTTGTAAGATATTAATTCTCATTCATTAATATTATTTCATTATTTTTATTGTTTCATGTGTGTTCGTTACATGGTTTCATGATTGGATCCTTTGTGTATAATTATGGATTTTCATTTCATATGGATATAAAACACCAGAAGTGAAATGAAATGGTATTAATGAACATATATAAGTTTAAACAGTCCCATATATTATTTTTATTTCTAATATTTGGATCATTAATTTGATAAAATATTAATGATAAATGTTAACTTTATTTTTTGTGATTTTTCCGACCATCATAAACTAGTTTCATTTCATTTAATTTTATGTATATATATTACTTATATAACATGAAATATGTTATAATATAACTTATAAAATATGATTTATCCTTAATAATATTGTCATGTCCAGACTTGAAGGTGGTAATGGAAAATGAAAAATCATTATTCATGAAGACAATTAATCTCCATAATTTTGACAATGGTTTCGTTTATTTGAATATGATGATGTAATAAATGTTATTTTTATAATATATTCCATTAAAAACATAAAATTATAGTATTTAAATGATTTTTAGTTATTATTCCATGATATATGAATGATTTGAGGATAATGTAGAAGAAGTAATGAAAATAAGAGATGTGGTTTGAGAAAATTACCTCTTGAATATCACTTCCATGAAGGATCCCTTAAAGACCTTGGAATTTTTCTTTCCTAGTGACCATCATCGCATTGATTTGGTTAGAGTAAATAGGGCACAAATTGGAAGATATTTTATGAGCTTCAATAGTTTTGAGGATAAAGGGTTGGGGAGGGTGGTATTTATACAGAATTAGAGGGATTATGTGATTAAATAATGTTTATTTTATAATTAAATCAAACCATGTTTGGGTGGAAGTAATTCCAATGAATACGATTTATAATTAATTTTCTAACTAATTCATATGGTCTATAACACATAAACCACCCATTTAATATTGTATTTTTGGTATTTTAATCTATAAGCTTTTTATGTTAACATGTATCATTATTTTACCTATACTGCGTGAAATCTTTTTTATACCATGGTAAATTTTTTCCCTTAAAATAAAAATTAAAAAATAATATAATTTGGGATTTTTATTTACAAATTTGGAATCCATTTTACTAAATTAAACTCACATAATTGTAAAAAATAGATTTAAAACAAAACACATGCATGTGATAAAAAAGATATTTTTCAAGAAGTGTATTTTTTTAAAGAAAATATGATTTTATATTAACTCTATGACTAATAATAATAATATTGGGAAAATAAATTAAATTTTTTGGATATAAACTCTGTAAATTTAATTTAAAATATTTCCCATTAGGGATTTTTTTAATTAATTGAAAACGAGTAACATTATATACTTTAAAATACTTTTCAGAGGAAAAGTCCCATTTTTTAAAAAAAACAAACTTATTCTAAAATAAAGCATAATTATGATTCAAAATAACTTAAGTGTATTAAATATAACAAAATAATAATTATATTACTTGAAACCATATTCAATACATTAGGATACTTTTAATTTTCTTAATTTATTAAAATTAAATGGCATTTTTAAAAAAAATACAAAAAAATCACTATTTAAATAAATATTAAACTTTTTAGAAGATTCTAAAATTTTAATGCTATGATAATTTTGAAATGATGAATCTAAAAATGATGTTAATTTTATCAAATTCATTTTATAAAAATTTCAAAATTAAATTATATTTATTTTATTATAGAAACCAAAAAAATCTTTTTGAAGAGAACATATATTTGAAGAAAAAAATGACTTTACTAAAAATTATATGTTTATTTCCTAGGAAAAAATTAATATACTAAAATTGATTTTGAAAACTATATATTTCATAAAATGGTTGATGATATTTATTCTTTCTGATTTAATGACTATGTTATAATTATTGGGTTAAAATTATAATATTTTTTTAGTTCGTTTACAATCAGTGTTCTGTGTAACATAAGCTATCGAAGCGATTAAATTTATTTACAAAACATACCTTCAAATCTTGGGGTGTTAAAATATAGTGTCTTCCAAAATAACATAGGTTTCTTCAATAATAAAAGATGGATAGAGAAACATGTAGAGATATAGGAGTATCCAAATGAGAGACGAGTCAGGTGAATGAGGTTTATAAGCAATCTATAACTCACCCAATTTACACTATAAAATCCATTGGCATCACATTACATACACCATAAAACCATCATGTGACATATACTACATAATTTTGTATGATCGTATAATTTTCTTTGATCCTCAACCATAATTAACATATGACATAAATCCATTTCTTATGGAATACACATTTCATATGATATCCCATTACAATAGATAAGTGCTAAACACTTTCTTCTCAAGAAGTAAAACACATACTTACACTATAAACTACCTGAATGGACCTAAGGCCTTCAATTTTATTGATTTTTGATAACCCCTCTTTCAAGGGATGAGGGGGGACCTTACAAGGCCTGTAGGCTCAGATATTACATGGCCCGTAGGCTTAAGAGATAAAATGACCTGAAGGTATTAGGGAATTTAACCAGAATATCTACAAGAAACTGCCCCTCCCCAGCATCTGAATCCTGATAGTATCTCTCCACCTTTTCACGACCGCCTGGATAGGCTTCCCATGCAAGCGCATGCTAGTACTGATGGCATAGCCATACCCTCTTATTCTGACAATCCATTTGGCTCTGCTCTGGTGAGTGCACCTGCTCTGAATCCTCTCATGGGCATGCTCCTTTTTTTAGTGTGTCTGGGGCGTGCATTAATGTGGCCTGAAGGCCTTGGGGTGGCCCTAAGGGCTTAATGTGGACCAAAGGCCTTGATAATCAACTATCCCAAAGGCCTTGGGTGGCCCTAAAGCCTTGCAGGACCCAAGGACCAAACCGGTGGCCCGAAGGCCCAGATGGATGAAACGTTCCGACTGCTACAGTACCAAACAGTGCTTACTACAGTACTGATACAGTAACCTAGAAATATGACTCCACCCAGATTTGATCTCGGGTCTCTTAGATGCACTTAGCTAGTCCTCACCAACTGGGCTGAGGCTCATGTGCTTACACTATAAACTCATCTTTTAAAACATAAAATTTATGTTGTTTTTCTGATACTACTCTCATACAACCACACCTCCTCTAGCCTCCTCTATGAACTCTCCAACTATAGAACAATAAAATTAATGGTCTTGGAAGGCACAAAACCTTTCATTATATCACATTTAAAGAAAGTTGAATAATAGGTAATTGTTTTATATTATGTTCTGGTTTTTTAATGGAATTTATTATTATTTAGTTTATGATGAAATAATTTCATAATATACCTCTCAATAATATGTATAATTCACTTATCTACTTTTTATTTTTTAGAACACATTATTTTCTTTTAATGTACCTCATATTAATTATTCAGGTGACCAAAAGAATAATTTTTAATGAAAAATGACTATGTCTTACTATTTAGCCAGGAATATTTTTATTCCATGTCCTTGTCTTAAAAAACTTATTACATAAATGTTTTAAAATTTTAATATGATTTATTAATATAATTTTAATCCATTTTTATTTTTTAAAATGGGTATGGAACATTCTTTTCATTTTTGAAAAGTGGTACTTTTCAATTTCTACTGGAAATGTGAAAGGAATATATATTTTAACATACAAAACAAGAATGGAATTTCCCACCATCATGATAGCTGAATGATATGATGTTTCCATTTTAATCTTACAACATTATTTTAAAATAAAATTTTAACCTTGCTATTTTTTAATTTTTTATATTTTAAATAGTTGATTTGAATATGACAGGGGTATTTTCCCCACAAGAATTTTCCAGTGATATTTTAATTGAATTTTTAATCTATAGTAACATCCTATAATTTTACTTATGATTTAATGGATATATGATCCAATTATTACATCAAAATTCATTATTTATATTTCTAATGAAAAATATTTTCTATGTTTAATTATTTGAAACCAATTTTATTTCCCTGGGTTAATTATGCTATGGTGAAACTATTATGAAACTCATTTCCTTTCCACTAGTTATACTATAATGAAATGATGAAATTATTATGAAACATATTTCCTTTTTGTGGGTTATGATATTGTGAATGTAATATGATCATGTTAATTATATAAGTATGATATTCATTATGTGATTTGTGGGCATGGAATTTTATAGACTTCCAAATTTATTTGGTAAAAACGGATACCACTGAGATAATGTAGACCACAATAGGGAATTAACATAGTTAAGTAATGAAATTTACCCACTATGATTATCTTGGGAGTGAACATTGACAATGAATATGATGGAATGGAGAGTGATCTCAATCCACTAAGATAGTCTTGGTAGGTATCATTGACAAATGAAATTATTTTTAATGCATATGTGTATGCCAAAAACTTATGTCTTATGATAATTTTATTATCTCATGGATCATGTTCATTGATTCCATTATAATTATTATCTTACAAACTGCTAATATCTCTCTTGATTACCCTTACTAGGAATTTTATGTCACCCTTTGTTTTATTTATTTTTCCATAGGATATGAAAGATGATTTTATGTATGATTTTTCTAACATGGTTGATAGTTGTGAAGAACTAATTTGGAGATTATATAGATCCTTTATGATCAATTTTTTTATGAATCCATGATTCCAGAGTCACCAATACTGTATTTTTATATAGTAAATCATAATGTTATTTATTGAATATTAATTTAATAGGATTATATATAAATATATATATGAGTGGTATGAGTCTATTTAGATTGTATCATAGAATGATTTAGTTTTCTTTGCAAGCTAGGATGAGAAAATTTTGTTGAGAACTTATAGGATAATAATATGTATTGGATAAAGTCCTATGTTATGATAAAGACAAATGTGTGTTTTTTCAAGAGAAAAACACCAGTCATGATACTACAATTGGATGTGGTTTTGGATCAAATTAATCAAAGGGTAATAACACCCAAAATAGTTTTTCTCCCAAATCAAGGCCACCATTCTAGTTAACGGTGAGTGGTTCCTTACTACACACCTATTTTGACACTAATGGGGGTGTAAATGGGTTAATGCACATTTTTTTACTAACTAGATAAGGGATTTGATTAGACAATGATCATGGATAACCTAGTTTAAACCTATAGTCTGATACATTTAAGAGATGGTGTCATCATTTAGACATCCTATAAATTATTTTCAGGATCAATCAAACTAATTAATATTGATTTATGGTCATCCTAGAAATTTTTGTTTTAGTATGGGATTAATGGTAGAATAATTCAGTTGAGGTTTTAATTTGAATCCCCAAATACTGAATTACCCTATTTTAGATTTGTAATATAAATTCATTTTCATCATGAAAAGTATATAGGAATTTTATTTCTTGTCTTTATTTATTATATATTTAATTAGTAGTGAGAACTCTTAATGATGTGATGTTCACATCTCAAGTCTGTCGATCTTCTATGATTGATTCATGTTGGAATGTGTATCATTAAAATATATTTATTCTTATTATAATTAAATTTTATGTTATTTTGGGAATTGATTGTATTTCTTTATATAAATCCCATTACAATTGTTGAGGAAAGAAGGTTACATTTTATATTTTGAACCAACATATGATACATAAATTTGAATAGATAATGGAAATTGCATCAATTCTATGTTCATTGATATTCATTATAAATTGGTGTTCATAATAGATGGTTGGGGAGAAACACAATATCAATGATATTCCTATTGTATGTGGATTTTTTGATATATTTTCAGATGAGTTTATATGCATTCCTCATAATTGTGATGTTATGTTTACAATAAAAATCATACATGGTTTTACAACTATTTCTATGACTCCATATATAATGGCCTCAATTATGATACAAGAATTAATGAATCAACTCAAGGAGAACCTTGATATTTGATTCATTCAGCCAATCGTTTCACTATGGCATGAAACTTTTCTTTTTTTTAAGAATAATGATGGATCAATATGACTCTGGATTAATTATTGAGAACTAAACAAGAAAAAAATAATTAATAAGTATCTCCATCCTTGTATTTATGACTTCTTCCATAAATTATGAGAAGCTCTGTATTTTTCCATGATTGATATTCAATCTTGACACCCACAGTTATGGTGAAAAAAGAGAAAACATGCCCAAGACTGTCATCCATATGAGGTATGGCCACTGTTATTTAAGAGTGATTCCATTTTGTCTTACTAATGAACTTGTTATCCTCATTGGTTTAATGAATAGAGTATTTAGAGATTTCATTGATTATAATTGTTTATTTTGTATATAATAAATTCTTATACCATCCATGAGTATAAAATAGAAAGAAGATCACTTGAGGATTGAACTAAAACTACTACAAATAGGGATTTTAAAAGTGCTAAATACCGCCTTTAATAGCACTAGAAAAGCGTTGTTAATCGCGGTGAAGAAAAGGGGGGGTCCCCATTAACGGTGCTAAAAAATCCCTAATAAAGGGTTCCCTTTATCCATTCTAAAAAAACCATTGATAAAGGTCCCCCTTTATCAGCCCATTTTTAGCGCGGATAAAGGACGACTTTATCAGTGCTTTTTTTAGCACTGATAAAGGCCCCCTTTATCAGCACTATTTTGAGAACTGATAAAGGACACCTTTATCAACGATATTTCGAGCACTGATAAAGGCCAAGTTGCTTGAGAAAACCCTGCACCTGCAGAGAACCTACACACATGAGACATCACCTGCACACAAAGCACAAAACAACATCTGCACACAAAATAGCTACACAAAACAATACCTACACACAAACAAAGCATAAGAGAAAAAAATATCGCACACAAGAGTTTCGCAAACAATGCTATATACATTTACATGAAATCATGAATACATAAAAACACACTACTATATACATTTCAAACAATGTTTTATATGGTTACAATTACAGTTATCCAAAAAATAGTTCAAAACATTAATGTTTCATCCTTTTTGCATCCGTGATCACCTCTCAAAAAAATTTCATCTATGGAATTAGTTGCTGAACAATGAATCCGAACTCAGGAAAAAAATTTCACCTATATAAGAAAAATATATTATGTTAGTAATACAATAATGAAATAAATTAAACATTGATATGAAAGAATACATTAATTAAATGTAAATTTTTAATAAACAATACACATTTGGGTTGGTATGGGCCATAGGACTAAATGATACTTGATACCTGACCTTAATATGGGTAGGTAAGCAGCCATGATAAGCTTCTAGAGTAATGAAAAGGAAAAAATTCTACAAAGTACAAAAATTAATGATTTTAAGAGATTTATTAGTGTATAGACTTTCCCACTTTCTCTTCATAGTACTCTTAGATGAATGAACTTAAAAATATAACTTGTGGTGCCAAAGGTGATGTTGATGGAGGCAAAAATGGTGTTTCCTTTGGATTAGAAAAAATCACATCCATAAGCTCCATTTGACTTGGACAACCCTGATTATCAACCTCTCAGTGACTTCTTGAACCAACTTTGTCCACCGTGTAACTAGGAAAGTAAACTAGATAGGTGGGAGGTTACAAAATTTTACCAGCCTCTTGAAATATCCAAGAGAAAAGAAAGTTCACCATAGTCCTAACAATATCAAAGAATATATTAAAGTGATGATAAAAATTATCTTACCTCTTTACTAGATTCAACCTAGTCTCCATTATCTTCCCTAGTTACCATTGTTCTAGGAATTATCATTCTCTAAGCAAGGGGTGTGTAATGGTCTTGGCCTTTGACAGAGTGATTCACCACACTATGTTCTTGGAGAAGTGATTTGACTTAAATGGGTTGTTGTTCATAGAAGATTCCTTTGGGAGCGATCACACTCCCAAATACCTCTAGCTCTATTTCCACTTGACACAACACTTTCCAGACCTCTATGGTCAATTTATTCCTCCTCTAGTTCTCCAAGTATTGTAATGCAATGGGAAACACCACCATAATTAGAGCAGATCCCCCACTGAATGGAACTTCTTTCACGGGAACCCCATTGTTACCAAATCTGTTGGCACCATCTTTGTTGATGGTGTTGGATCTAAGTGCCTCACTTTCTTCTAAGACATATAGAGAGTTGTGAGTCTTCTAAAAGATTTTTTTCCTAGAATCTAACTTTTTTATGATTCCAGAGCCCATGTGTCCTCCTCCTCATCCACTATTAGAATATATATGTGCTTTATCACCAATGGAGCCAACTGACCATTCAAGTATGATCAGACCAAGGTATTTAAATAATCCTTTGAGAGTCCAAAACCCACACTATCCAGAGGGAAGGTCACCCAAACATAAGTTTCCTATCAGGTGAACATTATCCATAATTGTGAGCCACCATTGGATGCATTTCTGAATGGATGTGGGGAGGAGTGTGGAATTTCATCTGAATGCATTGAACTATCTCCAGAAGTGGTATGACGCATACCACTTGTAGAATATCTTCCAATTAATCCTATTGGATAAAACACCCTCACATATTTCTAAAATATAGGCTTAGTCAATAGGATCACACTTTACATTATTGGTAATTTCACAGGTTGGTTCATCATATGGTATAAAAAAACTGATCATATCAGTTCACTTTTCTCTTGATCTCCTACTTCTTTAGTGTGATTAGCCAGACCCCACTGATACATTATATAAATTTCCTGGACTGGTAACTTGGAATGTTGTGAGTATTAATTAACTCATATCCACCAATGTGGGCCCCCTCCAACCCCACCGCCATTGGAAGGGGCTGAATATTCTGAACGGGGCATACACATATAGATGTGGTGAATTTGGAAATATAATTTAGCCAACATGGGAACAAACAAGATGATAATCGTACTACCTAAAATCATATATACCATACTTAAGGTGGAGACCAAAACTCCACCTTTTTCTGCATTGTGAATAATTACTCGCTTAGGTACATTGCTAAGAAGCTTACTATATGAAGAAGGTGATGGTCCTAGGAGGTGACTGACCATCCCTATTCATTTAATTGACACTCCTAAACTATTTTAATGTTATAACACTCTTACCCATAAGATTCTCACGATGGAAAAGCCTTGGGATTCTTATTCAAACACTCATGTTGAGTCTTCTTAATGAACAAGTCATCCCACTTCTTGAAGGGGATTCCAACCCCGAGATATGGGTCTTTACCAAGGGATGTTCTAGACAGATTGAAGAGATCCTTTATAATGGGAGGATTATATTCCATTTCATCCCAATTATATGGGGGATGAATTGAATCATCATACTTGTCTCTTAAAATCATCGCACCATAGATCATCTTAATGTCTCATATACTGATTTTGAACTCACCATACATAAAATGAAATGTGTTCATGTATTGACTCTATAAAATGAACAGATATTCCATCATAATTTTGTTGAAATAAGTAAATGTTTGGTAAGCCTAAATAGGTTCATAAAATATTATCTTTTTCAGCTCAACCACAAACTTTTTGGCAGTACACTGAACCAAGAAGGGATAACCTCGGTTCATCCCAAACCTTCCACCAGATCAAATAACCCATCCAAATAACCACCCAAACTTCTAATGTGATATATAATACTACATTTTTTATCTATATATATGGGGTTTAAGCTCCAAATCATGTTATAACCCTTTAAAATCAATCCACATAGGCTTCAAAATTAAGTTCATGACATATTCGAAGTAATGTGATCACATGACCATAATAGGATCATGTGATCAAATGATCCTGGGAGATTTATACGATTACACGACCCTTGAAGCCTTATGTGATCATGTAAATAAGACAAGTATACATGATTCATGGTTCATGTTAATTAATTTGATTATGTGATTTTTTATGTGATTTGATCCTATTATGAGATCACATGATCAGTTCATATGAAGCATTTATACAAAGGAGCTTATGTGACAAAATCACATGAAGAGGATTATGTGAAGTAGAGAAAAAACCTAAGAGTTCTCATAGATATATGAAATATTGATTCATTAGTGAAATAAATTTCCCATTACTCTCCTATATATAGGAAATTTCATGGAATAACAAGAGTATCTTAGAATACTAAAAGAAAAATAGAAGCCCAAGGTAATCAGTTAAGTATTCACTTCCTTAAAACAAAGTCCTTTTTAATTCTTCTAGAATTTGTATGTGACGTGTGTATGCATCTTGGAATTGATGTGATGTAGGTTCTATATAAGGTACATAGGCACCCAAATTTTGATGTGCATGCTTATGTATATATGATGCGGGTTTATTTGAGAAATTGATGAGATGGCAGATCTATGGACAATGATGTTACTATGAAAACGTCAAGATTACCTCTGTGATTGAGTAGAAACAGTTTTTTTTCTATTACTACAAATTCATATCACATGAACATAAATATTTTAAAATAAACTAACCCTTAAAGGAATAATGAAAATTGAATCAATGTGTCATTATATAATTTTTCATTAAAATAGACATTATATCATAACACTATCTTTATATCTTCCCAAATGGTTTCTTTGGTCCAAATATAATCTAATAACAAAACTAATGATTCTTTATGAACTTTACTAATGTGGGTTAACTACCGCTTAGCATAGAATCCAATATGAACTTCGGATCTGGTGTCTCTGTGATGCTCTCATCTGACACCATCTATATGATATCATCATCCAACGTTCAATGTTCATTCTCTTCCTGCACCATTTTACCTGGTAAATGGATACATGAAGATAAGGAAAAGTGAATGTAGAATGATGATATCATAGATATGGTGTTGGATGAGAGCATCATGGGGATGCCGGATCGGATGTTCAGATCAGATGCTATTCTAAGAGGTAGTTAACCAACAGTAGTAAAGAATCATTTGTTTTGTTATTAAATTTGTGAGTGGTGCACAATCAATATTCTTCCAACACACTACATCAGTAGAAAAAGCTGCATAAATGACCAAAATATAGAATATAAATGATACATGCCATAATAGTTTAGGTCTACTGGTTTTGGAAACATTGAAACATAAAGAACTTGTTTGTAAGAGTCTCTCATTAAGTTGTGCTTTACTATAAAGAAAAATAATTTCTAAAACCATTATTTATAACCTAAGGATATAAAACATAATAAAGGGTGATCATATATGCTCAATAAGTGTAAAAAAGGGATATATCAATGATCATATAAGGATAACATAAGTAGTAGGAATTCACCTTCATCCTATTTGTGTACAATATTCCATTAGGTATTCTACCCATTCTTTTCTAAACACATTTATATCATCTTGTGATTATGAGTTTTTATGACAGTCATGGTAGTTCTGAAAAAATATAAATACAAATGATTAATAAATATTTTAAATAAACTCATAATTATTTTTGAAAGTACTTCTTTAGGGATTCCAGTTTGTTGATGAAATACGATATCTTTCATAAATTTACAAATATAATAACCATAATGATTTCCATTTGTTTGTTTTGGACACTGAAAAAACATCAAGAAAAATAATTAATTTGTTTTGATATGTGTTTGGATAGTGAAATATTATTATATATACCAGTATATTTATTCATTTTTAGATCTTGCAGGCATTCTTGTCCTTAGGCCCTGGATTCATTCCATGAAGTAGATGATATTGATACACCGCCTTATCATAATATAATCCTCATTAAAAGATAATAAAAATTATATAACTATATGTTTAGTTCTAAAATTTTGGACTCGTGTATTACAAATTGACAAATGTCATCATACATGGTCCGGTTTTTGAATATTCATGCATTGAATCCAGAAATAAATCTTTGGATTATCCAAATTGACTATAATCAGCATCCAATGCTGCCTAAAAACACAAAAAGGAATAAGTAATGAAAGAAATGAAAATATAGTTTATATGGTTAAATTTTATAGTTTTACCCCTGCATTGTTGGTATTAAAAAGAGTTTATCATCTGTAATTTTGTTTTTGACGTAGAAGCTGGGGAGGGGTAGTTCAGTGGGCTGGGCCTACGGGTCATGTATTGGGCATGGTATGCCTCTCAGCCTTCAGGTCATGTATTTTGAGTCAGTCAGGCCTTGTTCCTTGGGCCTAAGTGTCTTGTTTAGGTTACCCTTCAACCCTTAAAAGGGAGATTATCCATAATAAAATAAAAAAGAAGTCCTTTAGGCCATTCAGGCATCCATAATTTTTTTTCAAATGATTTGAGCAGTGATGAAATTATTTTAGCCTCTTTATCAGAATATATTTCTTCTTTTGTAGAGGTGATGTGGGGACTAACGAGTCCAAAAAAAATTCATGGGGAAATCCATTCAATTTTTTTCATATATACTCCTGCAAAAAATATGAAATGTATTTAGTCATAATTATCCTAGTATATCAGCTTTTGTAAAATAAAATCATGAAAACATACCTCATGTATACATTTACAACTTAGGTGCCTATCCATCCATACATGATGATTTCATTTACATTTTCAGCACTAATAAAATCTGATTTTTCCTCTCTGTATATATATTTTTTTCAAAATCAATTGTGTGAGAAGTTTCATCTATCAACTTTGTATCCACATGAGCATGCAATGATATTAAATGTGGATATAGAATGATTGGAGTGAAGGTTCTCTCAGTGGATCATTTCAGTCAGTTGGTTGATCCTTGAGATATTTTTGAGATGTTATTCATTTCACCCCTTTCTTTTTGTCATTCTGTAATAACATTCATCAGTTCAGACCTTTTTTCATTAAATGTTAAAGGTTCAGCTTGAAAAATAAATTGGAAGTGGATGCATCCTTGTCGACATGTTTTTTACAAGAATTGACATCCATGAGATAAATGTTCCAACAGATTGTTTGACTGTATGAATGTCGTCATCATCATTTGGAATAGGTATCTCAGCACTCATCTCATTAGCTACGTTAATTGAAACTCTGACATGATCTGCTAGAAGTTTTTTGTTGTGTATCATGTCATTCTGCATATTTAACATCATATACCACGCTACAAGGTGATAGGTGGGAGTTGATAGATATAAATCATATTCATTTTCACCCTATATAATATTAGTATAGGAAAGGTATTCGTGTCTATGTGATTCAAATTTCACAGAAACAATTATTATAACATTTATTACCTCAGCTAAGTCATGTTTTTGAGGGTAATGGCTCATCTCAAAGCTAGGGGTGGGGCGTGATCTTCATGCACGGTTTGTTGTTGAGTTGTTTATTATCTTTTCCTCCCCCCATAAACATTTCTATCATCCCTCTTTGGTATTGTAATTCTTATTAAAACGTAGCTATTTTTTCTCTCATCTTTTTCATTTCCTCAGTTTGATCCTCCGCTTGTTTTTCTTTATGAAAATATGTTTAGGGTGTCACCCCAAAACTCACACCTTTGACGCGACCATACTGTTTTGGATGCCTCAAGGCCATTGAAAGTATGTCTTCATCTGGTGCGGGTGTTTTTGATTACTATGACTATGACAGATAAAAAATATAGGAAAATAATTATTTATTGTTTTGTAATAGCAATTTAAAGAAAATCAAATTTATATTATTTCATACTTACACATGTTTCCCACACTTTTTATGTGTTTTCATCTATCATTATCCCCTATTTATTTACATGATCCTCCATCCATAGCACATGGTGTGGAATGGAATTGGATTTCGATTTTGATTCATAAATATACATATAAACAAAGGATAATGGTTATGGTGTTGTTTTATGTCACATAAAAGTATTATGGTCGATTTAAAATATGTACCAATTTTTTCTCAAGTGAAGCGTACTCCATCCTTGATTTACGGTAGGGGTATACTGGTTTTGTGACCCATTCTTTATTTTCAGCACCCAGTTTCTATTTTATAAATAAAAAACTGTTAATCAAAGTGATGAATAAAAGTAACTTCAAACAACATATTTCCAGACACAATGTACCTGAAATGTCTACTCCCCACGATGTTTTTTAACCATATCCCATGCTCCTTGGGATATCAAGTGTGCATAAAGAGTAGGTGGGTGTGGCTTGAATTTCCCTTCAACATCTTCAAGATGATATTTCATTAAAATTGTGTGGAAGCCTCTAGGAATCCTTACTGCAACTCTTAATACATATTCCGTGTGTGAGGAATTTACAATAAATTCACTCTACAATGGATGATGAAGAGTCAGTATATGTTTTAGTATTTTATTTTACTTTAATAAATTAAATAAATTATATCATAATGTTACTGTAATCTCTTCCCACATTAGTTTCTTAAGCCCAGTGACAACATGGTTCCACGACTGTACATCAATTGGCACATGTTGTCGAGTGATTATTACAATGTAGCTACTAAAGATGGATTTGTTGGGGTTAATGTTTTGGCCTCGCTTATTCTATCTCACCTCATATTTTATGCCTTTTTCTTTTCCCTTAAGGATTTTGGGTAACACTATCAAACTACGGTGCTCTTTTGTTTTTGCACCATCAGGGTTTCATTTCCTCCCATTTCCTCAGAAGCATCATTATTATGTTCCTCTGGATTGCTAGCATCAACACTGGGACTGGAAAAAATAGTTTGAGAAACATTTTGTACCTAATCACTAGGACCAGCAACAACAGGTTGATAAACCTATTGTTGCTTAGCACTGGGACCACCGGTAGCAGGTTGAGCGACATGTTGTGCCTCAAGATTGGGGGCATCAGTAGGTGCAAAAGTCATTTTCTTCATAATTGGTTTAACATTTAATTTAGATTACATAAAAGCAGCAGAGAACAGATAATAACATAACATAACACAATTTATGTTACAATAAACAAATAACATGATTATTGAACTCTTTTTTTAAGGCTGAAGAGATTTGAACCCTCTATCAACTATGTAAATCCCTTCATTGTGGTCTATTCTCACATACAAGACACTATCTACATTGGGACCACTGTGAAATAATTGTGAAGTCCCAGTGAAAGGGTTATCTTCCATTGAACATTCGTCTTACCCATCAGTTATTTTGGTCAAAGAAAGAATAATTGACCAATTTCATTTTGTAGGATCTGGAACATAAAATACTTGTACTGCCTATGATGCCATTATAAATGGTTTTTCTTTCTCCCTTTCCTTACTGAAATAAACATTCATGAATCCTAATTCATCTATTTTAACATCACTCTTGTTATCAACCCACTTTTATTGAAAAATCGACACTTGGAATTTCTTATAACTCAACTCCCATATTTTTTTGATTATGCCAAAGTATAACATATTTGGAGAAATTGGATTTTTTTCCTTAGCACCGAAAACAAGCATCGCTTCAGCCACAAGTGTAACCCCACTATTCTTCATGGTACTATCTTCATCATGTTCATGAGTATAGAATTTATAACCATTAACTACATAATAATTGTAAGATAATACATACACACTTACTACTTCGGCTAGCCATTGAAGTCATTCTAAAATTGATTTTATATATTTTCATCTAATTTCTTAAAAATATGGTCCTGAAACCATCCAATAAACTATTTATTATGTGTATCAGATATCCATTTTTAATCCCTAGATAGATTCAAATATATAAGAATTTCTTTGTGGGTTTAAACATATGGGTCAATGTTGAAACTTTTTTGAAAAACGTAAAGGTGGGCCTGCTCCTGATATATAATATTGATTGTGAAAACCTCTCTTCCAAAAAAAAATTCACCCTCAAGACACCCAATGTGAAAAGTTTTAGGTAAGATAATGATTTTGCACACCAGACAGGTATTCGGTATAGAATTCAACAGCTTCCTCAACAATATATTTCTCTACAATACAACCCTCTGGATGTGTTCAATTTTTGGCATACCCTTTCAAAATATTCATATATCGTTCAATGGGATACAACCATCTATAATGTATAGAACCACATAGTTGAATCTCTCTCACCAAATAAACCATAAAATGAACCATCATTTCAAAGAATGTCAACGGGAAGAAAATTTCCAATTCACATAATATGACGACAATTTCCCTTTCTATAGTTGGAAATTTCACCAGGTCTATAACTTTGCTGCATATAGATTTGAAGAAGAAACAGAGCTTCATTAATGTATGGAAGAAATTCTTGGGCAAAATGAAATGTAAAGCTATAAGAATTAGATATTGCATCAAAACATGGAAGCCATAAGATTTCAGGCCCTTTAACATTAAATCACTCATTGACACCATGTTCTTTATATTTGATTAATACCCCTCTAGAACCTTTACGTCATTCAAGAAGTTGAAAAACCGATATCTCTCTTTCCTGGAAAGAGTTTAAGCTGTAAGAGGAAGAAATGTTCATTTTTTCACCCTTCACGGGTGCCAAATCTTCTCATATTCTCATCTCAACCATGTCCAATCTAGCCTTAATTTTATCCTTTGTTTGGCCGAGTGCATTTAGAAATGTGCCGACGACACTATCACATACATTTTTTTCAATATGCATAACATCAATAAAATGTTTGACACACAGAAAATTCAAGTATGGTAATTCAAAAAAAACTGATCTCTTTTTCCAACTAGTTTTTGTAAGGTTTTTCGAAATTGGTTTACCAAAAGTAATGTACACATATTTTACTTTCGCAAACAATTGATCACCTGTTAGTGGAGACGGTGTTGTACGTTCTTATGAAATTACATCAAATGATGTCATCCAATATTGGTACTTATGTTGTAGAGGTAGAAATCCATGATGTCCTAGAAAAATGGTTTTTTTATGAATGTTTCAACCTAATTGATTGTGTACCTTGTTCGCAAATGGGACACCCTTGAGATCCTTTAATATTATATCCTAAAAAAATTCTCATAAGCAGGAAAGTCATTTATCGTCTTGTACAACATGGATATCAAAGTGAAATATTTATTTTTGTAAGCATCATACAACGTAACACCTAAATCCTGCAATGATTTCAAATACTCAATCAATGGATCCAAATAAACATCAATATCATTTCCCAGTTGTTTTGGTCCTAATATAAGAATAGATAACATGATTTATTTGCATTTTATGCATTACCATAGTGCTAAGTTATAATTTACCAACATAATCAGCCATGTACTGTGACTACTACTTTGAAAACCAAAAGGATTCACTCCATTTGTAGATAACGCAAGATGAAGGTTTCTCGGCTTGTTTTCAAATTCATGATATTCATGATCAATTCTCTTCTAGTGAGGAGAGTCTGTTGGGTGACATAGTTTCCCATATTTAATTCTTGTATCTGCATGCCATGTCAATTGTCTTGTAGCCTCCTCACTTCCATATAGGTTCCTAAACCTTGGAATGATTATAAAGTACCATGCAACTTTCGTAGGACTGGATTCATATTTCTTGTATCGAGAAGCAACACACTTTGGGAATTCTTTAATTGATTGGTAGTCTTTGAAAAAAAATATACAGTCATTAGGGCGGGCGTGTATTCTTTCAGAGATCATACCCATCGAGTGTAGCTTTCATTTGGCATCATATTTTTGGCTCATGAACTCATTATATTCTGGGAGCATGTCATTTAGGAGAGCAAGTAATTCTGTAAAACTGGCGTCACTCCACCCATTTCCTACTTTCAAATTATATATCTTAAGTACGGATGAAAATGCAGTATATTTTGTGCAACCAGCATAAAATGGCATCTTTTCACAACTCTTTAACTTCTCAAACAATTTTTGGGAAATCACGAAGCTCATCATCAATTGTCCTTATCATTTCCTCAATAAAATCATCATCATCATTCACATTTGTAATCACATCCTCCATACGATCTTCTTAATTGTTCATGCTTGTAAACATATCAAATGATCCATAAAACACAGTGTTATCCCAACCACTACCTGTAATCATTTTTTCTCGATGTTTATTCCAACATGTATAACTTAGATCTATTCCATGATAGATTAGGTGTTCTTCCAACTTCTATGGACTAATTTTTCTTGAATAAGAATAGTGTAAACACAGATAAAGGATTTGAGAAGGGTCATATGCATGATCTTTTTCAAACTTGATAAAATCTGTCACTCCATCTTCGTACTCCTTTTCCAACCGATTGGCATTCATCCATTCTTTATTCATATTCATCCTATTTGATACAGTAATATTAATATTTAATAAAATAATTACACAAAAGATGTTCAACTAGGTTCATCGTCCAACTATAAACAATGGAACTAGCTATGGTAAACATTACCCTTAACTCTCTATGCATTACTCAGGACTAAAGTAAATCACACCCATCTTCCCAACCACCTGATCAATGAAACTAGCTATGAGAAGCCCTTACACTGGAATGTTTTAGTATCCCACATGTGATCTATATGCATTATTGTATACTGGTTTTTTAGTGTTTATCTAGAAACATAATGTCTCTAGTCAAGAACTATGGTACTAAACTAATAGATTGTATGATTTTCAATAGAGTGCTTGTCGATGGAAGGATTAATTACATGTGTTGTTATGTTTATTTTACTAGGGTGTCCATAAAGTGTATCATAGAGTCCTCTAGTGAAGTGGTTTTCTATGATTCTATGGAATTCCACTAGTAACAAAGTGGTGGTGCCATTGAAATGGGTAAATTTCAGATTGATATTCAATGGTGAAAGAAATACAACCTAGAAAACAAATGGAATACCAATCATGCCAAAAACTGAAACACCATACAAACATGCAATCGTGCTCACAATTTCAACTCCATACAAACAAAACAATCATAATTTCAGATTTTATAAAGCATCCCTTATTCAATTCTGTTTGTTAATTTAGGGGTTATCAAAAAAGTTTTATCATCCTAAAGCATTCATTCATTAGTCAGTATATGTAAATTACCAATTTTTTTATTCAAATGTCCAATAGGAAACAACCAACATGAAATTCATTTAATGCACAAACAAGGACCACCAACAGACATGATTTTCAGTGGGGTGTTTAGCTCGTACATTTCATAACATAACCATCAATATAAAATAGTAATAACATGAGAAAAAGAGTAAACCAATAACTAAGAGGATAAAATTCATTGTGAAGGTTTCGTTCAGTGCACAGCAGAGGTGCATTCATGGTATATGAGAGGCGCATGGTAGAAGTGATTTCCAACTAAAAAGAAAACATAAAATGATAACTCACATGTTAAACAATTTTATTGGTCAATAGTGGTATTTTATTTTCCATCTATGATATTGCTTCCTGTTTATTTATTTTTTTCATATCTACTATTTTCTTAGATGTTCAACTTATGAATGGGACATATCTGCTTTTCAGAATAAAGATCATTTTTAATTGACTCTAATTTAGGGGTAAAATATTCCACATTAATTTTATTTTTTTCAGGGGATCGTTGTTATACCATAGGGATCATGAACACCTCTTATGTTAGTGAAAAGTCAGGTCAATTGTTGGTTATGATACCAGCCTAGGCCGTATCATTACATTTCCAATTTTAATTGACCCATGTCCATTTAAATATAGGATTTTGGGGGGGTTAGACACTAATATATAGAGGTAATAAGAGAGGTAAAAATTATACTAGGCTCTCTAATACAAGTGATGAAAGATGAAACATACATCGGTTGAGGGAGAACCATCAAAGAGAAGAGGAGGGGGAGGTTTGCGTAGCGCGGAAGGGTTATGAATGCGAAAAGGGGAAAATCCAGTAAAACATAAAAGGTTCAAAGGGTAATGTGGTGGGCTATCTAGGGGTAGGGGGCTGCAGGGGTGTGGGAGAGGGTTGGTTTGGGCTGTCCAGGGAGGGGGGTGGGTTGTCCAGGTGGGGGGTTGTAGGGGTCTGGGGGAGGGAGTGTGGGTTGTCCAGGGAGAGGGTGGTTTGTCCACTATGAAATGACCATTAGGGAACCTAAAGAGTAAATTATGAGAGGGAAATTTTATGGGGAAGATGGGTTTGGGTGATGGGTTTGAGTGACTAATAAGGATTAGGGAAACCTCATTAAAAATAATAAAAAATCTATTTTCAATTCAATAATAGGGTACATTATGGTGTATCCTAAGGGTCTATTGCATAGTGTACCCTATGATGTCACATTGTTGAATTACCACAAGGTATACACTACAACACTCATCCCGTAGGAAGAACCATTAAAACTTGATCATGAATTTTTATGTAACTATATGCCTTATGGAATAACATCCACCCCCAAAAATAGTATGGAGGGCATAACATAGCCAACCTCCTACGTGATCCAAACCATTAACATAAGGTGGGTCTCATGGATAAACTCACATACATAAAGGCGGACCTAAATAGGAATAACCAGTCTAACCTCTAACACAATCTAAATCATTAATACAAGGTATTTTTCATGGATAATAATATATACTAGAAGTGGATTGTGTCAAGGTCATAAAAGATCCAACTTACTGCCTGATAAGGACTACCAATGTAAGACAGATCCCTTGGCTAAATGAACATACATAAAGTAGATCCTAGGGAGGGTATAACATAGCTAACCTTCAACATAATCTGAACCACTAAAATAATTTATGCCTTGTGGAAAATCGCATATACCCCATGAAGTATAGCAAAATAAACTTTAAAAAAATTGAAAGAATGTTCACCTTGGTGGAGTATCTCTACATTGAAATATCAAGATCTCTAGGCCTCATCCTCTTCATAGATATATAATAACGATTAATATATAATGAACAAGTAAGGAAGATAATATTCATCACAGATCTTAGCTAGCCAATGATTGATACCTAGCATCGAGGAGGAGGAGGGGGATAGTCACGGAGGAGGAGGAAAAAAAGGTAGCGGCGGTGGAGGAGAAGTGGGAATCATTTCTCAACACTAAGGTATAATTTCCCTAGTCATGGGATCACCATAGAATGGGTATATCATCCCTCAAATTCATTCCATAAGATATCAATATTATTGGGCAGTGCATCTCAAACCATTTGAATATTTCATAATTGGTATAGCATATCATATCACATTATTATATGGTAAGTGGGAAATGAAACTCATACAACACATCATAGTATCACATCAAGTATATCATCCCATTATTTATGCATATTCAACATAAATTTTCATATCATCACATTCTATAGGCCACGTCAGAGTGATTAGGTAGGTCATCCCACACCCAAACAATGATTTTAATCAAGGGGCAGCACTTCCACCACATAAAAATAGAATTACCAATGGTAATAGTGTCCTATAGTATATAAAAAACATAAAATGGAATAATAAACATGTTATAAAATACTAAATAAACCATAACCATGTTTTCCTAATGTATGAATCACTCAAAGTTTAAGATTATTTGATCCACACATGTTGAACCCATATCCAAATCCAAAACTAGGCTATAACCCACTTGGATATTACAGGTCAGAAGGGGGAGGAACACTCACCCCAGAAGTTAGTCAAATAAGTCAAAAAATATATGAGGAAACACTAAGTTCCATTTGGGTCAAGGCTCACATTGACCTCACATAATCCACACATCTCTTATTCAAGGGAGGCTAAGGGAACTTATTTTGTTACCTCTAGGTTATTTTCTACCCAGGAGGAATACCTATTGGTTATATAGAACATAATTACCATTTATTTAATTTTCAAACAAGGAATATATTGTCTATTGAATCACTCTATATCACATGTAAGGATAGAACATAGCCCAAAAAGAACTTACCTACTCTTAGGTGGTGAATTAAAAACATCCTAGTAAAAAACATAAAATGGAATCTCTCAATTATAAACTTATCCCATATCTAGGGTGAAAAAATACACTTAACCAAGGTCCTAGGAAACATAGTATAAAACAAGGGAATCCCCCAAGGGCTATTGAATGTAATGTTCAGCATATTTTAGTTTATTCCAATAACCCCTGATGGTCATGGAATTAAGGCATAATACTAGGGTCCATAACATCCCTAGATGTTTTCCCAATACATATGGTCAAGGAAAAAAATTTGAGTTGATTTAATACCAACTACACAAGGGTGGAAAGACTACATATCACACAATGCATGAAACAATACATAAAACATTGGTAATGGTTTGAAACCACTAACATCAAAGTGGAGTTGACCTCTAAATAATGCTCATCCTCCATATTCGAAACACATGAGAGGGAGGTCACGGCAGAGGAGGATGATTCGTTAGTCGGAGGAGGGAGAGGAGGAGGCAGCGACAGCGAAGGATGAGGAGAAGCAGGGTTGCGGTAGAGGAAGGATCATGGTGGAGGAGGAGGAGAATGTCGCAGTGGCGGAGGACGAGGAGAAGCAGGGTCGCGGCAGAGGATGGATCGCTGTGGAGGAGGAGGAGAAGGCAACGGCAGAGGACGAGGACTAGGCAGTGGAGGAGGAGGAGTAGGGGGGTCATGGTGCAGGGTTCACCTTCCACGAAATCTTGAACGGGTGTGACAGAGGAGGGGCATGTTAGGGTTATTTTATAAAAACTACTAGAAAACATTCCTTTATACGTGCTTTTTTAGCACTGAAAATGATAAGCCTTTATCGGTGCTAAAAAAGTTCTAATAAATGACATAATTATCAGCGCTAAATTTTTAGCACTGATAAATAGGTATTTTATCTGTGCTTTTTTAGCACCGATAAAGGCATATCTTTATCAGTGCTCAAAACATGCAGATAAAACAAATATTTATCAATGCAAAAATTATAGCACTGATAAATACTTCATTTAGCAGTCCATTTTAATCTTATATATATATATATATATATATATTAATACATATTATATATTTATAAATAAAATAAATATATTAAATATAACAAATATAATAAATATAATGAATAAATATAATAAATATAATAAATATATAATAAATATAAAAATCTTATAAATATAAAAATCTTAAAAATATAAAAATCTTATAAATATAAAAATCTAATAAATATACTTATTATTTAATGTAATTTATTATAATCTTATAATTATATAATTATATATATTTTTATTTATTTAATTATAATTATAGAAATACTTTTTCAATTAAAACATTATATATATATATTTTTGAATTATTAAAAAATATATATTAATTATAAATATTTGTTTTTTATTTAATGTATTCAAATAAAAATTATTTCAAATATAAATATAATAATTTTATATAAATTAATAATAAAAACTTTTATTAGCGCTTGTTTTCTCACTGATAAAGTGTACATGTATATGTGCTTTTAGCTAGCATTGATAAAGGCCCACCCCTTTATCAGTTCTTTCTGCTTAGCGCTGATAAAGGGCAGCGCATCCCTTTCCTAGTTTTTTGGTAGTGTAAAGACCAAAAAAAAGATAAGTTTGATAAATTTAAAAAGTTAAATTTAGGTAAATTTTATTTTTTGTCCATATAATCTCATTAAAGTCTATATCAGTGGATCCATCAATGATTGATGTTATTGAACAATGGACTATGCCAATCATTTTGACTATAAACCATAGTTTTCTTGGTATGGATTGTTTTTATTGAATAATTATAGAGAATTTGTCTTGGTTATATAATCCACTCACCTTGTTAACTCAAAAGGGATCCATGTTTCTTTAGAAAGATGAGTTTGAAGATAATTTCAAGGAATTGAAGAGAAGGATAGATAGTGCACATATGAATACACTACACTACAATGGAGAAGTTTTTATAATCTTTAATATTAAATTGAATAAGGGATTAAGATGTGTACTCATAAATAATGATATAGTTATAGATTATGACATATGACAATTGAAGGTTCATGAGAAAAATTACCCAAACCATGATTTGGATTTAGCTGAGGTTATTTTTTCATTAAATATATATAGTGATTAAAGTTTTTGGAAAATTGTGTGATATATATACTAATAATAAATGTATAAAGTATATAATCACATTAAATTTTTTTAATATGAAACAGAGAAGATGGTTGGTTTTGATTAGTGATTATGAAAGCTCAATATATTACCAAAATGTGATTGAAAACATGGTGTTATATTCTATTAGTAAAAAATATCATGCCGGCTTGTTTTTGATGAGGATAAAAAAAGTTTTAATTTTTTTTATTTTAAATTGATGGATCATTAAATCATGAAGGTAGGTAAAAAATCATATCTTTATCAAATGTTTATTCCAGCATCTATCTATGTAATGATTAAATAGGGAAAAAATAATGATGTATAACTACAAAATAAGGTTAGAAATATTCCTAAGTTTATACTTGATTATGATGGAATGACAAGGTTTAGGAATTGTGTATGAATCCTATCCATACCAGATATAAAGAATATTTTATTGGATGAAAATCATAGTTAATCATTCTCTATACATGTTAGAATCAAGAATATGTATAGAGATCTAATATAGAATTTTTTATGGGAAAAATTATAGATAGATACTATAGAGCATGTATATCAGTGCATGGTTGTCGACATTTTAAGGCTGATATATGTAATTCTAAGTGGGTTTTACTACAATTAACCATACTAAATATGAAATTAAAAAACATAACCATGGGTATCATTATTGGAATCCCTAAAAAAACTAAAGTCCATAAATCTATTTGGGTTGTAGTCAACCACCTTATGAAGTCAACACACTCCATTGTTGGTAGTGAATTTTTATATCTCGATCCTCTTTTTAGGATATACATTTAGAAAGTGGTAATGTATAATGGAGTACCACATTATATTATATGTGATCGAGATTCATGGTTAACATTGAAATTATGGTGAACCCTTCAGTAAGATCATGGTTCATTTTTATTTTTTTCACTATTTATCATCATTAGAAATATGGAATGCCTGGGAGAACCATTCATACCATAGAGAATACATTGAGATCATGTCATGTGGATTTTAGAGGTGGTTTTAATTAACACATTCCTTCAGTTTAGTTTTCATACAAAAAATGGTCACTTGAGTATTCAGATGGGGCCTTATAAATCCCTTCATGGAATCAAGTGTAGAACTCCAACATACTAGGAAGAAGATAGTGAAGAAAATATATTGGGATTTGAGATATATGAGAAAATTGATGAAAAAGTTAGAGTCATTTATAAGAACATCATGGTTGATTAGATTCGATAGAGAATTTTTCTTGAATGTCGTTGATGAAATCTTGAATTTGAGGTGGGTGAGTGGGTATTACCATGAATTTCATTATGGGTAAATGTTATGATATTCATAAAGTAGGTGATGTTTATCCCTAGTTATATTGTCCCATTCGATATTATTAATTTTATTGGGATAATATCTTGTCATTTGGAACTTCCTTCGAATCTCTCTCAAGTTCATAATGTGTTCTATTTATCTCTCTTGGGGAAGTAAATACCTGATCCTTCATATATACTTCACTAAGAGGTTATACTACTATAAAAATACCATTCTAATGAAAAAAAATCAATGGAGAATATAGATCATTGAGATAATATTCTATGAAATAAGACCACTCACTTGGTAAATGTTTTGTGTTGAACCTATAAATTAACATAAGCTACTTGGGAACCTGAGGATATGATTAAATAGAGATATCCTAAATTTTTAATATCCAATTGATGGAATTTTGATGGAAAAAATCATTCTTAGGATGGAAAAATATAACACCCCAATATTTTTAGGATATAATTCTCTATAATTATTTTCATTGATATCTTGCTTTGCAAGAAATATTATGTTTAAACAAACAACATTATACTTTTGAAATGGTACTATTTATTGTAACAGTAATCACCTATTGATTGAATTTATCAATGCATATATTATTATCCTCATTATAAATATATATAAAATTAATAATATATATAAATTTATTAATTAATTCTTATGAAATTGTCACTCAATTTTTAGTAAATTCAATTTATTATTCGAAAATACATTTTCTTCAAAAATGGTATTTATTTCATTCTATGGGAAAATTTTATAATTAATATCTGGAACTCTCATAAATTTTATTTTATAAAAACTATATGTTTTTTAGATTACTATATCAAAATTATATATTGGTGAATTTAGGAGGCCTTTCTGAAAAGAATGACTTTCTAGTGAATAGTGAAAACACATATAATTTTTGAAAACTTTATATTTAGTTGAATTATTTAAAAATATACATTGTTTTTAAATTTTTTTAAGGTATTAATAGTTATCTTTTATTATGAATAATCCCATTATTTTAATATCAATCAATTTTATTTTTGGATTTTGTATAAAAAATATATACTCGAAAATGCATCATCGGAAAAAGTATTTTCCTTTGAATTTTTTATTTTAATATTAAATTAATTTCATCAAATTCTTTAAATTTAATCATAGAATACTTATTCAATATTTTGAATGAGTAGGACCAAATTATTTAAATAGATAACTTTTATTTTTTGTTAATTTGAATAGTAATAGTATTAAATTTTTGTTACCACATTAAAGGTAAAATATGTTAATTAGGGTTAAAACTAATGTGATAAGGAAAAAAATTCATTCAAATAAATTAATGTATATCATTTAATTAGTATAAATCTTCCATAATCAAAAAAATCTAAAATATGGCAATTTTCCATTTAAAATTGATTTTATTCTATATAATATTTAAGCAAATGATAGAGTCCAGAATGTCACATTCTTTCTTTTAATTTATATATTATTTCTTGATATGGATAAAGAACATATATTTATATATAAATTATTATTTAAAATATATTAATTTTTTTTAACAATTTAATTTATTTTTAATTTTTATTAATTGAATAATTACTTTAAATTCTTACGCAACACCAAAATAGCTCTTATGTATGAAGTAAAAAATTCACGTCAATGATTTTAGAAACATAAAAAGTAAATTTTCCAGTGGGTTATCATGTCCCACTAATTTTATAAAAAATTATTCATATTAGGGTTGTTTTAATGGTTCATATTCTAATTCCTCTATTATCATGTTATTTTCAATGTCAAGTTAAATGAATAGTATCAAAAATGATATTAATGAAATTTTACGAAAAAACATTTTATTAAGATATATAAAAATAATAAAAACATTTAAAGAGGACAATTAGGAATATAAATTTTAAAATTTTTTACCTATTTCCATTTATGATCCAATTTATACATTATAAGTAAACATATAACCTATTAATATTAGGAAAGTATTTACCGTAGTAAAAGTTAAAATTGGTTGACGATGGGGTTAAACCCAAAAGAAGGTTCAAAATGACACCAAAACATGTAAAAATATAATTTTATAATGATAATAATACCACTATCACTTTTTTAATAAATTCATGGATATTTAGAATCATTATACTTAATAAATATAGTAATTGTATTTTTATCTTTTATGAAATTCCAAATTTGTCCTTCCCCTCCCTTATAATTGGAAAACCCTTCTCCCATATCATTACACCTCCATGATCAATCTAAATTGATGAAATCCTACCAAATTATCTTCTAAACATCTTTATACAAGATTTAAAGGTTCTTTTATTCTTAAAATAACATTAAACGGGTCCTTAATAAGGGACATAAAGGAATCCTATTGATAAAGTGGTAATAGTATTACCCGACCTCTTTCACATTATTTCACCTTCTAGGTATTATAAATTATTAGTATTAATCATAAAATAATATTCCTAATATACCCGATGTAATATAATTTTATTATGAAAATGTAACCACAACCACTCACCCTCTTTTCCATCAACTGAGATGTTAAATTATCACTCATTCTTACGTTGGGGACTACTGCCACCATGTAGTGTTAAAATTCATAATCCACTACCATATTTTATTGACGGTTAGTTTGATAGTTTTGAAGATTATATATGACATTTATGAAATTTTTATTATTCTTTAATTATAATATCATATCTTCCGTCTTATATTACTATTTGTTGTAAAATGACAACATCGCTCATGCGATCATGTGGACAACCACCTCAACGGAACAACGTGATTCATTTTTCATTTTTATTTTAAATGGACTGTAATATGGATAGATTTAATGAATGGATATGATATATATATATATATATGAAAAAATAATGATTCATTTAAAATTAATTAATTTAATAACCTGAGATATTATTAAAAGAATTATTCAAATAAATTTAATTTCTGTTATAGCTTTTATTACATGCAACACAAAGTTATGACAAACCATAATATACTATTAATATTATTATTTAAACCTGGCCTTTATAACATATCCACTAAACCTATATATATAAATAGTAAAAAATAGTTTATAATATTAAGTATAATTATTTTATATAATGGAAATATATTGTTAAAAATTAATTATTTTTTACTACAATCTATATATTTTTCAAAAATTCAATTTTCTCAAAAAAATGAGTTTTATTTATTTTTTTGATCAAATAATAAATTTATTTTTTTCAAAAATAGAAAATTTATTTGAAAAAATATAATTTATTTTTCAAATACAAATTTAAAAATTATCTTAGAGTGAATATTTGATAATTTTCAGAAAAGATTATTTTTCGATCAATAGTGTAAAATATTGATATTAATTTAAAAATGTATTTTTTAAATCATTTAAAAATTTAATTGTTATTTAAAATAGTTTTAAAATTAAATTTAGTTCAATAGTATTATTAATAATATAATTTAGGTCATTATAATCAATTTATTGAGTAATTTCAATACCAAAACCACTTATAATTATGAAAATCTTTTTTTGATAACTTTTTTTATCGCATCCGTTGGTTTATATTAACATTAAAATTTTTTACTTATAGAAATTGAATTTAAAAAAATTTATTCTATATTTTGAATTAGAAAAAGTAATTCTATATAATATGTAAAATATATTTTTGTTCATAATGTATAGTAAAAGTAATAAAAATTATTATAAATGTTAAGGATAAACAGGGTTTACTGGGGATTAAACAAAAAATATAATTGATAAAATTACCTAACAAATTTTATAAATACTATTTTCATCCCATATTTCCACCATATATAATCTAATATTCTATAATTATATATTTTGGATCCTTGTGTAATGTGTAAAATGTGGTTATAACTATTTTAAAAAAATCATGGGTGTCCTCTCTTATACATATAAATGGGAACAACATATCCTCTTCACTTCACACATAAAATTTCTTTTGGTTTAGTCCATCCCTACCCAAATAAATTCCTTACACCCCCACACCATTTCTTATAGTCCTTATATTTATTACAAAATTCTCTTGTTGGAGTAAACCTAATGAGGTTGTCTAGAGAAAATGCATCAAACTTAACCAATCGTATTTGTTTTATTTCTTTTTCCAACTCCATAAAATATTCATAAAATATTTTGAAATAATTACCTATGTATATTAAATATACTTATATGTTATTATTATAATGAAAAAAATGAAATCAATATCCTCCTCTATAAAATTGGAAACAAAATTTTTGATCGTATGTATGGCAGACTACTGCCTTATGAACCGATATAATTTTTTTTCATTACTACCTCTCATGGATGAGAATAATAAATTATATATTATTATTTATAATATTTTTGAAATATTCATACTCTTTTAATTATAATATCAAATCAACCTTCTTACAATCCAATCCATTGGAAATTTGCAACATCACTCATGTGTAGGTTTGGATCAATGCCTCTAGAAAGTGATGTGATTCGTTTATCATTTTATTTTAACATTGATGGTAATTAGGATATATTTAATGGATATAAATTATATCTATGATATTAAATGATTCTGTTAAGGTTATATATTATTCACCTTTCTTCTTATCCAACTGTTTAAAATGAATTAATTTTTCATGAGTACGTACATCCAACTGTCTCTATGAATGGGGTAATAATTTTTTATATCCCAATCTATTATGGATGAATCTAAATATGTATATAATTAATTTTATTATATTTATATAATTATCAATATAATTTATATTATTTAAATACAATAAACATAAAACAACCGAAGATACCTAACCAAACATATCTGAAAAACAAAGTAGTTATTAACTGAAACTGTGATTTTAAGAATTAATTTTTAATAAATGAGTGACAAAGGGTTTTTTGTAAATAATATATGGTATGATATATATTATTATGGTTCTAAAATATATTTATAATAAACCTATATTTATTTTATAGGAGGTTATAATGTGTATAAAGAAATTCAATACTTATGGTAAGGGATTATTATCTCACTTTTATTTTTATGGGACACATTTCATATTCACCAATTATTTCTTTTGTGAGGAATATATACATTACATTAATTTATTTTATAATTATTATCATGAAAATTATGGGGTTATACATATATAACTAAGGTAATTTATTTCGTGGAGATTATAAATCAATAGTCACCAAAGCGGTAATGGTTTTATGTTATAATCTCATTGTTTATCAAGATTGTTTATAATTATCATTCTGATGATGAAATCATCTGATCCATCTATCAAGAAACCATTGAATTTTCTTATACTCTATAAATTCATATAGAATTAATGTTTCCCTTTAATTTTTCTCTCTTTATGTACAAAACATACTGAAAGATGTTTTCTAGGGAAAATTTACTTTATTTCTCTCTTTGGTGGAATAATATTTTTTTCCATGTCTATTTTTAAAAAGTGTATTAAAGAAAGTTTTTAATATTATCCAATTATAATTTAAATAAAACATTACCCATGTCTGAATTTTTTGGAAAATAGATGAAAAATAAATTTCTTTTCATTTTCAAAATGAGGTGCTTTTAACATTTCACCAACAATGTGGAAAGAATCATTATTTTAAAATGTATGGCATGAATTTTATTTCCTATAATTATGAACACCCAATTATTTAAATCTTAAATTACATGTTTCCATTTTTTTAGAGAATGTAATTTATTTAATATTTGGTAATTTTTTAGATTTTAACGAAGTGATTTCAAAGTGGAAAGGATATTTTCCTCAAGAAATGTTTCAAGTGAAATTTAAAATTCATTTTCCATCTAATATTACATCCTTTGGTGTTTCTTAATCATTACTAGGGATATGATCCAAGGATACCATACTTATTATTTCTTTGGATGGTTTATGATTATGATTAATATTTTTTATTAAATTCATTCCTTTTCAAACTATTATGCTATAAGGAGTTGTTGAAATGATTATGAAACCTTTTACATTTCCATCAGTAATGTTATGATGAAATGTTTTTGAAACCCATTTTATTTTCATGGTTTATGATATGATTATTATATTATGATATGTGTAACACATATATATAAATATTATTATGTTATAGGTGTGACCAAAATATATATCCCTCCAATGCGTTGGTTTAATATTGATATCTAATGAGATAAACAGAAATATAGTTGGGAGTGAACATAATTCATTAAGGGGATTTACACACTATCATAATATTAGAAGTTAACTTTGAAAAGTATGATGGTTTAGGGAGTAAACCCATTTAAGTATGATATTTGTTTCAATGATCATTTACTACTATGGAAATTATTTTCTATACTTATGTGTATCCAAAAAAATCTATGTATTAAGAAAATGTTATGTTCCAATGGGTCATGTTCTTTGATTACCTTGTTATTCATATCTTATATACAACTCTGATTTATTCCATTAACCATGTTTATTATATATGATATGCAGAGTATGATTTTAAAATTTAATTATCATGTTCTCATACCCTTATTCACATTTTATGTTGATATCTCAATTTTTTAGCCTTACTGAGCATCTGAGCTCACCCTTTATTATGTTTTCCTTCCCTGATTTAGGAAGAAATTTATTGTGTATGATATGTCTAGGAATGATTTTACTTGTGAATAAAATAGTGGGAGATTATATATTTCACCTATGAACCAGATTTTTATGTATAAATCTTACCAAAATAACTATACCTATACGAATCTAGAGAGGATAATAATGCTATGTAACCAATATTCATCAATTATGATGTAATATCTATATATAAAAAGTGTTGGTTTTTGTAGTTGGTATCCTTTGAAGGTTTAGATAAGATTTTTTAAATTGTATGATAATCATTTAGTGAGGATCCTAGATATAATTCAATGTATATTAAAATGTTCTAGAAGTTTAGTGAAGGATGGAGCCAGTGGGTCCCATGAAATTACATCACTTTCTAGATACTACATGTGATTGTGGACATGAAATATTTTCACCTAAGGGTAAGAACTGTGATAATGTTCCATTGGGATTCGACTCAATCATTACCTGGTGCATGACAATGGATCTTTCTTTCCACCACTTTTAAAACTCCCAAGTTATATGTTTCAAAAATTCATAGATACTCTACAAACCATTATGAAGGATTTGAATATATGTTGATCAAGAATGGCCATCATTAATTATAAGGTTTCATATATTGAAAAGATGATGTCATGATTTAGACATCATATTAATGATTTTTTATGATTATTTGGTTTCTAAATATGATAATTGTTTCTCAGGCTATTCTTTTTTGTTTTAGTCGATGTTTAAAACATGAAGGAATCATATTATTATTGAATTCAATGGACAATGCAATGTTTGTCCTCATAAGAAACCAAATGTTATGGGATCCATAATTAAAAAATAGCATTTCTCTAATCACATAACATTCTCATGATATGAATCATGATAAACATAAAAATTAGGAATGGAGGGAATAACTATAACACACTAAGATTTTAAAATATAATCCTCTTTAAATAAATTTTAGTTCTTTGATATCTTGTGTTACACATAACACCATGTTTAAACAAATTGTGATATACAATAATATTATTATTATTTAATGTGATAGTTATCATCTAGCTAGTAAATTGTTAGGTTTGGATATGAATAACTAAATTTAGGAATTTATATGGTTTAAAAATGAATAAAATTAATTCATTTGTTTTAATTATTTCAAAATAAAAATAAAAACAATTTTAATGTAAATGAACTGTTATTATGAAAAATCATTCATATGCACACATTGTGTTTTTATATTAATTAATTAAATCAATCATTATTGGAAAATTATTTCAATGAAATTTAAATATTATATATATCTTCTATAAAATGTTTTAACATTCATCTAGTATTTTTTCAATGCATTAGATAAGGATGAACTTGATTTTATGAATAAAAATATATATTTCTAAAAAAAGTTTCATCACATTTTGCAGACTTATATTATAATAAATTTTTACCAAATTTATAAAATTTATTTGAAAACATAAAATTATTTTTTAAAATCATATATTCGAATTTATCTTTAATTGAATGTTTTTTAATTTTATGAAAAATATAGTTTTTCAATGAATGGTGAAAACTATAGATTTTTTATTGAAAGCATCATATTCATTTAAATCATTTACAAGTTTCATTTTTTAAAATAATTTTAAAAGTAAATTTATTTCAATTATATTAAATTTAATCCCATATAATTCATTGGAATCAATAATATATTCAATTTTTAAACAAAGATGTTTTATTCTTTTGAATACTTTTCCTTTGGAAACACATTTTTTATAGTTCTTGAGAGTTTAATTATAAATTAAATTATGGAACTTATGTTAATTTATTTTGTTAAAATAGATTCCATATTTGGAATAATAATACATAATATTATATAATAATTTCAACTTAATTTTTTCACAATTAATAGTAAATTTTTTTAAAAAATAGTTATTGTGGTTAGGAATAAAACAAGTTTTCTTAAGGGTTAAACTAAAATGATAAGAGTTTAAATGACATACCAATATCACTAATTCCAATTTTATTGACATATTTTCTCTTAATATCATTTATGGTTCTATAATGATAAATTTTTTAGTCTTATGACATGTGAAAATGGTTGTTATAATTTATTTTTAAAAAAAAATCAAGTGTGTCCTCCCCCAACTAATAAAAGGCCACCAACTATCATATCCACTTCATAATTTCAAATATAATTAGTTCAGCCAGGACTAACCCAAATCCCTTCATTAAATAAATTCCCCATGAGCTATAGTTCCATTGTTCATTAGAACACAATCCATTGAGGATTTAGGTATAATCCCAAAGAGGTTCTCTTAAGAAGAATAAGCATAGTTCATAACCATACATATTCATTTTTTAAAGAAGATGATATCTTTATCAGAAGAGAAAGACTCTATATTAGCCAAAAAATCGAAATTATAGCAATCTAAAGAGATGGAATTTACACTTATCCCTCTTAAGAAGAGGAAGAAGATCACCAGGAACCTGATTAGACCACACAAGCTCATCGTCATTAGCACCCTTGTTGGCAAGACCATCCACAAGCGAGTTGGCCTTTCTATAAACATGAGTAACAATATAATCAATAAATGAGAGATAATCCAAGAAAATAAACCATCAAGAATTTAAACTCCATAAGATATGCATAGAGCTTGCTCTGATGGCTTGAACAATGATAGAATAATCACATTCCAGCCAAAGATTATTCCAATCAAAGCTTCTAGCATGCTCAATGGCATAGATAACACCCAATATTGCAGCCTCAAGAGAAGAGGCAAAGCCATAGAAGCCATAGAGATAACCCATTTCATCACAATAATGATCACGAAAGATTGCACCATATCCCAAAGGACCTAGATTACCTCTTGATGAGTCATCAGTGTTGATTTTGATCCAGCCAACAAAAGGGGAATGCTAAAAAACTTCAAACGTTCCATAAGGAGGATGAAAGTTACCACTAATTCCAAGTCACCTAAAAACCAAAATCTCATGAACTAAATTCTAACAAAACCCATTTTGAAGTGAGTTCTCTTATCTAATTGCAACAAGAATTTGAGTCAAAGTATCTTGGGGGAAAAACTTGATCTGTTCATGAATCCACTTATTAAGAGCAGACCAAATTATTAATATCAATTCCTCTACGGCAACCAGAAAATGATTAAGAAGCTGAGGATAGAGGAACAAACCTGACCAACCCTTAATAAATTCTCGAATGGAGGAAATCTGAGGCATGCGAATTTTAAAGAGATCAAACAAAGCTCTCTACATTGAGGAAGATGTATTTCCTCTTAGAAAAATGTGTTTGACATCATCCCTACACTGATGAAATAGAGAACATGAGGAGAAAAGTGATATCTCATAGTTCTGTAAATAAAGATCTGTTGGTAGTTTTCCATGTAACAAACTCCAAACCAGTACTGAGCGGGACAAGTGGATGAAATTTATTTGCATTTTTTCTAGCCATTACATGTCAAGGTTTTCTCTAGCAAGATGAGAGTAATACTGTTTTGAAGTCAGAACACCACTAACTACAGGTTCCCATGCCCAAAAGTCCGAATAGGGAGAGAAGCAGTGACTGTTCACTGAGACTCTAATATTCACTGGTTATGTATCCATGATTTTCAACTTCTTGGAAATCGATATTTAGAAATATTTATTGAGATCTTCAACAAAGAGGGAGTCCATCAGTGGAGTGTTAGTCCAATTAGCAGTCCAAAAGTTAAGAGAGGATTCTTTAGAGACCAACCATCTTAAGTGGAGATCAATAAAAGAGTGTATAGATTTAAAAGTAGGTCAAACTGAATATTTCATATGCATCATATTCCCATTTTTATGTTTGAGCTGAAATCTTGCACGAATGAAGTCAAAGGATTCGTACATGCCATTAACAAGTTTCCACATAAAGTGTTCTTGCAAGGATTGATTAAACAATCGATGGTTTTTATTGCTCGGACCTCCAGAATTATAGTACCCCCAATTTCTGGTATATAACCCTTACTTGATGCTTTTCATGGTTTTAAAGTTAAGGGTGACGAATGGGAGAGTTGGGAGAACTTTGAATGAAGTTTTGAGGCAAAGGGGATGTTGCACGGATGGCGCACAGTTTGTCTAAACCGTGCAGCAAAACCATGCGTATTTGGTCTTGGAGGCAGTAGATTCTGCACGGGCGGTTCATGGTTTGTCAAACTATGCATCCAAGATATGCATGGAGGATCAGCGGAGGTAGTGGCTAACGCACGGTGAGTGCATGTTTTGTCTAACTGTGCGGGCAAATCGTGCGGCCACTTAAACAAGAACATATAAAGGTGGATCTCACATGTTTTTCCCTCTAAGTGGCTCTTTTTTCCTCCTAAGCAGACCTAACTTGGTATCTTTATTCTCCTAAGGTCAAAGAATGTTATCCCATCATTACGAAGGTGATCCGAAGGCTTATCTTGGCGAATCAAAGCTGGATTATTGAGGTTTGTGATCATTCTTCATCGTTATTGTTCGGTTTCTTATATCTACTTAGATATACTTCTCATCTTCCCTCAGTTTCTTATATCTACGCCCGTTATGGGCAGATCTAGTTGTGTGGATGCGAAATGTGATAATTTTTGGTATTGATCTTTCTAGGAGAAGATATCTAAGGTGGGTTTTTGAAGAAGCATCCCGGTTTTCTTATGCGTTCTTCGTTCGTTGTGGTTTTCGTCAAAACCCTAAAAGTGGGAGGCTTCACTCTCGACTCCTCTTGTTAGAATTGATTGGCTTAGATTCAAATTTGTTTATTTGAAAGGATTTGATTGTAAAAAGCATGGAATAAATCTTCTTTAGTGATTATTTATGGTTTTAATGAAATTGTGAAATCTTGGTGATTTTTTGTGCAAGGTGATTTGGATTTTTGAATTTAAAAAGATGATTTTAAATTTTTGATTTGCTGGAATTGTAAATGGTTTGATGAAATATAGGTTTTCAGTAAAAGGGGTGTATTATTGAAATGGTTTGGTATTGAAATGACTGTGATGGAATTGGTTTTCAATAAAAATGAAGTTTTATTGAAGTGGTTGGGAATGGAAATGAGTATGCATTCAAATGGTTTTGACAGAAATGGTTTTCAATAAAAAGGTGTTGTATTGAAAGGGTTGTTTTGGCATGATTTTTGGGAATATGTGGTGTGTGCTCATGTTGCATGTACGAGGCTTGGTGGAAATATGACATTGTGCTCAGTGTCAAACATTTAGTGGCACATGGTAACTATTTGTACGAGGCTTGGTTGAAATATGACCTTGTGCTTAGTTCCAAAGGAGTAATGGCACATGGGGAACAATTACCTTGTGATGACTTGGTAGATCGATGAGAAACCACTCATGATTATGAAATTGCCATAACGTAGCATGCATGGTTGGTTGCATGGGTTGGTGAAATGGTTGGGTATGCCAAAAAGGGGATTTTGTGAAATGGTTCTAAAGCCTGTTTAATTATTTTTCTTGAATAATAACTTGTTGGAAAACATGGTTTCAATCTTCCTTGTATTATTTTGGTATAAATGGTTCGGAAACTTGTTTATATTTAGTTATAAAATGTTTTTGAGAAATTGTTTTATATAAACTTTTTTATATAATTGTGGCTAATTTTTCTATCCTAGTGTCGTGATTAGGGAAGTCATTGTGGAAAACCTACTGAGTTTTATACTCACCCCTGCTTTGGAACTTTGGTTATTTTTCAGATGTTATTTTCTGGGATAGGGGAAAAGTAACGCTTCCCATTTTTTTAGTACTACCTCGTGATGATTGGGGTTGTTCGGTGATTGTCGAGCTTGGAGCTTGTGGATCATGGAGTCTTGGTGTCTTTTGAGAGTCTTGAGTTGTTTTTACATTGTGTAATTTGATATTTGGTTTGGTCTTCCGCTGTTGTGCACTTTGATGTGGTTTGACATAAATGAAATTGTTTAGCTGTCTTTCTTTTGTTCTTGCATCATATCGTAGAATGTTGGTCGGTTGGTTTATTGGTTTATTTCTTAAAATTTTAAATCATCCCCCACTTGTATTTGAAACCCTTCGGCGTGTATTACCAGCCTTTGGCATCTTGGGGATGTCACTTAAGTCATAGTAATGACTCATTGTACTCTCAATCCAATGATAATTGGCGGGTCATTATAAGAATCATAATGTGTGCAATAAGTAGACTGAGCAACAGTTTCCAATTTTATTTCCAGAATACTTCAACTCCAAATGAAATTCTTGATGGGGGTACTAATATTCTTGATGAGATAAAGGGGACAAGAATATACCAAAAAGGAATACACAAACTTTGAGGTAATAATAGATTTCACCAAACAAATACAATCGGCCATAGAGAGAGATTTACCCTTCCGTGAAGAAAGTTGCCTTCTAATCTGACTGACAATTCCATCAAAATAACATGCTTTTGGTCTTCCCCAAAATATAGGAACACCAAGGTATATAAAAGGAAAAGTCCCCTCCATGATTCCCAAATCTATGATAATATCAATCTTCCTGATAACTGAAACAACCCTACCAAAGTAAAAATATGATTGTTCCAACTAACCACTTGTTCAGAGACCTCTTCATAATGAAAAAGGGATTTATTGACATTTATAATATTTTCCTTATCCCCTTGAGTAAAGAGGATAATATCATCTGCATAAAAGAGATGAGGAGCAAAAAGTCCCCTACCAGCACTAATGGATTTTAATTTCCCATTACTATCCATAGTGGAAAGCAGTCTTCTTAGATAATTCTTAGTAATGGAAAAAATAATAACAGAGAGGGGATCGCCCTGTCTGACACCTCTAGAGTAAGAAAAATAACCTTTAGCGGAGCCATTAATCATAATAGAAATATGAGTAG
Organism: Viscum album; assembly: GCA_963277665.1. Classification (NCBI taxonomy): domain Eukaryota; kingdom Viridiplantae; phylum Streptophyta; class Magnoliopsida; order Santalales; family Viscaceae; genus Viscum; species Viscum album. The sequence continues at coordinate 551,522,335 of OY728158.1, forward strand.
ATCCTAAAATGATTTTAACCCAATTTATGAAAACACCATCAAAGCTAAAGCAAGGAAGAATCTTGTAGATAAAGCTTCAATCCATGGTATCAAAATCATTCATAATGTCACGTTTCAAAGAAATGTTTCCCCCTCTGAAGGGCTTCTTAAGAAGGTTAATTCATTTTGATGCAGTAATAAGACCATCCTGAATAGTCATACCCTTGATAAAACCAAACTAATTAGAAGAAACAATTTTAATTTCAATAGAAGCCAGCCCATTAGGAAGAATTTTCCTAATAAGTTTTTAAATGGTGTTAACCCGGGAAACCAGCCTGAACAGCTGAATTTCATTTCCATTCTCCACTTTAGAAATAAGGATAAGAAATTAAGCATTCAATCCATAAGGAATGAACTCCATTTCAAGAAATGAAGCACAAGCCTGAAAACACCCGTCTGAATAATATCTCAGTAAGTTTGAAAGAAAAGGTTACCAAACCCATCCGGTCTGGGGGAACTTTCTGAATTGAGACTAAAGACTGCCTCCTTACTTTCAGATTCCAAGGTTAATGAGATGATCCTAGAATTATCCTCTTGATTGACAAGGTTTGAAATGATTCCATCCACAGTCACAGAGATAATAGAGGAGCCATTAAAGAGATCCTTGTAGTACGAAACCATGTGATCAGAAAGAGCTTGCATGGGTCCAAAATCTGATCACCATTTTTAAGCAAGGATAAAGGCTTGGATATCCTTGTAGCCCTTTGAAGAGAGTTAAATAACATTGAATTTATATATCCATCTTTGAGCCATTTAGCTTTTAAATTTTCTCTCTGCATAACATCTTTAAGGTTAAGGAGGTTGTTGAGCTTACATGAAACATCAGCTTCCTTAATAATGCCATCATAGAAATCCTTGCAGGTGCTCTGTTCTTGAATAAAGTGAAGGGAGGGCTCAAGAGAGAAAATTTCAGCATCAGGGGAGCTAAAACGATCCTTTATCCAAGATTTAAGGTTTATATTAACTAATTTTAATTTAAGAATATGAGAAAAAGCATCATAACCACAATTAATGGAAGTCCTGGCATCATGAACAATTTTGCCACAATTCGTATGAGTCACCCAAGCTTTGTTAAATCTAAAAAGGAAGAAGGTTTCGAAGTCCTTGATCTTAAAATTGACCATAATTTGATGATGATCAGAATTGAACCTTGACAAGGTACTGCAAGAGATGGAGTCCCATACATCCAGAGTTTTCTCATTAGAAAAAAGTCATATCAAGCTTACTAGAAACCATGCCATTTAAGTGTTTACTATACCAGGTGTACTTGGCTCCAACCAAGTTGATCTCAATAAATCCATTCAAATCAACACAATCTCTAAACTCTCTAGAAGCAATTGGATTAGTCATTGTGCCCAATTTCTCATCAAGATTGAGAATTGAGTGAAAGTCACCAGTAATAATCCAATGACCAGATATGATGTTTTTAAGGGATTCAATCTCCAACTAGAGTCTCTTTCGATCTTGATATCTGTTATGAGTATAAATAATGGTGCAATATTGATTAATTCCATTAAAAGTGAAAGAATAGGTGACATGATGATCACTTAAAGCAACAATTGAGGCATAAACCAATGAGGTATTAACTAAGAATCATATGTTCTTAACATAAGACAAACATTTATTAGTGTCCAATAATTGGAAACTCAAATTCTCAAGACTTGCAACTCTGGGGGAGAAAATGCTTTTAGATTTGGACAAACCAATAAGAATGGGATTATGATTTTGAATGTGAAGCCTAATGAATCTACCCATCTCATTGTTGGCTAGCCCTTGGAAATTACATTAAAAACCTTAATTTGGGTTGAGATTTAGGGTTAATCCCCCATTTCATTTCATCAACACCCTTCACTTTGAAATATTTGGGAGGTCTACCCACCTTCTTCTTAAGACTGGGAACATTTTGTATTTGGTAGGTGATGTCACAGCCCTTTATCACACTGTTCTTGCTTTCATTTCCCCTTGAAGGCTGAAGAATTTCATTAGATTTGGATGGATTAGTATCCAAAACTGATTTTGTGGTATGAGAATCCTCAGAAATGAAGTGAACTACATCCATTAATGCATGTTCAGCCAGTCTTGATGCAGGTTCCTGTAAGGCCGAGGGCATAGTGTTTTAGACCCTATTAGAATCCAAGGAAGGCCCCTCCTGTGGGGAGACCAATTCTCCATGTGAGGACATGACAACGTCATAAATAAGATATGAAATATCATCAGCCAAAGACTGCTCATCGAGGTCCTTTTCATGTTGAAAGCAAGGTCAAAAAAATCATGAGAGATATCCAAGAATATATCATCCGAGCATGTGAACTTACCAGAGGACAAAAAGAGTGTTAATTTGGGTGAGCCAGGAGCAGGAGGGAGTGAGTCCTCTTCCTCTACAATGTCAACCAAGGTTTTTTTCAATTGAATAGATGGAAGTGGAACTGGTTGATTTTACATTTGAGGCTTAGAAGCATCCCCATTCTCAATAACAATTCCCATACATTTATGATTTCTAGTGGTTTCCTTCCATTCCTTAGGCTTAGGATCTGTTTTAAATTTTCTTTGAACAACACTGCAAATCTCAATCGAATGTCCCACCATTTTGTAGTAATCACTGAATAGAGGGACTCATTCATATTCAATATTGACCTTTATTTCGCAATCATTGCAATCAAAGTGATAGAGTCAGAATATTCAGATAATAAATTCACATCAACAAGAATGCGGACAAAGAAGACAAGTTCTCCATCAATCATGTGTTGATCCATCTTGATGGGTGTTCCAATGTAGGATGCAAGGTCATTAAGAATTTTTGGATTCCAATAAACATGGTTAAGACTATGAAGCCTGATCCAAATTTTGGAATTGAATTGCTTTTGGGAGAAGGGGTAAAAATTGTTGTCTCATTGGAGATTCTGAAAATTCTTGGTTTGAGCTGTAGGTTGCCAACATTTCGAGAAACATTTAGATCTTCATGATTTTGAAAGATCAAGTGAAAAAAATCCTCTTCCAATGGGAATGAGTTTCCAAACATGATTGGACCAGTAGCGCGAGATCTGATTCTTTAGATTGGAATAAGACCAAGACCAATCACCTTTAGCGTAAATGACATGACCAAAGAGAGAAACTTTGAATAGGTTATACCTTTACTAAAGTGCTTTAGGATCTGCCACAATAGAGAAGCCACCATCATTGAGATGATTGATATTAAAGTATCTGAAAGTGTCCTCCTTTATCAGAATAGGAAATCCAGAGAAAGCTTCGACAAATGAGATGCCCACCTTTCTCAGATTTGAAATACCAGATTGATCCATGATTTGAGATCGAGAATACTTGAAAGAGAATTACCATTTTGGTTGAAATGAACCCATGATCACAAACCTTGGAGATGTATATCGCTATCGAAGAAAATTTGAAAATCGCCAGCTCCCGCTTCTGAATCCATCTCCTATCCAACGCATATTCATTTTATTTCTTCCTCGAACCCAATAAAACTTCTTCAAAAATCTTAAAATAAAAAAATATCATCCATATACTATTATGTTGTTATTTTAATGTCATAATATATATCCATCTCCTCTTTCATCAGATTGGCAATGAAAATGTCAATTGTTTCTACGACGGACTAATGCCTCGCAAACCGTTGCAATTTGTTTTCCATCACCACATCTCACATATGGATATAATGATGGATTTAATTTTTATATATTACATTTATAACACGATTATACTTCCAAAATTATAATATTAAAAATACTTTCTTACTTTTTAATCTATTGGAAAACTGTAATGTCACTCGTATGTATGTGTGGACTACCATATCTAAGTAGCGATGTGATTCATTTTTCGTTTTATTTTGAAATGGATAGAAATAAGGATAGATTTAATGAATATATATGATATATAATTGAATAATAATTCTATAAAAGTGAAATTTTATTTACCTTTCTATTGTTCCACTCATAAAAATGGAAAATGTATTCATGCGTACATATATCCTACTATCTTTGTGAATGGTGTAACTATTTTTTTATATTACTTTTATGGATTACTATAAATATATATAAATTTAATATCTATAATATTTATATCTTTCTTAAAATTACGGATATGATGGAACCATTATGAAATTACAAGGACTAAAAATACCGAACAAAAACAAACATGAAAAAAGAACCAGTTATCACCATAAATTATTTTTTAAAAAATATTTGTTAATAAAAAAAAGTGATAAAATGTTTTAATAAAATCATATATGATATAATATATATGATTATGGTTCATTAATAGATTTAAAAAAATCTATAATTATAATATTGTAGGTTTGAACATGTATAAGGGAAATCAGAAATAGGATAAGGGTTTCTCATTTCACTTTTAATTCCATGAGAAAAATATCATATTAATTAATTATTTCTTTTTCATGGTGTATATAATACCACTTTGATATGTAATATTATGAATCACTTAATATTCATTGTATTTTAAATATAATTTGTTATTGTTTCTTTTATGGGTTTTTTGATTTAGAATTGACCAATGAATTAAGGGTTTATTTTGCAAATCTAATCATTGTTCTGGATTTCATATGTTTAAGTCTCCATTGGGGGAATTATTTGGTCTTTACATCTTAAACCGAATATATTCTATTATATATTTATTCATGATAAATCTAATTTTATTTCTCTCTTTGGATTGAAATCCTTTTTCATATATACAGATGCTTTCAAAAAAATAATTAAAAGTGTTTTTAACATTCTCAAAATTATTTATTAATGAAATTTTCACCCATATATGACTTTTTGAAAAAATATTTGATAGGAATATTCTTGTAATTTACCAAATGTGGTACATAATTACCTTTTTTCAACATTTTTAAATGAATATATTTTTATGGAATGTATAGAATCACTCATCATCATGACCACTCATTGTTATGAACCATCGTTTACATTTGTAACAAGATTATTTATAATGAAAATATTTTTCTTACTATTCTCTAAATATTTAGTTTCTAAAATTTATTTTCAAGGTGAAAGAGAATTTTTCCTCATGAATGCTTTAACAGATTTTTTATGGTATCGATTTTCGTCATTGACAAAACCCCTCATTTTACTTATTCTGCATTGGGAATATATTATAATGATACCATCTATATTATATTTCTATATGGATTATTATCAATTTGACTGGGGATGTACTATTTTGATATCATTGACCATATTACTCTGGATGGATTATGGTTATGTTTAATGAATGGGAAAATTATAAACATTTCATATTGTATAATTTTAATTATAATGATTACAGTGATTATGTTTCCCCCCTTTCACATAAGGAATGCATTGAACATGGTATTTAATGGGTGGGGATTGCAATAGCCAATTGATTCATCAGTAGGTCTCATAAGACAATCTAGCCTAGGTATTTCACGGAAGCCTTTCCCATTTATGTTTAATATCATAGCACGAGGCCTTTATGGTATATTTATGTTGTATGACATTATTAATTTCCTCAGTATGATATTAGTTATTAATATTTGTGTGATTATTCGATTAGTTATAATATACATGGATAAGATTCAAGATATTGTGATTATTTATATGGAAGTATTTGATCATCATTTATTCATATCATATTATTATTTAGGTTCAAGTTAATAATTAAGTGGAATGTGTTTTAGTTATTTATCTTTCCATAATGATTATGCCTTATTTATTACTGATAGTTCCAGTTGTATGCATTCCCTTACTAAGTATAAGATCTCACCAATTTATCATGATTCTTTTCTCCAAGATGCCAAGTGTATAATTATTAATATTTAGGGATATGCAAAAATGAATAATGGAGTTCTCAAAAAAAATACTAAGTTTCATTTTATGTTTTCAATTTTAATAGATTCAAGTTTGAATCTATATTTCTAAGAGTTCTCGACTATTCAGTCCTATGTGATACAATACCTTATGTCAAGTGCCAATATAATAATGTAATCACCGACTATGGGCTTTCAGGGTTCGGGTCATTACATTTGGTATCAGAGAATTTGTAGTAGAAAAATGGGAACCACATTTTGGAAAACATAGATTAGAGAACATAGTCTTATTACTGACTTTATGGATATATCTAAGTAATGGATAAAATCTTAAAATTTTATTAAGGTAGTTATTATGTAAATTTTCAAAGAATAAATCCTTTTTTGGATACTAAAATTTGATGTGGATCTGACACAGTTTTACCTAGGGGTAATAACACTGAAAATGGTGAATTGATCATTGACTCAATCATCACCTACTACACAAAAACAAGCCTTGTTATATACTTGGTTTGACACTCTCAAGGGATATGATTGGAATAATTCACATATTCCATACAAACCATTATGAAGGATTTTAAAATAATTTTATGATTTGATAACTTTCCCAAAGAAACCATGTTTATTCACTGAAAAATGACTTTATTATTTCAGAAAAAAACACAATACCATAGGAACTCGACCATCCAAGGGGAACAGAGGTGATGAAGGCCAACGACATCGACTTTCGTAAAACTCTTACAGTCATCAGTTAATGACCCTAAATCCTTATAGAGAATAAGTGTATCCCCTCCGATTCCTTTATTGGAGAGATCATCAGCTGAAAACATACCTTCTCTCCAGGTGTGAGTAACCAAAATCCCTTGATTTAATAAAAAACATGAACCTTCTGATAAAATATATCAGCTCTCATAGAGGTCTACACTTCCCTTGCAGTAACCCAACTAGCATATATGAATTTGACTCGACATGAGAAATCAGAATACTATAGGTCCTGCATAACACAAGGCCAGTAACCATAGCTCTAGGCTCTGAACTGATATAAGTCCCTGGTTTGTGGAAGGCACCGAAGCTAATGATAACTGAACCCCTGCTATATGTAACCATTCATCCCCCTTTCATATCTCCCAGATTGCTCAAGGAATAAACATCCAGTGCTTGATAGCATCCACTTGACACATCTATCCATCCTTCTGTAGTCGTCATCCAGGTTGGCATAGGGTCATTGCAGAAAAACACTGATCATAGATGAAGAAAATCTGCCTTTTATGAGAGAATCAATTTCAGACAGAAGCGTCGTCACCCTTACCTAAAGGTAAATAAAGGAACATTTGTATTATGCCTTGTCTTATTTCTAGCATCGCAAAGGGACCAAATGACAATCGAGAAAGCCGCTGCTCTCGCCTATGACTCAACAACGTGAAGTCACACCCCCTAAAAACACCTTTCGAGGAGCACTTATATAGTGTCCTTGTGTCCTAGAATTCCCAAGTTATTCCTCATAATGTTCCATAACCCCATGGCCCATTCTCCTTCAATATGACATGTGGCAGTGTTTCTTGTTGTGGTGAGACACAACATTGGCTTATGGACCACCCCCTTCTTCTTTATATTTACATCTATAGGAACCCAAGATTCCACACTATCCATACCAAAAATATTAAACATTCATAGGAGTTATTTTCACCAAATCTTGGATGCCCCTAAGTCAATTCCACAACAACGATGCACCATATTTATGAAATATCGAACACTGAATCTCCCTAAAGTCACACCGAAGAAATTGTACCTATCTGGTTCGTTAACCATAAAAAATTATCATAAATGGTCTTCTGTTCATGATTCAGAATATCTTTGATAAACTAGGGTAATTTTCTGGCCTCTTTGAAGGTGATGTGTGGAACCGGACAGGCCAGGAAGAATAAGGTATCACCAGCCCATTTCCTCTTCTATAAGCTTAATTCCCCACACCCAACAACACAATGAGTATTATCGTTCATCTCCTTAAAAGGAGACATCATGAATCGTGGAAACTCAATCAATATACCATTTATCATTGGCCGAATTTCCCAGTCATCGTCGTATTTGTCCCTCATGAACCTTTCCCATTAAGAGTCCCCTTCAATTATATCCCATTCCATTCTGGCCTGCAATAAATGCATGATTTCCAAAACACTGTGGAGACCTACTCCATCATAAATGGGATTCTCCATGCGTTTCCATGAAAACCAATGGCATCAACCACTATGGTTTTCATCCCACATGAAAATGGACATTATATTATCCAAATTAATAATGGTTCCCTTAGAGGTTTGATACTAGAAAGCACATGCATTGTTATCGATGTAAGGAAACTGTTGATCAACATAATTCATCAACCAAACGAAAGAAATTTATTTTCAAAATTTCTAATCATCCTTGTAATCCAATTGATAATACAATTAAAGGTCTTCTTGATTCTACCATTGGAAAGTAGTGAACCAAGGTAATTCATAAAGATTCATTGTATTTACATACCGAGTTGACCCTGTATTGTGTTGATTCTACATCTAGAACATTTATTAGATATGGAGACACTACTCTTTATGTGGTTAACCACTGTCCACTAAAATTTCCATAAATGGTCATGATTTTGATGAGTTCTCAAATTGATCTTTTCCTTACATTAACAAAAAAATGGCATGTCATCGCCAAACATTAGTTGGGACACCAATCAATTATTGTAGTTGTATCTAAATGGAAAAATTATTCCTTCTTCAATCCTCCACTTATGTTTCTTGAGATAATCTCAAGCCATGATAAAAACACTGGGGGATAAAGTGTCACATTTCCTAATACCTCCAACCGATTTGAAGAATTTGAAACCCCTTCCCTATTGACGGATGTCCATTTACAGGACGATGGTCACCCCCCTTCTTTGTCAAAGGGGGGATGGTTGTGGTAGATGGTGGGTGGAAAACCCCCACCAAACCTCCGGTGGGAGAATGCAAGGGGAAGGGTTGAGGAGGCCTATAAAATGAGGCTCTCCCCTCTTCCAAATGCAATCTCATCTATCACCTTCACTGGAAATCTCCTCACCAGTTATTTCATTTGTGAGCGGTATTAGTGAGGCAGTTTCCCCACCATATTCAAGAGAGAATATTATGAGGGTTTTCTCCTTGTAATAAGTGAGGGAGTGTGTACCCACTTTTCCCATAGTGATCCTTCTATTTGCCCGTGGTTTTTTACCCCTTCCATTTGGGGGTTTTCCCACGTTACATCTAGTGTCCTTTTATTTCCACATTTTGACTTTATTTTTATCTCGTGATTATTTCTGCACCGTGGGCCAATCATTTACGGTCCTAAAAAGTGGTATCAAAGGCAATGTTCTGGCCCGGTGTTGTTCACATTTTCGGATATTAATAATTCTCGTAAAATTTTAGTATGCTCTGTGATTGCGACTCCAGTTGATCTTTCACATCAGAAAAAATTTATTGAGATTATTAAATACATCGTTTTGAAATAGAGGAGGTTCTAGACTGACAGAGTGTCTAGATGGTGTAAAAATTAGAGATCGAGAAATTCAACGGGAATAATTTTTTGTTGTGGAAAATGAAGATGCAGGCAATGCTGCGGAAGGAAAATTGCCTACTGGCAATTGGAGAAAAACCTGCGGGTGTGACAGAGGAGAAATGGAACGATATGGACGGAAATGCTATTGCCAACTTCCATTTGGATTTGGCAGATGGGGTCCTGTCGAGCATTGTGGACAAAAAGACGGCAGAGGAAATATGAGATACTCTGACGAAGCTATATGAGGCCAAGTCACTGCACAACAAAAAAATTTTGAAGAGAACATTGTACACTCTTCGGATGGTAGAGTCATCTTCGGAGACCGACCAAATCAACAACCTCAATACTCTGTTCACTCAACTCATTGCGTTGGGCTCTAAAATTGTGGATATTGAACGTGCGGAGATTCTACTCCAGAGTTTTCCAGATTGGTATGACCAACTCATCATCAACCTCACTAATAATATCCTGATGGATATGCTGCTCTTTAATGATGGTGCAGTCGCGGTTCTTGAAGAAGAAAGTCAGCGCAAGAACAAGGAGGATAGATACACAACTTCGCACCAAGCAGAAGCTCTGTCAATGGAGAGAGGAATGATGATTGGGCGTGGTTCCAGTGGGAGCCAAAATCATGGCAGGTCCAAATCAAGGAGTAATAAGAAGAATGTCACATGTTTCAATTGTGGCAAGAAGGGGCACATCAAGAAGGATTGTTGGAATAAGAAGAGTGGTGACAAGAGATCTCAGGGGAATGTGGTGAGTACTTCTGGAAGTGGAGATATACTAGTCAGTGAAGCGGCAACGACTACTGGAAGCAGGAAGCATCTCGACGATGCATAGATTATCGACTCAGGAGCAACATGGCATATGACGTCTCGACGGGAATGGTTTGTCCAATATGAAACCATCCCGGAAGGACTTGTGTACATGGGGAACAATCACACTCTTAAGATCATTGGAAGCGCTACCATAAAACCGAAGATGCATGATGGCATAGTACGGACCATCCAAGGAGTACGTCATGTGAAGGGCCTGATGAAGAACATATTGTCTTTGGGACAATTTGATGATATCGGATGCAAGACTCGCACCGAGAATGGAGTGATGAGAATTGTGAAGGGCGTGCTTGTGGTAATGAAGGCGGAGAAGATCTCAAAGAACCTATACGTGCTTATGGGTGAAACGTACAAGGATGCGGAGATAGTTGTTGCATCAACTACCTCGACGGAAGCGTTGACGACGTTATAGCATCAAAAGCTTGGTCATAAGTCAGAACGAGGCCTGAAAATTATTGCGGATCAGAATTTTCTTCCTGGGCTGACAAAGGTATATTTACCATTTTGTGAGCATTGTGTTTTGAGCAAGCAACACAGGTTAATGTTCGGGACATCAATAGCAAGAAGTCAGGAGATCTTGGAGTTGATCCATTATGATGTTTTGAAAGCACCGGTTATATCCCTGGGAGGAGCAAGGTACTTTGTGTCATTCAATGATGATTATTCTAGGAGATGTTGGGTGTACCCAATCAGAAGGAAGGTAGATGTTTTTGAAGTCTTCAAAACATTTAAAGCGCGGAAGGAGCTTGACTCTGGAAAGAAGATCAAGTGTCTAAGGATAGACAATGGCGGAGAATATACAAGCGAGGACTTTGATAATTTTTGTCAACATGAAGGAATCAAGAGGCAGTTCACGGTGGCGTACACTCCTTAGCAAAATGGAGTGGCAGAGCGGATGAACAGAACCCTGTTGGATAGAACAAAGGCGATGCTGAAGACTGCAGGAATTGCCAAAAAAATTTGGGCAGAAGTAGTGAATACCGCCTGTAATGTGATCAACTGATCTCCTTCAATGGCGATTGAGCTGAAGACACCGATGGAGATGTGGACTGGTAAACCCGCTGACTATTCTCAGTTATATACTTTTGGAAGTCCTATATATGCAATGTTTAATGACCAGGATAGATCAAAGTTGGATTCGAGATCCAGGAAATGTATCTTCTTGGGGTACACTGATGGTGTGAAGGGGTATCATTTGTGGGATCCCACTGCCCACAAATTTAACATCAGTAGAGATGTCATCTTTGCAGAAGACAAGGTGCAAATGAAAACTAATCAAGACATGGGGAAGGAGAATACAGAAACCACAACAGTCGAAGTAGAGGACAAGTCCAAGGAAGAACCAGTTTCCTCTGAGGCATTACCAGAGCATGATGATCAAGTACCAGTTGACTCTGGACCATGACGGTCAACTCGGGAGAAAAGAACACCAGTATGGCATGAAGACTATGTCACTGAGAGCAATATTGCATATTCCTTATTGACAGAGGATGAAGAGCCATCTTCTTTTGTGGAGGTGACCCAGAGTCCAGATGTATCCTCATGGATGGCGGCGATGGAGGAGGAACTTGAATCCCTGTACAGGAACAAGACTTGGGATCTTGTTTCATTACCTCGTGGAAGGAAGACTATCGGAAACAAATGGGTCTTTAAGATCAAGTGGGAAGGAAATGACCAGGTGGAAAGATATCGTGCAAGATTGGTGGTCAAATGATTTTCTCGAAAGGAAGGTATTGATTTTAATGAAATATTTTCTCTTGTTGTTAGACTGACGACTATTCGGATAGTTCTGGCGATGTGTGCAATATACAGCTTACATCTAGAGAAGTTAGATGTGAAAACTGCTTTTCTTCATGGTGATATTGATGAAGAGATCTATATGCTCCAACCGGAAGGGTTTGCAGAAGAAGGTAAAGAGAACTTGGTTTGTAGGTTGAACAAATCTCTGTACGGTCTCAAACAGGCGTCGAGGTGTTGGTACATGAGATTTGATTCCTATATCATGAGCCTTGGATACGATATACTTCAATCAGATCTTTGTTCATATTTCAAGGGTTCAGATGGTAATGATTTCATCATTCTTCTGTTGTATGTGGATGACATGTTGGTTGCAGGCCCCAACAATGATCAGATCCAAGAGATGATGGAACAGTTGGCTAGGGAGTTTAATATGACGTACTTGGGACCAGCAAACAAGATTCTTGGGATGCAGATTTACCGAGACAGAAGTAATGGGGAGATTTGGCTATCATAGAAGAGTTACTTACAGAGAGTCTTGAAAGGCTTCAACATGCAAGACTGTAAGCCAATCTCTACCCCTATTCCCGTTAATTTAAAGTTATCATCCACGATGAGTCCTAGAGGTGAAGCAGAGAGGATGGAAATGTCTCGAGTACCGTATGCATCAGCAGTGGGTAGTCTAATTTTCGCTATTGTTTGTACTAGACCAGACATTGCACATGTAGTGGGAGCAGTTAGTCGGTACATGGCGAATCCAGGACGGGAGCATTGGAACACAGTGAAGAGGATCTTGAGATACATCAAGGAGACCTCAGATGCTGCATTATGTTTTGGAGGATCAGATTTTACTGTCAGAGGCTATGTTGATTCAGATTTTGCAGGTGATTCTGACCGGAGGAAATCCACTACTGGTTATGTGTTTACACTTGCAGGAGGAGCTATGAGCTAGATTTCGAAGTTACAGTCAGTTGTGGCTTTATCCACGACGGAGGCAGATTACATGGCAGCTACACAGGCTTACAAATAGGCGATTTGGATGAGAAGGTTGTTAGAGGAGCTTGAGCACAGACAGGAGAAGATTCCATTGTTTTGTGACAATCAGAGCACCTTGCACATTGCAAAGAATCCATCTTTTCATTCCAGGATGAATCACATTGGGGTACAATATCACTTTGTCCGAGATGTGGTGGAGGAAGGAAGTGTGGATATGCAGAAAATTCAAACAAAAGAAAATCTGGCAGATTTCCTGACGAAGGCGATTAACTCTGATAAGTTCAAATGGTGCAGATCCTCGAGCGGCCCCGCAGATACGTGAGCAGTGTGGTTGGGCCGATAGAAATGACGTGTGGATATATGATTGGTTCTCAATAAAATATCCAAGTGGTAGATTTGTTGACGGACGTCCATTTGCAGGATGGTGGTCGCCCCCCTTCATTGTCAAAGGGGTGATGGTGGTGGTAGATGGTGGGTGGCCAACCCCCACCAAACCTCCAGCGGGAGAAGGCAAGGGGAAGGGTTGAGGAGGCCTATAAAATGAGGCTCTCCCCTCTTCCAATTGCAATCTCATCTATCACCTTCACCGGAAATCTCATCACCGGTTATTTCATTTGTGAGCGGTATTAGTGAGGCGGTTTCCCCACCATATTCAAGAGAGAATATTACGAGGGTTTTCTCTTTGTAATAAGTGAGAGAGTGTGTACTCACTTTGCCCGTAGTGATCCTTCTATTTGTCCGTGGTTTTTTACCCCTTCCATTTGGGGGTTTTTCCACGTTATATATCGTGTCCTTTTATTTCCGCATTTGCACATTATTTTTATCTCATGATTATTGCTGCACCATGGGCCAATCATTTACGGTCCTAACATTCCCATGAGGTTGATTGTAATCCATGAGGAAGCAAAGAATCTAAAAAAAGATCATAGATGGAAGCAAAGAATCTAAAACAAAGATCATGAAACCATTCATGGAATCCAAATTTCTCATTACCTGGATTATGAAACTACATTCTAACCGATCATAAGCTTTGTATATAGCCACTTTGATCATGACATTGGATTCATTCATAGTATTATTATACCTTCCCTATTCATTGCAGGTTGGTTATTCATTACCACAGGTTCTGAATAACAACAAGGTTTTGCTGATCAGGTTTTCTAGGACTTTGTAAGAAAAATTACACTAAAAAATCAGCCTGTAATGATTCAAGGAAGTGTGATGATTAACTATTTGTATAAGAATCAACTTGGAAGCACACAGCGCTTTAAGCAGCTCGCCACCTCTGGAGAAATCCTTCATCACCTCCTCCACATAAGCTTTAATGATATCCCATTCCAGGACGCCGTCTAGTTTGGGTGTGCTTTCCTATTTCTGAACACTAACCCTTTAACTTAGTCATCATCCGGGATAGATCTAAGAACCTCATTATTTCTTCCCCCAATCACTCTCTGGATACAACTCATGAAGAAACATTCTTTCAAAGTCACCCTTTGACTATATTTATTTCGTTCAATTGGGTTGGCCAATAGGTTCTCAAAGTACTCCAAATCCATCTTCCATACATCTTCCAAATCCGATATGAAATACCCATCCTCCAGTTGAAGGTCGATTATTTTTATCACATATTTCCCCTTTAAACACGCCTGGAAGTACGCCATATTTTGGTCTCCCTCCTTGAGCCAAAGGGATCATGAACTTCCTCTGCACATCCCTTCTAACGTGAGGAGTTTTCCAGCCAGTAGAATATTCTTCTCAGTCGACAAGATAAAACATTCATCATTCCAACAAGATTGTGGGCACTCCTCCATTATTTCAATGTCCCCTTTTAGTCCTTCCAAACTAAATCCCTCTCCCTTCTATTCGAAGCTCACTCCTAAATGCCATTTTTAAGATGACTCAACCACTTCAGCAACCCCACCAATGCAGCACCTCCTTCCGGTTTCTCCCAGGATCTCCTAACCATCCGTAAACAACAATCCACACTGTTCCATTTGATTGAATAAAAGGAGCGTTTTTACCTCGTATCTTCTTTCTTCAGAGTTAACAATAGTGGAGCATGATCAGAAATAGATCTAGTGAGATGGGTGAGCGAAGCCTTCGTGAAGGAATCAAACCATTGGATATTGGTTAAGCACCCGTCAAGCCTGCATCATGTTCTCCTTCCCCCACTTATGGTTGTTGCGCCACGTAATTTTTTTCCCATAAAAGGCCATATCCATGTGAATCTTTCCGGCCATGAAGTCATTAAAATATTGCATCGATTTTTCCAAGAAGGGCACCCCTTTCCCATTTCTCTGCAGGCTCTGCGATGGAGTTGAAGTCGGCCCTTATGAACCAAGATAATTATTCTGGTTGAAACAAGTAGAGATGATTAACCAAATAAGCTCTATCAGTAACCTCGCATCTTGCATAAAAAAAGATGAAAAAGAACAGGTTGTCTCCGGTGCTAATTTTGGTGGTAATATGCTTGGCTGAAGCTTCCTCGCATTCAATAGAAATGATGTTTTTCTAAAAAACCCATATGTTCGAATCGCATGGATCAGAATGCATGAAATTTTGGAAACCCACTCTCCTGGTAAAAGGAAGAGATATGTTCAATACCTTGTTTTAGTCCAAGCACAACGAAAATGGAGATAAGAAGCCAGTGTGATCCAGATGCAATAAAGTCCATCTTTATGCGCGCCCCCAAACCACGGGCATTACTGATAAGAATTGGAATCATTTACCAAGGATGGAGTTGCATTTCAACATGAGTCAACTACTTTCACAGCTGAGTGAATGTTTGAAGCCTCTCTTTATCTATCCCTGGTAATATAACCACCATCCAACCGAGAAGGAACATCTCTCATCTCCTTCCAACACATGCATCATGAATAAACACGCCCCTTTGAAATGTCTTCCATGTCCACAAGTGCCATGAAGCTATTTGAATAAATAACTTCCTGGTGATGGGACTCAGATGACACCACCTCCAAAAAATGTGAGACAATAAGCATCCTCTTTGTTGATCTATAGTAGGCTCGAATCTCCTCCAACACCCCTTGATAAGATATTATTACAGGTGCCATGGTTGGTGGGTGTTTCACCAACCACACCCACCATAGGAGGACTTCCATATTGGGGGCTGCACATTTCACATGTGCACCAACTATTGTTTTGGCTGCCATTGGAGTTGGTGGCCACCATGTTTGAAGTCCAAGGTTGGTAGGAGATTTGGTGTGGGAGTTGTGTCAAACTTCACACCCCCACCATGGCTATATAAGGAAACCTTGGAGAGCTTCCAACATTAAATTAGAGAGCCAAGTGCAGAGCTCTATTGTGAGACGGCCGGGAGAGCTCCGTATGAGATTAACAAAGGGAGGTGTGGGAGGGGTACATTGTAACCTTTGTTCTTGGTGTAATAAAGTCTGTTTTTCCCTCTTCGTGGTCAGCGAACCACAACAAGTTGTATCATAGGCGGTTCAGGTGAAACGGCGGCGGGCGGTGGAAATTTTTCGATGGCCAGAAAATTCATATTACTAAGAATTGTGTTTTGAAGGTATATTCTGAAATTCTGTGTCAGGACGATTCCAACGACGCAAACGGCATAAAAACAGAGCTAAAATGAGCTTCCTAGGCCCGGTCAAACTTCGGTCAAACTTCGGGTGAACAGTATCCCCTTGCCGGAGAAGAACGTACTGTTCTGGCGGCAGTGACTTTTCCGGAAGGTTTCCGGCAGCTGCTCCGGCGTGCCACGTCATCGCCACGTCATCGGACGATCTCGGCCGTTAATACTGTTTTGATCATAACTTGATCAATCAGTATCCAATTTCGACGATCCAAAAGTCGATTCCACCATTTTCGACCGTTCCAGACGCAACAGTGATCTCTATGTTTCCAGATTCTGCACCAATTTTTAACTGAATTGAAATCCAATGGAGGGATCATCCATGGGAGAGATGATCATGTTGACTTCTTCGAACTACTCCATTTGGAAGTCTCGAATGGAAGATCTTCTCAATGCTAAGGATCTTTTTGACCCCATTCAGAATGAGGGAGTCAACCCCGATTCCACAAATGAAGCGGAGTGGAAGAAGCTAAACAAGAAGATGATCGACCAAATCCACCAATGGATCGATCACAGCGTTTACCACCATGTTGCTCAAGAGATTGGTGCGTATGAACTTTGGACAATGTTGGAAAATACGTACCAGTCAAAGACCGATCGAAACAAGCTCCTCTTATTGAAGCGGTTGATGAATCTTCGACTTATAAAGTGGAAACTCTATAGACGAACACACCAGCGAGTTCCAAAGCCTGGTGAACCAGTTGGTGGCTGCCGGTATGACTCTAAATGATGAAGATTAGGCAAACCACTTACTCTGTACACTTCCCGATAGCTGGAATACGCTTTTCGTCTCACTCAGCAACTCGACGCCTGGAGGTAAACTTACCATGATGATGGTAAAGGATGCACTTTTCAAGGAGGAAGCCGGAAGGAAGGATGCGAGTTTCAACCAGATGCAAGATCTCGTTCTGGAGAAGCGAGGGAGACAATAAGGAGGAGGTCGTGGCGCAGGAACCGGAGGTCGAAGCAAGAACAGAGGAAGGTCCACAAATGGTAGTAGGCCAACATACAAATCAGAGTTGTTGGATCTAGTGCACTCTGATGTATGCAGACCCATGGATGTGGATACACTCGGAGGTAACAAATATTTTCTATCCTTTATTGATGAAGCATCTCGAAGGGTGTGGGTGTTCTTCTTACAAAAGAAGGACCAAGTACTGGAATACTTCAAAATGTTCCATGTAGAGACCCAAATCTTGACGTCCATAGACATTACATTACTTTTGTGGAATACTTAATATATAACAAAAACAGACCCCAACGGACCGTAATAGTTTAGTGTCTTTGGAAACTCGGAACGTAATCTTCTAATCATGGTGAAATATCTTCAATATCTCCCATAAAGATCTTCCCCTTTGGTTTTATTATCTAAAACCTTTCTTTAAATCCTGGGGAAAAGAAAACATATAAAGGATGAGCTCAAATGCTCAGTAAGGGTAAGCATAGAAAACATAAAACAATCCATAAACATTTGAATGCAAAAACATGAACATAAAATCTAAACATCAAAATCATGAGCAACGACATAAATCTTGGAAGTACACAAGGCATAGATCATAACGGAACATTAGTCATGATAAACTATCATGGTAAAAAAACATGTAAGTGTGGCATCCATTAAGCACATGTTATGATTTCCATAGTAGCCAAGACATTGCTGCCAAGACCATCATAGTGGACAAAGTCCCATTCTGAATCGAGATCACTCCCCGTTCCAGTCCGGTAACACTGAATCGGATTAACTTATCGTTCCAACCATGTCCATCTCATGAGATATAAATATTTACCCAATGCATTAGAGGGAGATATAGGTTCCACCCATCTCATAATAAAATCATTTGTACGTGTTCCACAACATAAACATAAATCATTCATCATAACTCAAAGAGTAAAATGGGTTTCATAAAAATCATATCATCATAACATAATCCATATAAAAAAATAGATATCATTCCATCATAAGAAAAGTTAAACCATGTAAATCATAGAGACATTATACTTGAAACATACACATATGAAATAATGTCATCTCAGATGGAAAATGGTTTTGATAAAACACTTGAAATGGATTCTTGAGGAAAATATCCTTTCTTCTCCAAAATCATTTTTTTTTTCACAAAATGCAATGCAATTTTAAAATAAAAGGATTTTGTTGAAAATAGTCATGAAATCTTGTAGAGTAAGATTTATGAAAATAAGGCGTTATAAAACTATAAAAATCCATTCAGGCTGTATAAGTTAAAAAAATATTATTCCCATACTTTTTCTAGAAAAGTCAAAAAATATCTCGTATGGTAAACAAAAGAAATATTCCTTAAATACCATGTAGTAAAATTCAAAAATGGTTAAAAATGACTTTAAACATACATGAAACCATTTTTAGAAAACAAGGATATGGCAGATAAATATAACCCTAGTAAATACTTACAAATAAATAATCTCAGATAAAAACGAGATTGGAAAAGATATTCCTTACCTTATGTCTGATATGCTTCGTTTGTATCTGAACCTCCTGTATAATAATTTAAATACTATCATTGACTTATTACAGAATCATATTCATTGTTATGATATCATATATGGTTTACTTATTACTTTATATTACCCGTTGTTTTGTAAATTTGATGTAAAAGAAGTGATTTGGGTAAAATCATTTCATTTATTGTACGTGTTTCGACTTGTTGTTGTAACACCCCAAGCTTCCACGGTATGTTTCCCTTTGAATAATGCAATAGCGTGTGTTGTACGCAACCTCGATCTCTAACACACACCACAACTAATTAAACTAGCCGTTGGGAATAGTAATACCTACTTTTTGAAATTTCATAAATTTTATTTATCAAAATGGACTTCATTTTTGAATTCGGAATATCAATTATAGCTTAGGGTGAAATTTTGGCCTTATTCTGAAAAACATCAATTTTTGATGAATAGTGAAACCACTAAGTGGTTGTTAAAAACTGATTTTTCGTTAAAATGAAATATTACCACTTCTGTGATTTGATTTTCAAAAATCCGACATGCATGGTTGTCATTAAGAAGTAAAATGTGGTGCAATGAGATTAAAATAATTTTTGGTGAATAGTAACTTTTAAGTTCTTAATCGCGATTAGAGGTAATTAGTGTAGTTTAAGGTAAAAATAATGTTTTAATAATATGAGATGAGCTTGACACTTGTCCTAATCCAATTGGATGAGTCATGGCCGACCAAGAAAACCCATGGGTAAACTTGGGGACCCCATGGAGCCACTTTAGTTGGAAAATGATATTAATATATATTTATTTAATGTTAAAATTTAATTGACACAAACATGAGTTGTTTTACTAAAACAGTTTTTAAGTGGGGTTACACAAGTCCAAATTTTGACTATAAATATTCATTAGAAATCTAAAACGATTTCCTACATCATAGTATTTTTTTTATAATTTTTAGACATTCAATAAATTAAATTATTAATGAAATCATTATGATGCAGCGATGACCTCATTATTTAACGATTTCAATAAAATGAAAAGATAATGTAAAATCCAAGGCATACACTTGTCCAAAGACTATTGGATGGGTAGATTTCTAACCCTTATCACTATAGGCACGAATTATATAAGTGTGGGTCCTTTAGAATCCGAAAATCATTGTATAATAATGTAACATTTCAATCCTTCCAAAAGAGCCCCTCCTCTTTTCTTATAAAAGGCCCCCACCTCTACCAACTTATTCACACTTTAAAGCCTTTTGGTTCGGCCAAAATCTTCCCAAATACTCTCCCAACTTCTCTCCCTTAATCCTAGAATCTTTACATTAGTCAGAAAGCCATCCTAAGGAGTCCTTTTGATCAAATCAAATGGAAGAACCCGAAGAAGAGGTAACATTTTCATCACCCTCTTTCATGTTTCTTTCTTCTTCCACTCCCTCTTTGTTTATTATTTCAATTCTAAAATTATAACTCCAGTATCTTCTATATACTGTGATGTTATTATAAATATGGAACAACTATATTCAGTATTCTACCCATCATTTGAATGACATGTCACCATACGTGCGTACGTACGACTTACCGTCTCCACGTCGTGGTGTAATTGTTATTCAATATATTATTATTTAGATGAGTATAATAATGATATGTAATTCATGTAAATAATAAATATAACATGATAATGATTCTTTATATATGATATACTATCCAATTATATGTTATTTTAATATCAAAATAATGATATTGTCGCTCGTGCGTACGTACGGACTACCGTCTCCACGAACGCGATAAGATTCATTCTCCGTCGTATCCATTCAAGTATAATTATCATTTGATGATTTAAAAATAATGTTTAAGGACATGATATCATTCTTCATATGAATACGATACAACCTATCCATGAAAAACACGACTTACGTAACAAAACATATAAAAGAAAACGAGTAAGTTAACACCGAAACAACGATAAATCTAAGATATTGTTAACAAAGCAATGTTAAAAGATCATATATGATATCATATGAATGTATATGATTCTTGTATAATTTAATAACAATTATTTCACCATTATACATGAGGTTAACCTACCCCAACCAAGGAAAAGTACAAGGTAAGGGTTTACTTCACAACCTCTTCATTATCCAAGGTTGTTTCTACATAATTATCTACTGTGACCTCGTTATCATCCACATCCATGTTTCTTAAAAATGTCTTTCAAAACATTTTTAATATTAAATGGAAAATGGGTTAAAGTCATTTATACCCTTATACGTTTTTGAAAGGAATCTTACCGTCGTTTTCCAAACAATGTACTTTTTGACCTTTTTGAAAAATTTAAGGTAAGAATGTTTTTTTTAACTTATACGACGTGTGCGGCTATTTTCTGCCATTATAACTTCATCAAAGCTTCCCTTACAACCTTATAATAATATTTTCAAAGTAAATGTATTATTTTATAATTATGGGACTTTTAAATTATTTCAGAAAAGAGAGATATTTCTCTCAAATAGCTTTGATTTCATCCATGTCAACATCCTTTGATGGGTTTTAAGTTTATTTGAAATTGATTTATGATACAAAACTTCCATTGATCATTTTGTGAAACATTTCACTATGGATGTGTTATTTTTATACCATCCATAGTTTATGAATAAACTGTTGACATTTCGTATGCTAGTTTTAATACGAATATTTATGTTATGTTTAAACCTATTCATATGAGAAATGTATTGGACTTAATAAGTGATGGGTGGAGCCCGCTATAGCTCCTCAATGAATCAGTAGGTCTCATGAGACAACTAGACGTGGAATTGGCCGAGGCCCTTTCCCAGTTTGATTTATGGTTTTGGCCGAGGCCTTATTCATTTTAGACGTCTTGGTCGTGGCCTTGAAAAAATGTTTCAGAATGTCTGGCATTATACATTCCCTCATTATGAAAGTGGTTATTGATATTTCACGTGATTATTCGTCTAGTAGAATATCCATGTGAGTAAGTAATGGAATTATTTTATTTTAATTTTTCCATATTATGCTGAAGTTCAAGTTCAATAAGGCTTTTGTTTTAGTTATACATTGCCTTAAATGCTTATGTATTCTTATGAAAGTTTCCGCTATATTGTTATCCTTACGGAGCTTTTGAGCTCACCCCTTTCAATGTATTATTTTTCCCAGGATGTGAAGAAGTGTATTATGACTGACTTGCAAGAATAGTCAGTGAGGATATGAGTGTGGACGAGGGAGACCATGTTATTGTAGTTTTCATTTTTATGATGTAATGTAATGTTTATGAATGTATCTAGTGTTTCCAAGGCTACTAAACTATTTAGTCTTTCGAGACTTGATCTTTTGTGATCATGCCAATGTTATGAAGTAATGCACCGACTCTGGGTAGCTGGGGTCGGGGCGCTACAGTTGGTATCAGAGGCAGTTTAGTACTAACCTTGGAAGCTAGATTTATATAAACTCTGATTAGAGAACATAGCCCGAAGATATACTTTGAGGATTAGTATAGAAGAACTTCCTAGAATTTTTGTATTGTAGAGATGTTGTGAGTTTTCCGAGAAATACATCCCTGTCTGGATACGAGTAGGTAGAGGCGGCTCTAGAACAGATGTACCTAGGGGTAAAACCCAAAAACACCGCTTTGAGCTAGACTCGAATGGGAACTGGTGCACGACAACGGGCCTTGCTGCACTCTTGGTTACGACACTCCCGGGGGATATGCTTAGGATAATTCCCATTTTCTTTACAAACCACTATGAAAGGTTACGAGTATATACTTCCTCAAAGAAAACATTTTTATAATTATGGATTATATCCATAATTAGTTCAATTTATGTTAAGTGTTTTACAAGCATGGAATTATGTATTTTGATTCATGAACTAATCTAGTTTATTCCATTATTTAGAAATGGCGCCTAGTGGAAGGAATGGAAACTGTATCAATGCACGCACTCCGTGTAGGGATTTCCCTCCTACTCAAGATAATTATGGTGGAGCTAGTGATACAACTGGTGTTGATCAGCTTCTCACCGTACTGGGACAACTCATGCATGTTATGAATAACAACCTTACTCGTATGGAGCACCCTGACCCGCAACGTGGAGGATCAATGCTAGACCGTTTCATGAGGAAACAACCACCAACCTTCAATGGGAGTACAAATCCTATAGTATCTGAGCAATGGATAAATTCCTTAGAGAAAATATTCCATGCCTTGGGGAGTAGTGAAAGGGAGAAAGTTGTCATGGCATTTTATCGCCTCACTGGAGATGCCGATCAATGGTGGTCACTAATTCAAAACACAAAGGAAGATGATAAATTAAAAAACATGGAATGGCAGGAGTTCAAAGAGCTGTTCTTAGAAAAATACTTTCCTCGAGACCATCGAGCGGATATGGAAAGGCAATTTCTGAGTCTGAGGCAGAAGGAGGATGAGAATGTCGCAAAAGTATGAGGCTAAATTTACAAGGTTAGCAAGGTATGCTGCAGATTACATACGTAACCCAAGAAGTAAGACTGATCGTTTCTTTGATGGGTTAAAACCATTTATCCGTCGAGCTTTAGTATCACAAACCTTCTCTTCATACGAAGGTATTATCTCGTGCGCTATCAAGACGGAAAAGGAATTATCTAAGTCTTATGACTTTAAATCAAAGCAAGATAAGAAGAGATCCGCTGAAAACTCTGGGAATGGAAATAAGGAAACAGGGAACAAGGGTAGAAATGAATTTCCACCCTGTGATAATTGTGGTAGGAAGCACCCTGGTGCCTGTCTAAAAGGAAAAGGAGTATGTTACAATTGTGGTGAAAAAGGCCACCAAGATCATGAATGCAAGGGAAAGAAAGTGGTTGTCAACGTGGAATGCTATAATTGTAGAGAGAAGGGACATTATGCAAATTAATATCCTAAGCGTCAGGGGAACTTACCTCAGAAGAGGCCAAGGGATCAGGGCCAGGCTTATGCTATCACTACTGCTGAGGTGGAAGCTCCGAAAGACGTGGTGGCAGGTAATTTAATGGTTTCCTCAAGTTTAGAAAATGCATTATTTGATTCTGGATCATCGCATTTTTTCATATCTTCCCAGTTTGCTAAGAAAATTAGATATTTCCAATTTGATTTAACAAGGGAGTTGTCGGTCAAAACCCCTAAGGGAAGTATTGTTGCAACAAAGTTTTGTCGATTAGTTCCCATTAGAGCACCTAAATGTTCTTTACCTGCTGATCTCATCGTCATACCCATGATTGAATATGATATAATCCTCGGTATGGATTGGCTTTCGGACCATGATGCAAAAATTTATTGTAAGAGGAAAGAGGTTATGATTCTTTATGATGATGATAAGGAACACCTTATCTTTAGAGCAGAATCGTCGCCACATAATTCTTATATAGATCCACCCCCAGTAGCTCAACTAAATTCAATTATTGGGGAGGAATAGAAGGAAATTACTGAGGGTGAGGAAAGGAATATTCAAATAGAGGATGTACCTATTGTGAGAGAATATGTTGATGTGTTTCCGGAAGATTTACCTGGACATCCTCCAGAACGAGAAGTTGAGTTTTCCATTGATTTAATTCCTAGATCAAGGCCCATATCGAAGACCCCTTATAGAATGTCCACTGTGGAATTAGTTGAACTAAAGAAACAACTAGAGGAATTGAGTAATAAGGGATTTTTCGCCCTAGTGTTTCTCCTTGGGGAGCCCCTGTTCTTTTTGTTAAGAAGAAAGATGGATCTATGAGGTTGTGCATCGACTATAGGGAGATCAATGCTATAACAATAAAGAACAAGTATCCCTTACCTCGCATTGATGATTTGTTTGACCAACTGCATGGAGCTAAATACTTTTCAAAGATTGACCTTCAGTCTGGATACCATCAGTTATGTGTGAAGAAGGAAGACGTTCCAAAGACAGCATTTCGAACAAGGTACGGGCATTACGAGTTTACAGTACTGCCTTTTGGATTGACTAATGCACCCTCTGTTTTCATGGATCTAATGAATAGAGTTTTCAAGGAATATCTTGATGACTTTGTAGTGGTATTTATTGATGATATATTGGTATACTCCAAAAGCCACGAAGATCATGAAAATCACTTATGCATTATCCTGAAGACTCTTAGAAGACATGAATTATATGGGAAATTTAGCAAGTGTGAATTCTGGCTTCAGGAGATTTCTTTTCTTGGCCATATTGTCTCTAAGGATGGAATTTCCATTGATCCTTCTAAAACCAAGGCAATCCAAGAATGGCCAGCACCGACAAGTATAACTGAGGTACGCAATTTTATTGGTTTAGCAGGTTATTATCGACGTTTCGTCCAGAATTTTGCCAGATTGGCTAACCCATTGACAAAGCTCACACGTAAAGGGATTAAATTTGTCTGGACAAAAGAGTGTGAAGAATGTTTTGAAGAACTGAAAATAAGATTAGTCAATGCCCCTGTATTGACTCTACCATCGGGGAATGATGGGTTTGTTATTTATAGTGATGCATCGAAGAAAGGACTTGGTTGTGTCCTTATGCAGAATGATAAGGTTATTGCCTATGCATCACGACAGCTAAAAATTCATGAGCAAAACTATCCTACACATGATCTTGAGTTAGCAGCTGTGATCTTTGCTTTAAAGATATGGAGACATTACCTCTATGGTGAAAAATGTGAGATTTATACTGATCACAAGAGTTTGAAGTATATTTTCTCACAAATAGAACTCAACATGAGGCAAAGATGATGGCTTGAACTACTTAAGGATTATGATTGCATGATACATTACCACCCGGGGAAGGCAAACAAGGTGGCAGATGCTTTGAGTAGAAAAGACCATGGAGTTTTGAATGTGATGATAATTGAAAGGGATCCAATTTTCATGGATCTAGTGAAGATGGACACGGGAATAACTAGGGAAGGTGAAACATCAATTCTTTTTCAAATGGTTGCCAAACCATAATTACTATAAAGGATTAAGAGTTCTCAGACCAATGATGAATAATTTTAGAAGAAGATTAAAGATGTGAATGATGGAAGATTGAGGGACTTTGTGTATAAGGATGGAATTTTGAAATTCGGGAAGAGACTTTGTGTTCCTGATATACCTGATCTAAAAAGGGAATTGCTGGATGATGCTCATAGTTCCAATTTCTCTATACACCCTGGGAGCACCAAAATGTATAGAGATTTGAAGGAACATTTTTTGTGGGACAATATGAAGAGGGAGATTGCTAATTTTGTGTCGAGGTGTATGGTTTGTCAACAAGTGAAAGCTGGAAGGCAACATCCTGGTGGAGTATTGAAACCTCTTCCCATACCTGAGTGGAAATGGGATAATATTACGATGGACTTTGTCATGGGACTACCAAAGACTCCTAGAAGGAATGATGCAATATGGGTCATTGTTGATCGTCTTACTAAGTCAGCACATTTTCTGGATATACGGGAGGATCTACCACTTGAACGTCTAGCAAGATTATATATTAATGAAGTTGTAAGACTTCATGGAGTACCCCTATCGATTGTTTCTGATCGAGATCCTCATTTTACTTCAAGATTTTGGAAAAGTCTTCAAAAGGCCTTGGATACTGAACTTCGTTTGAGTACTTCCTATCACCCTCAAACAGATGGACAATCAGAACGGACTATTCAAACCTTAGAAGACATGTTGAGATAATTCTCTCTTGACATTCAGGGTATGTGGGACCAGAACTGGTGGAAGAAACAATGGAAAAGGTGAAGGTAATCCAAAACCACATCAAATCAGCTCAAAGTAGGCAGAAGAACTATGCCGATAACAGAAGAAAGGTTTTGGAATTTCAGGCGGGAGATCATGTTTTCCTAAAGGTATCTCCATGGAAGGGAGTTATACGTTTTGGTAAGAGGGGTATGTTGAGTCCCAGGTACATCGGACCTTTCGAAATTCTAGATCGTATTGGGGCTGTAGCTTATCGTTTGGCGATGCCGCCAAATCTCTCCAAAGTTCACGATGTTTTCCACATATCGCTATTGAGAAAATACATGCCCGACCCAACACATGTACTTACCTATGAGGAATTTGAACTAGAACCCGATCTATCTTATTGCGAAGAGCCCATCAGAATTCTTGATGTGAGGGAGCAGGTGCTGAGAAACCGGACGACTCGTCTGGTAAAGGTTTTGTGGAGAAATCATAAAATGGAAGAGGCAACGTGGGAACCTGAGGAACTTATGATGAAGAACCACCCGAGTCTTTTTATGCAGTAATACCCTAGAAATTGCGAGGACACAATTATTTGAAGGAGGGGAGAATGTAACACCCCAAGCTTCCACGGTACGTTTCCCTTCGAATAATGCAATAGCGTGTGTTGTACGCAACCTCGAGCTCTAACACACACCACAACTAATTAAACTAGCCGTTGTGAATAGTAATACCTACTTTTTGAAATTTTATAAATTTTATTTATCAAAATGGACTTCATTTTTGAATTCGGAATATCAATTATAGCTTAGGGTGAAATTTTGGCCTTATTCTGTAAAACATCAATTTTTGATGAATAGTGAAACCACTAAGTGGTTGTTAAAAACTGATTTTTTGTTAAAATGAAATATTACAACTTCTGTGATTTGATTTTCAAAAATCCGACATACATGGTTGTCATTATGAAGTAAAATTTGGTTCAATGAGATTGAAATAATTTTTGGTGAATAGTAACTTTTAAGTTCTTAATCGCGATTAGAGGTAATTAGTGTAGTTTAAGGTAAAAATAATGTTTTAATAATATGAGATGAACTTGACACTTGTCCTACTCCTATTGGATGAGTCATGGACGACCAAGACAACCCATGGGTCAACTTGGGGACCCCATGGAGCCACTTTAGTTGGAAAATGACATTAATATATATTTATTTAATGTTAAAATTAAATTGACACAAACATGAGTTGTTTTACTAAAATAGTTTTTAAGTGGGGTTACACAAGTCCAAATTTTGACTATAAATATTCATTAGAAATCTAAAAAGATTTCCTAAATCATAGTATTTTTTTTATAATTTTTAGACATTAAATAAATTAAATTATTAATGAAATAATTATGATGTAGCGATGACCTCATTATTTAACGATTTCAATAAAATGAAAAGATAATGTAAAATCCAAGGCTTACACTTGTCCAAAGACTATTGGATGGGTAGTTTTGAACCCTTATCACCTTAGCCACTAATTATATAAGTGTGGGACCTTTAGAATCCGAAAATCATTGTATAA
This sequence comes from Viscum album, assembly GCA_963277665.1. Classification (NCBI taxonomy): domain Eukaryota; kingdom Viridiplantae; phylum Streptophyta; class Magnoliopsida; order Santalales; family Viscaceae; genus Viscum; species Viscum album. Next base: position 551,550,617 of record OY728158.1, read on the forward strand.
TAATGTAACATTTCAATCTTTCCAAAAGAGCCCCTCCTCTCCTCTTATAAAAGGCCCCCACCTCTACCACCTTATTCACACTTTCAAGCCTTTTGGTTCGGCCAACCTCTGCCCAAATACTCTCCCTACTTCTATACCTTCATCCTAGAAGCTTTACTTTAGTCATAAAGCCATCCTATGGAGTCCTTTTGATCAAATCAAAAGGAAGAACCCGAAGAAGAGGTAACATTTTCATCACCCTCTTTCATGTTTCTTTCTTCTTCCACTCCCTCTTTGTTTATTATTTCAATTCTAAAATTATAACTCCAGTATCTTATATATACTGTGATGTTATTATATATATGGAACAACCATATTCAGTATTCTACCCATCATTTGAATGACATTTCACCATACGTGCGTACGTACGGCTTACCGTCTCCACGTCGTGGTGTAATTGTTATTCAATATATTATTATTTAGATGGGTATAATAATGATATGTAATTAATGTAAATAATAAATATAACATGATAATGATTCTGTATATATGATATACTATCCAATTATATATTATTTTAATATCAAAATAATGATATTGTCGCTCGTGCGTACGTACGGACTACCGCCTCCATGAACGCGATGAGATTCATTCTCCGTCATATCCATTCAAGTATAATTATCATTTGATGATTTAAAAATAATGTTTAAGTACATGATATCATTCTGGATATGAATAAGATACAACCTATCCATGAAAAACACGACTTACGTAACAAAACATATAAAATAAAACGAGTAAGTTAACACCCGAAACAACGATAAATCTAAGATATTGTTAACAAAGCAATGTTAAAAGATCATATATGATATCATATGAATGTATATGATTCTTGTATAATTTAATAACAATTATTCCACCATTATACATGAGGTTAACCTACCCCAACCAAGGAAAAGTACAAGGTAAGGGTTTACTTCACAACCTCCTCATTATCCAAGGTTGTTTATAGATAATTATCTACTGGGACCTCGTTAGCATCCACATCCATGTTTCTTAAAAATGTCTTTCAAAACATTTTTACTATTAATTGGAAAATGGGTTAATGTCATTTATACCCTTATACATTTTTGAAAGGAATCTTACCGTCGTTTTCCAAACAATGTACTTTTTGTCCTTTTTGACAAATTTAAGGTAAGAATGTTTTTTTTAACTTATACGGCGGGTGTAGCTATTTTCCGCCATTATAACTTCATTAAAGCTTCCCTTACAAGCTTATAATAAAATTTTCAAAGTAAATGTATTATTTTATAATTATGGTACTTTTAAATTATTTCAAAAAAGAGAGATATTTCTCTCAAATAGCTTTGATTTCATCCTTGTCAACATCCATTGATGGGTTTTAAGTTTATTTGAAATTGATTTATGATAAAAAACTTCCATTTAGCATTTTGTGAAACATTTGACTGTGGATGTGTTATTTTTATACCATCCGTAGTTTATGAAGAAACTGTTGACATTTCGGATGCTAGTTTTAATACGAAAATTTATGTTATGTTTAAACCTATTCATATGACGAATGTATTGGACTTAATAAGTGACGGGTGGAGCCCGATATAGCTCCTTGATGCATCGGTAGGTCTCATGAGACAACTAGATGTGGAATTGGCCGAGGCCCCTTCCCAATTTGATTTATGGTTTTGGCCGAGGCCTTAATCATTTTAGACGTCTTGGCCGAGGCCTTGACAAAATGTTTCAGAATGTCTGGCATTATACATTCCCTTATTATGAAAGTGGTTATTGATATTTCACGTGATTATTCGTCTAGTAGAATATCCATGTGAGTAAGTAATGGCATTATTTTATTTTAATTTTTCCATATTATGCTGAAGTTCAAGTTCAATAAGGCTGTTGTTTTAGTTATACATTGCCTTAAATGCTTATGTTTTCTTATGAAAGTTTCCTCTATATTGTTATCCTTACGGAGTATTTGAGCTCACCCCTTTCAATGTTTTTTTTTCTCAGGATGTGAAGAAGTGTATTATGACTGACTTGCAAGAATAGTCAGTGAGGATATGAGTGTAGACGAGGGAGACCATTTTATTGTAGTTTTTATTTTTATGATGTAATGTAATGTTTATGAATGTATCTAGTGTTTCCAAGGATACTAAACTATTCGGTCTTTCGAGACTTGATCTTTTGTGATCATGTCAATGTTATGAAGTAATGCACCGACTCTGGGTAGCTGGGGTCGGGGTGCTACAGTTGTTCTTCATATTATTACTTATATCATGATTTACTTAATTCCAGAATGTAAAACATGATTTATATATAATATATATTCATCATATACATATATATATGATATATCGTTAAATGGAATGAAATACACCATTCATGGAGACGGTAGGCCGTACATACCCATGAACACTGTTTTCGTTTCCTTATTGAATTGAATGGAATTAAGTAGTTGAAATACATATATATATATATGAATAAATCTAGTATCATTATTATATTATATATTTCGTTATTATTCATTATATATACTTGATAATCATTCATGAATGGTTAACATGGAGAATGAATCTAATCGCGTCGTGGAGACGGTAGTCCGTACGTACGCACAATCGATGATATCATTCCCATGATTGTGGAATTGTATTGAAACATATGTATAATATTTCAGAATCAATATCACTTTACAATAATTATATATAGTTATTTATTTATACCATTATACCCATCCAAGTAAGGTGGTGGTTGAAAACAGATTACACCACGGCGTGGAGACAGTATTCCATACGTACACACGCGCGGTGATTTCATTTTCCGTAGGATCGATAAAAGGTGAAATAGGGATGTTTCATATTTATAATAACATATCAGTATATAATTAATACTGATGTTATTACTTTATAATGATACAACTAAATAAGAAGAATAAAAAGAAGAATGAAACTTCGGAGAATCGAAAGAAGAGATTACCTCTTCTTCGAAACACCTCCTTTAAGCTTCCACTTATGGAAGTAGAGTTGGTCTTTTGAGAAAACCAAAACCTCCAGAATGTTGGTAGGGAAGTGGAGAAGAGAAATAGGCAGGGGTTGGCCGAGCTTCAAGTCTCAAAAGGGTGTGAAGAGAAGATGGAAGGATTTCCCTTTTTATAAGGGATGAAAGGGGCACCTTTGAAAAAACATAAAATATTATTTTATAATAAAGTCATATTCGGTTTATAATAGATACAAATTGATTTATTTCGAATATAAAGTAGGTATTAGTCTAAATACTCTCAACTAATAGATTTTATATAGGTTTGGGTCATTATATTAACTTTATCTTTTAGTTTTAACTCTTAGTTAATTAGATTGACATTTACCATGTCACTTTGTATTTTTATATAATATAGTTAATAAACTTACCATATACATCCAAGCGACCCCCAAGTGGTCGATTAATGATACACCTATCATGATATAAGTATCTTGGCCGAACCTTATATTTTTATAAATATAATAACAATTAATAATATAATATATTTTTAAAAAACTATTTTATGTCAATTTTTACACTATTTGGTAATTGATTTTTGTGAAAATAATAACAACATGATTAGTTCGAACAAAGTTAATTAAATCAATACTAACATGTGATATTAACTTAGAAAATTAGTTTAATTCATATAAAGTATCAAATAACATTTATTTGGGTATTTATAATATCAATTATTTTAATATCTCATTATTTAGGTAATTACTGCATCACCATTGTGTCATAAATAAATTAAATTATATAATGTCTAAAAATTATAAATAAAATACCATTAGGTAGGAAATATTTATATATTTCTAATGAATACTTATAGTCGAATTTATCTTTTGTATAACCCTATATTAAAAATGAAATAGTTTTTAAAATTTGATTTTAACTATTTAAACCCTTCTTTAAATAAATTAATAATAAATGTCTTAATCTAATCCATGTGGACCTAAATGGTAATACTATATTCCTAAGGTTCTTTTTGGTCGAATTACACTTATCCAATAGAATTAGGACATGTGTTAGGGTAATAATAATATCATTTTTACCCTTAATTACCCTATTTACTTTTAATTGTGGTAAATAAAAGTAAAAAGATATTATTCACCAAAAATTATTTTCATCTCATTGAACCATATTTTAGTCCTTGATATTAACCGTGTCTCTCGGATTTTGTAAATTCCACTCACAGAAGCGGTAAAATTAAGTTTTATGTAAATTTCCAATTTCTCCTAGTAGGTGGGTAAAAGACGGTGAAAAGTTCAATAAAATTTTTATATATCTAAAATTATTATAGAATGACTCCAATGAATTAAATTGAACTTATATAGGTATTGTTTATCAATTTTTACCTAAAATAAATTTAAATAAAATAAATAATTATTTAAATAAAAAGTCGGTTTTTAAATAGTAACCCAGTGTTTTCACTATTCATCAAAAATTGAAAGTTTTCAGAAAAATACCAAAAATTCACCCTAGGATAATTATGATATTCCGAATCCAAAAATGAAGTCCATTTTGAAAGATAAAATTTATAAAATTTGAAAAAGTGGGTATTACTATTCATAACGGCTAGATTATATAACATATCTTTGTTTAATAAAACTCGGTATTGCGTACAACACATGCTATCGTGGAAGGTTGTGATTGCGTGTAATGCAAGTCAAGTCAGGGATGCATGTAGTGCAATCTCCTTTTGGTGTATCGTACAACACAAGACATAAATAAAATTAAAACGAATATTTTTCACAAAATCTCGGGGTGTTACATTCTACCCCCCTTAAAATGAATTTCGCCCTCGAAATTCGTCAGGATTATAAATGGTTTACTACTCAAAAGTTTCTTTAATAGAAACCCACATCATAAAAAGGAATACCAAAACCAATCTTTAAAAACTAAATTATGAAACATAATGGTTACCCAAATTAACTAATCATTGGGTTTCCATATAAGAGAACACATGTGAAAATATGGATATGGAAGAGAAATCTAACCATCATGTTCAGATGGAGAGTGGTAGAGAACATGGCTATGAAAAATCCAACAATCACAAAGAGGTAGATTTGGGATGATCTAAGGTACCATATGATTCATCGAATATAAGGGTACTAGGACAACATTTTTGGTTTTCAAGATCATTTCCCTAAAGTTGAAGAATTATTGAATAAAATATATACTTACATGATTTTGGTACGATCTCACTGTTTCTCATGCGTCGAACAATTTCCACTTTTTCTCATAAAGAAATGAAGTTGAATTTGTCTTCTGTTAAGTGTTAGCAGATTATGCGATATAATGATAGGTCATTCCATCTATTTCTATCGCAAAAAGTTTAGCACAATTTATTAAATATACAGAAGTCCATCTATGCTGAGATTAATCGTATATGGTTGCTAAAATAAACTTATACTTAATCTATCATAGTTATTAATAAAATAAAACTAGTTTCTATTAACCTGGGACTTCCTTTAGGCTAGTGGTAGGCGATAAAGGCATGTCGCACTTTGGTTGTGGGTTCAATTCCCGCATCCTTGTCCGACGCGACGGGTTGTCGACCATCCTGCAAGTTGTCCTTTTTCTAAAACTACATTATTATAACATTCCATAAATAATATCAAAAATGTTCTAGCCTTAAACAATACTAACTTATGTAAAACATAATCCATTCCAATCTTTAGGCTTATCCAAAATACTTTTATCCAATCTTATAGTATAAAGAAAACAATTACTAGAAAGCTCATCTACCGAGCATGTGAATACCATCATTTATCCCCCATATAAGATATATCTTGTTGGTCACATTCCAAACATTTGAATACCTTAATCTTGAAAAATTAATACCCATTGAATCTTAGTGAAAACATAAATTCTGTCAAAAGATGAAAAAGAAAAGGTTGCCTCCGGTGCTAATTTTGGTGGTAATATGCTTCGCTGAAGCTTCCTCGCATTCAATAGAAATGATTTTTTTCAAGAAAACCCATATATTCGAATCGCATGGATCAGAATGCATGAAATTTTGGAAAGCCACACTCCTGGTAAAAGGAAGAGATATGTTCAATACATTGTTTTAGTTCAAGCACAACAAAATGGAGATAAGAAGCTAGTGTGATCCAGATGTAATAAAGTCCATCTTTATGCGTTCCCCCAAACCACAGGCATTACTGATAAGAATTGGAATCATTTACCAAGGATGGAGTTGCATTTCAACATGAGTCAACTACTTTCGCAGCTGAGTGAATGTTTGAAGCCTCTCTTTATATATCCCTGGTAATATGACCACCATCCAACGGAGAAGGAACATCTCTCATCTCCTTCCGACACATTCATCATGAATAAACACGCTCCTTTGAAATGTCTTCCATGTCCACAAGTTCCATGAAGCTATTAGAATAAATAACTGCCTGGTGATGGGACTCAGATGACACCACCTCCAAAAAATGTGAGACAATAAGCATCCTCTTTGTTGATCTATAGTAGGATCGAATCTCCTCCAACACCCCTTGATGAGATATTATTACAGGTGCCATGGTTGGTGGGTGTTGCACCAACCACAGCCACCATAGGAGGACTTCCATATTGGGGGCTGCACATTTCACATGTGTAGCAACTATTGTTTTGGCTGCCATTGGAGTTGGTGGCCACCATGTTTGAAGTCCAAGGTTGGTGGGATATTTGGTGGGGGAGTTGTGTCAAACTTGACACCCCCACCATGACTATATAAGGAAGCCTTCGAGAGCTTCCAATATTAAATTAGAGAGCCAAGTGCAGAGCTCTATTGTGAGAGGGCCGGGAGAGCTCCATATGAGATTAAAAAAGGGAGGTGTGGGAGGGGTACATTGTAACCTTTGTTCTTGGTGTAATAAAGTCTTTTTTCCCTCTTCGTGGTCAGCGAACCACAACATGTGGTATCAGAAGCATTTCAGGTGAAACGGCGGCGGGCGATGGAAATTTTTCGGTGGCCAGAAAATTCATATTGCCAAGAATTGTGTTTTGAAGGAATATTCTGAAGGTCTGTGTCAAGACGATTCCAACGGCGCAAACGACATAAAAACGGATCTAAAACGAGCTTCTTAGGCCCAGTCAAAGTTCGGTCAAACTTCGGGTGAACAGTACCCCCTTGCCGGAGAAGAACGTACTCTTCCGGCGCCAGCGACATTTACGGAAGGTTTCCGGCAGCTGCTCCGGTGTGCCACGTCATCGCCACGTCATCATCACGTCATCGAACGATCTCGGCCGTTAATACTATTTTGATCATAACTTGATCAACCAGTATCCAATTTCGACGATCTAGAAGTCGAGTCCAACATTTTCGACTGTTCCAGATGCAACAGTGAGCTCTATTTTTCCAGATTCTGCACCAATTTTTAACTGAATTGAAATCCAATGGAGGGATCATCCACGCGAGGGATGATCATGTTTACTTCTTCGAACTACTCCATTTGGAAGTCTTGAATGGAAGATCTTCTCAATGCTAAGGATCTTTTTGACCCCATTCAAAATGAGGGAGTCAACCCCGATTCCACAAAGGAAGCGGAGTGAAAGAAGCTAAACAAGAAGATGATCGACCAAATCCACCAATGGATCGGTCACAGCGTTTACCACCATGTTTCTCAAGAGACTGGTGCGTATGAACTTTGGACAAAGTTGGAAAATACGTACCAGTCAAATACTGCTCGAAACAAGCTCCTCTTATTGAAGCGGTTGATGAATCATCGACTATAAAGTGGAAACTCTATAGACGAACACACCAGCAAGTTCCAAAGCCTGGTGAACCAGTTGGTGGCTGCCGGTAAGACTCTAAATGATGAAGATCAGGCAAACCACTTACATTGTACACTTCCAGATAGCTAGAATACGCTTGTCGTCTCACTCAGCAACTTGGCGCCTAGAGATAAACTTACCATGACGATGGTAAAGGATTCACTGTTCAAGGAGAAAGCTCGAAGGAAGGATGCGAGTTTCAACTAGACGCAAGATCTCGTTCTAGATAAGCGAGGGAGACAACAAGGAGGAGGTCATGGCGCAGGAACCAGAGGTCGAAGCAAGAACAGAGGAAGGCCCACAGTTGGTAGGAGACCAACATACAAATGCTACCATTGTGGCATGGAGGGACACATGAAGAAGAACTGATGAAATTTGTTATAAGAAAATGGTCAAAGTAACAACCAGCAAAGAAGAAATGAAGACGCGCATGTGAGCGTCACCGGATAAGTTGTTCTTTTCTCCAAAGATGAAGAAGAGACATGATTTCATACATCATGCCAAGACACGGAATGGGTGGTCGATACTGCAGCATCGTACCACGTCACGCCACATCGTGAGTATTTCTTGACTTATCAAGATGGTGACTTTGGTGGAGTCAAGATGGGGAATACCAGTTCGGCGGAGATTGTTGGCATGGGTGATAACCAAGTCAAGACGAATTTTGGATACACAATCACCCTGAAGGATGTTCGACATGTTCCAAGCCTTTGGGTCAACCTGTTATCAGGTATAGTCTTTGATCGAAAAGGCTATGACAACATCTTCAGCAACGGAGTATGGAAGATGACAAAAGGATCCATCATCATCGCTCGAGGACACATAAGCGATACATTGTAAAAAACGCATGTGAAGATATGTGAAGACAGCCTCAACACAGTGGAAAGAGAGACGTCATCTAATATGTGGCATAGAAGTCTCGACCACATGAGTGAAAAAGGGTTATCTACCATAACAAAGAAGAAGTACATCCGTATTGACAAGGATGCATCACGTGATCCTTGTAAATACTTCTTGTATGGGAAACAGCATAGAGTTTCATTCAATACTGCTTCATCAAAGAGATCAGAGTTGTTGGATCTAGTGCACTATGATGTATGCAGACCCATGGAGGTGGATACACTCGGAGGTAACAAATATTTTCTATCCTTTATTGATGATGCATCTCGAAGGGTGTGGGTGTTCTTCTTACAAAAGAAGGACCAAGTACTGTAATACTTCTAAATGATCCATGTAGAGACCCAAATCTTGACGTACATAGAAATTACATTACTTTTGTGGAATAATTAATATATAACAAAAACAGACCCCAACGGACCGTAATAGTTTAGTGTCTTTGGAAACTCAGAACGTAATCTTCTAATCATGGTGAAAGATCTTCAACATCTCCTATAAAGATCTTCCCCTTTTGGTGTCATTACCTAAAACCTTTCTTTAAATCCTGGGGAAAAGAAAACATATAAAGGATGAGCTCAAATTCTCAGTAAGGGTAAGCATAGAGAACATAAAACAATCCATAAACATTTGAATGCAAAAACTTGAACATAAAATCTAAACATCAAAATCATGAGCAACGACATAAATCTTGGAAGTACACAAGGCATAGATCATAAAGGAACATTAGTCATGATAAACTAGCATGGTAATAAAACATGTAATTGTGGCATCCATTAAGCACATGTTATGATTTCCATAGTATCCAAGACATTGCTGCCAAGACCATCTTAGTGGACAAAGTCCCATTCTGAATCGAGTTCACTCCTCGTTCCAGTCTGGTAACACTGAATAGGATTAACTAACCATTCCAGCCATTTCCATCTTATGAGATATAAATATTTACCCAATTCATTTGAGGGAGATATAGGTCCCAACCATATCATAATAAAATCATTTGTACGTGTGACACAACATAATCATAAATCATTCATCATAACTCAAAGAGTAAAATGGGTTTCATAAACATCATCTCATCATAACATAATCCATATAAAACAAATGGATATCATTTCATCATAAGAAAAGTGAAACCATGTAAATCATAGAGACATTATACTTGAAACATACACATATGAAATAATTTCATCTTAGATGGAAAATGGTTTTGATAAAACACTTGAAATGGATTCTTGAGGAAAATATCCTTTCTTCTTCAAAATCATTTTCTTTTCACAAAATAAAATGTAACTTTAAAATAAAAGGATTTTGTTGAAAATAGTAATTAAATCTTGTAGAGTAAGCTTTATGAAAATAAGGCTTTATAAAACTATAAAAATCCATTCATGCTGTATAAGTTAAAAAAACATTATTCCCATACTTTTTCTGGAAAAGTCAAAAAATACCTCGTATGGTAAACAAAAGAAAGATTTTTTAAATACCATGTAGTAAAATTCAAAAATGGGTAAAAATGACTTTAAACATACATGAAACCATTTTTAGAAAACAAGGATATGGAAGATAAATATAACCCCAGTAAATACTTACTAATAAACAATCTCAGATAAAAACGAGATTGGAAAAGATATTCCTTACCTTATGTCTGATATGCTTCGTATGTATCTGAACCTCCTGTATAATAATTTAAATAATATCAGTGACTTATTAAAGAATCATATTCATTGTTATGATATCATATATGGTTTACTTATGACTTTATATTACCCGTTCTTTTGTAAATTCGATGTAAAAGCAGCGATTTCGGTAAAATTGTTTCATTTATTGTACGTGTTTCGACTTGTTGTTCTTGATATTATTACTTATATCATGATTTACTTAATTACAGAATGTAAAACATGATTTATATATAATATATATTCATCATATACATATATATATGATATATCGATAAATGGAATGAAATACACCGTTCATGGAGACGGTAGGCCGTACGTACCCATGAACACTGTTTTCGTTTCCTTATTGAATTGAATGGAATTAAGTAGTTGAAATAAATATATATATACATAAATCCAGAATCATTATTATATCAAATATTTCATTATTATTCATTAAATATACTTGATAATCATTCATGAATGGTTAACATGGAGAATGAATCTCATCGCGTTGTGGAGACGGTAGTCCGAACGTACGCACGAGCGATGATATCATTCCAAAGATCATGGAATTGTATTGAAGCATATGTATAATATTTTAGAATCAATATAAATTTAAAATAATTATATATAGTTATTTATTTACAACATTATAACCATCCAAGTATGGTGGTGGTTGAAAACAGATTACACCACAGCGTGGAGACGGTATTCCATACATACGCACGCGCGGTGATTTCGTTTTCTGTAGGATGGATAGAAGGTGAAATAGGGTTGTTTCATATTTATAATAACATATCATTATATAAGTAATTCTTATGTTATTACTTTATAATGAGACAACTAAAGAAGAATAAGTAAAAGAAGAAAGAAACTTGGGAGAATCGAAAGAAGAGATTGCCTCTTCTTCGACGCACCTCATTTAAGCTTCCTCTTATGGAAGTAGAGTTGGTTTTTTGAGAAAACCAAAACCTCCAGAATGTTTCTAGGGAATTGGAGAAGAGAAATGGGAAGGGTTTGGCCTATATTCAAGGCTCAAAAGGATGTGTAGAGAATATGGAAGGATTGTCGTTTTTAAAAGGGATGAGAGGGGCACCTTTGGAAAAACTTAAAATATTATTTTATAATAAAGTGATATTCAGTTTATAATAGATAAAAATTGATTTATTCAGAAGCTAAAGTGGGGATGGGTCTAAATCCTCTCAATAAATAGATTTTATACAGTTTTGGGTCATTATATTAACCTTATCTTTTAGTTTTAACTCTTAGTTAATTAGATTGACATTTACCATGTCACTTTGTATTTTTATATTATATAGTTAATAAACTTACCATATACATCCAAGAGACCCCCAAGTGGTCGTTTAATTATACACCTATCATGATATAAGTATCTTGGCCGAACCTTATATTTTTATAAATATAATAACAATTAATAATATAATATTTTTTGAAAAAAACTATTTTATGTCAATTTTGACACTATTTGGTAATTGATTTTTGTGAAAATCATAACAGAATTATTAGTTTTAACAAAGTTAATTAAATCAATACTAACATGTCATATTAACCTAGAAAATTAGTTTAATTCTTAAAAAGTCTCAAATAACATTTATTTGGGTATTTATAGTATCAATTATTTTAATATTTCATTATTTAGGTAATTATTGCATCACCATTGTGTCATAAATAAATTAAATTATATAATGTCTAAAAATTATAAATAAAATACCATTAGGTAGGAAATCGTTTTATATTTCTAATGAATACTTATAGTCGAATTTATCTTATGTATAACCCTATATTAAAAATGAATTAGTTATTAAACTTTGATTTTAACTATTTAAACCCTTCTTTAAATAAATTAATGATAAATGTCTTAATCTAATCCAGGTGGACCTAAATGGTAATATTATATTCCTAAAGTTGTTTGTGGTAGAATTACACTTATCCAATAGAAATAGAACATGTGGTAGGGTAATAATAATATCATTTTTACCCTTAATTACCCTATTTACTTTTAATCGTGGTAAATAAAAGTAAAAAGATACTATTCACCAAACATTATTTTCATCTCATTGAACCATATTTTATTCCTTGATATTAACCGTGTCTCTCGGATTTTGGAAATTCCACTCACAGAAGCGGTAAAATTAAGTTTTATGTAAATTTCTAAATTCTCCTAGTAGGTGGGTAAAAGACGGTGAAATGTTCAACAAAATTTTTATATATCTAAAATTATTATAGAATGACTCCAATGAATTAAATTGAACTTATATATGTATTATGTATCAATTTTGACCTAAAATAAATTTAAATAAAATAAATAATTATTTAAATAAAAAGTCAGTTTTTAAATAGGATCCCAGTGTTTTCACTATTCATCAAAAATTGAATGTTTTTAGAAAAATACCAAAAATTCACCCTAGGCTAATTTTGATATTCCGAATCGAAAAATGAAGTCCATTTTGAATGATAAAATTTATAAAATTTTAAAAAGTGGGTATTACTATTCATAACGGATAGATTATATAACATATCATTATTTAATGAAACTCAGTATTGCGTACAACACATGCTATCGTGGAAGGTCGCGATTGCGTGTAATGCAAGTCAAGTAAGGGATGCGTGTAGTGCAAGCTCCTTTTGGTGTATCGTACAACACAAGACATCAATAAACTTAAAACGAATATTTTTCATAAAATCCCGGGGTGTTACATTCTACCCCCCTTAAAATGAATTTCGCCTTCGAAATTCATCGGGATTATAAATGGTTTACTACTCGAAAGTTTCATTAATAGAAACCCACATCATAAAAAGGAATACCAAAACCAATCTTTAAAAACTAAAGTATGAGACATAATGGTTACCCAAATTAACTAATCACTGGGTTTCCACATAGGAGAACATAGGTGAGAATATGGATATGGAAGAGAAATCTAACCATCATGTTCTGATGGAGAGTGGTAGAGAACATGGTTATGAAAAATCCAACAATCACAAAGCGATAGATTTGTGATGATCTAAGGTACCATATGATTCATCGGATATAAGGGCACTAGGACAAAATTTTTGGGTTTCAAGATCATTTCCCTAAAGTTGAAGAATTGTTGAATTAAAATATATACTTACATTATTTTGGTACAATCTCACTATTTCTCGTGCGTCGAACAACTTCCACTTTACCTCAAAAAGAAATGAAGTTGATTTTTTCTTCTGTGAAGTGTTATCAGATTATGTGATAGAATGATAGGTCATTCAATCTATTTTTATCGCAAAACGTTTGGCACAATTTATTAAATTTATAGAAGTCCATCTATGCCGAGATTAATCATATATGGTTGCTAAAATGCACTTATACTTCAGCTATCATAGTTCTTAATAAAATAAAACTAGTTTCTACTAACCTGGGACTTCCTGTAGGCTAGTGGTAGGTGATAAAGGCATGTCTCACTTTGGTTGTGGGTTCAATTCCCGCATCCTTGTCTGATGCGACGGGTTGTCGCCCGTCCTGCAAGTTGTCATTTTTCGAAAACTACATTATTATAACATTCCATAAATAATATCAAAAAAATTCTAGCCTTAAAAAATAATAACTTATGTAAAACATAATCCATTCCAATCTTTAGGCTTATCCAAAATACTTCTATCCAATCTTATAGTATAAAGAAAACGATTACTAGAAAGCTCATCTACTGAGCATGTGAATACCATCATTTATCCCCCATATAAGATATATCTTGTTGGTCACATTCCAAACATTTGAATACCTTAATCTTGAAAAATTAATACCCATTGAATCTTAGTGAAAACAAGAATGCTGTTAAAAGTTAACTCTTTCCACATACCAAAATCAAAAAATTCTATATACTCAAACCATGATATAACTTTTTCCTTATACCAGTCATGAGCTTATGAATACTGTCAAACAATTCATTTTCTCCTTATCCATTCATTATGTGCATATCATATTCTTTCCAAAAATATCTCAATCACTTTCCATAGTTACCGGTACCATAAAATTATTGAAAACCACAATAGACCAATACATAAATATTCAAATATTCCATGATACTATATACAACATTATTTTTGAACCCCATTATGTAAACACTTAATCAATCCACAACATCATTTTCATAATCAACATCACAAATAGTGATAACATGTGACTTCCCTTTATCCTTTTCCTTAAGAGGTTTCTCACGTTGATCATAATTAAACCTTGGATTAGGGAATTGATTAGCATAATGCCCCATTTCTTTTCACTTGAAGCATTGAAGTGTGGGTGGTGCGTTCTCGGCAGTCTTTTCTTTATTCACATCATTAGAAACCCTTTTTCCATTACTTTGATACTCAGCTGCTCGATGAACTTCTTTTCCACACTTAAAAAATTTTCTATTCCCTTTAAGACAATCTCCACCATGCATCTTTCCACACTTTGAGCATAAAGAAACTTTCATATTCTTTTCACAATTATTCTGAGATTTCTCCTAGAACTCCATCTTTCGTTTCTTGTCAAAACCATGAGATGGATATGTTACACCAACTTCCAGTTCTACCTTGATAGCACAATGCATGATTTCTTCATAGCTACTGAAGTCTCTTATAGCTATTTCCCTTCGAAGAATTGGTTTTAAGCCACTGAAAAATCGATCATCTTTACTTTCAGGTTGGATGATAAAGCCAGATGCATACCTTGAAAGTCTTGTAAAATTCGCTTCGTATATACCAATATATTCATCATCCTTCTACTTAAGCTCAAGAAACTCCTTTTCCATATTTTTTCAAAGAATATGAGGGAAGTACTTACTGAAAAACAAGTTATTGAACTCGTCCCATTCCATGGATTCAATTTCATCTTATGGACTTGTATTCTTAATTACAGTCCACCACTGTTCTGCTTCACCTTCTAAATAGTAAATAGCTAAAATGACATTTTCATGTTCTGAACAGCGAAGTATGGAAAATATCTTTTCAATGGTACTAATCCATTTTTCAGCAACAAGTGGATCAAAAGACCCATTGAAAGACGGTGTACATTGCCTCATGAAGGACTCAATAGAATATTGTTCCCTTCTCTGATCATTTGGAAATCCATAATGATTAATAGCCTGTGTAAGTATAGCAATAAGATTTTTCACTCCATCATCCATCACATTTGGTTGCTCAGGAGGAAAATCATTACATTGTCCATTACATTGATCAACACAGTTCCTTCGGGTTCCAGCCATCGTCTAAAACCCAAAAGGAACAGTGTGACAGGAAAAAATCATGCTAGGAAAACAACATAATAAAGGGGGATTACCTTCAATATCTAACATCTTAGGTATATTTCTATGATCTTTACCATAATTATATTACTATAACCTATACTTATACTTAACCTTATGGGCATCCCTAGACATACCTTAGAAATATCACTAGGGATCTCACTAAAGTTTTCACATCATAGTTTCCAAAGGTTAACTAAACCTTTCCTCTGATACCAACTGTAGAGACCCATATTTTGATGTACATAGACATTACATTACTTTTGTGGAATACTTAATATATAAAAAAACAGACACCAAAGGACCGTAATAGTTTAGTATCTTTAGAAACTCAGAACGTAATCTTCTAATCAAGGTGAAAGATCTTCAACATCTCCCATAAAGATCTTCCCCTTTTGGTTTTATTACCAAAACCTTTCTTTAAATTATGGGGAAAATAAAACATATAAAGGGTGAGCTCAAATGCTCAGTAAGGGTAAGCATAGAGAACATAAAACAATCCATAAAAATTTGAATGTAAAAACTTGAACATAAAATCTAAACATCAGAATCATGAGCAATGACATAAATCTTGGAAGTACATAAGGCATAGATCATAAAGGAAAATTATTCCTGATAAACTAGTATGGTAATAAAACATGTAATTGTGGCATCCATTAAGCACATGTTATGATTTCCATAGTAGCCAAGGCAATGCTGCTAATACCATCTTAGTGGACAAAGTCCCATTCTGAATCGAGTTCACTCCTCATTCCAGTCCTGTAACATTGAACCGGATTAACTTACCATTCTAGCCATGTCTATCTCATGAGATAGAAATCTTTACCCAATGAATTAGGGGGAGATATATGTCTCACCCATCTCATAATGAAATCATTCTTATGTTTACCACAACATAAACATAAATCATTCATCATAACCCAAAGAATAAAATGGGTTTCATAAACATCATCCCATCATAACATAATCCATATATAACAAATGGATATCATTTCATCATAAGAAAAGTGAAACCATGTAAATCATAGAAACATTATACTTGAAACATACACATGAAATAATGTCATCTTAGATGGAAAATGGTTTTGATAAAACACTTGAAATGGATTCGTGAGGAAAATATCCTTTCTTCTTCAAAATCATTTTCTTTTCACAAAATGCCATGAAATTTTAAAATAAAAGGATTTTGTTGAAAATAGTCATGAAATCTTATAGAGTAAGATTCATGAAAATAAGGTGTTATAAAACCGTAAAAATCCATTCATGCCGTATAAGTTAAAAAACATTCTTCTCGTACTTTTTCTAGAAAAGTCAAAAAGTACCTCGTATGGTAAACAAAAGAAAGATTCCTTAAATACCATGTAGTAGAATTAAAAAATGGGTAAAAATGACTTTAAAAATACATGAAACAATTTTAAAAAAAACGAGGACATGGAAGATAAATATAACACCAGTAAATACTTACTAATAAACAATCTCGGATAAAAACAAGATTGGAAAAGATATCCCTTACCTTATGTCTGATATGTTTTTTATGTATCTGAACCTCCTATATAATGATTTAAATAATGTTATTGACTTATTACATAATCATATTCATTTTTATTATATCATATATGGTTTACTTATGACTTTATATTACCAGTTCTTTTGTAAATTCGATGTAAAAACAGTGATTTGGGTAAAATCGTTTCATTTATTGTACGTGTTTCGAAATTTTGTTCTTGATATTATTACTTATATCCTGATTTACATTATTCTAGAATTTAAAACATGATTTATATATAATACATATTCAGAATATACATATATATATGATAGAACGATAAATGGAATGAAATACGTCGTTCATAGAGACGGTAGGTCGTACGTACGCATGAACGTTGTTTTCGTTTCCTTATTGAATTGAATGGAATTAAATAGATGAAATACATATATATATATACATAAATCCAGAATCATTATTATGTAATATATTTCATTATTATTCATTATATATACTTGATAATAATTCATGAATGGTTAACATGGATAATCAATCTCATCACGCCGTGGAGACGGTAGTCCGTACGTACGCAAGAGCGATGATATCATTCCCATGATCGTGGAATTGTATTTAAGAATATTTATAATATTTCAGAATTAATATTACCTTACAATAATCATATATAGTTATTTATTTACACCATTATACCTATCCAAGTAAGGTGGTGGTCGAAAACAGATTACACCACAGCGTGGAGACGGTATTCCATACGTATGCACACGCGGTGATTTCATTTTCCGTAGGATGGATAGAAGGTGAAATAGGGTTGTTTCATATCTATAATAACATATCAGTATATAATTAATACTAATGATATTACTTTATAATGAGCCAAATAATGAAGAAGAAGTAGAAGAAGAAAGAAACTTGAGAGAATCTGAAGAAGAGATTACATCTTCTTCGACGCACCTCCTTTAAGCTTCCTCTTGTATAAGTAGAGTTGGTATTTTGAGAAGACAAGAACCTCCAAAATGTTTCTAGGGAAGTGGATAATAGAAATGGGTAGGGCTTGTCTGAGATTCAAATCTCAAAAGGGTGTGAAGAGAAGAGGGAAGGGGTTCCCTTTTTAAAAGGGAGGAGAGGGGCACCTTTAGAAAAACTTGAAATATTATTTTATAATAAAGTCATATTAGGTTTATAATAGCTCCAAATTGATTTATTTAGAAGATAAAGTGGGTATGGGTCGAAATACTCTCAACCAATAGATTTTAGATAGTTTTGAGTCATTATATTAACCTTATCTTTTAGTTTTAACTCTTAGTTAATTAGATTGACACTTACCATCTCACGTTGTATTTTTATATTATATAGTTAATGAACATACCATATACATACGAGAGACCCCCCAAGTGGTCAATTAATGACACAAATATCATGATATAAGTATCTTGGACAAACCATATATTTTTATAAATATAATAACAATTAATAATATAATATTTGTTTAAAAACTATTTTATGTCAATTTTGACACAATTTGTTAATTGATTTTTTTGAAAATCATAACAACATGGTTTGTTAGAAAAAAGTTAATTAAATCAATACTAAAATGTCATATTAACCTATAAAATTAGTTTAATTCCTAAAAAGTCTCAAATTACATTTATTTGGGTATTTATAATATCAATTATTTTAATATTTCATTATTTAGGTAATTACTCATCACCATTGTGTCATAAATAACTTAAATTATATAATGTCTAAAAATTATAAATAAAATACCATTATGTAGGAAATATTTTTATATTTCTAATGAATATTTATAGTTGAATTTATCTTATGTATAACCCTATATTAAAAATGAATTAGTTATTAAACTTTGATTTTAACTATTTTAACCCTTCTTTTAATAAATTAATAATAAATGTCCAAATCTAATCCAATTGAACCTAAATGGTAATATTTTATTCCTAAGGTTGTTTTTGGTCGAATTAAACTTATCCAATAAAATTAATACATGTGTTAGGGTAATAATAATATCATTTTTACCCTTAATTACCCTATTTACTTTTAACCGTGGTAAATAAAAGCAAAAAGTTACAATTCACCAAATATTATTTTCATCTCATTGAACCACATTTTAGTCCTCGATATTAACCATGTCTCTCAGATTTTTGAAATTCTTCTCACATAAGCGGTAAAATTATGTTTTATGTAAATTTCCAAATTCTCTTAGGAGGTGGGTAAAAGACGGTGAAAAGTTCAACAAAATTTATATATATATATAATTATTAGAAAATGACTCCAATGAATTACATTGAAATTATATAGGTATTATGTATCAATTTTGACCTAAAATAAACTTAAATAAAATAAATAATTATTTAAATAAAAAGTCGGTTTTTAAATAGTAACCCAGTGTTTTCACTATTCATCAAAAATTGAAATTTTTCAGAAAAATACCAAAAATTCACCCTAGGATAATTTCGATATTTAGAATCCAAAAATGAAGTCCATATCAAAATATAAAATTTATAAAATTTTATAGAGTGGGTATTACTATTCATAACGGCTAGTTTATATAATATATCGTTGTTTAGTGAAACTCGGTATTGCGTACAACACACACTATCATGGAAGGTCGCGATTACGTGTAATGCAAGCCAAGTCAGGGATGCATGTAGTGAAAGCTCCTTTTGTTGTATCATACAACACATGACATCAATAAAATTAAAAAGAATATTTTTCAAAAAATCTCGGGGTGTTACATTCCACGCCATGGTGGAGCGTGAAATTGGAAGGAAGCTAAAGTATCTTTGTTCAAACAATGGAAGAGAGTACACATCCAGGGAATTTGAGGCCTATTATAGGAGTCATGGCATCCAAAATGAGGGGACGGTCCCTCACACCCCCCAAAACAATGGAGTTGCAGAAAGGATGAACAAAACCATCATGGAGAAGGTCAGAAGCACGATGAGTTTGTAAAAGCTCCCTAAGCCATTCTGGGGAGAATCTATTCAGGTTTCCTGCTACCTCATCAACCGATCACCATCAGTCCCGCTGAATTTTGAGATTCCACAGAAGAGATAGTTTGGTAAACATCCATCTTACTCTCATTTACAATTATTTGGATGTTTGACATTTGTACATGTATCCAAGGAGCTCAGAAAAAAGCTATACGGGAGATCTACTCCCTGAATCTTCATCGGCTATGGAGATGAGGAGTTCGGATACAAGCATTGGGACCCGAAGGATAAGAAGGTGATCAGAAGTAGAGATGTCGTGTTCCATGAGAACCAGATGATTGAGGACATTCAAAATCCTAGAATGAATCGAAGGGAAATTGATGAGGACTCAATTCATGATCTAAAAACAATACCAGAACCACCTATCATTGAAGTGGAGGAGGTTTAAGAAGACTCATCGGTAGCAGACCAGGAGGTAGTGGAGGAGGATATTGAGTAGGGGGAAACTCAATCCTCTCCACAAGAAGTTGTAAAACCATCACAGGATCTAGGTGATGTTGTGCCTCTCAAACATAACATTTCAGAGTTTTGAAGATCTTCACGATGTAGGATTCTATCAACAAGATATTCGGAGTTAGATTACCTACTGCTGACTGATGAGGGGGAGCCAGAAGGATACCAGGAAGCAGTGTCTCATCCTGAAAAACTCAAATGGATGCATGTAATGGAGGATGATATGTAGTCTTTGATGAAGAACCAAACATACGATTTGGTGGAATTACCCAAAGGTAAGAAGGCACTAACGAACAAATGGGTGTTTAGGCTGGAGAAGGATGGAAGAAAAAGGGAGGTCAAGTACAAAGCTCGGTTAGTTGTCAAGGGATTTCTTCATAAGAAAGGAGTCGACTTTGATGATATTTCTTCACCTGTGGTGAAGATATCTTCAATCCGATTCATTTTCAGATTAGTGGATAGCTTGGACTTGGAGCTTGAATAGATGGACATAAAGACAACTTTTCTTCATGGTGACCTCTCTGAGGAGATATACATGAAGAAACCTGAAGGATTTGAGGTTTCTGGACAAAAAAACCTCATCTGCAAATTGAGGAAGAGCTTTTATGGACTGAAACAGGCTCCGAGACAGTGGTACAAGAAGTTTGACTCATTCATGGTGAGTCATGGCTACGAGAGGACATAGGAAGACCAGTGTTTGTACATCCAGAGATTTCAAGATGGTAACATTGTTGCCCTTATACTTTATGTGGATGACATTTTGATCATTGGGAATGATGCAATAACGATTATCCAGTTGAAGAAGGAATTATCCAAGTCTTTTGATATGAATGATTTGCGAGCATGTCAACTAATTTTGGGGATGAAGATCATTCATGAAAGAAAGAGGAAAATTTTATGGCTATCTTAGGAGAAGTATGCTGAACGTGTTCTGAAACATATCAACATAGACAAAGCCAAACCAGCAAGCATTCCTCTTCCCGGTCATTTGAATTTGAGAAAGAGTTCATGCCTGTCTTCCAAGGAAGAAGTTTAGGTGATGAAGATAGTTCCATATTCCTCAACAGTTGGAAGCTTGATGTATGCTATGGTGAGTATGAGACCTCAAATTGCCCATGCTGTGGAAATCGTGAGCTGATTACTCTCCAATATCAGGAAGCATCACTGGGATGCAATCAAGTGGATTATGAGGTATCTTAAAGGTACTTCAAATTTATGTTTGTGCTATGGGGGATCTGAACGTATCTTGGAGGGCTATACAAATGTAGATATGGATGGATATCCTGATAGAAGGACGTGTACATCAGGATACATCTATACTTTTGCAGGAGGAGTTGTATCATGGAAGTCAAGGTTGTAGAAGTGTGTCTCTTTATCCATGATGGAAGCAGAGTACATTACTACTTCAGAATCTAGCAATGAGATGTTGTGGCTAAAGCATTTCCTTCAGAAGCTTGGATTCATCCAGAAGGAGTACAGGGTTCATTGTGATAGTCAAAGTGTTTTGGACGTGAGAAAGAACTCCATGTACCATTCCTGGATGCAGCACATCGACATTCACTATCATTGGATACGCGAAGTGATGGATCAACAGCTGCTGCGAATTGTGAAGATCCACACGAAGGAGAACCCAACAAATATTCTAACAAAGGGGGTCGCTCGGGAGAAACTAGATCTTTGCAGATTCTCTAGCGGATTGTAGCCGGAGGGGGATAATTGATGAGATATTATTCCAGCTTCCATGGTTGGTGGGTGTTGCACTAACCACACCAACCATTAAAGGACTTCTATATTGGGGGATGGACATTTCACATGTGTAACAACTATTGTTTTGGCTGCTATTGGAGTTTGTGGCCACCATGTTTGAAGTCCAAGGTTGGTGGGAGATTTGGTGGGGGAGTTGTGTCAAACATGACACCCACACCATGGCTATATAAGGAATCCTTGGGGAGATTCCAACATTAAATTAGAGATCCATGTGCATTGCTCTATTGTGGGAGGTCCGGGATAGATCCATGTGAGATTAACAAAGGGAGGTGTGGGAGGGGTACATTGTAACCTTTGTTCTTGGTGTAATAAAGTCTGTTTTCCCTCCATTTTCCCTCTTCATGGTCAGTGAACCACAAAACCCCTCCAGATGCAAATAGTTTAATATGAAATCCTCTAGGATGACCAAGATGTAAGACACATGCTCATTGAGAACTAGAAGATTGATCGATGAGATATGAGATGATTTTGATGAACTGAAATCCGGAACATTTGCGCAGAAATCACAGAAAACTGTTGAAACCGTAATGAAAGGCCTAGAGGTGGTAGGAACAGTAGGAAATGAAACTACCAGAATGTTAGATATGCCAACAGTATGATAAAAATCCTCCAATTTTAAAATACCAACCATTATTTGAAAAACAACCTCCTTTTCCATCGAAGGATCATGAGCCATCAAAGCTGACGACAACTCTTGCGGAGCACTAGCTGCTGGAACAACCAAAAGCGACTCAACAGAAGAGGAGGACACACCAACATTGGAACCAAACACCATATTCACCACCTTAAAACAAAAAAATATATTCTACAAGAATTCGATGAATGTCCTTGGAGAAAAAAAGATATGCAAAACTTGGGGAAAGTTATGAAAAAACAAACGTTGTCACCATGAGAACCCATCGCCAGCCCTGTATAAAACCATCGACAGATATTGCAAGACCAGATGAAATTCCATACAAACTCTAGGGCACGACATAGACTAGAGGCTATGGGTATCTTCATCCAAGAAAAGCAAGCTACCAAAAACATTTCCAACAGACTGTAGAATAGAGGGATTATGTAGGGGAAGTACCGATTATCTTCTCTAGACCATGCATTTTCAAAATCCTCCATTAAGGATAGATGAATACTGAAATGAATCGAGGCCGCCATAGGCTTGAGCTATTGGCTATACAAATCAATAAATATGAGAAGAAAAATCAAAGAGGAAGAAAAATTGGCACACAATACAAAGGATCATTCAAGCTTTTTCACAATTGAAATTTCAGACTACAATTACATCAATTTATAGACCCACAACATTAAATGCATAACATTTATGTTGGTACAAAGAAATACCAAAACATTAAATACAGATAATCTATGACGGTACAAGGAAATACCAAAATATTAAATGTAGAGCATTTATGACGGTTAAAAATATACCAAAAATTAAATATGGAATATTCATCCCAAGAAAATAAATGGAGGTGGACCAATGGAAAAAACAATTCATGTAATAAATGACTGTGTGGGAAGCTTTGACTCGTGGTTTTGGTTTGTAATTCCAACACTCCCCTTCAAACCAAAACCAGATTCATTCTGAGCATCGTTCTGAGAATTTTTAATACATATGTCGGTAATACCTTTGTGAAAATATCAGCCACATGTCCCGTAGTATGATAATATTCCAATTTTATCGTTTTCTGCTTCACATGATCTCTCAGAAAATGGAATCGGGTATCAATATGTTTTCTTCTTTCATGTTGCACCGTATTTTTGGAATGTTCAATTGCCGACTTGTTATCCACATATATCACTGTGGATCCATCCTGCGGATGCTTCAACTCCTTTAGCAGATTTCTCAACTAGATTCCTTCACAAACAGTGGATGATGCTGCCACGTACTCTGCATCACATGTAGACAAGGCGACCACACTTTTCTTCCTTGAATTCCACGTGAAAGTAGTCGATCCAAGGAAAAAATACATACCCAGTGGTGCTTTTTCTTTAATCTTGGTCACCTATCCAATCACTGTCTGAGTATCCATGCAGATTTTCTTCTTCATTGTATGGATAGAAAAGACAAAAATCCACCGTTCCTTTAACGTACCCGAGGATACGTTTTTCCACTAACCAGTGTGACTCTTTCAGAGCTTCCATATACCTACTTAAAAGCACAATACTAAAGACAATATCAGGCCCTATGATTGTGAGATACCTCAGGCTTCTAATCAAACTCTTGAACATAGTCAAGTCAACACTTAGTCCTTCTCCATATTTTTTTAGTTTAAGCTCATTACCACAGGTGTGTTTACAACATTGCAATTGGCCATCTTGAATTTTTCAAGAAACTCCTTAGCATACCTCTTACGAGAAATATAGATGCCTCCATGTTGTTGCTTTACTTATAGGCCCAGAAAGAAGTACATGAGACCTCTGTCGGTCATCTCGAACTCCTTGAACATAGCCTTCTTGAAATCATCGAACATTTGTCGACTATTCCCTGTAAACAGCAAATCATCAACACACATGCATGCAATGAGTATATCACCACGACCATTCTTCTTGATGTAAAATGCATGCTCATATGGACATTTGGTGAATCCGTTCTCTCAAAGATAGTTTTCAATGCATTCATTCCAAGCACGAGGAGCCTGCTTCAACCCATAAAGAGCTTTCTTCAGTCGATACACTTTGTCTTCCTCCCCTTGTATAAAAAATCCTTCAGGCTGGTCTACATAGACCTCTTCCTCTATAATTCCATTCATGAATGCAGACTTCACATCTAATTGGTAGATAATCCAACTGTGATGAACAACAAGGTAGATAATCATTCTCATAGTGTGAAGGCGAGCAACCGGAGTGAAGACTTATTCATAGTCCACCCCATACACTTGTTTGTACCCCATTGCTACGAGCCTTGCCTTGTAGCGATCAATTTCACCATCAGAATTCTGCTTGATCTTGTATACCCATTTGACACCAATGGTTTTCTGGCTATTAGGAAGTGTGGTTAGCTCCCATGTGTCATTTTTCTCTATGGAGAGAATTTCTTCTCCCATATCCATTCTCCAACATTCTTCCCTTGTGGCTTCCTGAAACGTCAGAGGCACATGATCTGCATACAGGCAAAAAAGATTTACCTCTTTAGTTTTCTCATAAATGTCACTTAAGAATTTCATTTTTATGGGCACCATGGGTGAAGATGAGCTCACCAAATTTTGACTTGATGGAGTCCTTTCAGGAGTGATGGAATGTCCTCCTGGACTTCTGTGTACTGATGATGTGCCCGAGGAAGGTGTTGTTGGCGTTTTCTCCTGATGATCACGCCTTTCTTCAGGATCTTCTATTTTGACTGGAATCTCTTTGTTTGGTTCTTCATAATTCTATTTCCATGCTTCTTCCTCACTAAAGACCACATCTCTACTCACCACTAATTTATTGGTTAGTGGATTGTAGAGATTATAGGATTTATACTCTTCACTATAGCCGATGAAGATGCACTTTTCACCATGATCATCAAGTTTCATTATTCTCACTTCTGGAACATGAGCATAAGTAACACACCCGAAGATTCTTAGGTGTGCGATGCTTGGTTTATAGCCACTCCATGCCTCTTGTGCTGTCAAGTTTCTGATGCTCTTGGTTGGGCACCGATTGAGAATATAGGAAGTACATGCCACTGCTTCTGTCCAGAATTTATTTGTCAAGCCTTTCTCATTCTTCATGGTCCTCATCATGTTGAGGATGGTGCAGTTCTTCCTTTTTGAAATGCCATTCTGTTGTGGAATGTAAGTAGTAGTATATTTTTTCTTTATGTCGTGTTCTATGCAAAAATCTTGAAATGAATTTGAAGTGTATTCTCCACCTCTGTCAGATCTGAGAAATTTGATTCTAAAACCAATTTCAGTTTCAACATGAGATTTGAACTTTTTAAAGATCGCAAATGCATAAGATGTTTATTTGATAGAATACACTGAGAGTTTCCTGCTAAAATCATCAATGAAGGTAATAAAATACCTATTACCTCCAAGTGAGGGTGTTTCAAGCGGTTCGCAGCTATCAGGGTGAACTAACTAAAGTGGTTCATTTTCTCTTATAGTCACTCCACTTGGGAAGGAGTTCCTTTGTTGTTTGTCGAGTGTACACACCTCACACACATGATTTGGAACTTCAATCACCGGCAATCCGTGCACCATTATTGATGAGGATAAAAGTTTAATCCCCCTAAAATGCAGATGTCCAAATTGCAGATGCTATCTCCATGAGTCATTCTTCATGAGTCCCAAGAGACACTCCTCCTCCTTTGTGTTGATATGCAGTGGAAACATGTGATTCATCATCATTTGGACTTGAGCGACAAGTCTCCTATGAGCATCTCTTATAGACAAAGAATAATTTTCCAGTTGTATGACATACCCATTCCCAAGAAGATGGCCAAGAATGATGATATTATTTTTCATACTTGGTATGTAATATACATTAGAAATGTAATTCGACTCTCCATTCTTCAGATATATTTTTATTTTATCTTTTCCTCTCATGGGTACCTTCGATGAGTCACCAAAACTCACGTAGCCATGAACTTCTTCGATGATTTCCTTGAACAGTTGTTTCTTACCACTCATGTGGTTTCTTGCACCCGTGTCCAGATACCCATATATCGGGGTTTTCACATGCCTTTTCTTGTGCCATGAGGAGTGTGGTACCTTCTTCTTCATGATTAGATGCTTCAGCATAGTTGGATCATTCATCATGATCCACTTTGCTCCAACAATCAGAGGTATAATGGCCAAATTTCTCATAGTTGTGGCATTGAATGTTCTTGATGTTTCCACGACCACGCATGAATCGACCTCCACCATTCCCTCTTCCACGAAATATGGTGGGATTTTTTGCTTTTGTTGATGGCTTTGATTATATCCACGCCCTCTTCCTCTTCCACGATGACCTCCTCATTGCGTGTGACCATTATTTTGTTCTTGTAGAGTAAAATTTAACTCTTAGACATGCTCTATTATTGAACTAGTATTATTTTGCATCCATTGCTCATGCACTTGCAACAGCCCCATCAGTTCTTCAATGGACAGTTTATCCAAATCCTTTGATTCTTCGATTTCCACAACCACATGCTCAAACATGGTTGTGAGAGATCGATGTGATTTTTCAATAACTCGAATGTCCTTAACTTTTTCACCATTCCTTTTCAAATTGTTAACAATAACCATTAATCTTGAGAAATAATCAGGGATGCTCTCACCAATTTTTCATGTGCGCCACTTCAAATTCTTCTCTTAATGTTTGAAGATGTACCTGCTTCACTCGATCAACACCTTTGAAAATAGTGGCAAGAGTTTTCAATATTTTTTTCTTGATGTTACTTCAGAAATATTTTCGAACGCTGATTCATCCAACCCTTGATAGAGAAGGAACAATGCCTTGTTGTCTTTCTTTCTTGGATTTTTCAGGGCCGTATTTTCTTCATTTGTGAAGGTGGCTTCTTCCTTCATAGTGGGTACAACATAACCATCAGTGACAATCTCTTATAATTCTTGTGACCCGAATAACACCTTCATTTGGATGCACCACCTTTCGTAGTTGTCCTTAGACAGCTTCGGAACTTGCAGCTGGATTGCGGCCATCTTAAATTTTTTTTTGAGGATCGTGGTAACCTGCCTCTGATACCAGTTTGTTGGCTATACAAGATGAGAAATATGAGAAGAAAATTTGAAGAGGAATAAAATTTGGCACACATTATAAAGGAGCTTTCAGGATTTTTCACAATTGAAATTTTAGACTACAATTACATCAATTTATAGACCCACAACATTAAATGCATAGCATTTATGTAGGTATAAAGAAAGACCAAAACATTGAATATAGAAAATCTATAATGGAACAAGGAAATACCAAAATATTAAATGCAGAGCATTTATGATGGTACAAAAGATACCAAAAATTAAATACGGAATATTCATTCAAAGAAAATAAATGGAGGTGGACCCATGAAAAAAAATGTGCATGTAATAAAAGAATCTACGCGCAGCTTTGACTAATGGTTTTGGTTTGTAATTCCAATAGGAGAAAACCGCAAGAGTTAAAGAAAGTCCTGAATAATCAATGTTAGGGTTTATCCTTATAATTTTTGCCACCAATCTCAGACGATGAATGGCTGAAGCATCAGCAAGCTCATCTGTTGAATGTTACACTATGGGACAACCATCGACCCTGACCAAGAACCGGGGGGTGGGCTGGACTGTCGGGATATGAAAAAAGAACTCTTGCAGATGAAACCGACTGACCGATGAGTGCCTCTTTAAAAAGATACACGTTTAAGGGAACTGAGGATGAGCCACCACTTCCTAAATGTGATGAGGGGACCTTCATCGAAGCAGGCGGAATATCTATAATCGACAGAGGAGGGGTGAAATTTAAGCGAGAGGAATGGATACCGTAGGCTCAAAGTGATCCATCTATTCCTAAGAAACATGTATATGATGTTGAGACTAGGTATGAATAATTTTTTCAATTTATTTTAAGTGTTTCAATAGTGTTGGAATTATACATTATATTTCACAATATTATAATATAATATAGTGTATTCTATTCTTTATAAATGGATTCAATTGGTGGGAATGATAATTTTAACTCATGTAGATATCTCCCTCATTTGAAAGATAATAAATATGGAGATGAAAATACAATTGGAGATGAACAAATTATAAATATATTGGGGAAGCGGACTAAGGTTAATGACCTAAAACCATGCTTCTATGGATCAGCCTACTGATTGAGAATATGGTGTAAAAAATTTATATCACATAATGTGTTAGAAACCACTATAATTTAAAGGGACTACTAATACATTTGTAGATAATAAATGGATAAGTTCCATAGAGATGATATTTCTATATTTGATAAGAAATGAGTCTTAAAAGGTCCTCATGGTTTTTTTATCAACTCTTAGGGGATTTTCATAAATGGTTTTCATTTTTTCAAAACACTAATGGTGAAGAATAAATAGTAAACATGGAGTGAAATGATTTTAAGGTAGACATATTTTTAAAATAGTGTCATTGCGAACAATGAGTGGTAGTGAAGAGACAATTTATGAGTTTAAACATGATCGTTAAGAAAATGATGCTATGTATGAAGAAAACATTATAGGGTTATCATGGAAGGATACTCAATACACCCACCATCCAAGGAGGAAGATAGACCATTTCATTAATGGGATTAAACCAATTCTTAGAAGGGAAATAGTATCCTAATCATTCTCCGTATATGAGGACATAGTATCATGTGCTATCAAGCCAATGAAATAATTATCAATGTCTTATCACTCTGAATGAAAAAAATAGAAGAAGAGTGAAAAAACTAAAAATTTTAAGGGGAAGAAGGGAACAAAGAATTTACCACATGTGATAATTGTGGAATGAGACACAATGGTAATTGTGTGAATGGACTGGGATTTTTCTTCATGTGTGGATAAAAAGGCCAGCAAGGACACTAATTCAAGGGTAAGAAAGAAACCTCCAATGTTTAGTGTTTTAAATTTATGGAGATGGGGAATTACACAAATAAATTTTCCAATCACAAAGGGAATATACCTAAGAATAAACTAAGGGGTCAAGGTTAAATATATTATATTACTACAGCTGAAGTGGAATGATTAATGTTCTTTTGTATTTTGATTCTCTCATTATGATCCCATTATAAGAATTATGAAACATATATGGATTGTATAGTTTTATTTTATCTTTATGGTTTTGAAATCATATGTGGAATTATACCAATGGCTAAGAAAATAGATTCGGTGGAATCTTTAACTTTTTGGAAAAAAATGACTAAGGGAATAAAACCATTAATATGTTGTTGATGTTAAGATAATAATGAAAATGATATGATTATTATATAGTATTGTTGTCCATGAATTTTCTTAGTGATTTGAGGATTTATGTTATCCTTGATGGAGTTTACTTCATTTTGTATTTATGGAATATATTTGATATATTTTATATTTTTTTATAAGCATGCATGTTTTCTTTAAGGTTTTTTACAGATCAAGGTATTCACATGTTTGGAATATGACATTAATAGATACATTATGTTGTTTGGGGAATCTATTTTCAATTTGATTTTGTAAATTTACTGACCATCCCTCATGGTTTTTGGGATTTAATATATTATAGAAATATTTTAGAAAAAATATTATGGTTAACTATTTATTAAATAGATTATGTTAAACTTTGGGGTTATTGTTGGGGATTTTGGGATTAATTTATTATTGGATAACTTGTTCTAACCATTTTGGTTTTGGGAAATATAAATAGTTAAGAGGAATTACTTTTCACTATATTATGGATCTTATGATCAATTTAAATTTAATTTTAGTGCATTGAGCATTAAAAACCATCTTGTATAGTAATATATTAGAGTAATAAATGTTATGTAAATTGATTGAAGCACAACCAAAGGATGAAATTAATATTATTAAGTAAAAATATATTATGTAACTATATTTTATTGTTTTATCTATCATGATAGTAAAATAATAAATAAACATTACAAAAAGGAACATGAAAAAAATTGTTACACATTTACCTTTATTTCTAATGAATCAATGGACTTTTCCCCAATCATGTATTTATAGTTTTTTGGTCTTTAACGTTCTCATTACCATTCACATTATTTTTAATAATGATCTATATCACCTAGTATAATTATTTATTTTTTTCATCCAACTACATATTTTTGGGTGCAACTATTTTTTTACTAACAGAAAACCTAGTTATTTTTATTGTAGATGTAGTTTTCACCTCCCTTTCTCTCTTACCATGGGGATGTTTTTATTAACCCTTTTGTGATGTGATTTTTCAAAAAAGGTAAGGTCTATGCTGAAAAAATAGAATTTAAAGGGAAAAATTTATTTTAGGAGGATAGAATGTTACACCAATAAATTTTAGAATATATTTCTCTTTAAATAATTTTTTTTCATCAATTTATTTCTTTACACGCAACACTGAGTTTAAACAAACCATGATATACAATCAAAATATCTTTATAATATTTGACAGTTATAACCTACATAATAAATTGGAGGGTATGAATATGAATAACTAAACTATTAAAATTAGATGGTTTACACATGTATAAGATAAATTCATTAGTAATCAATTGATTTGGAATAAAAATAAAAATTATTTAATTATAAATGAAATGTTTTTTTAAATACTATTTTTATGCACACAATGTTAATTTATGTTTAAAAATTAAATAAATCATTATTATTGAATGAATTTAATAAAATTAAGGTTTTTAAATAATCAATCATAATTTTTTATCATCCAAATATTATTTTTGTTAGGCATGAGACAAGAATAACTCCAATTTTTTGCTTAAAAACTATATTTTTCCAAAAAGAAGTTTCATCATGTTTTAAGAACTTATATTAAAATTAATCTTTACCAACTTTATATATTGTATTTAAAAAAATTACATTCATTTTTGTAATAACTATTTCAAAATTATATTAGAGAAATTTTTTGTTAATTTTCTTAAATGATCAATTTTTCAATGAATAGTTAAAATACTAAATTTTTATGGAAAAATGCCTTTTCGTTTAAACAATTTACAAGTTCCATTTTGTTTTAAAATGGGTTTAAAATTTAAAATAGGTAAATATTATTATAAATGATCCAATTTAGGTCATCAGAGTTAATTATATGTTCAAATCTGACTTCAAAAGTTTTTATTCTTTTGATATATTTTCCATTGCAAAATCGTTTTCTCATCACGCTTGCAATTTTAATATTAAATTAAATTAAGAAACTTCTATCAATTGATTTTTGAAAAATTAATTTCATATTATAAATCAGAATAATTAATATTATATAATAATATCAACATGATTTTTTCATAATTAATAGTAAAAATAATAAAAATTAATTATCTCGGTTAGGGTTAAACCAGGTTTACTAGGAGTTGAACTAAAAGAGTAAGGGTTAAAGTGACCTAAAAACATTATAATTAATATTTAATGGACATATATTAACCTTATTTAATTCAAGGTTCTATAATGTGACATTGTTTTTCCTTTTTTCATATGAAAAATAGGGATATAATTTAATCATTTTGGAAATTTCACATGTGTCCACTCCCCCACCTATAAAAGGCCATATCCTATCCTCTATTATTCACACTTATAAAGCCCTATTGTTCAGAAAATAACTGATAAATTACATTCCTTACACCCTTATACAAAACCTATAGTCCTTGGTTTTATCATAATACCATCCTAGGAAATATTTAGGTTCAATCTTAAAGAGGTTCTCAGAGTTAGATATATAGATATTAACAATGCACATGCCTTTTATTTCTTCCTATAAAACCAGAAAATCTTCTAAATATTTGATTAAATGACTAAATAATTATTTTCCAAATTATTTTATTTATTATTTCAATATAAAAATATACATCTATCTCCTCTTCCATTAAAATTGAAATGAAATCATTGATCATGTGTATAGAGGACTATCACCTCATGAACGAATGTAATTTGTTTCAATAACTTCCTCTCACAGATGAATAAAATGATGGATATAATACTAAATAATTATACTTATGAAATTATATTATCATGTAAAACTTATTAAATTCTAATCCATTGGAAAATGATAATGTCGCGTGTGCATACTTGTGGACTACCACCTACACATAGCGATGTGATATATTTTTCAATATATTTTTACATGCAAGGTAATAAGGATATATTTGATGAATATAAATGATTAATATGAAATAATAATGACTTTGGAATGGTGGAATATTTTTTACCTTTCTATTTTCCATCATTTAAAAAATGGAAACAGTGTTCATGCATATGTATGACCCTCCATCTCCATTAATGATGTAATTCATTTTTATTTCTACCTTTTATAGATTAGTATTAAAAAATAATATATATAATATCTATATCATGATTAATATTATGAATATGATGGATCAATGATCAATGTAGCAGGACTGAAACTATTGATCCAAAACAAAAAAATAAAACAAACCTGTTATCACCTATAATATTTTCATAATAAAAAAGTGTTAATAAACATGTGATAAAATTTTATAAAATCATATATGGAATAATATATATGATTATGTTTATATATTATATGTATAAAAAATCTATATTTTAAATTTAGGAGTTTGAAACACATACGAAGAAAATCAGACCTATGCTAAGGGTTTCTTGTCTCACCTTTTCTTCTATGAGACATATACCATATTCACCACTTATTTTTTTTTTTTGGTTTATACAATCAAATATTAATATTTAATATATTGAATATTTTTATCTTAATGTTATTTAATGATTCACTTCATGTTATGTATTTCATGATATTTATTATTCAAATGTTATCAAAGTTGTAAGAGTTTATTTCACAATCTTATCATTATATAGGTTTTTTATGTTTAAGAATTCATTGGGAGAATTATTTGGTATTTCTATAATAAAAAAAATATATTTTATATTGGTACCATCCATGTAATAAAACCAAAAAATCATAGTATGATAAAAAATAACTATATTGGTAAGTCGTATACTCATGGAAATTATTTATATGATGCCTAAATCATGACAACTTTTTTTCAGTCTAGGGCACCTTAAACTTATCCAAGGGAATAAATAGTCATTATATATTCAAATGATTCATAATTGATTTTAAATAAAATGTGAATAAACTAATTAAGATTCATAAGGAGTATCAAACTTTGTGTGTATTAAGGGGACATTCCCCAAGCACTAGAAGTATGTATGATATATTCTCTATGAACACTTTTCTATCTTATTACGGCTATATGCATCTATTTGAAAATGAAGTCAACATATAGTGTCCTGATACATATATATTTTCTTAGGTAAATCACACTCATTTTTTTACTATAACATTGTATGTTCCCCTATAAATGATATTTTCTTAAGGGTTCTCACAAATATTTTCATATCCTAGTTTCCAAAAGTTATTAAACCATGCCTCTGATACCGAATATAGTGACCTGTATATTTCATAGATAAATATTACATTATTATAGATGAATATTCAATACATTTCACAATAATATATTCCTGGGAATATAGATGGTTAGTTTATTTGGAAACATGGATACATAATCATCAGGTGCATAAAAAATATACATCATTTCTAAATAATTTCCTCACAACAATCACCCTTCTAAAACATACCATACTTAAAAACATTCTCCATGACCTAAGTAATGGAATAATAATAAAGGGTCAGCTCATATGATATATAAGTTTAAACCAAATATTTATCAATAAATAATCATAAGTGATAATAAGATAAGAATAATGGTATGATAACATGATCTTAACTTTAAAAAATCAATCCCAGGAATTGATATATCATAATCATGAAACATGGTATAAATATTCATCAATCGGAAAACATTGTGCATAGGTATGTTGAATCATATATAGTCAATAATGAGCCAAGATAACATATAATTATCATAATAAAAAGTTGTTTTCATACGTATAAGTATAGATAATCATTTAATTAGTCAAGGATCACTTCCATGATAATTATAGTGTATTGGGTTCACCTCCCCATTCTATCATTTCCAGAGTAAACATTCACTCCCATCACTCTATTGTTGGAAAAATCTCATTACTAAATTTGTATAACTTCCCATTCTAGTGCATATTATCTCTTAATATATCCACCATCAAATTCATTGGTGGGATATAAAATTATTTGACCACCCATCACATGATCAAAACCACATATATGTGTGCCACAATATCACAAAACATGTATCATATCATCAATCAATTACCTATGGTAAAGGTATGTGTTTAATAAATATGTAATAATAATAATAAACCATATAGAGAATGAATAAATATGGTAATAGTGTATCATATCTCCTATAAATCTTAGGAAACATCAAATGATGTTCTTATAGATAAAAATACCATTAATAAATCACTAGAATATTTCATAATTAAAATACATTTTTTATTTGAAATAAAATATATAGAATATTAAAATTTCCAAAATAAAACGTAAAAATATTAATTTAAAAGGAAAAAATGAAACATATTTTTGAAACCTAAATTAAAATAGTATTTCTGATGGTGGGGAAAGTCGTTATTGAGGCGTATGTTTAAAAAAAATTCCTTTCACATTTTCTGTAAAAAATTATGAAGTAACACTTTTGGAAAATGATAAAGAGGATATTTTTAAGATCTAGTAAGGATAATAGAATATAGTCCAAAATTAATTTAAATATATTTTATAAAAGGACAAAAAATCTTGAAGAAATATTAAATACAATATGGACATGGAAGAAAACATTCCTAAATAAAGTGAAAAATAATGTTGGTTTCCCTTAAAAACATTAATCCGATCACATGAGAATATAATGATTTGAAAATAAAAGTAAAACATTAAATATAAAGAAATTAAAATAAGCCAATAAAATTAAATAATACTTGTGATTTTTATAATATATAGTCTCTTCATTATAAATTTAATCATAAAAAATTCTCGTAAAAATTAGATAGTAACATAAAACACTCACCTTAAATCTTTTTTTGCATCATAATCTCTCTAACCTCATATATAATAAATTTCAATTTATTATAATTATACACCTAAACCATAATCAAAATTATTATAACATACATATTTTACTTATAAGATCATATCATCCATTTGTAAATAATCATTTGTTGTCATCATGATTTTGGAGGATAAATAATTCATTTTTTCACGTATGTTTTCATTCCCTAGTTATGGTCCTTCCACTATGATTATAGTGATATCAAATAAATAATTTTAATAATAATATAACTAAAATATATATTCATTAAAAAAATATTTATTACTATTCATATAAAGAAGTAAAGAGAAATGGTCTCACCCAAATCTACCCAAGATTTAGGGTTAAATGGTAGCTTGTAGTTTAGCTTGGGTTGTTGATTCCTTAGAGACCTAAGAAGTAACCTACAGACACATACATTCTATTGACAGTTTTTGGCTATTAAGTGGCCAAATTTGCGTTTAAATTAACACTAAAAGTGTTATGTGAATTCAAATTATGATCAGGGTTGATCCTAGTTTATTATAAGGTGTGGATTAGATGCATTCTTTTTAAAATAAATATTTCAATTTCTTATATTTGATATGAGTTCATTTAAGGAGATCAAACAAAATCATCACTTACTGGATTAATGCCTAAAAACCATAATAATAATAACCTATACACTTTATGGATCAAGGTTTTGAGCACTCTAAGGTAATGGTTCGTATTATCACTTGAAGTGTGTGACCTTAAATTCAATAAGGATGAAAAAGTTTTAAAGTCATCAAATAAAAATCTCATTTAAAAGAATTGATTATCCATTAATGGAGTGAGAAATAACATCCAATACAGCCCATTTCTACTCCCATGGATCATCCCATAAGTGGGTCATCCCTCCATTGATCCTAAGGTTTTAATAGAAGTGGGAAATAGACTCATGATGGGGGAAATGGAGAAGAAAAATACAATGAAGTAACGATCACTCCACCATTGTGTGATAATCTCACAAGGGTTGGTGTTAAAAATTTCACACCATAAACCAATGGTATCAAAGTGATATTAAGATCAATATAATAATAGGGGAAGAAGAACTTTTATTAATAAACTAAGGTGAATTGAACACCTTACATGTGAAACAAAAACATGAGACAACAAAATCACAACATAACATTACAATGAAATGAACCTCAAAGATGATAAAATACTCCACCAAAACTGACTTAAATAGGAATTTTGGGAGCCTTGGGTCGAAACTCCAACATTACAAAGCATCCCATTAGATTATGGTAGGCCTAGGGTGGTGGAAAGTAAGGATGAGTGGACTTCTTTATACTTGACTCGAAATGGCAGCCAGCTTGCATCCACTAAATAGAAGCACCTAGATGGCCTTCTAGATTGCCAAATTAGAGTGGGACATAGAAGAAAAAAGTTAAGATCCTGATTTCTTCTATATTTTTGTAAAATTTCAGCCCAAATTAATTTTTGGTTGCTGAGATATGATTAAATTGGTGGGCTGTTTTTCTGGGCCACAGAATCTGGCCCAGAATTTTATCTCTAACTTGGGCCACCTGAATAACCACAATGGAGGCCGAATTAGCACTGGATGTTTAATTATTATATGTTTCTATATATTTCTTTTACTATCCCACGAAATTTGGGCTTCCTTGGGCCTATATTTTGGGGGCCCATATTCTCATCAGTGGGATGGTGTCCAATCTGCCTTCTCTGGAACTGTTTGCATGAAATCTCATTTTGGTGGTCTTCCAATGTGAATATTCCAACACTATACAAGTATGAATTGTTCTCAATATATTGAGAAACCTAAAAGTTAAATATGAAAATAAAATCAATATCATTTGTGACTTTAAATGGTATTAAAAATGTATCATATAATCATTCATTTTAAGAAGGAATTACAATCATAATGTAAAATGTTGTTCAATGTGTAAAATGATCTAAAATAGTGTTTATGAAAAATAAATCACATGAATATTATATATATATATTAAAAATAAATATTATCCACATTCAGTGGCTAATAACACCCCCCAACTTGATTTTTTCTAGTCCTGAGAAAAATATATCTCAAAAAAATGTGAAATTTTAATTCCCTTTTCCAAGAACATTTTAATAAACAATGATCACAAAAAAACATTATATCGAACAACTATGAAACCCATAAAAATATTTTAACACAATATAGTTTCATAAGAAGATCCCAATCCCAATACCATTATTTTGTTCAAATTCATCACCATATTTCATCCAATATCAATTAAGCATGATGATTTGTTGTGCATCATAATAGAAATTGGGGTTCATCTTTATTCAAGGTGGAAATGATAGAAGCGCTAGGTGAAATCACATTTCAATATTAAGATGAGTATTTAATTTTTATTTTGTATAAATATATTTTTTGTTATTTTTTTCAATTTTTCCATTGTAATTGAAATTGCACTCAATAGAGTCAACCCATATAGCGAGACATTGCTGATGACTCCCAGACTCAAAGACCTTAGGGCACCAAGTGAAGCGCACATAACCAGTTATCGTCTTGAGTTAACACAATGAAAAAAACAAATTCAAATTACTACAAATAGATATAAAATTACTAACTCTGGGCCAGAAAATTGTGGAGTCACGGTCCCCAAGTGCTGGAAGCCACACATCAGGACTTTTCATTGCTCTACGTGCAAATTTATTGTTTTTTTATTCAATACACATATTAAAACTAAAATGATCACCAAAACAATGCTATTTATTTAGGGTACCCCATGAAATCTAACTAATACCGCACTATCCAAAGGTCATTCATTATGAATTTTTTTATTTTTCATGAAAATATAAATGATTAAATATCACGTTAGACAACCACACTTTCCAGAATCTATGTGTAACAGCCCGATATTTTATGAAAACTATTTTTTTTAATTTTATTAATGTCTTGTGTTGTACGCTACACCAAAAGGAGCTTTCACAACACGCATCCTTGACTTTCCTTGAATTACACGCAATCGCAACCTTCCTCGATAGCGTGTGTAGTACGCAATACCGAGTTTCACTAAACAACAATATGCTATTAAAACTAGCCGTTATGAATAGTAATAACCACTTTTTGAAATTTTATAAATTTTATTTTTCAAAATGGACTTCATTTTTGGACTCAGAATATCGAAATTAGCCTAGGGTGAAATTTTGGTATTTTTCTGAAAACTTTCAATTTTTGATGAATAGTGAAACCACTAAGTGGTAGGTTAAAAACTGAATTTTGCATAAAACTTAATTTTACCGCTTCTGTGAATGGAATTTCAAAAATCCGACAGAAACAGTTGATATCAGTAAGTAAAATGTTGTTCAATGAGATAAAAATAATTTTTTTGGTGAATAGTAACTTTTTACTATTTTTACCGCAGTTAATAGTAAATAGGGTAACTAAGGGTAAATATGATATTAATATTACCCTAACACATGTCCTAATTCTATTGGACAAGTGTAATTCGACCAAAAACAAACTTAGGAATAAAATATGACCATTTAGGCCCACTTGGATTAGATTAGGACATTTATTATTAATTTATTTAAAGAAGGGTTAAAATAGTTAAAATCAAAGTTTAATAAGTAAATCATTTTTAATATGGGGTTATACATAAGATAAATTCGATTGTAAATATTCATAAGAAATCTAAAAAGCTTTCCTACATGATGGTATTTTATTTGTAATTTTTAGACATCAAATAATTTAATTTATTTATGACACAAAGATGATGCAATAATTATCTTATTAATGAAATATTGACATAATTGATAATATAAATACCAAAATAAATTTAATTTAAGACTTTTTTGAATTAAACTAATTTTCTAGGTTACTATGATATATTAGTGTTGATTTAATCAACTTGGTTCTAACATATAATTCTGTTATGACTTTCAAAAAAATCATATATCAAATAATGTCAAAATTGACACAAAATAGTTTTTAAATCAAATATTATATTATTAATTGTTATTTTATTCCTAAAAATCTAAGGTTCGGCCAAATAACTTAGATAAGGATATATATATTAATAATAAACAATTTGGGGTTCGTTTGGCATGTTATAGTAATTTTATTAACCATATAGTGAAAGAAAACAAAAAGACACGGTAAAAGTTAAATTATTTAACTTAGAGTTAAATCTAATTGATAAGGTTAAAATAATACCCTAAACTTATCTAAATATTATTGGTTGATATTATTTCGACCCATCCCCACTTTATCTTCTAAATAAGACCCTTTGGAAGCATTATAAACCGATTTTGACTTTAATATAAAATAATATTTTGAGATATTCCTAAGGTGCCCCTCTCCTCCCTTATAAAAGGACACCTCCTCCCCCTCCTCCTCACACCAATTTGAGCACTCAAGCTCGGCCAAACCCTGCCAAAATCTCTTCTCCACTTCCCTAGAAACATCCTAGAGGTTCTGGTCTTCCTCAAAGACCAATTTTAGTGCCCTAAGATGAGGTCTCAAAGAGGCACTTCAAAGAAGAGGTAATTACCGTTACCAATTCTTTCATCTTTATTTCTTCTTCCACTTCTTCTTCTTAGGTTGTTTCATTATGAAGTAATAACATCAGTATCACTCATATACTGATATGTTATTATAAGTATGAAACAACCCTATTTCACCATCTATCCATCCTACGGAAAAATAAATCACCGCGCGTGCGTACGTACGGAATACCGTCTCCACGCCGTGGTGTAATCTATTTTCCACCACCACCTTACATGGATGGGTATAATGGTGTAATGAATAACTATACATAGTTATTAAAACATCATATTGATTCTGATATATTTTATAATCCACTCCAATTCAATTCAATATTTATGGAAATGATATCATCGCTCGTGCGTACGTACGGACTACCTTCTCCACGACGCGATGAGATTCATTCTCCGTGTTAACCATTTAAGAATGATTATAAAGTATATATAAGAAATAATAATGAAATATATGACATTATAAAGCTACTGGATTTATGTATATATATATATATATGTATGTCATCTACTTACTTCCATTCAAGACAATAAGGAAAGGAAAACAGCGTTCATGCGTACGTACGGACTACCGTCTCCATGAACGGTGTTTTTCATTTCATTTATCTATCTATTATATATATATATATACTGAATATATATGATATATAAATCATATTTTATATTCTGTAAGTAAGTAAATCATGATATAAGTAATAATAATTTCAAGAACAACAAGTCAAAACACCTACGATAAAAGAAACGATTTTACCCAAAACGCTTCTTTAACATGGAATTTACAAAAGAACGGGTAATATAAAGTCATAAGTGAACCATATATGATATCATAACAATTAATATGATTCTTTAATAAGTCAATGACATTATTTAAATCATTATACAGGAGGTTCAGACACATACGAAGCAAATCAGACCTAAGTTAAGGGAAATATCACAATCTCATTTTTATCTGAGATTGTTTATACTTTGGCATTTACTGGGGTGTATTTTATCATCCACATACATGTTTCCTAAATATGTAATATTTATATCCTTATACAACAGTTTATATCCAATTTTACCCTTCGGTGAGTTTTTTGTAAATGATATGAAAGGAATCTTTTGTTGTTTTTCGTATGAGGTACTTTTTGACTTTTCTGACAAAGGTACGAGAAGAATGTTTTTTTAACTTATACGGCATGAATGGATTTTTAAAAACATTATTTCCAAGAAGCTTCCTTTACAAGTTTTCAGGTTTATTTTTAATCAACTTCTTTTATTTTAAAGTCGTATGACATTTTATGTAAGGAAACATGTTTTTGAAGAAGAAAGGATATTTTCCTCAAGAATGAAGTTCAAGTATTTTATCAAAATTATTTTCCATCTAAGATAATAAAAGGGTTATTTTTTTATCCCTATTATTACATGGATTTGATTATGTTGTGATGGAAATATTTTTATGAATTCCTTTATCTTATATGAATTGTTTTATGATGTCATGTTGTTTAAGAATTCCATTTTTATTACATGGGTTACGCTATGATGTATGGTTTATGATTATGTGGCACAAATAAGAAAGGATTCATTATAAGATGGGTGGGACCTATATCTCCCTCCAATGCATTGGGTAAAGATTTTATATCTCATGAGATATACATGGCTGAAATGGTAGGTTATACTGGTTCAGTGAAACAGGACTGAAACGAGGGTTACTCGATTCAGAAAGGGACTTTGTCCACTAAGATAGTCTTGGAAATGAGTCTTGACTAACAAGAAATGATTCTCAATTATTATGTGTGTATGCCACAAAGTTTCATGTTTTAAGTTATGATTATTGGGAATACATTTCACTACTATGATTTATCCCATTTTATGAAATTATGCTCTCTTTTGCAGCTTAAGATTTTCAAAAGTTATGTTCTTATGAATATGATGTGATTGATTTTTCTTTTGTTTACCCTTACTGAGCATTTGAGCTCACCCTTTTATGTTTTCTTTTCCCCAGGATATAAAGAAAGGTTTTAGGTAAAAAAAAGGGAAGATCTTTATGGGAGATATTGAAGATCTTTCACCACGATTAGAAGATTACGTTCCGAGTTTCCAAAGACCCTAAACTATTACGATCCTTGTGTGTGTGTTTTTTGTTATGTACCAAGTATTCCGCAAAAGTAATGTAATGTCCATGTACGTCAAGATACGGGTCTCTACAGTTGGTATCAGAGGAAAGGTTTAGTCAACCTTTGGAAACTAGGATGCGAAAACGTTAGTGAGATCCCTAGAGATATTTCTAAGGTATGTCTAGGGATGCCCCTAAGGATAAGTATATGTATAGGATATATTCCTAGAACTATGGTAACGATATTAGATTAAACCAAAGAAGTTAGATATTGAAGTTACTCCCCCTTTATTATGATTTTTGCCTCTCACACTATTCTTTTTGGGTTTTAGAAAATGGCTGGAAACAAGGTGATTCACGATAATGGAGGATATGATGGACAATGGAATGATATTCTTCATGAGCAACCAAATGAAATGGGATGTGGAAGTCCAAACATCATTATTATGCCGAATTAGAAATCTCATAATATGATCAATAAAGTAAAATTTGGTAAGTTTCCTGACTCGGCTAATAAGAGAAAGATGGAGTTTCGTGATGATCATAGAGGAAAGAAAGTTCAATTTCCACTATGTAAATCATGTGGGAAGAGGCATCAAGGAGAATGTTTCAAAGGAACTGGAAGATGCTTTGGGTGTGGAAAAGAAGGACACAAAGCCAGTAAGTGCAAAGGAAAAGGTTCAGTTAACACCAGGGATGAGGATAATGGTATTGCTACGACATCAACAATGGTTAAATGTTTTAAATGTGGAATGTACGGGCATTATGCAAACCAATTCCCTAAGGGAAAGTCTCATGAAAAGAACCAGTACGGCCGTATGGGTAGTATTTATGTTTATGATGATGAAGAGACTACAAATGATATGTGAGATGAAAGAATTGTTGAAGCTTGGTCA
Source organism: Viscum album (assembly GCA_963277665.1). Lineage (NCBI taxonomy): Eukaryota > Viridiplantae > Streptophyta > Magnoliopsida > Santalales > Viscaceae > Viscum > Viscum album. The sequence goes on from OY728158.1 coordinate 551,594,076, forward strand.
ATGGTTTAAGAATGCAGTGGAATGATTACATGTTTATCAAGCGTAATGTTGTATAAGTAATCTCATGGTACTATGGGATAAAGAGACATCTAAGGATTGTTACATTGTTGTCTTTCCTTATGTTTTGAAAGTATGTGATGAATGGTACCAGTATTTTTGGAAAGTAGATGATATGCGCATAATGAAGGGATAAGACGATAATGAGATGTTTGATTGTATGCATGAGCTAATGATTGATATAAGGACTAAGTGATATCATGGTTTGAGTATATAGAATTTTGAGGATTTTGGTATGTGGAAAGTGTTAACTTTTAACTGCATTCATGTTTTCACTAAGGTTCAATGGGTATTCAAAAGAATACATGATTAAGGACTTTGAATGTTTGGAATGTGACCAACAAAACATATCTTATGATATATGGGGATCAACGATGGTATTAAATCTCTGGTAATCATTTTAAATATGTTATGAGAGTGGACTACAGTATTATGGATAAGTCTAAAGATTAGAATGGATTCTGTTGGACATAAGTTAGGATAAAACGTTTTTCGATATTATTGATGGGATGTTATATTAATATAGCTTTAGAAAAAGAACATCCTGCAGGACGGGCGACAACCCATCGCTTCGGACAAGGCTGTGGGAATCGAACCCACAACCGAAGTGCGGCTGGCCTTTATCGCCTACCACTGGCCTACAGGAAGTCCCTATTTAGTAGAAACTAGTTTTATTATATTAAGCAGTATGATATATGAAGTATAAGTCCATTTTAGGAACCATATATGATTAATCTCACTATAGATCGACTTATATATATAATTTTTGCTAACCTTTTGTTTGAGACAGATGGAATTACCCATCATTCTATCACATGATCTGCTAACACTTCACGAATAACAAATTCAACTTCATTTATTTAAGAGATGAGGTGGAAATTGTTCAAGGCATGAACAACAGTGAGATTGTATCAAAATAAAGAAAGTATTTATTATAATTCAAATTATCAACTTTAGGGAAATGATATTGAAAACCAAAAATGTTGTCCTAGTGATATTATACCTGATGAATCAGATGGTACCTTAGATCTTCACAAATGTATGGATTTGTGATTTCTAGATTTTCCATAGCCATGTTCTCTACCACTCTCCATCAGAACATGATGGTTAGATTTCTCTTCCATATCCATATTTTCACCAATGTGGAAACCCAGTGATTAGTTTATTTGGGTAATCGTTACATTTCATACTTTAGTTTTTAAAGCCAAGTTTTGGTATTCCTTTTTACGATGTGGGTTTCTATTAAAGAAACTTTCGAATAGTAAACCATTTATAACCCCGACGAATTTCGAGGGCGAAATTCATTTTAAGGGGGGTAGAATGTAACAGCCCGATATTTTATGAAAACTATTTTTTTTAATTTTATTAATGTCTTGTGTTGTACGCTACACCAAAAGGAGCTTGCACAACACGCATCCTTGACTTGCCTTGAATTACATGCAATCGCAACCTTCCTCGATAGCGTGTGTAGTACGCAATACCGAGTTCCACTAAACAAAAATATGCTATTAAAACTAGCCGTTATGAATAGTAATAACCACTTTTTGAAATTTTATAAATTTTATTTTTCAAAATGGACTTCATTTTTGGTCTCAGAATATCGAAATTAGCCTAGGGTGAAATTTTGGTATTTTTCTGAAAACTTTCAATTTTTGATGAATAGTGAAACCACTAAGTGGTAGGTTAAAAACTGAATTTTGCATAAAAATTATTTTTACCGCTTCTGTGAATGGAATTTCAAAAATCCGACGGACACGGTTGATATCAGTAAGTAAAATGTGGCTCAATGAGATAAAAATAATTTTTTTTGGTGAATAGTAACTTTTTACTATTTTTACTGCAGTTAATAGTAAATAGGGTAACTAAGGGTAAATATGATATTAATATTACCCTAACACATGTCCTAATTCTATTGGACAATTGTAATTCGACCAAAAACAAACTTAGGAATGAAATATGACCATTTAGGCCCACTTGGATTAGATTATGACATTTATTATTAATTTATTTAAAGAAGGGTTAAAATAGTTAAAATCAAAGTTTAATAAGTAAATCATTTTTAATATGGGGTTATACATAAGATAAATTCGATTGTAAATATTCATTAGAAAGATAAAACGATTTCCTACATGATGGTATTTTATTTTTTAATTTTTAGACATAAAATAATTTAATTTATTTATGACACAAAGATGATGCGGTAATTATCTTATTAATGAAATATTGACATAATTGATAATATAAATACCAAAATAAATGTAATTTAAGACTTTTTATGAATTAAACTAATTTTATAGGTTACTATGATATATTAGTGTTTATTTAATCAACTTTGTTTGAACATATAATTCTGTTATGACTTTCAAAAAAATCATATATCAAATAGTGTCAAAATTGACACAAAATAGTTTTTAAATCAAATATTATATTATTAATTGTTATTTTATTCCTAAAAATCTAAGGTTCGGCCAAATAACTTAGATAAGGATATATATATTAATTATAAACAATTTGGGGTTCGTTTGGCATGTTATAGTAATTGTATTAACCATATAGTGAAAGAAAACAAAAAGACATGGTAAAAGTTAAATTATTTAACTTAGAGTTAAATCTAATTGATAAGGTTAAAATAATACCCTAAACTTGTCTAAATCTTATTGGTTTATAGGATTTCGACCCATCCCCACTTTATCTTCGAAATAAGACCCTTTGGAACCATTATAAACCGATTTTGACTTTAATATAAAATAATATTTTGAGATATTCCTAAGGTGCCCCTCTCCTCCCTTATAAAAGGACACCTCCTCCCCCTCCTCCTCACACCAATTTGAGCTCACAAGCTCGGACAAACCCTGCCAAAATCTCTTATCCACTTCCCTAGAAACATCCTAGAGGTTCTGGTCTTCCTCAAAGACCAATTTTAGTGCCCTAAGAGGAGGTCTCAAAGAGGCGCTTCAAAGAAGAGGTAATTACCGTTACCAATTCTTTCATCTTTATTTCTTCTTCCATTTATTCTTCTTAGGTTTTTTCATTATGAAGTAATAACATCAGTATCACTCATATAATGATATGTTATTATAAGTATGAAACAACCCTATTTCACCATATATCCATCCTACGGAAAAAGAAATCACCGCGCGTGCGTACGTACAGAATACCGTCTCCACGCCGTGGTGTAATCTATTTTCCACCACCACCTTACATGGATGGGTATAATGGTGTAAAGAATAACTATACATAGTTATTAAAACATCATATTGATTCTGATATATTGTATAATCCACTCCAATTCAATTCAATATTTATGGAAATTATATCATCGCTCGTGCGTACGTACGGACTACCGTCTCCACGACGCGATGAGATTCATTCTACATGTTAACCATTTAAGAATGAATATAAAGTATATATAAGAAATAATAATGAAATATATGACATTATAAAGCTACTGGATTTATGTATATATATATATATATATGTATGTCATCTACTTACTTCCATTCAAGACAATAAGGAAAGGAAAACAGCGTTCATGCGTACGTACGGACTACCGTCTCCATGAACGGTGTTTTTCATTTCATTTATCTATCTATTATATATATATATATACTGAATATATATGATATATAAATCATATTTTATATTCTGGAAGTAAGTAAATCATGATATAAGTAATAATAATGTCAAGAACAACAAGTCAAAACACCTACGATAAAAGAAACGATTTTACCCAAAACGCTTCTTTAACATTGAATTTACAAAAGAACGGGTAATATAAAGTCTTGAGTGAACCATATATGATATCATAACAATGAATATGATTCTGTAATAAGTCAATGACATTATTTAAATCATTATACAGGAGGTTCGGACACATACGAAGCAAATCGGACCTAAGGTAAGGGAAATATCAGAATCTCATTTTTATCTGAGATTGTTTATACTTTGGCATTTACTGGGGTGTATTTTATCATCCACATACATGTTTCCTAAATATGTAATATTTATATCCTTATACAACAGTTTATATCCAATTTTACCCTTCGGTGAGTTTTTTGTAAATGATATGAAAGGAATCTTTTGTCGTTTTTCGTATGAGGTACTTTTTGACTTTTCCGACAAAGGTACGAGAAGAATGTTTTTTTAACTTATATGGCATGAATGGATTTTTAAAAACATTATTTCCAAGAAGATTCCTTTACAAGTTTTCAAGTTTATTTTTAATCAACTTCTTTTATTTTAAAGTCGTATGACATTTTATGAAAGGAAAAATGTTTTTGAAGAAGAAAGGATATTTTCCTCAAGAATGGAGTTCAAGTATTTTATCAAAATTATTTTCCATCTAAGATAATAAAAGGGTTCTGTTTTTATCCCTATTATTACATGGATTTGATTATGTTGTGATGGAAATATTTTTATGAATTCCTTTATCTTATATGAATTGTTTTATGATGTCATGTTGTTTAAGAATTCCATTTTTATTACATGGGTTACGCTATGATGTATGGTTTATGATTATGTGGCACACATAAGAAAGGATTCATTATAAGATGGGTGGGACCTATATCTCCCTCCAATGAATTGGGTAAATATTTTATATCTCATGAGATAGACATGGCTGAAATGGTAGGTTATACCGGTTCAGTGAAACAGGACTGAAACGAGGGTTACTCGATTCAGAAAGGGACTTTGTCCACTAAGATAGTCTTGGAAATGAGTCTTGACTAACAAGAAACGATTCTCTATTATTATGTGTGTATGCCACAAAGTTTCATGTTTTATGTTATGATTATTGGGATTTCATTTCACTACTATGATTTATCCCATGTTATGAAATTATGCTCTCTTTTGCAGGTTATGATTTTCAAAAGTTATGTTCTTATGAATATGATGTGATTGATTTTTCTTTTGTTTACCCTTACTGAGCATTTGAGCTCACCCTTTTATGTTTTCTTTTCCCCAGGATATAAAGAAAGGTTTTAGGTAAAAAAAAGGGAAGATATTTATGGGAGATATTGAAGATCTTTCACCATGATTAGAAGATTACGTTCCGAGTTTCCAAAGACACTAAACTATTACGATCCTTGTGTGTGTGTTTTTTGTTATGTACCAACTATTCCGCAAAAGTAATGTAATGTCCATGTACGTCAAGATACGGGTCTCTACACTATGCTTGTGAAATTATACATGGATTAAAATCATAATTGGGTAATGCTAAATTATTTGATATTCAGTTTCAACGTTTTCATTTTGTTTTCCCATGTTCAATGTTATGGGAATTTTTCCTTCCATTTACACAAAAAAAATTTCAAATAATTTTTTTTCACACAAAATCAATTTTTTTTATTTCATCAAAAGAAATTTTTTATTTCATCTCCCCCCAAAATAAAATAACACTGTCCCCAGTGTTTTAAGAAAATAAAATTTATAAGGGGTAGAGGTAGATAATGGGAAGTTGAAATATGAAATTGAAAATGAGGATCGTGGAATGAAGTCACCTGGTGGTTGAAGTTGAAATTCTTACTGCTTCCTTTTAATCCCTTGATCTCCATGTCACTCTGGGAATTCCCTAGTGGAAAAAGGAAAAAACAAACAAAAAAACAAAACAAAACTATATATATATTTATATAATAAAGAAATTAGAATATATGTATATATATTAATATTATAGAATAAGAGAACACTATAAGCTGTAGGTCTGTGGTAAGTGTGTGCCCATGTCTACCTTCGGTCCCAGGTTTGAGTCCACGTGACTTCGATGGTTGTGATGGGGTTTTACCCATGACCTACAATGTGTCCCTTTTTTACCTAAAAAAACATAAAAATAAAATGAACTTATGATACATTGTCTTCTTTTAAAATTTCGGTGTAAGGTATTACTCAAGGATCACACCACATGACATGGATGAATATGGTGCTCCCCTTTCACATCCATCCATACTTATAATAGAAGAACAAGTCAACAGTAAAAAATTATATAATAATTTTTTAAAATATAAAAAATGATTCAATAATCCTATTTGAAAAATAATGATGATTCAAAAATATTAGAAACATGAAAACCACGGGTTTCCACCCATGTAATGCTTTTGTTTAATGTCGTTAGCCCAACATGGACCCTAAATCTATCAATTTTTTCCTAGTTCATAGGTTGGATCAGTTAACTCAACCTCTATTTCTTATTTATTTAATGATTTAATGAATGGTTTTAACCGATGACCATTTACCTTGAAAATGTGACCACCTGTGGGATCCTGAATCTCTACTGCCCCATGGGGGTACACATAATGCACAATGAAAGGACCTGACCGTCTAGACCTTAACTTTCCCAGGTGTAAATGATGTTTTGAACTATACAAGAGCACAAATTTTCCTGGTTCAAAATTTTTGACTTTGATATTCCTAGATTGGTAAGATTAAACTCTATCTTTATTGATCCTTGAATTTCCATAAGCCTCCATCCTTAGTTCCTCAAGTTCATTGAGATCTAATTTTCTTTTTGTTCTAGCCAATGAGAGGTCATAATCTATTTTCTTATTTTCCAAAAGAGCCTTATGCTCAGTTTCAATAGGTAAATGACCTGCTTTTCCATAAACCAACCTATATGGTGACATTCCTAGGATAGTTTTGTATGTTGTACGATATTCCCAAAGAGCATCTAAGAGTTTCTCGAACCAATATTTCCTAGATGGATTGACAGTTTTTTCAAGAATTTTCTTAATCTCTCTATTCGCTAACTCAGCTTAACCAATGGTTTGAGGATGGTAGGAAATGGAAACCTTGTGATAAATCCCATACTTAGACACGAGTGAAGAGAATGGCCAGTTGTAGAAATGGGTTCCATGATCACTAATGATAGATCTAGGAATTCCAAATATAGAAAATATATGCTCTTTCAGAAATCGAATCACAACTTGATAATCATTAGACTTAGTGGGAATGGAATCAACCCATTTTGAGACATAATCATTATCTAATAGGATTTAGAGATATACACTAGAGTTTGGTAAGGGTCCCATTAAATCAATTCCCCAACAATAAAAGATTTCGACGACCATAATGGGAGTGAGTGGAATTTGATTCCTTTTTGTGATGGACCCTACTTGTTGACACTTAGGACAATGTTGAAAAAATGTGTAGGAGTCCCTTGATAGGGTGGTCCATAAAAGACCACACTGAAAAACCTTAGAAGAAGTTTTATTAGAGGAAAAGTGACATCCACATGCCTCACTATAACAGAATTTAAGGATGGACTCTTGTTCAGATTCTGGGACACACCTCTTAATGACGTGGTCATGGAAGAACTTATAGAGGTATGGATCATTAAACACATAGTTCCTAACATCAGAAAGGAATTTCCTTCCATCTTGAGTCCCTAATTATTTTGGAGTGACTCCTGTAACTAATACATTGGCTATGCCAGCATACCAAGGGAAGTCACTCACAGTGTATAGGTGTTCATCAGGGAATGAATCAGACACAGAAGGGTGATTTGAGTTGTCTTTGAATTCCATTCTAGAGAGGTGATTAACTACAACATTCTCAACTCCCTTTTATTCCTTGATTGTGAGGTCAAATTTTTGTAAGAGAATAACACACCTAATCAATCTACCCTTGGCATCTTAATTTTTGAAGAGGTATTTTAGTGCAGAATGGTTAGTGAACATAGTGATGGGGGATCCTAAAATGTAGGACCTAAACTTTTTTAAGGCAAACACAATATAAATTAACTCATTTTAAGTGGTGGTGTAGTTGATTTGGGATTCATTTAAGGATTTTCTTGCATAAGCAATGATATAAAGAGTTTTATCAAAATGTTGACCGAACACAACTCCTACATCAAAGTCACTGGAATCACACATAAGTTCGAAAGGAAGGTTCTAATTTGGAGATATCATAATGGGAGTAGAGGTGAGAGAGGATCTGAGGGTTTATAATGAACCCTCACAACTTTTTGTCCAAACAAATGGAGAATCCTTTACTATGAGAGCACAAAGGGGACGTGAGATTGAACTAAAGTCTTTAATGCATCTTCTATAGAAACCAGCATGTCCTATGAAATACCTCACTTATTTAACAGTTCTGGGTGATGTAAGGTGATGAATGATGTCATCCTTTGCTTTATCAACTTCAATCCTCCTACTCGAGACTATATGGCCAAGGACTAATCCCTGTTTAACCATGAAATGGAATTTTTTCCAGTTTAGGACTAGATTCATTTCTTCAAATCTAGACAAAAAACTCTCCAAACTCATATGACATCCCTAAAATGTATCCCCAAATACAGAGAAGTCATCCATGAAGATCTCAAGAAAATACCTTACCATGTCTGAGAATATTCCCACCATGCACCACTGGAAGGTTCCAGGGGCATTGCATAACCCGAAGGGCATTCATTTGAAAAAAAAAGTGCTGAATGGATAGGTGAATATAGTCTTTCCTTGATCCTCTAGAGAGACCTCAATCTAATTTTACCCCATGTACCCATCTAAGAAACAATAGAACTCATGAACTTCCACACTCTCAAGGACTTGGTCAATGAATTTTAAGGGTAAATGGTCCTTCTTTGTGATTGAGTTTAGCTTCCTATAGTCGATTCAGACTCTCCAGCCACTACTCCACCTAGTTGGAAGAATCTCTCCATCCTTCTTGGTTATCACAGTGATTCCTGCCTTCTGGGGAACCACTTGTATTGGGCTCACCCACTCACTCTCAGCTATGGGATAGATTATACCGACTTTTAACAATTTTAGAAGTTCTTTTCTCACTACTTTTAGGAGATTAGGATTGAGTCGTCGTTGAGTTTGACAACATGGCTTTGAATCATATTCTAGTACAATCTTATTAGTCTCGATTAGTGGGATAATCCTAGGAATATTAGACAGGTTCCAACTAATGTCTTTCTTATGTTTCCTAAAGAAATCTAGGAGCATCCTATCATTATTGGATTCAAGATAAGAAGAAATTACAATAGGATGTGTTCTATTTTCTCCTAGGAATGCATACCTAAGTGAAGAAGGAAGTTATTTCAATTCAAGATCAGGTTGGTTAAAAATTTCAGAAGAACATTGGGACATCGGCTCAAGATCAATTTATTTTTTTATAGTTTCAGAGAGGATTTATTCTCCACGTGTAGAAGTTTCAGCTACAAGATTGGTTTGATCAGATTTCGGGAATAATGTTTGATTGGTCTCTGTGAAAGTGGTTTTCTGAAAGGTTTCACAAATTATTGGACCTAAGACTTCAACATAAGAGCAATTTGAAAATGATTCAAGCCATGGAGATAAAGATACTTCACAAGAATAAAGGAAATCAATCTCATCATGACTTAAACATCCATCAAATATTCCTTGATGTTCTATAGATTCATTATCATTGCTTCCTATCGTGTTTACTTCATGAATTTCCTCATCATCCTCTATTTTTGAGCTTGTAGAATAGATGTTCAAGTCTAGACTCATGTTTCCAAAGGTGGTGGTCATGTTCTCGTTTCAAACTCAGATAACAAAGTTGATTTTTGCAAGGAAAGGATGACCAATAGTGATTGGGGTTTGTTCCTTATTTCCTATGTTTTTAGGGTTGTCAAGGACAATGAAGTCAGTAGGTTAATGAAGTTTTCAACCTTTACCAAAACGTCCTTTAAAATTCCCTTTGGAACCATAATGATATGATCAATAAGTTGAAGTGTGACAGATGTGGGTTGGAGCTCTTCTAGGCCTAACTATCAGTACACAGCATAGGGAATGAGATTGAAACTAGCACCTAGGCCACACAAGGCCTTGAAAAATTTTCTCTCTTCTAGTTCAACATTGATGTATGGGCAAACCGAGTCTTTCAACTTAAGAGGAGTGATCCCTTGAATGGTGGTACTCACATTAGTAACCAAAAAGACATTGTTTTTATGTGAAAAATTTATTTAAAAAATGGACAAGTCCTTAAGGTACTTTGAGTAGGTAGGTATAGTTTGGATTACATAGAGGAGGGGAATGTTCAACTTGACTTGTGAGAAGATTTCCCTCAATGTTTCACTCAATTAAAGATTGGTTTTCCCCCTCTTGTGTTGAGGAAATGGTGCAGATTATGGGGTTGTTTGTTGAAGAGTTGTTTCTTTGAAAATGTAATCCTTTTTTTAAATTTTATCATTTGGTTCATTTAAATTTTCATCTATGTCTGAATATTCAGATGGGTTATGGATTAGTTTTTCAAGTTTCTCAATTGATTTCCCACTTCTTAAAACAGTCACAGCCTTTAGTTTTTCATGAGTTTTTTGAGTACAACTTGACTCTCCCCTTGAATTTGAGGATGGTACCACCTAAGTAGGCATGGGTGCCTTTCCAATTTTGATTGTTTTAAGTTCTTGTTTAAGGGAAGAGACTTCTGAGTTCATTCTTCCAATTTTTTTACAGTTGTTCTAGTAGGATTTGTGGAACAGTTTGGGTTGGTGCTTGAGAATATTGGTTTATCTCGGGGGGTATTTTGGAGGTGGGATGGTTTGTTGAAAATGGACAGGTGGCTGTTGGTATTGGTTAGGTTGGGTTTGGAACTCGTTATGGGTTTGGTAGTTCTGATAGGGGTATAGATTTTTTTCCTTGTAGTGGGTTAGGTTATTGGTTATATTTCTAATGAAAGCCTGGGTGGTCATTATACCTTGGGTCGAAGTTGTTTTGGTATTGAGGATTTTGAAAGTTCAAAGCATTTACATCCACTGGGGGTCCTCCTAAAAGAACATACTTTATGGATTGAATGGTTAGATATTTGTCTTTCTTATGGTCATGTTTATCACAAATTGTGCAAATAGGGTCTACAGTTTGGATTTCATAGACATTTCTAAGGTCCATCTCTTCAACCTTCCTAGAGAGTGTTGTGAGTTTAGCCCTAAGGCTTTCCTCTTCTCTAAGTGTATGAATTCTAGTAGTTATTCGAGGATTTTCATAATAAGGTTAAGTTCCCTATGTATGGTTTTGTTCAGAAAGGCTTTTAAAATACTCATAATCATCATTTGGGGTTTTTTTTAGAAGTTTTATTACACATCATGTAAATGAATTGTTTTTCCCTGAACCCATCCCATTATAAAAAATTATCACTTGTCCAGGAATTGAAAAACCATGGTGTGGAACTATGTTTAGAGTGTCTTTGAACCTCTCCCATGTTTCCTAGAATGACTCTCCCTCTTTTTCAAAAAATTTTTGGATGCTCTTTTTAAGTGAATTTGTTTTGTGGTGGGGAAAATATTTTTTATAGAATAATCTTAATAGTTGGTCCTAGGAGTTGATGGATGATGGTCTCAAATTGTTTAGCCAATTTTGAGCTTGATCCTTTAAAGAAAAAGGAAATAGCCTTATCTTATCTGATTCTAGTTGATGTGGGGGACACATGGTTTCTACAATGTCATTGAACTCTTTAACGTGAATTTAGGGCATCTCGGATCTATTCCATGGAATGTGGGAAGACATTTTATGAAATGGGGTTTTAAAGATATAGTTGGCATCTCCTAAGGATTTGTGTCTAATTCATGAGGGGGAATTGGTTTAGGCAGGTTTGAGGTAGTCATTCATGGTTTGATCAACTTCATTCCCCAATTTTGGTGCTACCTCATTTGGATTTCCATATTGGTTCCCACTCAGGTTTATGAGTTGGTTTCTTTGAAGAACTTCAATTGAAATGGGCTCAATTATTGACTCGGGGGTATTAAGAATATTAGGATATAATGTAAAGAGTTACCTTGGTGTACTTTACTCACCAACCCCAGGACTATCCACCCTAACTAGACTGTTTAATTGGACATGAGTGTAGGATGACATGCGCCAAAAGAAAAAAAACGAGAAAGAGAAAAGATAAGAGAATTTAGATGAGAATATAAGAAATGGGGGAGAATAGAATGGGTGTTTAAATGACTTACTTGGGTCCTAGGAAATGGCTCCAAAATTTGGAATCGCCCAAATTTACACAAGATTTCGGGTTAAACGTTTTCTTGTAGTTTATATTGGGTTGTCGATTCCTCAGAGACCTAATAAGTAACCTACGAACACATACATTTTATGGACTGTTTTTGGATATTAAGTGGCCAACTTTGGGTTGATTTTTTATGGGTTTAAATTAACACTAAATGACTTAAGTGAATTCAAATTATGATAAGGGTTGATCCTAGGTTATTAAAATGGGTGGATTGGATGCATTCTTTTAAAAAATATATTTCAATTTCTTATATTTGAGATGGGTTCATTTAAGGAGATCAAAAAAATCATCACTTACTAGTTTAATGATGACACACCCTAATACTAATAACCTATACACTTGAATGATTAAATTTTTTAGCACTATAAGGTAAGAGTTAATATTAGCACTTAATGTGTGTGACCTTAAATTCAATAAGGATAAAGAGGTTTTAAAGTCATCAAATAAAAATATCATTTAAAAGAATTGATTAGCCATTAATGGAGTAAAAAATAACATCCAATCCAGACCCTTTCTACTCCCTTGGATCAACCCATAAGTGGGTTATCCCTCCATTTATCCTATGGTTTCAATGGAAGCGGGATGTAGAATCATGAGGGGGGAATTGGAGAAGTAAAAAAACAATGAAATAACGATCACTCCATTGTTGTCTGATAATATCACAAGGGTTGGTGTGAAAAAGTTCACAACATGAACCAAAGGTATCAAAGTGATATTAAGAAAAATATAATAAGAGGATAAGAATAAATTTTATTAGGAAACTAAATTTAATTAAACAACTTACATGTGAAAGACAAATTTGAGACAACAAAATCGCAACATAACATTACAATGAAATGAAGCTGAAAAAGTGATAAAATCCTCCACCACCACTACCTTAAATAGGATTTTTGGGAGCCTTGGGAATATCCTACAACAATAAAGATAATCCCACTTGATTATGGTAGGCCTAGGGTGGTGTAATATAAGGTAGAGTGGACTTCTTTATCCTTGACTTGAAATGGCAGCCAGCTTGCATCCACTGAACAGGCTGGCCTAGATGGCCTTCTAGATGTTCGAATTAGAGTGTACCATAGAATAAAAACGTGAATATAATGATTTCTCCTAGATATCTATAAAATTTAGCCCAAATGTATTGTGTTTGTTGAGATATGATTAAATTGGTGGGCTGTTTTTTTGGGCCACAGAATATGGACCATAATGTTCTCTCTAATTTGGGCTGCCTAAATAACCAAAATGGAGGCCGAATTAGCACTGGATCCTGAATAATTATATGTTCCAATATATTTATTCTATCATCCCACAAAATTTGGTCTACTTTGGGCCTTTATTTTGGGTCCCACATTCTCATCAGTGGGCTGGTGTTCAATCTGCCTTCTCCAGAATTGTTTGCATGAAATCCCATTTCGGTGGTCTTTCAATGTGAATATTCTAACACTCAACACGTATGAATTATTAAAAATATAATGAGAAACCTGAAAATTATATATGAAAATAAAATCAAGATCATTGGGTACTTTAAATGATGTTAAAAATGTACTATATTATAGTGTATTTTAAGAAGGAATTACCATCATAATTTGAAATGATGTTCAATGTGTAAAATGAACTAAAATGGTGTTGATGAAAAATAAAGCACATAAATATTATATATATTAACAATGAATGCCAACCTCATTTATTGGATAATCATGAAATTAATGGAATAACATCATGGATATGGTAGTCCATACATACACATGAGTGACATATCTATTTTTCGATTAAATGAATGAAAGAAAGGTAAATATTGATTTATCTAACATAAATATCATGAATAAAAATTAATATATCATAATAACAAATAATTAATTACTATTGGGGAAAAATATTTGTATATCAACATGAAGGTTGTAGTCTACACATAAACACGAGTGATACTTTATTCTACCAATGTATTGAGAAGAGGTGGTAAATTGTAATGAAATCATCATAATAATATCTCACTATATTGATGAAATTGGAGTTGTCATGTTATTTGGATACAAAATTTTTATATTAATTATAATAATAAATTTAATTTTAAATATTATAGTTATGATTTATACCACTTCATTGAGAGACCTCCTTTGGCATACTCTTTAAGAATTGATGGATTAATCTTATAAGAATAACATAATCATTATGATGAATGGAAGGATTATATGATTTTTTGGAGGAAAGTAATCCACAAGATATATTTTTCAAATAGTGTTAATAATGTAGGGGAATATATTCCCTCTTATAAATGAAGGGAGGGACAGAGATTGAATTTTATAAAATATTTCATTAATTAAATGTTATTTTCATGGTAAAGTAGATAAAAGTGTCTTGGGATTAAATTTTTAGATAATATAAGGCATAAACTACTTCAATAAATAATAATTTTATTTCTTTGGTTGGAAACCCTACCTTTATCTCATGGTTTAACCCTGCACATATACATGTTTTAATCATAATAGTGGTAATATAATTTTACAATGTTTACAATTAAATATAAAAAATATAAATTTGAACCTATTGAATTATATAAATTATTATTTTTCTAAATATGAATTCCATTTTATCATATTTTATTTTTATAAGTTTATTAATTTTATTTTAATCATGCACACAAACTAGAAATAAATCTGTTTAAAAAAAATTAATGTGTAAAACATAATTTAATTTCATTATTTTCCTTGAATAAACCATGAAATGAATGTTAAAATTTGTTATTGAATATATAATCTATACATTTCATTAATCCATTAATAATTATATATTTAATTAATTTAATAAGACAAAAATTCATTTCTCTTATAATGATTTTACTTAGAAAAATGTGTTTTTTTCCAAAAAGTTTACTAATATGAAAAAAATATAGTTAAGATTAATATGAAATTAAATAAATTATTCATAATTAATGGATATTTCAATTTATTTAAGATATCATTGAAAACATAAAGGGTCATTTACTTAAAAATAAATTACATTTAAAAAATGACATTTTTCACTATTTATTGAAAACTAAATATTTTTGGAAAAAATGTTAAAATTAACTATAATATAATATAGACATGTAAATTTTTAATGTGATATTAATTTAATGAAATAAAATTTATTAAAATTTGGAAAATGATTCCATATATAATCATTATTTTCATGAATAAATATATGTTTGTATGGTTTTTTAAAACAATGGGGATATATAATGTTCATTATGGGTGATACATATAAGTTATTTTATGATAAAGGTAATACATAAAGGTTATTTCTGACTTAATGAAATTTTTTTCAAAAAACATAAAAATGAATAATTACGTCTAAACTCAATTTAAAATGAAATAAAACTTCCCCAACCTAGGAAACTAAAAAAACAACAAAATCCCATAAAACATATGAAATTAAAAATTAATGGTTCAAGATATTTTATGAACTCACATTCGATACCTCTCATAAGATTCATATACTTGAAAATAAATTTTATTCTATGGTCTGAATAGTCTTGTCCACTAAATAATATAGAAAAACTGATTTCATCCGTCCCATGAACACAAATTTTGTAATAGTGTATCTGATGTGAATTAACATGAACTAATACTTCCCAAAAATTCATCTAACGGTTGTTTTTATAATATCTTCTTCTTTTACCTACATATGATGATATCCCAACCATGGATCAATCTTTAAGAACCAGTTGTCTCCCTTTATCTGATAAAATATATCATTAATCCTTGGAGGGAGTATTGATTCTTCACACTAACTTGGTATTATCAATAATAATAAATATGGATTTATATAATTCCATCCACCTTCTTCATTGATATGGCTGGAGCACCCCATGGTGCTACATTAGGCCAAATAAAACATTACTATATTAAAATTTAAATCTAAATTGGTATATCTCACAACTCTCAAGGGATGATGTTATATAGTGACATCAATATTGATGTGACCCCATGATATTGATATATCCTAAGCATGACCTTATATAAACATGGTAGTGTTATAAACACTTTGGGAAATACATCAAGTTACTCTTCTACAGCCTTATGAAACACCACAAGTTGAACCTCCAGAAAATTTTGAATCAACTCAACCATATTGGGAGACAATGAATCGATAGGCCTCCACCTCATTTTATGACCTCAATAATCAATTATTATAACATTTCCTCCATCATAATCTAAGATTAAAAATCAATTCATGATGAAATTGAAAATATCATGCACCAAATACAGCCAGCTAATGATGATGATAATGTTATGTGTCTATATCCAGAAAAAATCAGAACTTTATTAAAGACCAGTGTTGTGATAACATCTTCTCATAATATCATCATACATCATAGAATATTAATCATCCTTGAACCATTTTAGTCACCATAAGATAAACTAAAAGACCCTCTACCTCCTGTTATATATCCTTGACAAGAGTGGGTGAAATGAAGCAGTGCACAACTTCTATATCAAACAATGAATACACCCATAATGAATATACATAGATGACAACATGAACATCATCTGGCTCACATGGTTCAAGAAAATTGAAGACATAAGTCTGACCTATCCCTAATTTATGACCACTAGAACCGTGATGGGAACCAACCATATGGCTGCACTCTTCTCTATAACCTTGATAATGAGGGGATTAACAAGACTAATGATGCACACAAATTTGGATCCATAATTTCAAACACATTTTTAGGGTTTTTAATGGATATTTATGGATTGAACCATATATTTCAATATTTTATTAAAATATAGAGGTCTTCAAATAAATAATAAATCTATATTAAAATTAATAGAAAGTTTTATTTCTAGAAGTTTGAAATTATTTATGAATTTTGGTTGGAATTTACTATGTATTTCTAATGAATTTTAAGTAATAAATACGTATTTCCTCATGCTAGCCCTCAACCAGTGGCCAAAAAGACAGATAGATAACCCCATGAAGGGGTCAACTAGCCAAGAAGGCTAATTTAGGATATCTATTAGGTGAAAGGGAGGGGCTAGGCTTGCGGGGATGAGGTCGTAGTTTTTAGGTGGTAAATCTCATGTGAGCCATGTGAGGAGGCACATCCCATATGTGTGTATACATGTTTTATGGGAGTTCATCCTCATTGTATAATTATGATACAATGGATGTTGTAAAATAATATAAATAAAAGTGAAAAAATATTTTCAAACACAATTTAGAAAAAACAATCATGAAACACTTTTCATCACTTGCACAAACACCATTGTTTCACTTCTTTTGTACATTACTCGCCTCAGAAATTTCTTATCCACAAAAATCTATAGTTGTAACTACTCAACATAATCAACCACCCATATAAAATCACTGGAGACACCATGTAACAAATCATTTAAGCTCGAGTTCGAGCTAATGATCACTATAGAGGATTGGGACTGCCATTGGACACCCCTAGAACATTGGCCAACCTTTGTGAATCCCTTCATGATGGAAAATGAGGTAATTCATGCTATAAGAGAAACATTATTCCCCAATACCCTTATGAGAACCAATATTCTATAGTTTCACCTTATGGTGTAGTTTCTAATTGAGATAACAAATTAATTGCTTCCACATATCCATTCACACTATGAATCGGGGATGTGTTGTGTCATGGTGTTATGCATTTCCCGAGGTAGTTTTTAACACATGAAGTGGATTTTTGAGGAGTCTTCCTATGATTCATATTGGGAACCCTATATCACAGTGTTTTGTCAAGATATTACCTTGATTATTAGTGATAATTTAAGGAAATAATCCATGGAAATTCAACCAAATTTAAAAAGATATAATAAATAGGAAAGTATCTCACTGGATATGAGTTTAAAATGTTAAATAAAGATTTGTATTTTTTAAATCAAGCCCATTATTTTGTTATTAAAACCTATAAATATGGGTGAGGTTGGTACAATAAAAATAATGTGGTATTCCACACATGTGGGAGATCATCCCCATGTTGCTGGATAATGATGTTGCTTTATATTTTCTTCATCATTTTCTTATTTTAATTTCTTATGCAGTTTTAATTTAATGTATTATATAAAATAATTCATGAATTTCTCTGATTTTATTTTTCTATTCATCCAAATTCATTCACTTATATCTTATTTTATTCCTCTATTATTTATAATTTCTCATTCTCTCTTAAATTTTATTTTATTTCTCTCTTTCTTTCTCACTTCCTCTTTCATTATCTCATTTTTCTTTTATTTTATCCCCCCTCTTCTTTCATTATTTTATCCACTATGTCCTATTCCACTTTATAATGAGTGGTTGAAAAAAGGATTGACCCTAATAAAGGATTTTATGTTTCTGAATTCTACACATTAATTCTTTAATGTTTTATTTATATTTATGGTGAATGAGAGTGATTTGTATTGGTTAAGTGATTTCCTACATCAACCTGGAACCCAAACTCACCTTATTATATTATTTAATTCTTTTCCCTACCTTATATTGAAAAAAAATATTAATACATTTGATTTGGTCCATTCAATGGAATAAATGATATATAATTGATACAGTTCCTTGAAAATGCCACACTCTCAATTGAGGTGTGCCATAAACCATGATTATAGTTGGTTTTGGAAATGAATTTACAAAGTAATTAATGATTTCAGACCCAATAAAGTGTAAAATAATAATAATTTATTTATATTTAATAATTTTATTATCAATTTGATATTTTTTTTAAAAATAATAATAATTATGTAACCCGAAAATAAACCCAAACGCCAAGTACATTATTTATTTTATTTATCATTTCAGATGAGTCTATATTTTCAATCTATTACCAACTCTCAAATTTCATTTACATAGAAAATAAAACATTAATAAAAACAAGTAGTTGATGTGTTATTTGAATAAGTGAACAGTTGTCTAGCTCTTATACTGAGGTGACCCTGTTCATCCACTATACATCACTAGGATGATATAAATAATTAGCTACTGCCACACCTTGTGATAGGTGTGCATCAAAACACGATGTCGTTTCTAATTATTTATTAAATTATTTGTATAAATTTTCATATTTCACATTATATATAGTTTTTCATTTCATTTATTAAAAAATAAAATATTCTCTTTCCATGATGTTATCAAAAAATTATTTCATTAATTTATGGAACAATTTCCCATAAGTAAAGGACCAAGAAAAAGTTGTTGATAATAATAAGAATAGCCTTGACAAATGGAATGATGATCTCAAGGTACATGTCAAACAGATGGTATATGGATAAGGGATATGATCCTCACTCCATGAAGCTACATACATGGTTACTACATTTCAAAATGATTATCTGATAATGACGTAGATGTGGAAAGTTCCATTGGATTTTCCGAAATTCATTAAAGTGATCCAATAAGATGAGGCCAAGCACGAGTAGTATCCAAAACCTAAATATCTCAATGAATAGATTTAAATCAACCATAGAGAGATATAGTGGATTCATGATGTTGAATACTTTACTTCTGGGAATTTTGTGGGAAATAAAAATGATTGGGATAACATTGGGGTTGAGTATTTGGTATTAGTAATACCCCCATTCCTTAAAAAGTATATGATATAACACCACTATAATTGTCTCTATCCATATAAGAGGAGTAATTCACCTATGTAGAGGAATATGAAGAAGATATGGAGGATCCAGACTATCTATCTCTATCCAATGATATCTAACTTAGAGTGGTACTAACCATTTAAACAAATATTAATGTTGATCTAGATAGGGAGATAACCTCATCCAGAACTCTATATCATTTGATTATATTAAATATGAATTTAGTGTAACTTCCCACTATTTTTTCTTTTTATATTTGGATCATAAATGGTTTTTCATTGAGGTATTGGAAGAGGAAGGACATACAACTTATAAGGAACACATGAAGCTTCTAGCACTTGTTGAATAAGTATTAGAGGAAGTCCTTGAGGACATCCAAGTGTTTGATCCAAAAGATAAAAATTTAGTGGCTAATCAAAAAATGTTAGAATTACATTATTGATTCAACATGTTTCAAATATATCATTTTAAACTCACCTTCTCAATTTCCCATTGAACATAAAATTCATGCAGCTAAAATTGAGCAACCACTAGATAGTGAAAAAGATGTTACACAAGTATCAGTGAAGATAGAGGAGGATCCATTCATAATACTACCCCATAAATTAAATTTGTACCTCATTATAAAGTAGATGTATTTATTGTACTATATAAATGGATTCCTCACCCAAAAAGATTATTTACCATTTGGGAAGATTAACATGTGGTTGTTCAAATTAAAGAAGCTCCACCAACCAACCGTCTGTAGATGATATCTGGTATTTACCTTTTGGAAGTAGTAAAAATCTGAGGCCCACTAGGGAGATTAATCAAAGACTTATCATTATATGGGATTTATAGGAACATCAAATTTTATTTTAATTATTAGTTTAGAATGAATCCCAAACCCCTCATTCTTTTTTAGATTTATTGATATAATATTAATTCTTAATTTATTAATTTACTTTTTTATGAACATGATGGAATAAAAAACGCCAAAATATAAAAGGATAAGAGGTGAATAATTCTATATAAAAAAGGGAGTTTAATATTATATTCATTATATTTAAACTCCTAACATTATTCCTAAAAAATTTATTTTCATTAGAAAATTTCAAATTACATGTCCATGCTTAAAATTTGATGCTTTACTTGAATTTTCTTGGAGACATTAGTTTTTTATGAATCCTATGATCCCATATTTTAAATTTCAATTTTACTAAGATTTAATTAGTAAGGTGGATAATTTAATTATTATATTGAAGCATTGATATGAAAATAGATACTTGTGACTTGAGGGAATTGTTTGATTCATGTTTAGTGAATTATCCCTATCATTATTCACACATTGAAATATTTAAAATCATGTGAATTTATTTTTTATTACTCCATACATGAGGGATTTCCCAATGTCATATCTTCTATTAAAAAGTGAATTTATATAACAAACTCCTTCTATTAAATAATGTTCATATTTACTGAGTGATCTTGGGACATGTCACCTTCTAGAACATGAATTGAAACTTTTCAAATCTATGACTATGTAAAACAATTAATATTATTGGTTAATTTTTATTAATAATATATTATCTTTGAAACAACCATTTACATTAATTTTTTGATATCCCATAGAGACCATGAATTACCTTTTTATAAATGATCTATATTTCAATACATTTTTATCCATTCATAACCTACTATTATTATTATGAATTATATTTTAATTTTGATGTGTTGGGGTAAGTAATGTCATGGGGAAAGGATACACTATATTGTATGAAAAAGGTGTATGGTGTTAACTTTTTGTACTGAGGTTGGTTTTATTATTCATACATTTTACTTTTATGTTTTACGTTCTTGTAAAAAATGAAAAACATAGAAATGTGTTGTTACATGGAAGAATAAAAAATCAAAAATACTAGATCAATGATTTTTATCATATGTGGTTATCTGGTGGATTTGTGGTTTTCTAAAATCATGACTTTTATAAAATTTATAGAAATTGTAATAATTTAGTTTGAAAATAAGTATGCGTGCTAGACAAAATATAAATCAAAAAGGAGAAATTTATTCATCATTAAGATATATTTTGTATCCCTACTCTATGATTGGAAAGTGGGATTTTTAAATTGGGAGGGGAGAATTTCATTGATATTTTACTTTTCAAATTATATATTATAATTTATAGATAAACCAGATATTTGAGCCTTAGAGTTTTTTCAAATCAATTCCTAGAAACCATAAGCCTCGTAGTCATTAGAACCTATATTTTTAATCCCTCATGATTTCTTATTCCTACTATCTTTATAATTTTGAGAAAGTAACTCCTTTTCAATACTATGGATAAGGATCATGTACACATTTTTTTAGCATAACTCTAATTGAAATTATATCATTATTGATTAGAGAAAAGGATTTAATGTGAGGTAGATCATAACATGTAATGTTTAATAATAATTATTTCAGATACTTGAAAGAATAAAAGGAGAAGTTCCACTATATTTTATTAGAGAAAGTATAAAACATAGACTGGTTTTTTATTGGAAATTGTGAAATTGAATTGATGTTATATTAGGAACTTTAGAATTAATCATTGTATTGATAAGTGATTAAATTTATTTATTTGAATTTTAAATGTTGTAAACATAGTGTTTCTTTTGATTTAAATGTTGGGATACAATGATTTAGGATTAGCACATTTTATGTGTGGGTGTGTTTGATGAACATATATTTTTATGCATAATTTAAAAAATATTCTAAGGATTGTTAATGGAAAATAAAGAATAATAATCTATCTTTAAATGTCTTATTATAATATGGGGATATAAAAATAATGAATTAATTATGACGTAAATGAAGGGAAATGTTTATTTCTATAATTTCGAAATCATCTGTAAATTTTATTAAAAATTTACTAAGTATTTTAAATTATTTTTATGTAAAAATTATGACATGCCTCAGAATAGCCCTTAAACAGTGGTTCATAAGCAACATATCTGTCACACCCTGACCTATGTGTTTGATTTATTTAATTATTTTTACACTTTTAAATATTTTTTTCCTGGGGTCCGGGGGAGTCCTAGATGAAGTCTTTGAGTTTTCAATAAAAATTGTGCATTTTGGGTTCGACGTCGTTGGACGCACGGGCAGAGCGCGACGCCGTGCGGCTTCTCCCATGCAATTGAGTGACATTTCGGTAATTTTATTATTATTAAAAATGATATGAATTCATTTATTATTTTTATTTTATTATTAAGGTTATTATTATTATTATTATTTTATCATTTATTTATTTTTACTCGTATTTTATTCTTTATTATTTTTTCATTATTCTTTTATTTATTCTTTTTCTTCTTCTTTCCTTTTATAGTTTCCATGCGGTTGTCCCCTGAGTTATTTTTTTTTTTACATTTTTTCAAAAAAAAAATTTTAAAAATACAACGAGGTTAAAAATAATTTTTTTTTTACCCCCCAAAGGCGGCACCTGGTGTGCCGCCTTTGGGGGATTTTCCGGCCAGGGCAAGGCGGCACCGGGGGTGCCGCCTTTGCCCAAAAAATACCGCAAAGGCGGCACACCAAGTGCCGCCTTTGCCTAAATAATTTTTTTTAAAATTTTTATTTTTATTTTTATTTTTTGTTTTGTTTTGTTTTATATATATATATATATATATATATATATATATATATATATAACAAAACTTTTCAGCAGAATTTTTCTGCTATTTAATATCCAGCGGTTCTGCCATTACAGCAGTCTGGATTCTGACTGATACCCTCACCCAGGACTCCCTTTTATAAGGGGGTTTGCCCTGAAAACAATACTGCATTTCCGATGTGGGATTCTGGTTCTCCTTTTCCTGCACAGTACATTCTGCGTTTCTGATGTGTGATTCTGTTTCAAGTACGCGACTTTGAAAGACTATAAAAGTTAAACTATAAGACCAATACAAATGAAACTTTAAACACTGATTAAACATATAATAAATAGTTGAAAACAAAAATAATTTCATAAAAAATGTTGATACGGATTAATTTATAAGCTTTCAAAACCACCTACTTGAAACTTAAACATATTTGAAGTACGTGACTTTGAAAGCTTATAAAAGATAAATTATAAGACCAATACAAATGAAACATTAAACATTGATTAAACATATAATAAATAGTTGAAAACAAAAATAATTTCATAAAAAATGTTCACCAAAAACAATTTATAAGCTTTCAAAACCATCAACATGAAACTTAAAAATGTTTCAAATTCCCGACTTTGAAAGACTATAAAACATAAACTATAAGACCAATAGAAATGAAACATTAAACATTGATTAAAAATATAAGAAATAGTTGAAAACAACAAAAACTTCCTAAAAAATTTCCGTAAAAATTAATTTATAATATTTCAAAACAATCTACTTGAATAGGGAATCCGATCCATCAGTTTGAGGGATACCGGGGCTAGGTAGATAGATAATCGGATCATTGTATCTATGGATTTTTTGGATAGGAAGATAGATTCATTTCATTCATTATATCGAGGTATTTCTTTTTTAAGAGAATATAGACTTTCTTATAATTATAAAATAAGGGACACCTTTATTTTTTGGTTATAGAATACGATTCTCTTAAGGTTAAAAGACATTATTCTTTTAATGGCTTTGAAAGTCATTAGTTGTTTTGTATGAAATTGTATTTCTTTTTTGTAAAAAGTTTTTATATTTCCACCACACATATAATTGAATGCAAAACATCATATTAGTATTTTTATTTTGATTTTATCCATATTAATATGATTTTGATAATAACAAAACTTTTGAATTAATAAAATCTATCATGATTATGATTCTTGATCATACAGAAATTTTATTCAAATTTTTACCCATAAATTTTAATGAGGATGAATATTACACAAAATTCAGGATCACATGTCAGATTTTGAACCATCTTGGCACTGCTTAATAAGTAAACACATTATGTGGAATTGGAATATGTGTGTATTAGGGTCCTCTCTATAATACAATATAGCACTAAACCATGGAAACTTTCTTTGCAGGCACTCCACATATCCATTCATATGGTGAACCACCATGATGACTTTTTCCTTTTAACTAATTCCTAAATTGAAAATTATTTTCTATAGGGACATTATGCATTTTTCATCTACAAATGGATTAGAAATTTCACTGAATGTTAGAGGTTATTATTGCATGAAGATATCCATTATAGTTACACAATGTTGTAGATCAATAGGTCTCTCTATATAGGTGGGTTTATTTTTCATAACAAGGGTTAAAATCCCTAATATAGTTATGAATAGGTTTTTCTGCAAAAATATATTTGTTAAATTGTTTATGGTGAATATCCCTACATTGACTAAGAATGTTTATATGGTTCCCATTCCTCCACTTGGTATCTATATTTTTATAATGGCATATATATTATTAGCTAATAAAATATAAATGTAAAATATAATTCTAATTATGAATTATAGAGTGTTTTCTAGAAATCTTGAGTGTTTTTCATTGAAATATTTATATCTATATTGGTTCCTCTAAATCAATTTCTAAATGTTACTAATAATGTTACTCAAATACCAATTATATCATCTTATAATCCATAAACCTATAGTCAATAGTTATATTACATTATTGATATAAAGTAAAAGAGTCCCCAATGGAAAGAACAATTTAGTAGTCTGGGAAGACCATATATAGATATACAATACATATTAAAATAGAAGATACAAAATGAACATATTATGAGATCATGAAAACCCCTTCAATCATATCCCAGAAAATATCACATATTCCTCCTCAATGATTCCTGAGAAAGAAAAAAATTACATGTGTGATCAAAAGCTCATTACAGAGTAGCATATATGAGAACCTTACATAACATAAACATAGAATAAGTGATATGTAAAGTATAAATTAAAAAATGAAGTCATAATATGCTAAAATTGAGGGAATTATATGGTCATGATTATAAACGATAACATGGAATAAAATAATCAATTATCTCATACTGATGGAATGTATATTTCTAGAAATGAAATTCTTGTTGTTAAGGCTTAACGCTAGGCCACATTAGTATTATTAGAAGAAGAATACACCAAATACCAACATATTTTTTCATATGATATCTACTGATGAATTGATGGGAAATATAGTTATATGTCAGACCCATCACCTGATTAAGACTAATCAATTCACTCTACGAGTCATAATGACCTTTGTAAAAGTTACCTATGAAACCTATTGCTGAATTAATCATGGGTATCCATATATTGATAAATGTATACATAAAATACTTCCCATTCCTTATAATAATGTAAATTTCTTCTCGAAAAACCCTTATTGAACTTGGAAGACTTGTGTTACCATCCATGTAATTGGAATTACCCTAATCATAAAAATATAGTGGTGAGGGTACCTTCAATGTGTTGTATATCCATGGAAGATAGTAATTGAGTACAATAGTTTTCATTGGTATGAGACCCAGGAAAAAATGACAACTCATATATTTAATGCCCCCAATTTCATGATTTCTTTCAAAAAATATACACTTAATATAATCACAAAATAAAATTATTCCATGTGTCCTTAGGTAATTAGTTACATAGAATAATAACCTAAAATAAGAATACAAAAAAATTATTTAAAACTCCATAAAATGCCCTTAAAATCCACTGATCTTATAATACTGCATAGGATAACCTGGGGATGTACATAAGAAAGGGGTGAATTATAAATCCTTGTAAAGAAATAATCCAAGAATAAAATTATGAAATTAATACATGTGAGTAGAGAGACATAACAAGGTGATATAAAATTGATGTGATTCGTAAAAATAAACCTCAAATTATTATATAATATAATAATATCAAGGCAACATTGGAATGCAATAAAAAATAAAACATGGAATCACAATTCTAAGTCAAGGATAACCACTAAAAAAATATAACATAGAGTGCTTAGGATAACCTCCCATGCACTGTAAGTGATTTCTCATGAGGTAAAAACATTACCCATTTTTATGAAGTGGAATATAATTTAAGGCCACCCATCATACTCATATCATGTACATGAATTTTTTTAAGTTTCAAGTAGATTGTTTTGAAATATTATAAATTAATTTTTACGGAAATTTTTTAGGAAGTTTTTGTTGTTTTCAACTATTTCTTATATTTTTAATCAATGTTTAATGTTTCATTTCTATTGGTCTTATAGTTTATGTTTTATAGTCTTTCAAAGTCGGGAATTTGAAACATTTTTAAGTTTCATGTTGATGGTTTTGAAAGCTTATAAATTGTTTTTGGTGAACATTTTTTATGAAATTATTTTTGTTTTCAACTATTTATTATATGTTTAATCAATGTTTAAAGTTTCATTTGTATTGGTCTTATAATTTATCTTTTATAAGCTTTCAAAGTCACGTACTTCAAATATGTTTAAGTTTCAAGTAGGTGGTTTTGAAAGCTTATAAATTAATCCGTATCAACATTTTTTATGAAATTATTTTTGTTTTCAACTATTTATTATATGTTTAATCAGTGTTTAAAGTTTCATTTGTATTGGTCTTATAGTTTAACTTTTATAGTCTTTCAAAGTCGCGTACTTGAAACAGAATCACACATCAGAAACGCAGAATGTACTGTGCAGGAAAAGGAGAACCAGAATCCCACATCGGAAATGCAGTATTGTTTTCAGGGCAAACCCCCTTATAAAAGGGAGTCCTGGGTGAGGGTATCAGTCAGAATCCAGACTGCTGTAATGGCAGAACCGCTGGATATTAAATAGCAGAAAAATTCTGCTGAAAAGTTTTGTTATATATATATATATATATATATATAAAACAAAACAAAACAAAAAATAAAAATAAAAATTTTAAAAAAAGTTATTTAGGCAAAGGCGGCACTTGGTGTGCCGCCTTTGCGGTATTTTTTGGGCAAAGGCGGCACCCCCGGTGCCGCCTTGCCCTGGCCGGAAAATCCCCCAAAGGCGGCACACCAGGTGCCGCCTTTGGGGGGTAAAAAAAAAATTATTTTTAACCTAGATGTATTTTCAAATTTTTTTTTTTGAAAAAATGCATATAAAAAAAAACCCTTGTCCCCTCCCACATTCCTTCTTCCTCATGCGAACTCCCTTCTCTCAGCCAGATCTGCTTATTCCGGACGCCAGCCCCCCGACCCTTCTGCCCTGCGCACTCCTAGTGCTGCACCAGTCAGCTCTACCTCCCCTTCTCCACACGCAGCGCGACACCCCTGCCCGGTTCGGCCTGCCTCTGCTCTTGCTACCTGCACTGGTTTCCTCCCAGCAGCGTGCCACTCTCCCAGCACCAGTTCCCCCACCTTGCTACCCTCCCTCGTTGCAGCACCCTGCTCCGCCTAGAGGCCCTCCTA
This sequence comes from Viscum album, assembly GCA_963277665.1. Taxonomy (NCBI): domain Eukaryota; kingdom Viridiplantae; phylum Streptophyta; class Magnoliopsida; order Santalales; family Viscaceae; genus Viscum; species Viscum album. The sequence continues at coordinate 551,622,039 of OY728158.1, forward strand.
CCCTACGAGCCTGCCGCACTGCACCTCCTGCACCAAGGCCTGCATCTGGCACCCTCGTCCGCTACAGTGCCCCGAATCCCTGCATCTGGCACCCTCTAGTCTCCCCGTCTTATTTCATGCACATCATGCACCCCACCACAACCCTGCTCTCCTGCACCTGCAATACTTGTCCCTCCTACTGCTACTGTGTGCCAAGAAGCCCGCTCTACCACCTCACACCAGTAGGTCGCTACTTTCCCACTCCCGCAGCTCATGCCACTCTGCGTCCCAGCCTCTTTCCGGGCTTCCTCCTACATCACACCTCAGAAACCCTAGACCCCCCATTCCGACTCACCGCATGACACCTGCCAGTCCCCTATCCCGCACCAACCATGACAAGCTGCAGTCTGCCGCCCTCCTAGTGCATCCCTCCTGCTCCCAGCGGTAGTCTCGCTTCGGCCCAGCCTCCCGGCTGACCCCTTGCACCGTGACCCAGCCGCCCCTGCACCTCCCGCATGGCGTGCCTCCTCCATCCCTCCAGTCTCCTCCACCACCACCCGCCTAGCACCACCTGGCCACCCCCTTTCTCTGTTTCGACCAACCAACAACGGCGACGCGACACCCAACACCCTTCCCCTTCATAGCAGCACCCGCAGGCTCCTCCCGCCGACACCCACCTGCCATATTGGTTGCGTGCACCCTCGTCTAGACTACTTTTTGGCTTCCAAATGCATTTTTCTGGACTCATTTTTGGCTGCCAAACGCATCTCCAGCCTGGCGCGCCTCCGGCTCAGTGGGGTGCTGCCCCACGGACCTTCTGTCCAACCGCGCAGTCTCTACGCGAGCCCTTTTTTGTTCCTCGAACGTTTCACGGTGCCCCACGAACCTTGTGATGCACTTATCGGTAGCTGTCATGCTCCCATTGCTGAGTCTCCAACAACTTTCTCCCCTTTGCTGCTCTGTCCAGCCGTCGATAGTCCCTGCTGGTGTGCGCCGACCCATTCTGACGTTCGTGTAACAACACTGGTCAAGCGCATCTCCGCGCCAAAGTAATGTTTGTGCTGTTTTTGTTCGAGTAGTAAATATTTATTTTAGCTCGTGTTGTGTTTATTTATTTTTGTGCGAATTTAATTTTAAAATAATTGAGTTTTGCTGTATAAAGCTATGAGTTACTTTTTGGGTATTTTTTTATAAATCTTAAAGTGGTTTAGTGATAATGCAGGCGATACGAGCTATGTTTTGAAACATGTCGAGATATTTATTTTTGTGTCATTTGTTTGTTTGGATCATTTTAAGTTTCTGTTTATGTATTTTGGTTATCCTTCTAGTTGCAGCGTGTTGGCAAGGAATTTCTATGATACTGTGGTCCTCGTCTTGCGCATGCTTATGCGCCTAAGTGAGGCGCGACATGCCAGCGTGCTCGAGCTGTGAGTTGAGGTAGGACCCCACTGCACTAAACATTAAATTTATAATTTATTAATTGCTTGATGTTTTATTAATTTTATTAAATGAGAAATAATGTAAGATAATTAATTTTTAAATGATTATTTGGTGTAAAAAGAGCCGTTTATTTTATACATGACACTTGAAACATTTTATTGATGAGGGAACACCTAGTATTGAAAGAATTCTCATTTTTCATTTAAACATAATTCCAGTAATTGAAAATGTAGTTCTATTTTTAAAGATAAATGATTTCTTATGAACAAGTGTTTTACATTTTCTCAAGGAATGAGGTTTTTCTTTAAAATTGGTGATGGCCTTTTTGGAACATTAATAAAATAAATTATTTTGGAAAATCCAATCAGGGGTGATCTTTGGTGTGCGTTGATTGTGTGAGCTGTATGTGATGTTTGTGCATCATGACTGATTGATTTACATTGTGGACGCACCCCTTTTTATTTCTTGTGTTGACATGGGAACCTGAAATAGTGAGTGAATCTTTTGAGAACGATTGTTTCAATAGTTTAGATTACACACCGGCTAGTGGCCCCATAGCATGGGAATACTGAGTTATTGATGCAATGGGGATTGGGCCCCTCGGGTAGGCCATATAGGGCTATGCCGAGCGTTAGGACGTTATGACGTCATCGAGTTAGGGAATGCCTTCAGGATGAGTCACATGTATAGTATGTTCTAGATTTTTCTCGATCTCTTAAGTTCTACCCATGTTTCCTTTAGAGTTTATTTTCATGTGGCTGACGATTGAGAGGTTTAGTTCAGTATCTGGCCCTTGTGTGCCACTCTTTCCATTGCCCTTAGTGTGTGTTACGTGTTGTGTGGTTTTACCTTTTTACTAACAACTAAAAATTGAATTTCTAAATTGTTCACAGCAATGTTTTAAAATGCAATGCACTTATTCCCTTCAATCATTAAACTTGTTATTAAATTAAAATGGGCAATGGACTGTTATTTATATTAGAAATGAATGTGTATGTGGAAACCCATATTTTATATAATTTAGTTCAAACCTGAAATTAGTGAATACTTTATTTAATAGTATGTGCATTAGGAATAGAATTAGTTGGGCCTACCTACTGAGTTTTACTACTCACACCTATAGTGTTTTCCTATTTTTAGTATCTGTTGTAGGTTTGACTTGAGATTGCTCGCTGTGGGAGAGAGTTGGTTGTGGATTGGTGAGCGACTCTTAGAGTCGCGAGGAGTTTTGGTCAAGACCAGGTTAGTGCGTTTTGTTGGTCATTCTTTCTTTTCAGGGTCATTTATTTACTTTGTGTTGTTCTACTCTTCCAGTAGTTTACTTATTTTTACTGGGAGAAATCATTCCCTCTTGTTGAGTTTTGATACCTACCACTAGTTTTCAGCCCGTGGGGATCGGGAACGCCCTTCGGGCCATGTTGCGGGCCGGCTCGGGTGACCAGTTCAGGGTCGACGTAGGTTAGATCTTGAAAAAATGGTATCAAAAGAGGTTGGATCCTGAGCGGACCTTGTTCTCCAGAGTTCCCATTGTTATTTGGGGCTATCATGGTAGAAGGTGTATGATTTTCAGGACTCGAGGCGTACAGACGAGAAGGATGTCATGAACCCTACTCATTCCGAACCTCTGGTTACTATGGGATGTTTGGGTTGTCAATGTCTTTTCATTATTATGGTTTGTTTGGTATTGGGAAATGAAATGAGAGTTGGGAAAGTGACCTCCGTAATCTCGTATGGTCTGGAAAGCCATGTGGAGCCAGAGACATTACCCTAGAATTCTCTTTGTGACAGTGGTGTGACTGGCATATGGTTGCCAACCATATGGTCGAGTCACCCATCATCACTAGTTTCCCTATAGTGAATCGTCCAAATTTTCCTTATTTCGTAAAAAAAATCATTGTGAAAAGTGATGTATTGGTATTTGAAATGACTATGACCATGTTTTACCCATCTTCTTGTTTCCTTTCTCCTTAGTGTTCTCCCTCACGAATGTTCAATGGATGCCCAAGGTGCAGCATCAGGTGGTGTATCCTTAGCAAATCCTTCAGTTGATAAACCCATGGATTACGTCCTTGAATTTCAGAAGTTGAACCCTCCCCTCTTTTATGAGAAAACAGACCCTCTTGAGGCAGAGGAGTGGTTACAGAATATTGAGAGGAACTTCTGTTCTATCATGCCTCCTGAGTCATTAAATGTAAATTTGGCTACCTTTATGCTTGAAGGTCCAACTTGGAAGTGGTGGAAGTTTGTGTCTCAAAGCAAGAATCGAGAAGATCTCACTTGGGAGTTCTTAAATCCGTCATTTATCCAACAATACTTCTCTGAGGTAACAATGGTGAGGAAGGGGAAGGAGTTGTGCAGTTTTCAACAAGGTGAACCTTCCTTTTTGGGAGCCTACCTGATTAAAACTCCACAGTTAAACATGCTCTCCTGGAGTAGTGATCTGGATGGGCGACCTTCTAGGAAGTTTCCCAAAGTGCTGTGGGCGGGGCCCAATTGTTACAGTTGGTATAAAAGGTGGTACCCAGACATAAGTGCGATGCACTTCCTGGGTTGTATGTAGGGCCCAAAACTAGGGTGTTGTGCTCTAAAGGGGGGGGGGGAGATTGTAACACCCCCAAATGATAAAGGGTTAAATGACTAAATGATATGACTCATGTCAACATGGTGTTGGAATTCTTTTGCCATTTCATGGACCTAGCTCCGTATGAACCAGAGTATGTTGGAAATGACCCCATTAAAGATTATCATTTTGAGCTTGGATTACATCCTGAGTTGTAGTCAGAGGTGGAAGAGTTCAACATAATCACCTTTCATGAAGTGGTGAGACAAGCTTTCCTCGCCGAAGCTGAGTTAGCAGGAGGACATGGGGTGGAGAATCCTCCTCCATCTTTGGGAAGCAGTGTAGTAGATAGCAATAAGAAGAATGGGAAGCGTCCTGATGCTAGTGGTACTGGTAGAGGAATCAAGAGGCCTTTAGACCTTCATCCATCTTCCTCACCGTGCAATGCCATGATCTGTCACCAATGCGGTAAGTGGGGGCACAAGAAGCCAATGTGCCCAAATGCTCCAAGAAATTGCCACACATGTGGGTGTCTGGGTCACGTGAAGCAATTCTATCGAGGTGTTTCCAAGAAGTTCTCTGAAGCCATACCTGAATCGTCGAAGGTCACCTCAGCCCTTCATCAAGAGTAGGATGGTGTTTGGGGGTCAGTTTGAGGTTTTCTCTTTGTAGTGTTTCTTTGATGTAGTAGTCATCACCTGTACCATTGTTTGGTGTTTCTTTTCGTTCAATTGTAAGAATGGTTCTTATCGAACCCCTTTGGAACCTTTATTCTAATGGATGTGAATTTGGTAAAATTCTAGTTCATGTGTCATGTTTGGGAAATTTTGAAACCTGACTACGAGGCAGGAGATGCTTCAATCAATAGAGCTCCAGCCATAGGTCTCGGATTGAAGTTTGCATGTAGTCAGGTGAACCCCAGTGGTGTAAAAAGACCTTTGATTAATCTAGATCCTTAGTGTGGGGTGGTTTATGTTCATTCTAGTGTGTGATGTCCTTGGAGTAGTAGTGGTAGTATTTTTGATGCTCTTTAGGTTGGGCCCTTCCCTCCCCTACTGTCATGGTGGGGTTTTTGGTCCATGTAGAAAGCTTTCAAGTTTAGTTAGTTTCGCTAGTCCTAATGGTGGTGAGACCCATCGCGTGTCTTGTTGAATTCAGTTGGCTTGTCTCTTATGGTGGGGAGTCCGTTCGGGCCTCCCCATGTCAGTATCAGAGTTTTGTTTCAGGTTTCTCTTTGGTGGTGTTTAAAGTGTTCATGTTTTGAGGATAAGTTTTATGTTAAGGGAGTTTGGTGTTCATTTGGATCGATCAACTAGAGTCACATAAATTTTTGGGGGTGAGTAGCACTTATAGAGTTTCATCTTGGGTATGTGTCTGGTTGTGGCTTCCCGGGGGCGGGAAGAGTTATGGTGGGGAGAATTGTCACACCCCGACTTATGTGTTTGATTTATATAATTATATTTACACTTTTAAATATTTTTTTCCCTGGGGTCCGGGGCGAGTCTCGGATGAAGTCTTTGAGTTTTCAATAAAAAGTGTGCACTTTGGGTTCAACGTCATTGGACGCATGGGAAAAGTGTGACGTCGTGCTGCTTCGACCATACAATTGAGTGGCCTTTCGTTAATATTATTATTATTAAAAATGATATGAATTCATTTAATATTTTTATTTTACTATTAAGGTTATTAATTTTTTTTTATTATTTTATCATTTAATTATTTTTACACATATTTAATTCTTTATTCTTTTTTCATTATTCTTTTATTTATTTATTTATTCCTTTTTTTCTTCTTTCCTTTTATTGTTTCCACGCGACACTCCCCTCCCACATTCCTTCTTCCTCATGCGACGTCCCTTCTCCTAGCCAGATCCTCTTATTCCAGACGCCAGTGCCACGACCCTCCTACCCTGTGCACTCCAAGTGTCGCACCAGTCAGCTCTGCCTCCCCTTCTCCCCGCACAGTGCGGCGCCCCTGCCCTGCTCGGCCTGCCTCTGCTCTTGCTGCCTATACCAGTTTCCTCCCAACAGCGCACCACTCTCCCAGCACCGGTTCCCCCACCTTGCTCCCCTCCCTCGTTGCAGCGCCCTGCTTCACCTGGAGGCCCTCCTGCCCTACGTGCCTACCACACTGCACCTCTCGCACCAAGGCATGCCTCCCTCATCTTCTACAGTGCCCCGAATCCCTGCATCTGGTGGCCTCCAATCACCTTGTCCTATTTCATGCGCATTACACACCCCACCGTATCCCTGCTCTCCCGCACCTACACTACTTGACCATCCTACCGCTACTGTGTTCCCAACAGCCCGCTCTACCACCTCACACCAGTAGGTCACTGCTTGCCCTCTCCCGCAGCTCATGCCACTCCGTGTCCCAGCCTCCTGCCGAGCTTCCTCCTACATCGCACCTAAAAAACCCTCGGCCCCCTGTCGACTCCCCGTGCGACACCCATCGCTCCCCTATCTTGCATGAACCAAGACAAGCTACAGTCTACCGCCCTTTTGGTGCATCCCTCTTGCTCCCAGCGGCAGTCCTGCTTCGGCCCAGCCTCCCCGCTGACCCCATGCACCGCGACCCATCGGCCCCTGCACCTTCCGCATGGTGTGCCTACTCCCTCCCTCTGGTCTCCTCCACCTCCACCCACGTAGCACCACCTGGCCACCCCCTTTCCCTATTCCGACCGACCAGCAGCGGTGTAGCGCCCCTGCGTCATCCGGCCAGCGCTGACGCGACACCCGACACCCTTCCCCTTTGCAGCAGCAGCCACAGGCTCCTCCCTCCGGCACCCACCAGCCGTATTGGTCGCGCGCACCCCTGTCTGGACTCCTTTTTGGCTGCCGAACCCATCTCCAGCCTAGCACGCCTCTGGCTCGGCGGGGCACCGCCCCGTGGACCTTCTATCTAGCCGCGTAGTCTCTGCATGACCCCTTTGTTGTTCCTCGAACATTGTGCGGTGCCCCGCGACCCCCATGCTGCACTTACCGGTAGCTATCGTGCACCCCTTGCTGAGTCACCAACAGCTTTCTCCCCTTTTCTGCTCTATCCATCCGGTGATAGTCCCTGCTGGTGTGCGCCACCCCTTTCTGACGGTCGTGCAACAACGCTAGTCGATCGCGTCTCCTTGCCAAAGTAAGGTTGGTGCTATTTTTTCGAGTAGTAGATATTTATTTTAGCGTGTATTGTGTTTATTTATTTTTGTGTGAATTTAATTTTAAAATAATTGAGTTTTGTTTTATAAATATATGAGTATCTTTTTGGGTATTGTTTCATAAATATTAAAGTGGTTTAGTGATAATGCAGGCGATACGAGCTATGTTTTGAAACATGTCGAGATAATTATTTTTGTGTCATTTGTTCATTTGGATCGTTTTAAGTCCACATTTATGTATTGTGGTTATCTTTCTGGTTGTAGTGCATTGGCAAGGCATTTCTGTGATACTGCGGTTGTCGTCTTGCGCGTGCTTATGTGCCAGAGCAAGGCGCGACGCACCAGCGTGCTCGATCTGTGAGTTGAGGTAGGCCCCCCGCTACACTCACCTTTAAATTGAGAATTTATTAATTACTTGGTGTTTTATTAATTTTAGTAAATGAGAAATAATATAAGATAATTAATTTTTAAATGATTATTTCATGTAAAAAAGAGCCGTTTATTTTATACATGACACTTGAAAAAATTTCATGATGAGCGGACACCCAGTATTGAAAGAATGCCCCTTTAGCCTTTAAACATAATTCACGAAATTGAAAATGTAGTTCTAGTTTTAAAGATAAATGATTTCTTCTGAACAAGTGTTTTGGATTTTCTCGAGGAATGAGGTTTTTCTTTAAAATTGGTGAAGGCCCGTTTGGCACTTTAATAAAATAAATTATTTTGGAAAACCCACTCAGGGGTGATCTTTGGTGTGTGTTGATTATGTGAGCTGTATGTGATGTTTGTGCATCGTGACTGATTGATTTACATTGTGGACACACCCCTTTTTATTACTTGTGTTGACATGGGAACCTGGAATAGTGAGTGAATCTTTTGAGAACAATTTATGCACTAGTTTAGATTACACACCAGCTAGTGACCCCATAGTCGGGGAATACTATGTTATTGCTTCTATGGGGATTGGGCCCCTCAGTTAGGCCATGTAGGGCTATTCCAAGCGTTAGGGTGTTATGACGTCATCGAGTTAGGGCATGCCTTCAGGATGAGTCACATGTATAATATGTTATGGATTGTTCAGGATCTCCTTGGTTCGACCCATGTTTCCTTTAGTGTTTATTTGCATGTGGCGGACGATTGAGAGGTTTAGTTCGGTAGCTGGCCCTTGTGTTCCACTCTTTCCATTGCCCTTAGTGTGTGTTGCGTGTTGTGTGGTTTTCCATTTTTACTAACAACTGAAAATTGAATTTCTAAATTGTTCACAACAATGTTTTAAAATTCAATGAACTTATTCCCTTCAATCATTAAACTTGTTTTTAAATTAAAATGGTAAATGGATTGTTATTTACTTTAGAAATGAAAGTGTGCAGAAACCCATATTTTATATAATTTAGTTCAAACCTGGAATTATTGAATTCTTAATTTAGTTGTATATGCATTGGGAATAGAATTAGTCCGGCCTACCTACTAGGATTTAATTCTCACACCTATTGTGTTTTCCTATTTTTAGTTTCTATTTCATGTTCGACTTGAGCTTGCTCGCTGTGGGTGAGAGTTGGTTGTGGATTGGTGAGCGACTCTCAGAGTCGTGAGGAGTTTTGGTTGAGACCAGGTTAGTGCATTTTGTTGGTCATTCTTTCTTTTCAGGGTCATTTATTTACTTTGTGTCATTCTACTCTTCTACTGGTTTATTTATTTTTACTAGGAGAAATCGTTCCCTCTTATTTAATTTTGATGCCCGACACTAGTTGCCAGCTCGTGGGGATTGGGAAGGCCCTTCGGGCCATGTCGCGGGTCGGCTCGTTTGACTGGTTCAGTGTCGACCCGGGCTGGTTCGTGAAAAAATGGTATCAAAGGAGGTTGGCTCCAGAGCGGACCTTGTTTTCGAGAGTGCCCACTGTTATTTGGGGTTGTCATAGTAGAAGGAGTATGATTTTTAGGACTCGAGGCATACGGACGAGAAGGACGTCATGAACCCTGCTCATTCCGAACCTCGGGTTACTATGGGATGTTTGGGTTGTCGATGTATTTTGATTCTTATGGTTTGTTTGGTATTGGGAAATGAAAAGAGAGTTGGGAAAGTGACCTCCGTAAGCTCGCATGGTCTGGAAATCCATTTAGAGGTAGATACTTTACCCTAGAGTTCTCTCCATGACGGTGATGTGACTGGCGTATGACCGCCAACCATATGGTCGAGTCACCCATCATCACTAGTTTCCCTCTATTGAATCGTATGGATTTTCCTTATTTTTGAAAAAAAAATCATTGTGAAAAGTGTTTTTTTGGTATTTAAAATGAAATGACCATGTTTGACCCATCTTCTTGTTTTCTTGCTCCTTAGTTCTCTCCCTCACGAAGGTTCGATGGATGCCCTAGGTGAACCATCGGGTGGTGCATCCTTACCAAATCCTCACGTTGATCAACCCATGGATTACATCCTTGAATTTTGGAAGTTGAACCCTCCCCTCTTTTATGGGAAAGGAGATCTTCTTGAGGCAGAGGAGTGGTTACGAATGATAGAGAGGAACTTCTGTTCTCTCATGCCGCCCGAGTCATTAAAAGTAAAGTTGGATACCTTTATGCTTAAAGGTCCAACCTGGAAGTGGTAGAAAGTTTGTGTCTCAAAGAAAGCCTCAAGAAGATCTCCCATGGCAGTTCTTCAAGTCGTCATTCATCCAACAATACTTCTATGAGGTAACAAAGGTGAGGAAGGGGATGGAGTTGTGTGGTCTTCAACAAGGTACACCTTAATTTTTGGGAGCCTAACTGATTAGAACTCCATGGTTAAACATGCTTGTACTGGAGTAGTGATCAGGATGGGTGAACTTCTGGGAAGTTTCCTAGGGTGCTGTGGGTGGGGCCAAATTGTTATAGTTGGTATCAGAGGTGGTACCCAGCCTTAAGTGCGGTGCACTGCCTGGGTTGATATGTAGGGCCCATAATGAGGGTCTTGTGCTCTAAAGGGGGGGAGATTGTAACACCCCCAAATGAAAAAGGGATAAATGACTAAATGATATGACTCATTTTTAACAAGTTGTTGGATCGGTGTTGGAATTATTTCTTCATTTCCTGGAACTGGCTCCGTATGAACAAGAGTATGTTGGAAATGACCCCATGAATGCTCATAATTTTGAGCTTGGATTATGTCCTAAGTAGTAGTCGAAGGTGGATGAGTTCAACATAATCACCTTTCCTGACATGGTGATAAAATCTTTCCTCGCTGAAGCTGAGTTAACAAGAGGAATCGAGGTGGAAAATCCTCATCCGACCTTGGGAAGTAGTGCAGTAGATAGCAATCAGAAGAATGGGAAGTGGCCTGATGCTGGTGGTACTGGTAGAGGAATCAAGAGGCCTTCAAACCTTCAGCCATCTTCCTCATCGTGCAATGCCTTGATCTGTCACCAATGCGGTAAGCGGGGGCATAAGAGGCCGATGTGACCGAATGCTCCAAGACCCTGCCACACCTATGGGTGTCTGGGTCACGTGAAGCGATTCTATCGAGGTGTTTCCAAGAAGTTCACTGAAGCTAGACCTGACTCATTGAAGGTCACCTCATCCCACCATCAGGAGTAGGATAGTGTTTGGGGTTCAGTTTGAGGTTTTACCTTTGTAGTGTTTCTTGGATGTAGTAGTCATCACCTGTACCATTTTATGGTGTTTCTTTTCTTTCAGTTGTAATAATGGTTTTTATCGAACTTCTTTGGAACCCTTATTCTAATGGATGTGTGTTTGGTAAAATTCTAGTTCATGTGTCATGTTTGGGAAATTTTGAAGCCTGATTGTGTGGTAGGAGATGCTTCAATCAACAGAACTCCAGCCATAGGTCTCGGAGTGAAGCTGGCACGTAGTCAGGTGAACCTTAGTGGTGTAAAAAGACCTTGGATTAATCTTGATCCTTAGTGTGGGGTGGTTTCTGTTCATTAGAGAGTGTGACGTCCTTGGAGTAGTAGTGGTAGTAGTTTCGATGCTCTTTTGGTTGGGCCCTTCCCTCCCCTACTGTCATGGTGGGGTTTTTGGTCCATGATTAAAGTTTTATAGTTTAGTCAGTTTCGCTATTCCTAATGGTGGGGAGACCCATCGAGGGTCTCGTTGAATTTAGTTGGCTTGTCTCCTATGGTGGGGAGTCCATTCGGGCCTCCCTATGTCAGTATCAGAGTTTTGTTTCAGGTTTCATTTTGGTGGTGTTTAAAGTGTTCGTGTTTTGAGGATAAGTTTCATGTTAAAGGAGTTTGGTGTTCGTATGGATCAATCAACTAGAGGCACATAAACATTTGGGGGTGATTGGGTCTTAAGAAGTTTCATCTTGGGTCTAGGTCATGTTGTGGCTTCCCCGGGGTGGGAAGCTTTATGGTGGGGAGAATTGTCACACCCCGACCTATGCGTTTGATTTATTTAACTATTTTTACACTTTTAAATATTTTTTTCCCTGGGGTCTTGGGGGAGTCCCGGACAAAGTATTTGAGTTTTCAATAAAAAGTGTATGTTTTGGGTTCAATGTCGTTGGACGCACGGGCAGAGCATGATGTCGCGCGGCTTCGCCCATTCAATTGAGTGGCCTTTTGTTAATTTTATTATTATTAAAAATGATATGAATTCATATATTATTGTAATTTTATTTTTAAGGTTATTATTATTATTATTATTATTATTATTTTATCATTGATTTATTTTTTCTTTTATTTTATTCTTTATTCTTTTTTTCATTATTCTTTTATTTATTTTTTTATTTTTCTTCTTTATCTTTCCTTTTATTGTTGCCAAGCGGTTTTCCCCTCCCACATTCCTTCTTCCTCACGCAGCCTCCCTTCTCCCAAGTAGATCCTCTTATTATAGACATCAGCGCCATGACCCTCCTGCCCTGCGCACTCCTAGTGCCGCACCTGTCAGCTCAGCCTCCCCTTCTCCCCGCGCAGCGCGGCGCCCCTGCCCTGCTGGGCCTACCTCCACTCTTGCTTCCTGACCAGTTTACTCCTAGCAGTGTGCCACTCTCCCAACACTGGTTCCCCCACCTTTCTCCCCTCCCTCGTTGTAGTTCCCTACTCTTCTTGGAGGTCCTCTTGCCCTACGAGCATGTCGCACTGCACCTCCCGCACCAAGGCCGGCCTCCCTCGTCCGCTACAGTCCCCCGAATCCCTACATCTGGTGCCCTCCAGTCGCCCCGCCCTGTTTCATGTGCATCACGCACCCCACCACATCCCTGCTCTCTCGCACCTGCACTGCTTGGCCCTCCAACCGCTACTGTGTGCCCAACATCCCGCTCTACCACCTCACACCAGTAGGTCACTGCTTACCCTCTCCCGTAGCTCGTGCCACTCCTCGTCCCAGCCTCCTGCCGGGCTTCCTCCTGCATCGCACATCAGAAACCCTCGGCCCACATACTGACTCACCATGAGACACCTTCTAGTCCCCTATCCCGCACTAGTAATGACAAGCTGTAGTCCGCCGCCCTCTTGGTGCAACCCTCCTGCTCCCAGCGGCAGTCCCGCTTCGGCCCAGCCTCCCTGCTGACCCCTTGCACTGCGACCCAACCGCCCTTGAAACTCCTAAATGGCATGACTCCTCCCTCCCTCCGGTCTCCTCCACCTCCACTCATGTAGCACCACCTGGCCACCCCCTTTCCCTATTCCGACCGACCACCAGCGGCGCAGCGCCCCTGTATCATCCGGCCAGTGGCAGCGCGACACCCGACACCCTTCCCCTTCACAACAGCACCCGCAGGCTCCTCCTGCCAGCACCCACCACCCATATTGGCTGCGCACCCCCGTATAGACTCCTTTTTGTCCACCGAACGCATCTCCAGCCTAGCGCACCTCTGGCTCGGTGGGGCGCCACCCCGTAAACCTTCTGTCTAGCCGCACAGTCTCTACGCGACCCCTTTGTCGTTCCTTGAAGTTTCACGGTGCCCCGTGACCCCCATGCTGCACTTACCAGTAGCTATCGTGCACCCCTTGATGAGCCTCCAACGTCTTTCTCCCCTTTTATAGCTCCGTCCAGCCGGCGATAGTCCCTTCTGGTGTGCGCCGCCCCTTTTTTACGGTCACGCAACAAAACTGGTCGAGCGCGTCTCCACGCCAAAGTATGGTTTGTGCTGTTTTTGTTCGAGTAGTAAATATTTATTTTAGCATGTGTTGTGTTTATTTATTTTGGTGAGAATTTAATTTTAAAATAATTTAGTTTTTCTGTATAAAGCTATGAGTTACTTTTTGGGTATTGTTTCATAAATCTTAAAGTGGTTTAGTGATAATGCACGCGATAGGATCTATGTTTTGAAACATGTCGAGATTGTTATTTTTGTGTCATTTCTTTCGTTTGGATAATTTTAAGTCCATGTTTATGTATTTTGGTTATCATTCCAGTTGCAGCGTGTTGGCAAGGCATTTCTGTGACACTGTGGTCGTCGTCTTGCACGTGCTTATGTGCCTAAGCGAGGCGCGACACACCAGCGTGCTCGAGCTGTGAGTTAAGGTAGGTCCTCCACTGAACTCAAATTTAAATTTAGAATTTATTAATTTCTTGATGTTTTAACAATTTAAGTAAATGAGAAATAATAAAAGATAATTAATTTTTAAATGATTATTTTTTGTAAAAATATATGTTTATTTTATACCAGACACTTGAAAGATTTTCATGACGAGCAGACACCAATTATTTAAAGAATGACTATTTGGCCTTCAAACAAAATTCACATAATTGAAAATGTAGTTCTAGTTTTAAAGATAAATCATTTCTTCTGAACAAGTGTTTTGGGTTTTCTCGAGGAATGAGGTTTTTCTTTAAAATTGGTGAAGGCCCGTTTGGGACTTTCATAAAATAAATTATTTTGGAAAACCCACTCAGGGTTGATCTTTGGTGTGCGTTGATTGCGTAAGATATATGTAATGTTTGTTCATCATGACTCATTGATTTACATTGTGGACACACCCCTTTGAATTGATTGTGTTGACATGGGAACTTGGAATAGTGAGTGAATGTTCTGAGAACGATTGCTGCACTAGTTTAGATTACACACCTGCTAGTGGCCCCATAGCTGGGGAATACTGAGTTATTGCTGCTATGGGGATTGGGCCCCTCGTTTAGGCCATATAGGGCTATGCCGAGCGTTAGGGCATTATGACGTCATCGAGTTAGGGCATGCCTTCAGGATGAGTCACATGTATAGTACGTTCTGGATTGTTCACGATATCCTAGGTTCGACCCATGTTTCCTTTAGTGTTTATTTTCATGTGGAAGATGATTGAGAGGTTTAGTTTGGTAGGTGGCCCTTGTGTGCCACTCTTTCCATTTCCCTTTGTGTGTGTTACGTGTTTTTTGGTTTTTGCTTTTTACTAACAACTGAAAATTGAATTTCTAAACTGTTCACAACAATGTTTTAAAATACAATGCACTTATTCCCTTCAATCATTAAACTTGTTTTTAAATTAAAAAGGGGAATGGACTGTTATTTACTTTCAAAATGAAAGTGTGTGTGGAAACCCCTATTTTATATAATTTAGTTCAAACCTAGAATTAGTGAATTCTTTATTTAATGGTATGTGCATTGAGAATAGAATTAGTCAGGCCTACCTACCGAGCTTTAATACTCATACCTATAGTGTTTTCCTGTTTTTAGTTTCTTTTTCAGGTTCTACTTGAGCTTGCTCGCTGTGGGTGAGAGTTGGTTGTGGATTGCTGAGTGACTCTAAGATTCGTGAGGAGTTTTGGTTGAGACAAGGTTAGTGCATTTTGTTGGTCATTCTTTGTTTTCAGGGTCATTTATTTACTTTCTGTTGTTTTACTCTTCCGCTAGTTAATTTATTCTTTCTGGGTGAAATCATTCCCTCTTGTTGAGTTTTGATGCCTGACACTAGTTTCCAGCCAGTGGGGATCAGGAATGCCCTTCGGGCCATGTCGCGGGCCAACTTGGGTGACCGGTTCAGGGTCGAACCGGATTGGTTCGTGACAATAGTTATCCCCATGAATGGGTCAGCTATCTAAGAAGACCACCGGCAGAGCCTTCTTAGGGGGAAAAGGAAGGATCATGCCCCCAAGGGGGATCCCACAATTCATTATTGGGATAACTCCCATAGGGTCTATGTGGGGAGGAAGATGCCATTTGTGTGTATGGGTGTGTTGGGGGAGCCTATCCACACAATAATATTTTAATCCAATATAAATCGTGAAATGATTCAAATACAAATGAAAAAATGTGTTCAAATTTGATGGGGGATAGCTCTTCATGTGTCACTACTCATAACTTGAATTTTTTTATCATTATAGATTAGCCATGAGGGCCCCACATAAAAATTTTCTCTCCAATGATCTCCACTGATGTCCATAATTGACATCATTGGTCTCCCACAAAAAATAACTAGAGATTCAATTTTCATAGTGATATAAGCTACATATTAACCTGATGATCACTATCGTGGAATGAGACCACCTTCGATCACTCATGGGACATTAAACGACAACAGTGAATCCATTCATGAATTAAAATTAATCCATCCATGGAATAAAAGAACTCATATTCCCTAATTCCCTCAAGAGAACTACTACAATCAAGGTTTCACCCTTGTATGTTAGAGGCCATGGGATACAAAAAAGGAGGTGTTTCCATGTCAGCAAGCATGCAATGTTGGAGGGATGTGATGTTCTGTGGTGTAATTTTATACCCAATAAAGGTTTTTACCTATGAAATGGAATTTTTTAAGAGGCCACCTATGCTGCACATTGTTCACCAAATATGTTTGGGTATTTTCAAGATATTAATATAGGTCTCATAGTAAATTTAGGGAAATAAATAGAGTGACTTCAAGCACATTTAAGAATATATGAGAAAGAGAAAATAATATCAGTGAATATGAGTTTTAAATCTTAATTAGAGATATTGAATATTCACACAAAGGTTAAGGGATTATTATTTCCTCTCTCTATAAATATAATGGGGGTTCTAATATAAAAATATATAGGAAATCCATATGTGGGGGAGCCGGGCCTCATGCTGTTGGAATATGCTACTGCTTTATATTTTATTCATCAATTATTAGTTTAAATTCATAATTAGTATCAATGTAATTTAATTTATAAATTCATTCAGTAATTTTTCTTATTATATTTAAGTGTTCACAAACATTTCTCATATATTCAGTTATTTGGAATCTTTATTCTTATGATATTATCATTCCCTCATTTTTTTTAATTTTATATTTCTCATTCTCTTTCTCTCATTCACCCTCATTCATATTAAATTATTTTTTTCTTATATTCTTTCATCATTATATCCACTATTACCTCTAAAAATCAATAAGGGAAGGCTAAGATGGGTCTTGGAATGGGGGGATGATTGGGAGTTCTTAATTTTATTCTTTAATATAATCATGTTTCATTTATGTTTGTGGTAAATGAGGGCGATGTGTATGAGTATGATGGTCATCCGCTATGACATGAAACCCAAACTCACTCCTATTATTTCGTTTAAATATTTTCTATCCCATATGTTGAATACAAAATCTTCAGACATTAGAGCTAATTTTTTATTGGATGAAATGAAATACGATGGATTGAGGTCTTAGAATATGTCACACTATCAGCTGAGGTGTTTCATTAAACTTGATTTTTGGAGATGGAGGAATTTAGTTTTTTGAATAATTCAATATTTCAAACACAAAAAATATATGGATGGTAATTCATGCTTGATATTTATTAATTGGATTATAAAAAATCATTTAAACAAACAAATAAGAATAATTAAGGAACCCAAAACCAAACCCAATGTGCACATACATTCTTAATTTTTTCACTAAATTTTAGTATAGATTTGTATTATCTTCTCTATTATTAATTTTCATTATTTTATGAAATAATAAAAATAAAAATAAAAAGTTGTTAATGTGAAATTAGAATAAGGGAGTGAATAGTTGAGAAGCTCCTCAAGTGTGATAACCCTAGTCACCCACCATGTTGTACTAGGAAAACATAAATTATTATCTTTTTCTACATTTTGGGTTAGGTGTTCAAAAATACCATCTTCATATGCCGAATCATTATTGTAATCCTATGACTAGAGAACCCATATATTATTTATAGTGATTCCTTGGAGGATACTATTGTAGTAGCTAAACTTTATGTATATGGATAAATCCCCACTATCTACAGTCAAAGGTTGATCACCTAAGATTCTTAAGGCCATAATCTCAGAACGAAAAGGAAAATAGTGTCTAATCTCTTGGTATGAGTATAAAAACTACTTAATATAGTGAAAATGAATGAAAAATAATGAAACTAACTCCCTAATATCAGAATCATTAATTGTTTAGGAAAACATGAACCTTTTTCCATTGTTCTGATCAATGGGGACTCCTAAAGAATTCCCTCTTATCAGGTTCTCGTCATAACTACCACCCTGTCAATAATCTATGCCTTCTACTTCTCATATAGAAAAATAAGAAATGTGAATGGAGTGGAAAAAAACTATATTTATAAGTGAAACTACTCATAAAAATGAATTTCTATAGACTCCTCATTAAGTAATGGTTCTGAATCATAATATAGAAGGTTGTTGAATAAAATACTGAACTCTTGATTGCTAGAATTCCCATTACAAAGATAAATCATTTCCTAATAGTGTGAAAACTTCATGGTAAATGAATGTTACTTGACCAATAATATAAAATGGAACATATCCCATGAAACTAATAACCCCTGATGAAAACCATGGAATAGAATCAACCACTAATGGAAATCTCCCAACGACATACTAGTGGTAATAAAATCCAGTTCTCTCATTTTCATGGATCGACCTGAATGAAATCTGTAACTACTCCATCCAACCCTTAGTATATGGACAAAAAACAAATCCCCAATGCTTTTCATGTCTATAATGTCAAATATCATGAAGCATCGTTCTCTAATAATTTCCTTCATCAATATCAATTCTATAGTGATTTTCTAGCACATTTCATTGAACATACTCGGTATGAAACTATAGAGGATATCGCAATAGCGACATACCTAAAAAATAAAATATTATATGGTGTTCCAAAATAGAGAATATGGATTTATAAAGGATTATAAGTTTATAATTATTTTAATTCCTATTATATAGAAAATTCAAATAGAATTATAAAAAACCATGATACATGATACTGAACTAGGTCTCTTCCTTGTTTGTAGAATCACTTTGCTAATTTTTTTTGTAAACATAAATTCCATATATTAGATAATATAGGGCCCAAAAATCTATTTTTCTAGCTAGTGTCACTTGATTATATTATGAAACAATTTTAAATGACATTATTTCTCAACTAATACATATAATCTTCATGAGTTAATATCCTCATATTTCTTCCAATTTCTTAACCAAAACCTCCAATAAAACTTTTTCATGACCCAACACTATTAATAACCCTCCATGGTTGATAGAGAAAATTGGTGTTACCCATAAATCGAACCTATAATAGGATACTTGTATGAGACTAGAACTAAGGGTATATAACACACACATATGGGAGTAATTACACTATAATTTCCATTGATTAATAGAAAAACCATAAATCAAATCCATAATAATAAATAAATAAATTCTTAATTTATAAAATTTCAGGAAATGAAAACCCAAAATATAATATACCATAATAACATGTATGACAATGACCTAGAAAACTCAAAACTCATGAACCACCTCCTTGAGATGGTAACATCCATTTTGGTCTCCAACACCAACAAGAAAACCTAATATATATATATATATATTTATTGGTGATAAAAAAAGTGTACCTAGTATTATCCTCTCTAAAAACAACAGTGAAAGTGGTCAATAAACATTCAAATGTCATTGTGAATAAATAACTCATTATCTAAAAAATGTGAATAATATTCCCATCCATACCAAGGCTCTCTCACCAAGTCACACTAAAAATTTAATAATATAATATCAAAAACATATATAGAATAATTGTACCAATCTAAAATTTTCTTGTGGAACTAGTCACCCTAATCCCTATGAATTATATTTGGGTATTCCCATAAAATCCACAAGTCAGGCTATAAAACTATGAAAATATTTCATAGTTACATAAAAATATTAATTGCCACATCAATATTTCATCCAAATAATTATATAGTGAATTAAATATCCATCACAGACTTTGTAAATATGCACTACAACATAATTCATCACGACATGTGTGTAAAAGAAAATATATTAAATCTATGCCTTTAGATCCATGATACATGTATACACTATAATAATCTACCACTATGTCATATATATGCATTTATTCCATATCTAAGTGGAATAAAAAACCCTATAAGACCATATATATAATGGTAATTCATCATTACTCGGATATGCACACACACACACTCTACATTAGGATGTGGGAGTTAGGTAGGAAGAGAATTTATCCCTTTCTATTCTCAAAATATATATACTAAAAAAACTAGAACCTAAGAAAAAATATGTGTTTCTACTACCCCAAAAAACTCATCTTGTGGAGCATATGAAGTAATGGTACATAATGATATATGTAATCCATAACCATTCTAGGGAAAACTATATAACCTCAGAATAAATTCAAAACTAACATCATGCAGGGAATCCCAGCTATTATAACCATCAAATATGAAACTCTTCTTAAACCTAGAATCATTAATATTAAATTATATTATTAAGAAGTAATAAATTAAAAATCATTTAATAGTATTCTATCATTATCAAAGATTATAATATTTATCAATAAACTAGTATAGTAGAATAAATTTAATATTTTATTCATGTACATGATCATTTCATCATTTACTCAATCCATATTTAATAATATGAATTCATATATATTCTATCATTAAAAACTATCCCTTTTTGATTATTTCATAATTTAATTTCTGATACTTACTTAATAACCCTAATACACATATATTCATTAATAATGGAAGAATATGCTAAAAATGAAAGTAACTATAAATAGAAAAAAATGTAAACAACATATAATGAAAAAAATATTCCTCTCAACATGATCCACTCATCTAGAATTATCATTATCACCATTCTACTTCATCCAAGCCATGCACCATCAACCACATAATTCCACAACCACAAATAGTATAAATACAGAAAAACACTCCCCATATATTTGAAAAATAAATAGTTTACATTTGAAATTTATAAATGGTTTTAAAACATAAAATATATCAATGGAACCATAAAATAGTAATGTTGATATAAATACATGTAAAATAATAATGAATACAGCTCCATGAAAATCATATATGAAAATAAACAACAATATCAAAACACATTCAGCCTCTAAGAATATTTTTATTATTCATTTTATTTACATACTATATATATTAATCATTTTATAATGACTAGGTTTTGGAAATAAAAAACCCAAATTTAATATATATTAAAGGAAATGGTAATTTTTAAATATATACATTCAATGAAGAAACACTGTATGTAAACCATATCCAATAAATGATAGAATCATCAAGAATGCTTCATAATTTATTGTTTAATTGTTACCTATTTTATGTTTAATAATATATTTATAAATAATATTAGATATTAAAATCACAACATCAACTATCATGTAATAAATTTAATAATAGTACTCAATATCTTAAAATTTTCCTAATATTATATGAACCATAAGACCCTTTTAATTCCTATATAAAAATTATTAACTTTATTATTGTCGATCTAACATATTAACCAACTAGTAAACTAAATTATAATAACACCCAAACTATTAATATATTTAAATACATATTCTAGGTCCACTAATAGAATTTCGACCCCAAATAATTTATTATATAGGAAAAGAAATGGAGAAGAGACATTCATAAGGTTGTGAACACCAATGTGAATCATAGAAGTTGAATAATATGAATGATTCAAGAGGACGAATGAGGATATATAAGAAAGAAGGGATTTTAGATGCTCACTGATTAAATCTTTATTAATGAGATATTGGGTAGTTATTAATAGATCAAAACCAAATGAGAGTAATTATGTTGTACAAAATTGAATGACTAATGGAATATGACTATGAAATCATTAGAAGATAAAATTAGTTGTTCTACCATAACAATAAATAATTAAATATGATCTATATAAAAAAGATATTTAAATATTAGTATATATCTATAAAATCCTCCCATAGGTGACTACACCTTCTAGATGTGACATCTACCACCATCACCAGTTGTAGACCATTATTTATTTCATAAGAATGTGTAACATATATAAGTATTGATGTAATCAAAACTAAGATAAATAGTCTATGTGGGTGGGTGAATCAGGGTATGAAAAATTAGAATAATTGTCTCCTTGGATCTTGTTTTTTTTATGTTTGAATATACACTCTTCTCTCTCCTTCCGATTACATAGTAGAAGTGGTAATTAAACCATGCATAGGAAAAAAAAATTTACATGGTTCGCCTGCACTAGGATATATGAAATAATAATACAATTCTAATGTGATGATGTTATAAATCTACTAAATAACATTGCAATTACAAAATTCTAAGAGGAATCACTATCCCTCCTTGTTTAAATAAATTCACAATATAAAAGATCATAGTTCTCTCTACTAATGTGAATTCACTTATACTCTAGAAAAATCTTTTGACAAAGTGTTCTATGTTGATTCACACATGTGTGTTTATTTATGATCATGAATTATATATGAGATAAAAACCACCATTTCACAAGAATTTTCTTTAGGGAGTGTGTAACACCTACAGAAGACTCTTTCACATGACCTCTTTTCATAATATCTCCACAAGAACTCTATGAAAGATTCCTCTATGAGACCCAACCAAGATACCCCTCCACAAGACCCCTTAATGAGACCCTCCATGAGACCCCACTACGAGAACCCTTCTTGAGATCCCTTTATGTGATCCCTCAATAAAATTCGTTTATAATGTCCCATCATGAGTCCTTTATAAAATCACATAGATTTCATGACTATGGAATGAGATCCATTTAAGGTTACATAGTTTTTTTTTGATATTAATGGTTCCTCCTATTTTCATAAATACCCAATGCATACTTCACTTCACATGATTACTTCGTGAGACCTTGTTTTGATTATGTGGATCATGTGATTAATAAGAAATACCTTATTAATATCATGCAATATACTTTTCTTTATAAGAAAAAAATTTAGTAAAATTATTTATTATATAATAATAGGATAATGGGGTGTTTATAAGGATAAATCCAACACCAAAACTCTAATAAACATGGTTAGCTATCTGTTGCACCACCTCAGCAATTAGCCTTACATGTTTCCTATGATCGCACCTTGCGATCACCTTCCACATGTCACTACAACCTCACATGATCCCCAAAAATTTGATTATCAATATCCAATGAAAATCATACAAGCTTTTCATGATCCAATTGAGAGATAAAAATACAATAATTTGTTCAGTAACAATTTATTATAGCGCATCACACGATCCCATCATGATATCCAAAGATATTCATGTGGTCATTTCATGATCCCATCATAAGTACCATTGAAAATCATGAGTGATTCACATTATTTTAAATAATATAAAGATTACTTCTCCATTTCCATCCTATTTTTAATCATGTAATTCAAGTTATATCTTCATAAGATCAACTAAAAATATTGTTAACTTCACATGATCTCACCATGAGATCCACTGACAATGGTGTGTGCTTCGTGTGATCTCTCCACGTGATCCACTAACAAGAATGAGATGTATTTAGGTGATTTTTATCATCCATTATAACATACACACTTAATATGTTTAATTTAAATATTCACACTCTATGTGATCAATTAAAACATTAAAACTCTATTTGATCAGTTCTGATATTCATGCTTTGTGTGATCTATTCTGACATTCAAGATAACCCATATCAACTACTTTGACAACCATCCTTTGACAACGACATCAAACCTTGAAAAAAAAATAAAAAAATAAAAATATTCATTAATAGTAATTTATTCTAACAACATCCCCTTTGGGTTTTTTAAAACACATATAATCTTCAAGAACCACCTTGTTTACAAGTCACACACTAGAAACAATTTTCCTTATACAAACCCAAATTGGGATCAATGAATTCATTTACACATACTCTAAGCCCACATGGGTGATTATCAACATGATAAATAAGAGTAGCATGAAAATTTCCTTAATGAATCACGTTTTATCTTGTACATATAAAATACTTGATTAAAGAACCCAAAGGCCACTCCTTTTCAAGACTATTCTTCATTAATAGACCCATTTTTGAATTTTAGATTTAAAACTCTCCATATTTCATAGACCCCCTATCATCTTCTCACACTATCATGATTAAAACATTTTATACACATTTTTCTATGAACCTGATGGTCACTCCTTTATGGTATACAAAATTTTTAAAACACATATCAGTACACAGGGGAAAACACTATACCACCGAAAGAGGGGGTCTATATAAATAATATTCATGTGTGGGGAGTTGGCTCATCTTCATAAGAAAATCTCTGTTATTCATATTATCCTTTCTATAGGGCCTCCTTCATGTTGTTTTCAACATGTAGTTCAATAGGAAAATACACCAACATCACAGGGCCATGCCCCAGTTTCTCATTGATAAAGTGATATTTATTTCCAATATGATTTTTCATTGAGTGATGGATTTTATTTTTTTAAGGGTTATAGAACATGAATTATCAAAGTGAATTATAATCAGATACTTCAATTCATCCCCCATATCATCAAGATGATGCTTCATCTATAATAATTTTGTGCAAGATTGAGTATTTGTGATGTATTTAGGTTATATTGTGCTCAATGTATGAAATCCTAATTATTTATCAGACAAGAAATATATATTACACTAAGATTGATTACAGAACTAATGCTGAATTTTGATCATCTGCTAAACCAGCCCAATCTACATATTTTGAAACCAATAGCTATTTATAATGTTTTTCATTATATAGTAAACTGAAATCCATAAATCCTTTGATATATAGAAATATTTACATTAAGTATGTTGATTTATTTCGGATAACATTGATACAGTGACGCCTACAAGTGTAAAAAGAATATTGGGTCATGTCATGGTTAAATAAAACATATTTCCAATGATCTATCTATATTTTATGATATTAAATAAATTCCCATCAAAATCCTTTGACACATTCATCTATGTGATAATAAGATTTTTCTTAACTTTTTAATTTTCCATTCAAAATCTTTTTAGAACATCCTTGGTATATTTTTATTGTGAAATAAATGATACATGTCTTCCTTTTGTTACCTACAAAATAAATAAAAATGATCACTCTTCAATCATTGAAATTTGGAATTATCTTTTCATGAATTGTGAAATAAATTACACAATGATTCATTATATAAACCAAATATTATTTCATTGATACATACCATCACCATCATCCTTTTATTTCTCTCATTATTGATATAAATATTATAATCTACTCTGACATGTTAGAAATCAAGCATCTTCAAGTATTGATCATTTCCTAAATACCATGCTCTTGGTGCTTCATTCATTCTATATAGATATTTTTTAATAGATAAGATTCTATCCATCTTAGTTGATTTGAAAAACATCATGCTATTCAATATATAATTCTTCTTCTATGACCCTATTCGAAAATTCTGACCTCATATCCATATAAAAAATTTTAAATTTACATTTCACATATATATAAAAGATTAATAAAATTTTCTCCAACATTTATATAGGTGAAAATATTTCATCAACATCAATACCATCAATGAGGGAGTATCCCTTACAAAGAAGGTAATATTTGATTCAAATTATTGCATTGTATTCATTTATCTTATTATAGAAAATCAATTTTGACATTATTACTTTATTCTATGTCAATCATGAAACAATCTCCCATGAATGATTATTTTAAATATATTCAAGATCCTTGTTCATAACCTGAACCAAATTATCATCTCTTGAAGCCTCTTTAAAATATTTTGTCTCTACCTTTGATTAGTAATATGCTTACTATAGATTCTTCGTCTTCCTTGACTGTACGGGTGATATTTGATCTTTGATGATATTCTTCTGATTGATTTATTCTTTGAACATTGGTTTCAATAAAAGTTTATTATTCTCATTTTATAAATCTATTTTTTAGTATAGACCAGGAATTTGAAGTCCCCCTATGCTGCTCAGCTCTTCATCACTATCTTCTAGAGACTGTTCATGATTTTGTTTGAAGATTCTTCACATTTTCCACAAAAACAATATCATTTCCCTCAATTAATTTTCCCATCCAATTAATGAATAATTTATATGATTTTAATATTTATGAGAAATAATAAATAACCATTCATATCCATAGGATTCAAACTTTGAAAATTTTTCTTATTAGGAATTAAACATTTACTTCCAAATACATGATAGTACATCAATGTTGGCTTATTTCAATACCATATCCTGGATGAAATATTCTCTCCCTTTGGACATAATAAAAATATTTTAGAAATGTAGACTAATTTTAACACTTACACTTTACAAAATATAGATGAATATTATTTCTTGATAAGCATCGATCTAGCCATATTATTAATGATCCATTTTCTTCTACCAATCCCTCTATTTTTCTATAGTGTTCTTACTACTGAAACAAGGATCCATATCCCATGTTTATTGATATAATCATATAAATTTTTATTTTAAAACTCTATTTTATTATTAGTTTAAAACATAAGGATTTTTTGATATAGGATCATTTTAACTACTCTATGATAACTTGTTATGCAACTAAACACCTCAGACATGTGGGTGATAATTGAAACCCAATCTATTCTATAGAAATAATCATTGAAAAAGAAATACTATCTCTTTACCTTAATACCTCATCATGAAATAGGTTCGCATACATCAATATGAACATGTTCAAGAACTATTTTTGACCAATGTTCTTTTTTACCTTATATATATTCCGATTAATATTACCTTGTTGGAAAGCATCACACATATGAGTACGAACACATGATTACTTAGGAAGATATCTAGCAGTACCAAATTTCACAAAATCATCTAAGTCTGTTTAACTCAGATGAAGAAGAGGTTTATACCATGACCTATTCATTTATTTCTTTGATAGAGAGAACATATCTTATTCTCTAATATAAAGATAGTGAACTTTGTTCTTATGCATTCCTTGAAAAAGAATTGCACCATATTTTCCTTGATGATACATAGGTTCTTGGTAAACTTATACCATGTACCAAGTCACATAGTTGATTAACACTTATAATGTTGTGATTAAGAACTCAAACATCGAATATATATATATATATATTTCATGTATTTGACCCAAAATTGGATTTTCCTAAGACAATAATCATTAAGCATTCATCACTGGAAAATATTTCAACACATTCATCTTGGTAATTAATTATTCTAAGAAGATTCATATATATTATCATATGGTATGTGGATCCATTGTCAATAATACATATTCAACTATGTTCTAATAATTTTAAGGATATCTCTACAACCACTGCCTGCTCATCTCTTTTCTTTATGAACCACGTCTTTCACTTCATACTTGATGCTGTCAGTTATTCTTGATAATCCTTAAAGTATTATGGTCCAACCGCACCTTTCAGGGAATCAAATTGATTATTAAATTTAAAATTTTTATATATCCCTTGATCTATTTCATATAAAAACATTATAATTACTTTAATATATTACTATGAATTATTGATGAGTAAAATATGGATATGTTTCTGAATCCCCCACACCAAAAAATGACCCTAAAAATCATTCCTAGAATACTGAACTATAATTGGATATAAATGTTTCTATTACATCCATCGAAACTTATTTCCAATGGAATAAAAATTTTAAGATATCCCCATCTTTCAACAGTAATAAAAATTGAAATATTTGTTTCCTTGTGAGTCATTATTTTACCACTGATTTTCACATGGTATCTATATATATTTTGATTTTTATTTATAGTAATATAAATCTTCAACTACATAGTTATCACCTATGGTTAGACATCAACCATTACATATTTCTATTTTTGATCAGTACCCACACAAATTGTGTCAATATAATAGGTCATTTTATTCTATGTATCTTCCTTTGACGCTTTTGTTTAACTTATGAACTATAATTTCACTTTTTCTATCACCTAATAAACCTTATTTTTGGATATCATATCAGGGGTCAAGATTCTCTCGTTTTCTATTACCATTCTTCATAGTCCAAAAAATTCCTCCTCGTGTTCTTTGATGTGTTTGAATTGATCTATTATTGTGTTAGTCAGTATATATAAACCCACGCTATATTCTTCAAAATTATGTTTGAACTCAATGAATTTTTCTGAGATATCTTGATTTTTAGTTTTGAGATTTTCAATTTCCTCTTTTACCTCAAACCTCAATTCATCCAGTTATTACATATAGATTTTGAAGTCATGTACTAACTTATTGGATTTCTATGTTTTTTTCCTCCAAACATCTATTTAATCAAGTGAAGCTTCTAATTCAACATGGATGTAAAACATTCCATTTACTTCTCCTTTATCATTATCTCTTTATTCCATAGATACATAATTACTAATAATTAACACCATAGAAACTTCTTCATGATCATTGTGGTCTTCCATATCTTCTAGCTCATATTCTTTTAAACATTCATTTTTTAGTGAAATAAAATTATTTTTTTTCCAAATAAACTTCACTTATTATTTTTCTTATCATTTACACTTACTGGATAATCTTTATTGGGAGTTTCACCATCATCTTAATCGTTATCTTGAAACATCTTAGGACACTATTTTTTAATATCTTCAACTATTCCACAATGAAATAATGCAAGTTGAAGTCTTCCTTGAAACATTAATTTTACACTTTGATATTTTGAGAAAATATGTGCTATAAAATCATCCACATCTTATTCCTAACCATATTATATAATGATCTTCTTTATAGATTTAAATTCCACCACTTTAGACTTCTATTTTTCTACAGAATCATTATCGTCATTTCCCTTCTTTTATGTGATAAGAGTACTGTGTAAGATATCCAATTCTAGATCCTTTCAGTATTTATCATCAATATAGAAACTTCCAGATTGAAATAAGGTGTATGTCTTCATAATATGCACCTAATTATCTTTACATTTTCGATAATTTCTCAGATACTGTGCATGTATTCTATAACAAAATTCACCTAATCAAGGAATGTATTTACAAACTCATTGGAGTGCATTATGAGGTCCAAATATTTTTTTCCCATGGAACCTTCTATTTATATTATTGTACATTTTAATCTCTTTCATATATATTGAACATCATTTTAAACATGGTATGTGATTATTTATATAACATCACCTTTTTACAAATTGTGATAGATTGAGATCCACCTAATGAATTGATTCCATTGGAATCATCATCCAATTTTCTTAGGTATTATTTTTGATAAAACTACACTATCCAAACTTGTAGATATACAATGCATCAAAGTTGTAAAAACATCAATTCCTAATGATCGGAGGTAGTTCTACAACAACTTTTTCTCTAGATTGATGAAAATTTTATCTATCGAATATTATAATCCCTTTGTCATTAAAAAAATCCACCACATCTTGTTAGATAGAAACTCTAACTTTACCACTTTCCTTAGACACCAACTGTTGTACCATCTATGTTAAATACACTAAAATTAGGATGAATAAGTGTATGATAGATTTAAAAAAACATCTACTTGGATCTTGTTACATTTATAAAAACACTATTATCTATCCTCCCATAGAAACTTATAAATGGAAAATAAAATAATCATAGGAAATACAGATTTTAATTGGTTTAGCCTTGAAGGGATATGTCCAAGGAGCATAGAAAGGAAATATGTCATTGTACCGAATCCACTAAAATACATTGTTGTTACAAGGAATGGAGTGGAATCACTATCCCTAATAGTTTACAACCATTCACAATTTGAAAGATCATTACTCTCTCTACAAAAGTGAACACACTGATCCTTTTGTATAATCTTCTGAAAATTAGTTCTGAGTAGATTCAGACTTGTGTTTGTCATTATTATCTTGATTAAATAATTATATTACAACCAAATTTGGGCAATACATTACATCAAGGGGTATAGAACACCGAACCAATACTTATTTTCAAGACCTTTCCATGAGATGGATCTATGATACCTATTCATGAGACAACTCCATGAGACACCTCTGTGGGACTCCACCATGCACTACCACAAAACTGGGTTTCCATAGTGCCACCATTTATCAGCGCCAAAAAAAGCGCTGAAAAGGGTGTGCCTTTATCAGCACTAAAAAAGTGCTGATAAAGGGAACTTTTAACAGTGCTAAAAAAGTTCTATTAAAAGTGAGCCTTTATCAACGATTTTTTAATGTTGATAAAGGTACCCCCTTTATCAGCACTTTTTTAGCAATGTTAAT
Organism: Viscum album; assembly: GCA_963277665.1. NCBI lineage: Eukaryota > Viridiplantae > Streptophyta > Magnoliopsida > Santalales > Viscaceae > Viscum > Viscum album. The sequence continues at coordinate 551,651,610 of OY728158.1, forward strand.
GGTTCCCCCTTTACTAGTGCTTTTTTAGTAGCACTGATAAGGGGGGGGGGCTTTATTAACGCTTTTTCCTAGTTCTTATAAAGTATATATTTTAAAAAAAATCATGAAAATAATATATTGATATATAATTATATTTATATTGATATAAATATATAAATATATATTTTAAATATCTTTTAGATAAGTATAAATAGACTATTACATTAAATATATAAGAAATTTAGTGAAAATGGCTTTAAAATATTTAAAAAAATATTATTAATTAATAATTTTCTAATTATCATCGGCTAATAACCATTTAATAAAAATTTGGAGACACAAAAAATCAAAATAATAATAATAAAAGATCTAAAATAAGTTGAAAATGTAACTCAAATGTCAAACAACCATAACATTTGATTTGTGTGTCCATTTGAGCTCTACAATATATCAAATCAAAGCCTATGATGAGGTCTATGCGTTGCAACCCAAGGAAACATTTTGTCACATTTTTCAAGGCCAAAAAGGCCCAGAAGGCCACCAAAACTGAGTTTTTAGTCTGCATACCCAATTGTTTTCACATTAGATGGAATTTAAGACTCATTTTAGGGGGGGGGGGGGTCTTTTTGTTCTTTTTCTCTGCGGACTGAATTTATTCCGATGGTTTACATTTATATTGATATTATGGATTTGAAATTTTATCATTTTTCGTAATGTAATGTTACTTATAATCAATTATATAACATTATATACATATTTTTTATATATTCACACATAAAAATTTAATTTTATAAATAAATAATTAATCATATTTACATATAAAGTATATTTCTCAATATATAAGGCCTATCTAAATAAAAAATAATATCCATTTTATTTAAAATACAAATATTTTAATATTTATATACCTATATAATGTGTTTGTCTGTGTGTGTGTGTGTATATTTGTGCACGCCTCTATTGTCAAACTGATATATATTATCTATATATTATAAACATATGTTTATACATATTAATATATAATATTTTTAAATATATATAAATATGTATAATTATAATTACAAATACACATATAATATGTGTGTGTGTGTTGTATATATGTATTTATTTATTTACAAACACACACAAAAACATATTTTATAAATGTATTTAAAACTAATCTTATAAATATATATTAATATATGAATAAATATATTAATATATAAATATAACTATATATATATATTAATATATATATATATATTTATATATATTAATATAAGGATATATATATATATTAATTTAGATATATATATTTATCTATATTAATATAACTAAATATATATATATATATATTAATATAAATATATATATGTTAATATATATATATTTTTATATAAATAAATATAAATATATATATATAGATATATTAATAAATAAAGAGAAAATCAATATGGTAGAGTGTTAAAGGCTTACGCACGCATACAACAGGTCCTGAGTTTGAATCTTCTGAGAGGCAGGTCACGCGTGCGGGTGGGAATAATTCATAGCACTGTTAAAGGGGGGTGAAGGCACTGTTAATGGGGGGGTGAGGTGGTTGGGGCATGCGGGCTCAGGCGGGGGGGGGGGGGGGGGGGGGGGCTGTTGGAAGGGGGCTTCAAGCTCTGTTGAATCCCCTCCTTGAATCGCAATAATATATTTTTTATTTTTTTAATGTTTTTTTAACTTTTATCAGTGCTAAAAAATGCTGATAAAGGACCCTCTTAACATCTCTTTTTTAGCACAGATAAAAGGGGATTTTATCAATGCTTTTCTGAGCGCTGATAAAAAGGACCTCCTTTATCTTCTAATCGATTAACAGTGCTTTTTTAGTGTTGTTAATTATCTTTTCTAGAACTGATAAAATCCATATTTTTAGTAGTGATGAGGCCACTTCACGGGACCCCTCCATGATATCCTTCCATAGATCCCTCTGTGAGATCCCTTCAAGAGTCCCTCTATTCATCTGGAACACATGACCCATAAAGATGAAAATTTTAAGGTTACACAGTTTGTGTTATATCAATGGGTCTACCTATCTGCATGAACACCCTATCCATACTTCACTTCACATGACTCCTTCATGTGATCTCTCCATGTGACTCCTTTACGAGAACCTCTTCAGATTAGACATATAACGTTATTCTTTTTAAATAACATCTTCAGCTCACGAAAGATGCTTTTCTTTAGATAAAACCATTTAATAATACTTTTCTATTATGTATGGATGAATTAGGAGGAATTTATTGGGCTAAATAATCATGAAAAACTCCATTATACATGGTTATCCATACATTACACCATCTCATAATTTTTTCCTACATGATTCACTTAATTTCACCTCATGATCACCTACTGTGTATCACAATCACATCACATTATCACTATAATTTCCTTCATGTTATCCAATGGAAATCATTCATGCTTTTGATGATCCAATCATGAGACCAAAAGATAATCATGAAGTCAGTGACATTGTATTCTAGTGAATCATGTGAACCAATCATGAGATATAAAGTCAATCATATTGTCATGACATGATCCCATATATAGATATTTTTACAATCATGCATGTTATGTTTGATTTGTAATGACCACATGAAGTCTCTATCATTTATAGACTCTTTTTATTCATTCACTTTGTGTGATATATTTTTGAGATCAGTTGATAATCATGTACCCTTAACGTGATCTCACCATGTAACCCACTGACTATCATCTACGATTTTTGTGGCATCACTCTGAGATACACTAACAATCATTTGGTGTTTTCATATTATTTGGATGGTTAGTTTTGAAAACCATAGTCTACATGATATGTTCATACATTCACACTCTGCATGAACAGTTCATACATTCACTCTCTTCATGATCAGTTATGATATTCACACTCTTCGTGATGAGTTCATACATTCATTCCAATGCTCAATGCATCCTTTAAAAACCATCTGTTGTCAACAACATCAATCCTTTCCACAAACACAGACAAAAAATTGTATCATCCAAAGAGATGTTTCCCAAAATTGAAAACCACCAACATACTCCAAGGATCACTACTAAGAGCATAATAATTTTTGGATGAATCTAATCACACTTGTCCCATGTATAACATTTTGTACTTGAAAAATTAATCTAACACATGAAAAATTATCTTTTAAGACATAAATTATTATCCAATGAATTGATGGGATACATAATTCTAGGTCAAACTTTTCATTGTAGATATATATCCATAAATATGTGTTCCACATGAATAATATTGAAATACTTAATCAATTAAACATTATCACAATTAAAACATTAAAGTAAAAACATAATCTAATAAAAAAAGTGGATCCTAGGTAAATACCATTAATTCATTGTAATGATTTATAGGGTTTTCACACTGTATAAAATAATGGTTTTATAGTTTTCTTAATATTATCCATAGTTAATTAAATCTATTGTTATTTGGGGAATGTACATCAATAAAAAAATGTGGTATATAGTATTCAAAAGGAATCCCATTTGGTTAAAGGATATCATTTTTATAGTTGATGATGGGTATAAAAAGATGTATTTATGGATCATTCATATCATAAATATTTTGTAACAACCAAACCATTTATTTATAAGGATATGGAAATTGAATTATAATGTTATTTTTATATATGATAAATTTTTTAAAAATATATAATTCATGGAAATAAAAAACAAAAAATATCTTAAGATTTTAATATTAAATATATTCACATAGATTAATTTATTTTAGAGTAATATAAGGAAGTAAATATGTTATTGGAATCAAATTAATTACATTTTTATAACATTGAAATAAAAATAGGGAATTTAGTTTTTTCAAACAAAAAAAATACAAGAATATGAACTTTTAAAAATTATTAATTATTAAAAAAAATAACATTTATATGGTTTTTGAAAAATAATCAGGATAATATTTGAGTGAAAAATAGATAATAAATCTTGGAAGGATTTTTCGTAACATTTTTTGATATTCTCAAAAAAAAAGAGGAACAAAACTTATTTAAAGATAATTTTCAAAAGATGATGAGAGGGATTTAGAAAACATATTTTATAAATAAGTTGACTCCAATGAATAACCATGTAAATATATAGTTTTAATATAGAAATTAATTGTTCGAGAATATTGGTATTTGAAATGATTCCCTTATAATACAAAAAAATATTATATTTTATGGAAAATAAAATATAAAAGAAAAAGGCTTGCATATCCTTAGATAAAATGGAAGGAAAAAGAAGCACATAGGTCTTAAAAATTTCATTGAAAGACAATGATATAGAGATATATATTCATAGAGATCATATCATTATGAATTTGTAAGAACATGAAATAAATATTAAGAAACACATAGGGTTTGAATTATTAATAAATAAGGGAGTAAATGTGACCATAAATTCATCATAAATGAATTTTAAAAAATATTTTATGAATTTATAACTATTTATTTGAGAAATTGAAGAGAAAATATGATTTATAGGAATAATAACTACAAAAAATAACTGATATTTGGAAACAAACACCTATATTTTTTAAAAGGTTATGGCCAAAGCCTCATTTTATTATTTAAAGAAAAGACCTCTTTAGACTGGGTAAAGGGAGACCCATTACATAACCCAAAGGGCCAAGTCCAAGTGGCCTGAATACTAGGCTTGAAAGTCATTTTTTTTGGCCCAAAGGGCCCCTTGGAAACAAACAGCTATCATGTGTCCTGACATTCTTCATATGTATTATAACATATTTTTTAATCAATATTAATTGATTAAAAAAATTATATTGAAAAATTTTCTTTTTTATTTCATAATTTTGATTCCTCATTATATTTTCATCATCATGTATTAATTTTTATTTTTCCCTTGTGATGGTTTTCAAGATCTTGTTTAATTCCACTTTTAAAAATAGATTTGGTGTAATAGTTATGGTTGATTATCATTTTCCACTGCTTCCATTTATTACCCAACCACTTCAGTCTATGAAACTCATTATCTATCTCCACGGGTTTCGAAAAATCATATGGTTTCTTTTCCATCACACCCTGAGCTATTACACATCAAGGTCACATATATTTATAATTACTATCCCCACAGACCAACTCATGTTCTTTAAAGTTGCTTTTGACCTCATTCACAAACACCATAATAACCATCCAAGGAGTTCACCAATTCTAACACTACACTAGGCCATTAATGATTAAATATCGAGTTATAATTTGGAATGTTATAAAAAATAATGGTACACTATGTTGACAAGGGTAGAAACATTTATTCTTTTAATTATCACTTTTCCTAGGGGTTTTTACCCACCACCCCTTTAATGAATAATATCCTAATTGTACCCCCACACCTCAAACCCAAGTAGTGTCACTATATATTCTAATGGGTAATGGATATATAACTTTTTTTTGGAAAACTGATCTCTCTATGCTATAAACATAGTCATTTTCTCCATGGGTCTCTTATAATATCATAGTTTCTTTTCTTTTCAACCGTGGAAAATTTCACATCGAGGTCACTTATTAGACAAATGAATATCACCATAGGATATCATTTTTCATTAAATATATTTTTTCCTTAATCATATAAACTTTGGGAAACATACCAGGAGGTCACCCATCCTAACACTACTCTAGGCCATGAACAATTAATAATTTAGTTTTAATCTGACAATATCTTGAAAATATAGGTTCACCTTATTGACATGGGTTGTAACATTTATTCTAATTTTATCCATCCCACTGTAATATTGAATTGAAATGTTTTTTTTGATATTACACTCCTCATTATCCTCATATAAGTAATTTCTTGGTGTTGAATGTATCATGTTTGGTATAATTTTAACAACCATATGTTTCATTTGATTATTATATTATATTATTTTAAGTATGTGTGGGGTGTATTATGAGATTAGAGTTTTTGAGGATTCATTTTTAATATTTGGGAGATTTAGGTATGTTTTAGGGTTAGTTCATTATAAGTATTTATCATGAAGTTTCCATGAAATAATGCTGAAATTATTGATAGTTGGATTCTATAAAATTTGCACAAGGTTTTACAGATCATGTGGGGTCTTATAGGTGACGGTGCATACCATTTTTCTATTTTGGGTCATATGGTTGGAACACAATTAGGTGTAGTCGCATGAAATAACTATGATTGTTTATTTTTCTTATCTATGACAATCCACATGATGACCATATGGTTTGGAAAATATTACATCCATACCACACAGTTTACCCAAATTAATATAAATATGAGCCTTTAATTCTTCTTCTGATAATTTTTATTAGTATTTAACCTTTTTATCCACCCATCCATTCAAACCATCATTTTCATACTAAGGGGAGTCACTCTCCTTATTCCACCATTGAATTTTGGTCTCCCTTATATGATTTTCACTCAATTTCTACAAGGTAACCCTCACTATTCATCTTTAATATCCTATCATATCTACCCTCTCTTGATTATCAAAAAAGTACTATTTTCCCAAGAAACTTAATCATAATTTAATGCTTATTTAAAATTTTCATTCATTTAATCTTTGGATTATTATGATTTAGGGATTGAGGATGTCAATTATTGGCTCTATTGGATGTTCTCCATCTAAGAAAATACCTTAAGAATTGATTTTGAATATTTTAAGGTGGGTGACTCTATTTTATTCTATTTTTATATTATTTACATGATTGATCATTAAAAATTAATTTCAAGGAAAATATTGATATATTTGATTGATATGATGTGTTTGTGAACGGATTCCATGATTTTTTTGTTTGGCATAAAGGGATAACTTATGGGTTAAAATTTATTCTTTGAAAATGGGATCTTAAGCATGTGAGGTCCCTTTATTGAAATGGCTATGAGTCATCATTAAGTGTTCATGTGGAAACCATGGGGCTTTATCCTTGAATTGAATTCTTAAGATGAAATCCATGTATTATGGAATTGTTTAAGACAAACATGTGTGGTAGAATTCTAAGGGGTTTCTAAATATTATTTAAAAAGTGGAAAAGTAGGGTTTCATAATAAATTATAAGGAAGTTATAAATATGAATTCTATTCAATGAAAATGAATTTACATCCCAAATAATATTTCTTTGATTACCATTTTGACATTGAATTAAATTTTTTATATTGTTATAACATTTTTAAATCCACCAACTCTTGTTTTCCATTATGAGGGGATGAAAAGTTTTATGTGATCATTTAATAATTTTGTAAGGGGTGTTTTGTTTGAGGGTGTCAAACGTGATTTAGATTTACTATTAATGTATTCTTAATTTATTATTCTTTGATTTTTTTCTCACCTCCACTTGGGTTTGGTTATGATAACATGGGAACTAAGTGGCAGATCAAGATTTTTTCTACACTTTTCTAAGTCACACATTATCATGAGTCTCATGATCATTTACTATAGTACTAAAAAGAGGATTTTCCATGATTATGAAATGATTGAGCATGTTAAATTGATTTTATTTGGTTTTTGATTTAAGTTACACTTGGATTTGTTCATGTTGATTTAGTAAAGTCTAGGATAGTATCATATTTTGGACCTAAGGTATGGACCACGGAATTAATCACTTGATTTTTTATTATATTTATATGATATATATATCACTTTTTTATGCCGCAATGCTATATTCCTATATATCACTTTGTATTTTTTATTTTTTTGATTTTCCATATAAATAGTGGTGCTGAATTTTTATTGTTCCTTATTCATTTGTGTTTGGAATGATTATTAATTTATTTTCAAATGTTATTTAATGAAATTATTTTGAATAGAATGAGAAAAATATTTATTTAATTTTTTGGAATTTAATGAAAGGTTTGAAGTGTCAAAATGAGTTTTATTGGTCTTCATAAATATAAAATGAGTATATTGTGAATTTCAATTTGTTTTCCAAGTTGATATATGACTTCATTTTTCGAGTATAAACAATTATGGTTGTTTCTTCATGATTTATAAGAAAATGGAATATTTTATTATCTGATGTACTCATAATAGGAATAAAGATAATAATAAAAGTAATTTCATAGACTTTATGTAGAGATACTACTAGGCCTATTCGGTTACACCTCACATACAAATCTTATCTATCTACATGCATACCTTATAATGTATATAGACTCTAACATCAATTTTTTAATTTTTTAATTATATTAGGTCACTATTTTTCAGTTGGGATATTTTTAGTAATAATGGGATCTATATGGGTGATCTTTAATACCAATTTTAATTAATTTTTTATTTTTAGTTGTTGTTGTATCATCCAAAACATCATTTATCTATCTATTTCAAGTTTATTTTTATGTTCCGCATCAATGCATTTATTTTATATGGAATTGTAGGTAACACTTGAAATTAAATTATAGGAATTTTATATTCCACATTAATAAAACTATAATTAAATAAATTTTTTAATATTTAAAGGATTAAAATTTCTAATTTTATTAGATGAATGTCGATTTTGAAATTAACATGTTAAAAATCCTATAATTAATTATTGATTTTTTCCATTGGAATGAAACATATATAAATAATTGAAAATTTAGTATTTAATTATTCATCCTTATATTTATAATAATGTGTAGTAATTTTTAAAACATACATTTAATTGAATTTCAATTTGGTAGAAACAAATATAAGACTATTTGAAGGTAAAATGGATCTCTTTCAAAAAATTGTTTTTAAATGCATAATGGATTTCTATTTTAATTTATTAAAATAATCATTAATGATGAATGCCTGAAATTAACTTTAAATATTACATATCTTATTATATAAATTTCAATTCATATAATTTTGATTACTAATCATGTAGTTAATGTAAGATCATCTTATTCATGAAAAATAAATTTATTGAAAAACTATTTTTTTCAAAAAGATTTGTGGGTTTAATAAATTAAATTATTCCTATTCTAGAATTTAAATTTGATAAAATGGATTGAATATTTTGAATCAGATTAATTATTATTAGTTAAAAATGAATAATTAAATCATAAATTATTAATTATTACGGTTAAGGACAAAATCAATTTACGGGGTTAAACTATAATGATAAGGAATAAAATGGATTAAAAACATGATGAAAACCCATTTTATATTTTTAATTAGACTATAAAATTATCACCATTGAATAAAATATATTTTGGATCCATTTTTACAAGAAAACAAGTTTTTATTATTTTCAAACTTTGAAAAATTACAATTTTTTCACTCAACTTATTAATAAAAGGGAACCTCTTCCATAATGAAATTCCACCTACAAATACCTTAAATAAATATATTCATACCAAAATCTATATTGAAAATCTTTACAAAACTTTTTGAGCTTCTTTTCTTTCAAAAATACCAGCCCTATGGTAATTAATAAGATATCCAATAGAGGTTTTTTCTATGTGAATGTAATTTTCATCTCCAAGCTCTTTCTTTTTTTACTTATTAATTTACCCCTATAAATTATGTATTAATAAATAAATTAAAATAAAACCATTATATAAAATATAATAATATGATATTATGTTGATTGAATTATATTTACCCATCTCTATCTCCATCAAAATGGAAAACAAATCGTAGCTTGTGTGTACAACGATCTATCATCTCACGAACCAATATAATTTGTTTTCCCTCACAGAATATATTGCATAGTCATAATTATATTATAAATGAATATATATGAAACTTATGAGAAAATAAATATTTTATAAATTTAATATATCATATATTTCTTAACCCATTCACTCATTATGTAAATTATAACATCACTCATGTGTACATACAACCTACCATCTCCTTGAAGGGATGTGATTAATTTCCCATATTATAATTTTGATTAATGATTATATATAGTTATATAATGAATAATTATGATATTTATAATTTTAATATAATTTTGTGCATGATGGAACTATATCTCATGTAAAATAATAGTAACTTCGATGAAGAAAACATCCATGAGAATACAAATTTGTTAACACCTGAAACAATGATAAAAATAAAATATTATTAATGAACAAGTGATAAGATGTTATAGGTGGATAATATATTATATTATAAATAATAAAATGGTTATTAAATAAATTAATAAATTTTTGAAACTTTTATAATAGAGGTTAAATCATGCTTAACTAAAGGGAAGCATGAGTTAATAGATTCTGTCAAAATTTGCCCTCCATTGATACATATTTGTTACGATGAACCAATTTACATTTATAAGGATTATATAATTACCCATTTATATACTTACCAAGAATAATTTTTTATTAATGATGATTAAGGTCTCAATTTATATTTACATTTTCAATGTGATATAATTGAAATATTTCATGATGTTCCATTTGGATCAATGTATAAGATCACTGAGAGGGGGAAGGGGTGAATCGGTGATCACATTTTATTTTATAATAATGTTTCTTAAATTCATCTAGAAACTTTCCTAACTTCTATATACTTGTTTGATTTATTATCCACTCATGTATAAATATAAAACTCACTTTTTTTAAACACCAAATATAAATATAGACACGAATTTCATATTTACAAGGTTTTTATAAATCACACTCCTTCCCATATTGGTTATTACATCCAACAATGGTTATTTTACTAACATCCTTTAGATTTAAAATGTCATAAGTAGTATTTGGTTATACACCCAAGTATTCATCCTCTATCCAACCCCAGTTCTATAACCCAACAATCAGTTCCTCTTTTATAGTCTTGATCGTACCACGATTCACTGTTTTATTCCACCCATACACCACAGTTTTAAACTAGTTTTGTAATGAATATTCCAAATATAATAATAAATTTCAATTTATGTTTGACTCAATCAATTAATGTTAATCAATATTATAATGTGCAATGTTACTTGTTTTTATTGTTTCAATGTAGGTGGAGGTGATTTGGAGGGCCCTTGATGAAGTGGAAGAAAAATGGGCCAAAATTGTATGGACCCATGGACATATGTCCACTGTTTTGCATAGTACAAGACATAAATGCATTAAAATGGGCTGAAATTTTGTGGGCCTGTCCAAATTTTAATATTCTACATTTCATATTAAGTAACCCAATCCTGATTCGGCTTAAATGGGGCCCATTTGAACTGATCAGTCCAAGCCACCGAATTTGGACCAAGTCAAATGTGGTGTTCAGTATTTTATCAATATCTTGAGCTGTAGTTGTCCAAATGGTGACAACAATTCGGTGGATACATTCAAGAGGTAGGGATACAACTTTTATATTTTCTCCAAATCAATATAAGGCTGTATGAAGGCCTAAACGTGTCGTTCAAGTGGATAGATGAAATCTGTGTGCCTAAAACCACCTTCCAATTTTCTTATAAAAGGGCACCAAGGGAACCTCATTTGCAAGTTCGGCCAAGGAGTGAAGTTCTGAAAATTTGGAGTCCAATAGGAATCCCCTAATCACCTTGGAGGTTCTGGAGGCCCCTATCCTCATAGGGGAATCAAGGATGAAGAAGGAGTTCCACCCGAGCATCCTCCTCCTCCCGATGTCGAGCTAAAAGTTGGGTGTTTGTTGTGAGGGAGATACACACATGTAAAGGGAGTTACAATTCATAAAATAGCTACTGGTTTGCAGTAATTTGGGTGTTTAGACATTTCATTCCATGTATCTTATTTTATTTCAGGTTTGAATGCTTGATTTGATGAATGTGAGTGTTATGCTCTTAATTTCTAACCGATCGGTGTGAGGTTTTGAGTGCGTGAATTGTGTTGTTCTGATTGGACATCACAAGAATCCTTTTCATACCCACCTTATTGAGATTTCAATATGATTTGGAAGCTCTTATTCCATGCACAAGTATTAGACCTTGACAATATGATTGTTACATCAAGTTTTTGTCCTTAAAGCATTCAAATAAAAGCTTGGGAATTAATCGGGATTCCAATTAACTCCAACCAAAGAATTACTCTAAACATAAGATGAATCTATATGAACAATGAACTTGATATGTGTGTAGTGAAATCACATCGACCCTTTTATCTCATATTTTTCAAAATCCACTAGGTCTCTCAACTTTTAAGCTATTTCAACTAATTCATTGTTTTAATCTATTTTCAAAACCACCCCCTCTCATAGTCATTTTTATTAAAAATACACACTCTAAACCTACCAACACTCCTTGAGAGACGACCTAGGGTCTACCCTAGACTATAAATCAATCTTAAAAACATAATCAATTTGACATGTCATGACAACGTGGTCAAATTTTGGTGCCGTTTCCGGGGAGCGCTTTGTTTTTTTGTGTGTGATTTTGATAATTTTTTTGTAATTTTTGTGAATATTTGTTTGATTTATCTTATACCTTTGCATTTATTTTTGTGTTCTAATTTATTTATTGTGTAGGTTCTGTGTATGAAGAATTCTACTTCGGGAGACCTACAAATTTTCGAACCCAAACCGGAGAGGATCCTACATCAACGAAACTGAGACATACAAGACCACACCTTGAAGGAAGAGACATCAAATCTTAAAATTCTTCTTGATCCTTCTTATTCTTCTGAAACAAAAGTTAAAACACAACATAACTTGTATAACATGGCTGAGAATAATAGAACACTAAAAGAACTAACCTCGACTGATGTTGATATCCTACCCACTTACATTCAATTACAAGACGAGGCACCCAATTTTGAATTAAAATCTGGTTTAATTCATTTATTACCAAGATTTCATGGACTTCCTGGATAAGATCCACATAAGAATTTAAAATAATTTCATACTGTGTGTTCAACATTAAAACCTACTAATGTGGATTAAGAACAAGTAAAACTTAGGGCATTTCCATTTTCATTAGAAGACATTTCTAAATATTGGTTGTATTATGTTAATTCACCTATTAGAGGTTGGGTAGACATGAAACAAATTTTTCTAGAAAAATACTTCCCAACCTCTCGAACTGCAACAATAAGGAAAGAAATATGTGTGATAAGACAATCTCAAGGAGAAACCCTTCATGACTATTGGGAACGATTTAAAAGATTGTGTTCAAGTTGTCCACATCACCAAATAAGTGATCAAATTTTAATTTAGTATTTTTATGAAGGTTTAATCCCTATTGATCGAAAAATGATTGGGGATGCTGCAGTTGGTGAACTAGTGGATAAAACCCCAATCGCTACAAAGACCCTAATTGAGACCATGGCACAAAACACTCAACAATTCAGTTCAAGGTCCAGTGTACCCATTTGAGGTGTCCATGAGGTGCAAAGTACTGAATTCGAGAAGAAGGTGGACACAATGTTTGAAGAGGTGAGTAACCTTATATGAAAACTTTCTCTTTTACAAGGGAAATTCCAATATCCTCCTCCCATAAATTGTGGTATATTCTCTTATGATACCCACTATTCTGACCAACGCCCCCAATTGAGAGAAACTTCTGAGAGTTATGAGGAAATATTCCCAGGACACCCCTATTACCAACCCATTAGGAAAGAACCTTACTATCCATCCAACCCTGGGTGGAAAGACCACCAAGCCTATAGGCAAGGGGGTATTCAAACCAGCCTCATCAACCATAGAACCAACCAGGGCAAAGTTGTCATCAACCACCACCACCCAGAAATTTTCAACCACCCCAAAGACCGTTCCAACAACCCCCTCCAAGAAATGAACCTAGCCTAGAAGATATGATGAAACAAATGGCTGCCAATAATCTCCAATTCCAACAAACCACCCAAGCAGCCATACAAGACCTCAAAACCCAATTAGGCCAACTAGCTAACTCAGTGGGTGAAATCCAAATCCATGGGTCTGGTAAACTACCATCTCAACCACTTTTCAAACTTAGGGATAAGGGAAATGTTAGTTACATCACCCTTAGAAGTGTAACTCAACTTAAAAGACAAATTAAACCTCCATTAGAGTCATCCTCTCTTATGGGAACCACCATCCAAACCACTAAAAAAGGTTCAAATGAGATGGAACCTTTTCTTGAGAGAAGTCCTACTGAATGAAAGAGTGTGTCTATTGATGAGTTACCAATTCCAAGCATTCATCTTGCATTTCCCCAAACATCCACCCAACCAAGGAAACAAAAGGAAACTGAACTTGATAAGGAAATCTTGGAGACTTTCAAAAAAGTGAAGGTTAACCTTCCATTAATTGATGCCGTCAAACAAATTCTGAGATATGCCATGTTTCTGAAGGAGATGTGTACCCACCGAAGGCAACTTAGAGGTGATGAGAGGGTGAGCCTAGGGAAGAACGTCTCAGCATTGATACAACCATCACTTCCCACCAAGTGCAATGATCCTGGAACATTCTCGATTCCACGCACCATAGTGGAGTATTCTTTCTCCAATGCTATGATTTATTTAGGTGCTTCTATTAATGTGATGCCTCACTCCATATACTCTTCTTTGTAGGTCAGCGAACTAAATCCCATAGGAATAGTTGTTCAACTAGAAAATCAGAGTACGACACACCCTTCTGGTGTGTTAGAGGATGTTCTTGTGAGGGTTCAAAATTTAATATTTCCTGCTGATTTTTATGTGCTAAAAATGGAAGATGATAGGATGAATGGACATGCCCCAATTATATTAGGGAGACCTTTCTTAAAAACCACCAAATCCATAATTAATGTCCATAATGGTACATTATCTATGGAATTTTGTGGTGACATAGTCCATTTCCACATCCTTGATGCCATGAAGCACCCCTCAAAAGAACATTCCTCTCTCTCTCTCTCTCTCGGTAAATTCAATTGATGTACTCCCTTCCCCTAAAATCACTTCATTTGTTTCCCCTGATCCCTTTTTTGAATTTTCCTCTTTGATTGAAATTCTTTGTAATGAGTCATGTGTTGATTGTTGTAGTGTTTTAGAAATGTGTCATGCATGTTTATTAATTGATAATTTCTTGAGCATGGAGGATCACATGACCATCGATGATATTGCTACGCTTGTAAAAGATAATTCCTCATTTGAGGATTATACCATTGAGAAGTTAGATGAGATTAGTGACCTCTCACTTTCACACACACTCCCATCAATCCAAAATCCACCTGAATTGGAACTAAAGTTACTACCTCAAGATTTAAAATATTCATATCTTGAGAATGGAAACAAGTTTCCCATCATCATTGCTAGTTCACTCCCTCCTGAGCATGAATTGATACTGCTTGAACTTTTGAGGGAGCATAAACAAGCATTGGGATTGACACTTGCAGACATTCCTAGTATTAGCCCATCAATTTGTACACATCATATTTTATTAATCGATGAGGCTAAACCAGTGAGGTAGGCACAACATCAACTCAACCCAAACCTCTTAGAAGTAGTTAAAAAGGAAGTAAAAAAGTTATTGTCCACTAGAATCATTTACCCCTTCTCTGAAAGCCAATGGGCCAGTCCCGTTCAAGTAGTTCCTAAAAAAACTGGCCTAATGGTAAGTAAAAATGAAAATAATGAATTGGTTCCAACTCGTGTGCAAAACAGTTGGCTTGTCTGTATAGATTATCACTGACTAAACCAACACACTAGGAAGGACCATTTCCCACTTCCATTCATTGACCAAATTCTACAGAGGCTAGTGGGGAAGTCCCATCACTATTTTCTTGATGGGTATTCTGGATACTTTCAGATCCATATTTCCCCTAAGGATCAGGAAAAGACAACCTTCACTTGCCCCTTTGGAACATTTGCCTATAGAAGGATGTCATTTGGTCTGTGCAATGCTCTGGGTACTTTCCAGCGATGTATGGTTTGTATTTTTTCGGATTACCTGGAGGATTTCATGGAAGTTTTCATGGATGATTTTACTGTTTATGGATCCTCTTTTGATGAATGTTTAAGTAGTATTGGTTCCGTCCTATGTCGCTATATTGAAAAGAATCTTGTATTAAATTATTAGAAATACTATTTCATGGTGCGACAAGGTATATTTTTGGGACATGTCATTAATGGGGATGGTATCCAAGTAGATAAATCGAAAGTGGATGTCATTTATTCTCTACCATTCCCTAAAAATGTACGTAATGTGTGGTCTTTCCTAGGTTATGCTAGATTTTACCGTCATTTCATTCGTGATTTTAGTATGATTGCACTTCCCCTCTCCCGCTTACTCCAAAAAGAAAAAGAATTTGTTTTTGATAAAGAATGTGAAGAAGCTTTTAATAAATTAAAATGGAGTCTCACATCACCCCAGGTAATCCAACCACCTCGGTGGGATTTACCATTTGAGCTCATGTGTGAGGCCTATAACTATGCAGTTGGGATAGTGTTATCACAAAGGGTCGATCGAGATCCACATGTAATTTCCTATGACTCACGTACTTTGGACCCTGGCCAAGAAAACTAAACCACCACTAAAAAAGAATTTCTTTCCATTGTGTTTGCCTTCAATAAATTTAGGTCATACCTTTTAGGGTCCAAAGTCATTGTGTTCTCAGACCATGAAGCCCTCTGGTATCTCCTAAAAAAACTGGAGGCTAAACCATGTCTCATTCGTTGGATGCTCCTCCTTCAATAATTCAATCTAGAAATTAGAGATAAAAAAGGAATAGAGAATGTGGTGGAAGACTATATCAGTAGGATCCCCCCATCCTCGAATATTATCTCATCCCCCTGTATTTCCATTAATGACTTGTTTCCTGATGGGAAATTGTGAAAAGAGCAAGATGTTATTCCCTAGTATGCTGAAATTATTATTTATCTGGTAGCATCTTTCATTCCTACTGATTTCAACAAAAACCAAGTCAGTCGTCTAAAACACGAGTCTAATTGGTACATTTTGGATGACCCCTACCTTTGGTGCACATGTAGCGATCAGGTCCTTAGGCGTTGTGTTCCCGATAGCTTGTTTCAGTCTGTCCTTAGATTCTGCCACACTCTTGCTTGTGGGGGCCACTTTGGTCCCCAACAGACTGCTCACAATGTTCTTGATTCTGGTCTCTTTTGGCCAACACGTTTTCGGGATTCCCATGAATTTTGTAAATCTTGTCCTCATTGTCAAATAATGGGGAATGTATCTAAAAGAATTAAATAACACAACAACCCTTGCTATTTCATGACATTTTTTATGTTTGGGGCATTTACTTTATGGGGCCATTTCCCAATTCTTTTGGCAACTTGTACATTATTTTGGCCGTTTATTATGTATCAAAATGGGTAGAGGCACATGCCACAAGGACAGATGATTCCAAAACATTTGTATAATTTTTGAGAACTTAGATCTTTTGTAGGTTTGGATTACCTAGGTTCATCATTAGTGACCATGGTTCTCATTTCTGCAACCAAACAATGCAATCACTTTTGCATCGGTATGGGGTTGGTCATCGAGTGTCTACTACGTATCACCCACATACTAATGGTCAAGCCGAGGTGTCAAATAGAGAGGTAAAACAAAATCTTGAAAAAACGGTCCAACCCAACAGGAAAGATTGGAGTCTTCGACTTGATGATTCATTATGGGCCTACCGTACTACTTTCAAAACTTCCATTGGAATGTCACCCTATCGTCTTGTGTTTGGAAAGAGTTGTCACCTCCCTGTTAAGATTGAGCATCGGGCCTACTGGGCCATCAAACAATGCAATTCTAATCATTCTGGTGCAGGTGCTCAAAGGAAGTTGCAGATTCAGGAGCTAGAGGAAATGAGAATAGATGCATACGAAAACTCCAGGATTTATAAAGAGAGAACCAAGGCAGCCCATGAACGTCTAATCCTTCATCGTCAGTTACATATTGGGAAGAAGTTCCTCCCTTATAATGGAAGGCTAAAGTTGCATCCAGGTAAGCTTTGTTCCCACTGGTTTGGACAATACACTATTGCTAACGTCTCTCCATTTTGTGTTGTCTAGGTTCAAAATGAAGAAACCAAGAAAAACTTCACTGTCAATGGGCAGCGGCTGAAGCACTTTCATAAACCCATTCTGGAGTCCCTGATGAAGGAACTCCAAGTTCAAGAAGCAAACTATGAATTAAATCAACCATGTTTCATCCTTCCTTCCCACATTTTCTTTTACTACAGTGAGGACACTACATACTCTAAGTGTGGGGGGGGGGGGTGGATACATTCCTGGGTTAGTTATGAATTTTCATCATTTTCTCTATTTGTTTTCTCTTTTTGGCCTTCTTTATGGTATTTTCATTTTTCCTCATCAACAATTTCGAAATTCCCTGATGTGGCGACCATAAAGTGGGGAAAGTAAAAATACCACAATGAAGGATAAAAAGAATTTGTGTATGAGTTTACCATCAAGGGGTGATTTTTAGTGAATTGGTTTTCTGTCAATGATATAAATGGTCATATCTATGTGAAACCTTTGAGATGATTGATGCCCTTTGTGTGAGAAGTTTTTTGTAAAACTGTGTCACTAATATCTCCACAAATTTTTTCACCAAACCACAATGTGTTATTATTTATTACTTAATATAAGGTAAATATATGTTGGGTTAATATTTTTCAGCTTTAAATGATATTTCCATACATTCGTTCCTTATCCGATCTGTTTCATTACTGTACTAGAATGACCTATGCGTGTGTACCTAAGGTCCGACTGTTGTACACCCTCAAAAAATAAAATGTTTGTGTCTTGGGCAGGTCAAAAACCACTCCTCCTCAACCTTTGATCTTGTTATAGCTATTTCAATTAGTGTCGTGAGGAGATCAAACAAGGGTTGAGAGATGAGTGTGAGATTTGTTCCAATTGCAACTTTAAAAAAATATATAATAAATGAGGGGAGTGATGAAATGTGAAACATATGGGGATATCTAGGTCAGGAGCTTATGGTTTGACTTCTGGGAATGCTTAAATGAATGGGTCTTGAAATATGATTGCAAAGGATGTTGGACAGGTTCGGTGACAAAATCATTTAAGCTAAAAAATGTTAAAATAACATATATTTATTCGATAACAAGTGGAAAGAATAG
The DNA here is from genome assembly GCA_963277665.1 of Viscum album. Taxonomy (NCBI): domain Eukaryota; kingdom Viridiplantae; phylum Streptophyta; class Magnoliopsida; order Santalales; family Viscaceae; genus Viscum; species Viscum album. The sequence continues at coordinate 551,670,518 of OY728158.1, forward strand.
CATGGAATGGTTTTCACACACACACATGAAGAGTTAGTGTCATGGTTTACTTCTTAATTCCATTCTCAATTGGGTATCATGAATCTTTTTGAATTTTTCTATGATATGATTTATGAGACATCTTTTTCTATTTTCACTAGGAAGAACTCTTTGGTGTGGCTTGTGCATTGATCACTTTACATTAAATAAAATTTCCTCAAATGATAAATCTTCAGGATGTTGGAAATATATATATATATATATATATATATATGCATCATTGTATTTGGATATGTTACTTCGCCCAGGAGTGAAAATGTTTAGGTGTGGGGGTGTGATCGTACCACGATTCACTGTTTTATTCCACCCTTACACCACAGTTTTAAACTAGTTTTGTAATGAATATTCCAAATATAATAATAAATTGCACTTTATGTTTGAATAAATCAATTAATGTTAATAAATATTATAATGGGAAATGTAAATTGTTTTTATTTTTTCAATGTAGGTGGAGGTGATTTGGAGGGCCCTTCATGAAGTGGAAGAAAAATGGGCCAAAATTGCATGGATCCATGGATATCTGTCCACTGTTTTGCATTGTACACGAAATCCGTGCTTCCAAATGGGATGAAATTTTGTGGAACTGTCCACAATTTAATAGGATACATTTCATATTAAGGAATCCAATCCTGATTCGGCCTCTATGGGTCCCATTCGAACTGATCTATCCAAGACACCGAATTTGGACCAAGTCAAATGCAGTGTTCTGTATTTTATCAATATCCTGATATGTATTTGTCCAAATGGTGCCAAACATTCAATGAAGACAGTCAAGAGGTAGGGATACAAATTTTCTATATTTTCCAAAGTGAGATAAGACTATCTAAAGGCCGAAACGTGTCGTGCAAGTGGATTGATGAAATTGGTGTGCCTAAAACCACCTTCCAATTTTCCTATAAAAGGGCACCAAGGGAACCTCATTTGCAAGTTCGGACAAGGAGTGAATTTATGCCAATTTGGAGTCCTAGAGGAGTCTCCTAATCACCTTGGAGGTTCTGGAGGCCCCTATACTCATAGGGGAATCAAGGATGAAGAAGGAGTTCCACCCGAGCTTCCTCCTCCTCCCGATGTCTAGCTAAAAGTTGGGTGTTCATTGTGAGGGAGCTAGACACATGTCAAGGGAGTTACGATGCATAAACTAGCTACTGGTTTGGATTAATTTGAGTGTTTAGGCATTTCATTCCATGTATCTTATTTTATTTCAGGTTTGAATGCTTGATTTGATGCATGTGAGTGTTATGCTCTTAATTTATAACCGATTAGTGTGAGGTTTTGAGTTCGTGACTTGTGTTGTTTCGATTGTACATCATAAGAATCCTTTTCATACCCACCTTATTGGGATTTAAATCTGCTTTGGAAGCTCTTATTCCATGCATAAGTACTGGACCTTGACAATATGATTGTTACATCAAGGTTTGGTCTTTAAAGCATTGAAATAAAAACTTAGGAATTAATCGGGATTCCAATTAACTCCAACCAAGGAATTACTCTAAACCTAAGATGAATCTATATGAACAATGAACATGATATGTGCGTAGTGAAATCACATCGACAATTTTATCTTAAATTTTTCAAAATCCACTAGGTCACTCAACTTTTATGCTATTTCAACTAATTCATTGTTTTAATAAAAATGAATTAGAGAGGGGGTGGTTTTGAAAAGAGTTTAAAACACTGAATTAGTTGAAATAGCTTAAAAGTTGAGTGACCTAGTGGATTTTTAAAAATATGACATAAAAGGGTTGATTTGATTTCACTACACACATATCAAGTTCATTGTTCATATAGATTCATCTTAGGTTTAGAGTAATTATTTGGTTGGAGTAAATTGGAATCCTGATTAATTCTTACGCTTTTATTTCAATGCTTTAAGGACCAAACCTTGACGTAACAATCGTATTGTCCAGGTCCAGTACTTATGCATTGAATAAGAGATTCCAAAGAAGATTGAAATCTCAATAAGGTGGGTATGAAAAGGATTCTTGTGATATCTAATCGTTACAACACAAGTCACGCACTCAAAACCTCACACCGATCGGTTAGAAATTAAGAGCATAACACTCACATGCATCAAATCAAGCATTCAAACCTGAAATATTATAAGATACATGGAATGAAATTTTTAAACACCCAAATTACTCCAAACCAATAGCTATTTTATGCATCGGAACTCCCTTGACATGTGTGTAGATCCCACACAACGAACACCCAACTTTTAGCTCGACATCGGGAGGAGGAGGAAGCTCGGGTGGAACTCCTTCTTCATCCTTGATTCCCCTATAAGGATAGGGGCCTCCAGAACCACCAAGGTTATTAGAAGACTCCTCTAGGACTCCAAATTGGCAACACTCCAGATTGAGGGCGTACAACACTCGGATATTAGGTACACATGCATAGGTAATTCTGGTACAGTAATGAAACAGATCAGATAAGGAACGAACGTATGGAAATATCATTTAAAGCTGAAAAATATTAACCCAACATATATTTACCTTATATTAACTAATAAATAATCACACATTGTGGTTTGGTGAAATTTGTTTTGGAGATATTAGTGACACAGTTTTCCAAAAAACTACTCACACAAAGGGCATCAATCATCTCAAAGGTTTCACATAGATACGGACTTAATGATGATTAAGGTCTCAATTTATATATATTTTTTCAATGGGATATAATTGAAATATTTTATGATGTTCCATTTGGATCAATGTATGAGATCACTTAGAGGGGGAATGGGTGAATCGGTGATCACATTTTATTTTATAATAATGTTTCTTAAATTCATCTGGAAACTTTCTTAACTTCTATATACTTGATTGATTTATTATCCACTCATGTATAAATATAAAACTCACCTTTTTTATACAACAAATATAATGATAGATAAGAATATGATATTTACAAGGTTTTTATAAATCATACTACTTCCCATATTGGTTATTACATTCCAAAAATGGTTATTTTACTAAATTCCTTTAGAATTAAAATGGCATAAGTAGTAATTGTTTATACACTCAAGTATTGATCCTCTATCCAACCCTAGTTCTATACCCCAACAATCAGTTCCTCTTCTATAGTCTCTTATAAACCCAAATTTTTCTTTTCATATCCACTGATTTCACAATTTTTTATACCCATTAGACAAAAATCCTTTTCTATAATAGGTTATACTCCTTAGAATCAAGCTTCATTTCCTTCTTCCTTTCTGATCCACTTCAGAAGGTTCTTCCATTCCCCCAAAAGAATGGTGGATCAATATTACCTGTGAAAAAATAACTATATCTTTAGAGACCCTCATAAAAGACTCTTTGTCTCGATACATCATCTATATCATTTGAAGAACTTGATATGAATTGTTACAGGTATCCAAACTTCTCTGAAAAATGACTTTCTAAAAGGTTGTTCTAATAACCTTATCCAATAATCTCTACCTGATAGTCTAGGTCTGATGAGTCTCTATCTAATACTTGTCTTTGTGATTTGATTCACTTTCCAAGTTTTATAGTTCATCCATATGATGTAATCCTTTGATGCCATTTTTCTAATGAATAATGTCTTGACCTTTGCACATACTTCTTTGAATCAGTAGAAACACAATCCAGAACACTCACCTTTCCATTATCTAATGGAACTCTAATCAATGTTCCACTATTTTATGTATCTCTACATCATTATCATCTTAAACCTAAAAATCTACTCATTTGGAAACTCAGAATATAAAAAAAGTTTTATTTTCATCTTTTTTACACATAATTTTTTGTACGAATGTATATTCACCACACTATATTGGTTCTCCAAATGTGGATATTTTTGAAACTCGATTTCACTTTCCAGCTCATTGGATTTCCAATTACTAATATATCCCTAATTTTAATTTCATTAGTCACTTCTAAAAAACATCAGTAATATTCTTTAAGACTCTTAAAGCTTCATGAAAATCTATACTTTTCTATCTCCATCAAATTTCCTTAAACACAATGTTAAGGAACTTTTAAAAAATTCCTTAAACCCTAGAATGATATCAATATTTGACTTAAAAAACCTATTATTGACATGTTAATGGACTAAAAAAATTCTATATAAAACTCCTTAAATTTTATATATCTTATGTTTTTCTATTCATAAAAATTTATCTAATTGTTCATTCTCAACATCCATTAACTGATGAAATCATAAAAAATCTTCATATAAAGCACCTTTGTGTAGTATACCTATATTATGAAACCTAAAACTAATTTTTTAAGCATACATTCATCTGATATATCTTCATAGAAAAACTATTCCAGTGACTGGTCATCAGATCTACCTAATCTATATATCAAACACCACATCTCCTTTTCCTAATAGAGTGCCTTCACAATCCACCATTCATGGTCTATGGAAAATCAATATTCATTGGATAATTAGTGTATTATCTTTATATAATTTATTTTTTGGGATTTATACATACTAAATTATTGTACATCAAATTTGGTTAATCTCCTCAATAAATATTTTCTCATGACATCATGAAGGGTCATACGATGTGTTTCCAACTAATGGATCTTCATCCATTGGAATCAATCCACTGAAATTCCTTCAGCACTACGATTTATAACTTCTCAACTTTATATAGCCAGTATAGATATCTTAGAGTTTCTTAATCTAATCATGTCTACCTATAATTATTTATATGATAAATCTCTAGGTCTTTATTTAGAACTTTTTGTCCCAACTCATATTATAACTTCTCCCCATCGGTACTTTTTCACGGACTTCATACCATTTTTTACACAGATATTAAGTCTGACTTCTTATTCCTTGGACTTATTATTTTTCAAAATCACAAAAACTCAGGTTCATCTATTGTGGTTTATCTATATGTTTTTATTTGGTATATCTAATGTAAATTTAAAAACTTTTTTACAGAAATATTTTCCAAACTGTTTGTGTGATTTCATCAGTCTTTCTCACAAATGTTTAACTGATGACATAACATCTAAAAAATTCTTCACTATCAACACATTTTCTTATATTTACTCTATCTATATTGTTTAACTAATGATGTTTTTCAAGATTTTCATTTTCACTTATTATCCTTGGTAATTTTTTCATGTTGAATATGAGTTTACAAACCAAGAAACTCAAACATCATATAGAATCTATTTCTTGTAAAATCATGTTTGGAAAACATCAAATTCCTCTTTTATCTTAGATCATGATAAAATTCACGACTTTATGATCATTGAGAAAATCATAGAATATTCTACATTATTTAAGGGGATTTTATATGTTCCATTATATGAACTATTTCTATAAATTTTTTGTGTGGAATGTTTTTCCAAAAATCATTCTTCCTTATGATAATTTCTTATAACACATCATAAAGGAACTATCTCTACTCACCAGCTTCTCCAATATTATACAACAATATTCACAGCCAAAACATATTGATATATTGAAAAAAATGAAACTAGTACTCACTTGGTCAGAATATTATCATGCGTTTTTTTTCAATACCCACAAAAAATAAAAAACATCATTATCATCAATATGTGTACTCAACTATTTCTCCCCATATGATGTTTCCATGTTCTTTCACTAAATATTTTTCTTCACCCCCTTATTAAAAATAAATTTCAATACGGTCATGTCATCTTATCTTTCTTCATATTAGAATCTTAAAAAATTTCATTAAGAGGAGTATATTATCACTTGAGTTTCATAATAGGGAGAGTTTATATACACGAATCCAAGTCCATATGGGCGAACACAGAGTAGAAAACAAGGATGAATATGATATTCGACCAATGTTTTGTATCACACAACATTAATTTAATAATATCACCAAGCGTCATCCAAAATATATTTATTATAGGTAAACTGAAAAAATATTTTAAAAGTTAAACCATTCATCAATTTAAAAAACATATCAAAATATTGTAAGTGAATAAAAAAAATTCCCCAATACCTTATTTTTCATAACATATTTAATTTATTATTTTTTGATAAGTAATATAATCATACAACAACTTTAGTGTGACTCACCCTCAAGTGTAACACTTCTTTTTTCACCATCATAGAAAAATTTACAAGGTTTAGTTTTTTTTCAAACTGTTAAAATTTATATATCCCTCAAACACTTTTGCTTTCTTCTTCTTTTTCAATACCCATAATTTTAGTAAAAATAGGAAAGCACATTGGGAAAAAAGAGGAAATTCAGTTTTTCATAGAAGAAATATTCCAAATGAGAATATTCTATCTATCATTAATTAAAAATATTCTTTATAGGTTTTACATTGGATGTGTTTTCATCATTTTGTTTAACCTCATCAGAATTTGTAACAGATTTTGTCTCATCTGGGAATTCTTCACATGATTTGGTCAACCATTCATTAGCAATAATAATATTTTTTATATATTAAGTTTATAATGAATTATTAATTATTTAATCATAGGATGCTAAGATATTCATAATTTTTTTTGTAACATTCCCTTCATGATCACATATCTTTCAAGTTTTCTAAATTTCAAACCACCATCTGTTGATATATATATTTTCAATATTTTTCATCTTCAGAAACTTATTTCATTATCTTTTCATTAGCAGTATTTTATGCTTCCAATAACCTTTAATATGTGTACATTTTCAATGTAAAAATGAATATTTAATATTTAATTCCTTTCTCAACTATTATAGCCTTCTAAATTTTCTTAACCTAGTAAAATTTCATAAATTTTTTATTTATCGCTGTTGAGGATTTATAATTTTTATCTTTCTGAAATATCATATCTTTATCAAAATTACTTTTTGGAGTTTTTGTTATTATTTTATCAAAAAATATATCCCTTTATCAATAAATGATTATTGGTAGAGATGTGTTATACTTTCATTATTATGAATTGTTCCTGAAAATTCCATAACAGTAGCAGTGACCTCCGAATCTAATCTTTTCATACTAATAATAGTACTACAATGAAATTTTTTGTTTTTTTTATGTTTTCAAAATATGGGAAACATAAGATAGGGATATACATCCTTGAATAATTATAATATTTGTTAGTGTAAGATAATTTTCAAAAATCTTTACTTTAGTACCTATGTTGTTAATAATAACAGATGTACATCATGATTGTTTTTGGAATAAAAACAACATGCTTTTATAGACCCGTATTTTCACCATCTTGAAAAGTTTCACCTTTAACCTCAACATATTTGGTGAAGTATTATCTAAATATTATTAACTCAATTTTTTTATAAGAATCATTTATTGTGTTTCTTACATTTCATCTCCTATTTTAGCTATTCATTATTCAAGAACATTTATTATATTTTCAAATTCAGCAGACTTCAACATTTTCTTCATAATTTAATCAAAAAGAATATTTTTACCATATTGATATTATAATTAGAAATGTATTTTTCATCATAATATTTCAACTTAATTTCCATCTCATCAGCATTAAATTTCTAAGATCTAATACTATTTAGGTTAATCTTCTCATTTTTTATTCACTAAGCGTTCTCAATATTTATTTCCTTAACATCATTCATCAATTACTTTAATTCATGAGTGGTGTATTTTTCTCAAGTCCAAATATCAGATTTTATTTTGGAACCAAACCAATTTAATTTATATATTAACAAAAAAATAATTTTTTTATGAAACACTTTGATTTCTATCTAGAGAAAAGAAGTTAACAAGATTATTAGTTTCATCACAGAATGAAGAGACATCCTACTCTCTTTAAATCAAGAAACTTTTCTTTCTTTTTTGTTATAAGGAAACATTTATTTATTTTTTGAACACTTATTTTTCTAAGACTTATTATCTTAATCAACTTAGTCAGAATAATATTATTTATTCTTAATACAATATCAAGAAAAAAGTTTTAAAACCCTGAGTTTTTCTGATTTTTTTGAATAAATTAACATTATTTAATGATCTTTATGGAATGATACACCCAGTTCATTATTTTTTATAAGAAACAAATTAATATTTTACAAAATGTATCACTGAGTTTATATTTTGGTACATGGAAAACTATATTTATCTTGTTTTATAAAAAATAATTAGTTCATTTGATTGTTTTCATTACATGACTGGCTGAGTTTTACTGAACTTCAATATACTATTAATATTATTGTTTAATATGATACTTATCACCGAGTTGTTTGAATAAAAAACAAAGTGGATTAAGTAAATTATGAAAACATATAGTTTTCATGTTTTTTATTGGTTATCTATTTATTATAAATAAAATAAGAATAATTTAAAATAAATAGAAAGGTTTTTTTGAAAAATAGTATATTTTATGAAAGATGGGCTAATCGTGCTAGGTGAACATAATTTAAAATTAAATTTTACCACTTTTTGAAAATTTATTTGAAAAAATAAACTTAATTTCTGAAATATAAATATCAAAATTATCTTATAGTTAATTTTTATCATTTTTGTGAGAATTTTCATTTTTTATGAATAGCTAAAAATACATAGTTTTAGTTGAGAACTACCTTTTCATTTATTTTATTTATAATTTGTAATTATATTAAAAATTACTTTTAATGTATAATTATTTAAATTAGAAATATATTTATCTAATTTAGTTAATTGGAATAAATTTCATATTGAAATTGATTATAAAAAGTTTATAAACTTTTGATCATTTATTTCACCTTAAAAACCCATTTTCTCATCACAATTGCGCGAATAATTTTATATTAATTTTGAAAAATAATATGAATTTAATTTGAAGAAATGATTTTCATATTTGTAATCATAATAATTTATAAAGTGTAACATGGAAAACATAATTTTTTAAGAAAGTGATTAGTGAAAACAAATAAAATTAATTACAGTAAATAAGGTAAAAATAAGATTACGTAGTGGTCAAACATAGAATATAAGGTGTAAAAATGAACCAAAATTTCTTCAAAACCAATTGGATTTAAACATTTCAAAACTTATAACCTTATTATCTAATTGTATTATTTTTAGGACACTTTTCTATTAAATTTAACAATATAATAAGCGAAGTAATGAAAAAAAATAAAAAATGTAACCTTTATCCTTTTAATTTATACAATGCTTTAGAACAGGGAAAAAATAAAAAATTTTGATTATAAATATTATTTTTGAACATAAATGATTTTTTATTATGGTAATTTATTTTAATAATATAATTAAATTAAATTCTTAAGAAATGCCAATGTAGGAATTGTTTAGTTAATACTAAAATAAATCAAATGATACTAAAAAACATTAAATGTGAAGTAATATGAATGAATTATTATGTTACATTTTTTTATAGATGAAAATATCATGTTACACAAGTTTGAATAAAATAAATTTTATTTCCATTATTTTCTTCATATTTTTTTTTAAATTTAAATTAAATGAATAATGTCTAAATTGACATTAATATCATTTTATAGTAAATTCAATTTTATTAATCAGTGTAAAATTATTAAGAATACAATTTTATATATAGTTATTTTTAAATAATAATTAATATAAATTATTTTCCACTCATGGACTAATTTTTATGTTATAATTAATGTATTGACAGTTAAATCAAAAAAACCCATTTAGTATGGTTATAGTTAAAATAGTGTTTTTTTTGGTTACCTGCTCTTGTGTTAATGTTAATTTACAACACACATTGGATCTATAAATTTTAAATTAAATATCATATATATAAGTAGTGATATCAAGTTATATATTAATAATCACTCTAACTTAGTCTTAAAGGATTAATTAACTAGGGTAGAAAAATAATTATCATATTAAAAACAAAAATGGTGAAATATGGAAACATAATTTTTAAGGAACCAAATGATAAAGAAATGTATATAAATACGTGTCGGTGATTTTTTTCAACCATATAACCCCAAAAAGAATTTAATTTTATGTTTTGGAGTAACATGAGGTATGTTTGACTCACCAATAGTGAATAATTTTGAGTATTTACAAGAATTCCAATCCCCCTCAACTATAAAAGGGAACTCACTCTCCCCAATCACTACTAGAAATTTGAGCTATACCCACACATTTATAGTCACGATTTATAAAAACTATGGCTATATCTAACCTAAATTCATGGGCCTAAAGATGGTCATGGATGTACCCCCAACCCCTCGGGCTTACTCCTCCCCATCCCCTCCCTCCCTCGCGATGCATCACAATCCCTCCCTCCACCATGATCTCTCTCTCATGATCCCTCCTACCCATCCTCTGGAATGGCCTCCCCAAATCCCCACCTATGTGCCTCCAGCACACCCAGGACACCTCCCCACTGATGCGACCTACCTACATCTATGTCTACATAGCTTTGACGACCCCCACATCACCACTACCCTCCTCGGTTGTGGATCAACGCTACTCAACACTGATCTAACATGGCTACACCACCTTCCATAGTCTTCCCCTAATGCGACCACCCCACCTCCCCGAGATCCTTATCCTCTGACATGGCCACTCCACCTCCATCCGATTTCTTCCATAGGATTTCTTTGATTTCAAATCATCAACCTCACTAATTTTTACTGGTAATATATATATGTTTCAATTTTCTATCTTCTTAATTATCATATTTTTTTAGGATAGGGTTTAATTGTTTTGACTTATTACAAAGGGTGTGGTTTCTTTGATTTTTGTATAATCTTCATTGGTTTTTCTTCAATAGATTTATCTTGATATAATTGGTTTTATTTTACTAATTATTTGACACCCTTCATTAGTAGAAATCAAGATACATTCCATCTATATTTTAGATTTAGTTTTTTTATTAACTAAACTGCTAAATAAAGAAGATGTGCATTGTGATCACATTCACCCCTTGGATATCATAACCCTTGTAAGACTTAAAAATTTAAACCAACATTTTGAAAAAATAAAGCACATTGAGAGAGTTTTACCTCCATTTATGTTTTATATTGATCTGGATGAAACCAGTTAGACATGTCTCTTGCCTAGTCTCCAATTCCACCATCAAATTTTATTTAGATTTATTGGTACTTAATAGGTACTCCTTCAAAAATTTATTCATATTATGTTTGATGAAATAATTATCCTTTCTTATCATGTGGGAAATATATTCATTAAAAATCTCCTTCCAATACAGTTTATTTTATCCCTAGGTAGGCTGTGAAGGGTACACAATCTTTGGAGTTTGATCAATTTTTTCCATTAAATGAATTTTTTCAAGATATAAAACTCGTTATTCACTAGAGAAGTTTTTTCTATATCATGTGTTCTTATTCCAATATTTTTCTTCTCCTTCTATAAGGGTTGTTTAGACCAGGACATAAAAGATAATTTGGACCTCTCATTATGATTTCTTTTTTCATATCTATATTGCACCATAAATATATTTTTGTGAACAATATATTTTTCATTCATACATTCATGAATCCTTATAGTTATGAGAATGGATAGTCCAAAAGTCCAGAAGCCAGTCAATACTAGTCCTAAGAAAATTTATTAAAAAAAGTAAGATGAGTCAAACAAGAAAGTGGTTATTAAAAAACTGAGAATACATGACACCACACATGTCTGCCTCCACCAGTGAGAAACAATAGTTAGGGGAAGTAAAAGACCACATCATATCCATTTCTAGAAGTGCTTTCATGGACAAAGCATCCGCCACCTAATTGGCCTTCCTAGAAGAATGTGAGACAATCAAATTTAGAAAAGTTGCCTAATTAAGGTAATAAACCCATTCAGGGATCACTTTCCAAGGCACATTATAAATTCTTATTTCCAAGGCCTGAAATATAAGTTTAGAGTCTAATTCAATTAATAACATGTTCCAGTTATAATAAAAATCATACCTGATTGCATGAATTATTTCCTATAGATCAGCTTTCTAAGCGACTCCAATACCAGTAAAATGATAAAAACATCCTTTAACAAAGCCATGATAAGTGAGAAAACACAACCACATCCTGATGGTCCTAGTTCATTAGAAGAAGCTCTATCCACGTTAAATTTTATCTATGAGATGATCAAGGGTTTCTAACGAATGTACTTAAGTATCTGAGGTTTCCACAGCTTCCAAAAAACACCAAGTAGCCAAAGAATCTTTAAGTCATAAATATTTTTATGAATCACACCTGTTTGAACCTTCAAAGAATCATAAACCTCTTGGTAAATCTCCACCATTACTATATGGATAGGGACACACCTGCTTTAAAATAAGATAGCATTGTGAGCAGCCCATATGGCCGTAATCACAGCTGCAGTGGACACAAGAAGAAGGTTACAAACATGTTCACTGCAGCTAACATAGGACAAACCTTCTAGCAAGTCAATAAGCAGTACATTCTGATTAAAATCTATCCCGAACAAGACCCCAACATAAGCCCAAAACTGTCTAGTTTAAGAACCTTCCACAAAAAAGTGTTGTATATTCTCTTCTACACGCATGCATAAATAATAGGAAGAAGAAAAATGAAAACCAACCTGCTTGAGTTGGTCCTGTGTAGGCACCCGATTTTCCATATTTACCAAATTACAGAAAATTGAGAGGGATTAATGAACAATGTCCTATAATGCATGATCTAGGAAGGTGAGCGACATGAACCCCCACAAACCAGCTGATAATAATCCCGACTAGTAAACTAACCATTTATGTTATGCCTCCATATTAGCGTATCACTGTCCATTAAATTATAAGTTTGATTTTCCAACTCCACCAGAGAGGGTACCATACTGTCAAAAAGATATATGTGATATAAAAAATTAGAAATGGAGAAATGTCTTCCATCAATAGAAACAACCATGCTATCCTGAAGAGGCCACTCAAGCCATGTTGTGCTCGGAAAATTAAGAAGAGAGTTTCTATAAACTATCCACTTCGTGTCATTAGTGATTTTCATAAAATAGTACTTAAGAGATGCCCAAACAGATGATTCAAGATTCTTTTTGTATCCATTATTCAAACTTTCTTTAAATATGTTAATTAAAAAATCATGAGAACTATCCTTGGAAATCAGAACCCATGAAAATTTCCCAATAATACCATCATTAAAAGTCCTAAGATCCTTTAATCTCAGATCCCATGTAAATGTTCCATCTATTTGGATGCTATAGTCAATTTGAAAATGATTAGTATTAACACAAATATAAAATCTCCAAAGAAAAAAATACCTCATGATGTGCTATTTGGTTAAAATATGGTTGTAATATATGTTTTCATACTACTGAACTCTTTATATTCCTTATAAACACTTATATAGTGTTTATTACTTCCATAAATATGCACAATGAATACTTTTTTTAACTACATAGGAGTATCGAATTTCTTGGTTTCCCTCTTATTGATCATCTTCAAGAGTACAAGGGAGCAAGAGAATGATAAAAATGAAGCATAAAGAGCTCAAAAAATGATCTCCAAGGTAATTAATTCCATAAAAGGGCCCTTGGGGGTTTATTTATAGACTCTAATATCTTTAGAATCATTCTATAGGTGTAGGGTATAGAATAGAGTCATTGGATTTTGAATTAAGGTATGCGGGTCTCTCCATAAAAAAATAAGTTTTTAGGTTGTTTGGATACTACTAGATAATCAGTTGGTGTCATTGGCTAGTCATTGGAACCTATAGGTGGAGGAAATTAAGAAGGTCCTTCACACACCTCTCAAGCTCTCCATCTGATCTAGATTTTTTCTGTAAAATTTATAAAATATAAATATTGAATTTTATGAAATGAAATGGTTAGAAACATAATTGGGCATTTTTGATCATTAAAACAAACCTAAGAGAGTGAGATATATAATGAGATTTGTTTGGTACAATTTAATCATCCCTCCTTCATTTTATAAATCATTGGGAACAAAGAGTAGCTAGTGGAAATTTTTGAGAACACATGTTTCACTAGCTTAGGATTACACTCTTGATAGTATTCCTTATTATATATTATACCCTTATTTGGTATTATTCTCTTTTGTTAGGACATATTGAGTATGAACGAGTTTTTTGGGGGGTGTATTACATCAGTCATTCTGATTTGATGGATCTTTTTTAATAATTTTTTTTAGGTTTTTCTCTAATTTACTAAGTTCCCATGATCCTTTTTATTTGGATATATTATGTAGGTTGTCTTTATTTTACTCCTATAATAGTGGACTGATTACTATTTATGTTTCCCTTATTTTATTTTTGTCGTTATCATCATTATTAGCATTGGTGTTTCTTATTCATTTTTAAAAGAACTAATGTGTCCCTTTTAAAAATAATGAATAAAATTTTTAAAAAGGTTTTAGAACTCTCCTCATGAACTCTTTAAACATGGGTATTTAAAATGGAATGTCTTTTATGGTTTTTAAACTTCCTGGTTTAAATGGAACTATTTTAAAGAAAGAAGGGAAATATATTGTTATTGGTTTTAAAATTAAAATAGAAAACCTATTTTTGTAAACTATATTTTAAACTCGAATGAGAAAGATATTTTATTTAAAGTTTATGCATGGGGTGGGACTTTTTAGAATACCTATTTGGAACTTGTTCTCACACTTATTATCTATTTTAGCTTCAATTTTAGAATCTGGTTACATTGGGAGTGCATATGGAATTGGAGTTAGATGGTGAATATAACCATTTATTCATGATATGTAAAATTTATTTGGTCATTAAAGATTATTTTATAGTATAGGTAAAACCCTAGACCATCAATCAAAGAGTTTTAAAGGGTTTATAGTGTTACTTTTTAATAAGAAGATATAAAATGTGGGGGTAGTTCTGAAAAAAATAAGTAAACATATTAATTAAAGAGTTTAATAGTTGAAATCCGATGTCTATTTTGAGATAAATGGAAGGAGGTGATCATTACAAGTACACTGCAAAAAATTTCAAGTTCATAGTTCTAAAAAATTAATTAGGTTTAGAGAAAATCTTTATTTGAGATTAATTTGAATCTCAATTACTCTCCAAGCCTTTATATCAACACAAGTAAAACCAAGACTTGATATAATATATCTGGTTTACTAGGTTTTAATTCAATTAATATGTAGACAAATTATTATTAATTGTTGAATGTGATTTGCAATTATTCCTAAAAAAATAAATTTTGGTTACTTAAAATTACCAGTTGCATGTGACATTTTTTTTAAGTTTCCTATAATAGTTCTTCGTTTTTTCTATATATAAGAACTTTAGTAAGAATTACTAAATGATTTTATTCTCTTACATTTGTTTGTTTATATGTTTCATTTCTAGACATTTAGGAGCTAATCAATGACATCAAAATTGAAGAATATGATTCTCTTAAGGGAGAGATTCAAATTCTTAATATGTGGTTTATTAAATATTTACAGTATTCAACAAATATAGTTGGTTCAGATGCACGATGACTTTGTGTGGAGGTAAGATTTATTGGAATTAATTGAACTTATATGTATGAAATATTTTTTTTAACATATGAGATATTATTTAGACATATGAGGTTAACTTATATGTATGCAATAAATCTTATGTTTTTCCAGTTTCAGTATGATGTATTAAAATATGTTTTCTTATGTTTTTTATCTAGAGTATGTCAACCACCCTCCACATTAATTATTAATCTTCTCAACATTCTTCTATTATTTTTCTCTATTATAACAGTGTTGTATTTATTTACTAGTTCTATGCAATGAGTTCATGAAGAGGTAAGAATTATTGAAATTAATCAAACATACCTACATTGTTTTGACATTTCGTGAAAATAATCAAACTTTCCACATTTTCAGGTTTTTCCAATAAATTATTGACTCTCGTTTCACAATTTTCTTCTATTTTTTCATGTTAAATCAGTCATAACAAGGTTGTATTTATCTGTTGGTGTTGTGAAACATCTTCTTCTAGATCGTATATTTATTGAAATCCATAGAACATACCTACATGCAATATTATTTGTACACTGTAATTATTCAAACTTCCCACATTCGTCATCTTCTTCATTCAACCCTAATAATTCCACTCTTCAAAAATAGTGGGTGTTTTTCAATTGAGTTCCCACACAGTCAGTTATTCAGTATTTTGGGGATGTGTATGGATCTGATTCCCTTACTATGAAGGTTGGTTTATCAATTAGTTGGTCTTCATCAGCGATTTATATTCAATTGTAGCTAACTATTATTATTTTTGTTAATACATTATGGTTTTTCTCTTTATGTTCTCATAACTAGGGTATGTTTTTTGAAAAAATTTCACATTGATAAAGAATTTTATCAAATATTGTGCATAAAATAAAACCCATATCTTATTTCCCATTATATTCCCTCTATGTAGTGGGTGTTCGGTGTCCTTTCTTTCCAGAATTTGAATTTTCGGACAGGATTACATATGTGTCTTAATTAAAGGTATTTTTTGGTATTAGTTTAGATGGACTACCAAAACCATGATGTATTTTTTTATTGAGATAATATGTCTTTTAATAATCTTCTACTCTTTCCATCCATTCTTAGAAATCATTACATTTTCGTTGATCTATAATTACATAATATTTTTTAGGAGTATCAAATGCTCAATTTAATTTATTCTTTATTGAATATCTTATTCAGTAATTGAATTGTTTTATCACATTTTATTTATATTAATCACATCCAATGGTTTTTTTACATTCATTTTTTTATTAATCCATATTAACTTTAGGATGATATCAAAATAAAAACATTAGAAAGTAAGGTTGAGCTATCTAATACATACGTGGTCTGTGGTGTGAGTTCTAGAAAGTTAGCATATCTAAATCAACGCATGAAAAGTCACTCTCTCAAGGTAAATGATACTGATTATAAATTTCTTGTCTATAGATTTTAAGTTTAGTTGAATTATGTTTTTTTCATGAAATGATCATGAATCAAGATGGGACATATGCTCTAATTTTGTTTTCTGTATATTTTTTCACTCTTGGATTTATATATTAGATGAATTAATAGTTAAATTGGTTAGAATTATTTGGAGTCAATAAAAATGATTTATATAGGATTAAAAAATAAAAAAATCAAAATAACTGGAATAGATAGTTTAAATAAGGCTTTGAAAATTGAAAATAATATTATTGAAGAGTTTTTTTAAGATGTAAAGTCTCCATAATGGATTTAATGATATTGTGAATATGGTAAGAATTTCTCTAGACAAGACAAAAAACTTTTGGATGGCTAATATTTGGCCCTCAAGGGACTTTAGTTATTAAGGTAATTTCAATCTTAAACTTTGTAGGAGAGTGGGATATCTATAAAACAACTATCCGAATTCAGTCATCAATAAAAAAATTGATTCTTCATCGGAAAGAACAACTTCAACAAGTCCATAACCATATGGTTAAAAATTAAAAGTCAATTTTAGTAGCCTAGGATTTTATCTTCATGAACCATGACCCCATTATTTTATACATTGTCAACATGAATTTTGTGCCTTAAGTGGATGTAAATATTACATTTTAATATAATAAATCTTATATATCAATTGTTTCCCATAGGAAATTTAATTAAAGGAGACATCTTCCTTTAAAAAACATATTTTGTAATATATTATTAAATATTGCGGATTGTTTTTATATAGTTGACTTACATTAATTATGTGACATTAATTGAATGATATATTAATGTCTTGGAAATTTTTGTTATTTTCATAGCATGTCTATGTTTCAAAAATGTTGAGAAACTTATTATTTTATCTTCAGGAATAAATTGGTGTTATCAATTATATATATAACTTTTAAATATATCATGTAATTGAAATTGTATTGAGTATACTTATTGATATATCTAGTGATGTTTCTTGAGTATGTTTACATCTTTGATCATGGTGAGTATGTTTAGAAAGGGGTAAATTTCTATTATATGAACTATAAAAAGATTCATATAGGATGAAGTGGGTTGGGCTCAAAATAATGACTCTAGAAAACCCTTACCCCTATCTCCTATCCCCTATCCCCTAGGATGAATGAGTTCTAGGATCCCTTGACTTAGTGTACCCCCTATACTTTCTTCTAGAATGGGTATGTTCCCCAACTACCTTTGGGATAAGTTTCATTTGAATGGGTAATATAGTTTCCTTGTCTAATGAATCTCATATTTCAGGATTGATTCAAAGAAGGTATGATAGGTATGGATCCTCCTTGTATAGGGAGTTATACATTGAGATAATTTAAATACCATAGTTTCATTTTACTGAAAATATCAAATATTGTTCTTCAACTACCTTTGGGATTCTGTGATTTTTGGGTTCTTTATATTTTTGTAGTGCTTTTTGGATCTCGTTGAGGTGGATTCGAGTTTTCATTGAAAAAGGCTTGAATGTGTATGCCTAGGTAGGAATATACATATATAAGTTCCCCATTTATATATATATTCACTTATGGAATTATGAATATATATATTAGGGCTAGGTGTGATTATATATAGATATGAAAAATTCATACATGTGTTAGTGTAAAGGGGTATATGCAAGTATAAACATATATCTAAGGACCCCCTTATGCAAATTTGGCCATGAAAATATGTACATAGGGGCTAGGTTTCCTTATATATATATGAAGTTACATATTCATGATAGAAGAAAAAAATGAAGATTCGAGTTGTCATCATCAAAAGCAGTGTGCCTTGAGGTTGAGGTAGGTTTCCTCTACCTAACCCTTTAATTAGAATTCAATAATTTCTAGATTATTTTTAAAACTTTTTTACATTATTATATAATGTTTATATGAAATAAAAATTGGTTTTGGCTCTTTGAAATAAAATTTTCACCTATTTTACATGATTTATTTAAGCCTTCAACATGGACCAGTATAAAATTTAAGCCAACTCAATAGTAGAAAATGAAATTTCATTCACTTTAGAGATGAAAATGTCTTCATTTTGAGAAAACATGAACCGATCATTCTCATAAAAATTGAAAACTTGAAGAGAATATTTGTTTTCATTTCATCAAACATAAACAAATGGCCTTAAAAACATGACACTTTTTTAGTAACTTCACTGTGAAATTGAACTAGATAATACCAACTACCATACCCGGAATAATTCACTGCTTAATACCTAAGTAATTAGTTTTCTTTGAACAACTTGAAGCACATTCATTAGTTCTCTTTGATTTACTCATACTCGGTTGAAGGTTTAATGTTCAAGTGATCAAGTGTTGTCATCACATCAAAACATCCCAAAAAATTGGCCAACTACTCCTAGAATGTCCATAACATACCCCCAACACAATCCTGAGTAAAATAAATAACCAATAGTACCCATCCAACCATAAATTTCATCTAATTTCATCAAAAAAACTAAATACATTAGGTTAGTGGCTTAACTCAATTGAAACAATCATAGACAGCATGAAAACACCTTATCAAGTCCTCTTCTAGCTGCCACCCATGAAAGCCCCATCATCCTTGGTCAATTACACCATGCTCTGGTGAGGTAAAAACCTCTCAGTTGAAAATTTTCAAGATAAGGGGTTCACCTCTCAAGTAAGCCCATTCAAGGTATAAACCGGATGGATCACAACATGAATGGAAACAATAGCTTAAATTGTAGTTATTTTTCACCCTAAACCTCCACCAAATTGCACCCAAACCCTACAGGTACCAACAAGGGACTCAAAATAAATCCAAAAATACCATTTAGGGAGGGGGTGTCCAGGAAGGAGGGGGGGTCTGGCCAGGGGTGGGGTCTGTCTCGAGAGGGGGGGGGGGGCTGTCCAGGGGGAGTGGGGGGGGGGGGGCTTTGTAGGGGGCGGGATACTGTAAGGGGAGTGGGGGATGTGTGTGTGGGGGGGGGGGTGAAAGGGGTTCTATACAAAAGGGGGGGGGGGTCTGTCCAGGAAGAAGGGTGGAGGGGGTGAAAGGGGGGTCTACTAGGGGGAGGGAGGTCTGGGGGGGGGGGGGGGTGAAAGGGGGTTCTATAGGGGGTAGGGGATGTTCAGGGGGTTGGGGTGTGCAGGGGGGTATGTCCAGGGAGGGGGGGGGTGTGTTTATCCAGGGAGGGGGTCTATCACGGAAGGAGGGGGGTTTGTCCAGGAAGGAGGGGGGGGGGTAGGGGGTGTGTGATGAAAGGTCGGTATATAGGTAGGAGGGGGTTCAAGGGGGTCTGCAAGGGGGAGGGGGTGTATAAGGGGTGGGGTGTGTGTAGGGGGTCTATCCAGAGAGGGGGGGGGGGTGTTTGTCCAGGGAGGGGAGGTATTTTTAGGAAGGGTGTGGGGGGGTATGTCTAGGAAGGGGGTATGTTCAGGAAAGGGTGGGGGGGTCTGTCTATGAGGGTGGGGTCTTTTAAGGGAGAGGGGTGTCTGTCTAGGGAGGGGGTGGGGACTGTGGAGGGAGGTGGTGTCTTTCCGGGGGGTCTGTCCAGAATAGAGGTGGGGGGATTTCTAGGGGGAGTGGAGGGGGGATTTTTATTAGGGAGTGGTGGGGGGGGATCTATAATGGGAATGATTTACTGCAAACCTATGGAGGATACCCGAAGAATGGTAATGTTCTTCTAAAATCATTTTTATTTTATTTCATTATACACCACCATCAATTATCATTTTAATCATTATTATATAAAAAACTAAATATATTCAATATACTAAGATGTTTTAATGTTAATTTTATGACATAAAAAATTCACACACTTCCATCAAATGGGTTAAAAAATCATCACCTGTGTGTACTGCAAACTACTGCCTCACGAACCGATGTCGTTCCATTTTCCATTGCCATATTTCAAGGATGGGAATAATGATAAGAATAATATTTATATATGATTTCTATAATATTTATGATATTATTATTTTTTAATTATCATATCCAACATGCATTCATTTATTCCATTTTTTGGGAATATGATAATGTCTTTCATGTATATGATAGACTACCACCTCACAAAGTGATGGGATCCTTTCACGATTTGTACGGAATGTATTATGGATAGGTTTAAAAAATATTTGATATATATGAAATAATATTTACAATTTAATGATAATATATTTATATATATATATATATATCGTTTAACTTCTTTTATTCAATATGATGAGAAAATAGAAACAAAATTCCTATGTACATACGACCTAAAATCTCCATGAAAGGTGCATTTCATTTCCCATCACTAAATTTTATGGGTTACGATAAATAAATACATAATTAATATATATAATATTTTTATCATGGTTTAAATTATTTAAATTTTTAAATCATGATAAAAGTAAGTGGACTAGAAATAAAAAATAAAAACATATATGAAAAAAGTGGTTATTACTAAAAATGTATCATTAACATGAGATTGTTAGTAAATGGGTAATATAAATTAATAAGAATATAATATATTATAGTATATATATGAATAATTTTCTTTTATAGATTTATAATAAAAATATATTTATTATACAGGAGGTTTGAATGTATACAAATAAATTCAAGACTAATTGTAAGGGATTTATTTCACTTTTTACTTTTGTGAGACATATACAATACTCACCTATTCTTTCTTATATGTAGTGTATATAAATACCCTGAATGTACTTCATGATTATTATACTAAAACTTTTTGGTATATACATATCCTTTAGAGGATCTATCTTTCATGGGGTTTCAGTTTCAAAGTTACCAAAACAATAAGGTACTTTTCTCTCAACTTGCATCCTTTTACAAACATGTTATGTTATGGAGCTATAATGTTTTACGAGCTCTATATGCTAAAAAATTGAAATATTAGATAACTAACATACTTATTTTCATGATATTTTATTCTTCATTTAATGTTATTCTTTCATGGGTATTATGATTCAATTTTACCAAAGTGGTAATAATTTATTTCTACAATATCATCATTTATCAGGATTAATTATAATTATGCTTCATTGAAGAAATATTATGACCCATCTTGCAATATTTCTAAATATTTTTCTTATCCTATGGATATTCATGGTATCTTAATTTAATGGTACCATTTTTTCCTCTATTTGGTAATTAAGTTAACTAAGAAAATGTTTTTAATAAAATTTCGTATTATTCCTATCTTCCATCATAAATATTTTTCTCCCTAGACAATTCATTCTAAATTTTTTTTCAATATTGTTCCCCTGAGATTATTAGAAGACATTTTTTACCCAATTTTTACCTTTTTACAAAATGGTCTTAAAAAATAATATTATTTTTATTTTCTATTTATGTCTCTTTTTACTTCTATAGACAATATTAAATAAATCTTTTTTATTTATACATCATGAAAAATAATTCTCTACCATCATGGTGAATCCATTAGTTAAAACATCCATTATATGTTTGAAATAATATTTTCAAAAATGAAATTTTTTTCTTAAATATTTTATAATGATTTTTGTTTTATATTTATTTTCAAAGAAAATTATTTTATAAATGTTTTATGTTTAAAAAATATTTTAAACGATTTTAAATTTTTTTTATACATTTTCAAAGTGGTTTTAAAAGAAAAGGATTTTGGAAATGTTTTATGTTATAAAAAGTTATATTGCGAAACAAAATTGCTAAATAAATATTCCAAGTGATATTTCAAAATCCTTCTCCATATAAGATGATATCATTTGATATAGTTTATGATTTACTGGGGATATGATCTAAGGAAACCATTCTTATTTTATCTTGAATGGTTTATGTTTAGGATGAAAAGTTATTTCTGAAACCCATTTCTCTTTCATGGTTTATATGATGATAAAATGATAATTAAACTCACATCTTTTCAAGGGTTATTCTATACTGAAATGATTATGAAACCAGTCCCTTTTTCATAGGTTATGAATCATGTCATGTTTTTATACCCATTTCATTTTATGGATTAAGACTTAATGAATATATATGACCTTGTGAAACATATATGTATTATTTTATTATATGATGGGTAGGAACTATATCTCTATCCAATCAATTGGGTAAATATTTACATATCTCATGAGATAAATATAGATAGAATGGGGAGTAACCATGTTATTGTAGTACATGGCTAGAATGAGGAGTGAACTCGATATAGTAAATGACTTTGTCTAGAATTACAGTTTAGGGAGTGAACCCATTCCACAATAAGGAAAGGGATTCCATTGAGGATGGAGTGGTGTCCCACCAAGTAGGTGTATCCCCCATTAAGTGCCTAGATAAGTTTTGGAAATAATTCTTTACTAATAAGAAATTATGTTATATATTTACATTTTTTCAACAATTCCATGTCTTATTACTATGTAAAGTTATTAGGGAAAATTTTATTAATTTCGTTATGGTTCATGTCTTATGAATTTACAATATTTATACCAGGACTCATGATTATGATATCTAATATTTAGGGTTTATTCTTAAAATGTTATAATCATGTTCTCATACCCTTTGTTTTTTGTTATTCTTACGTATCTTCTCTATTTACCATTACCGAGCATCTGAGCTCACCATTTCACATGGTTTCTTTCCCTAGGTTATGAAGAAAGGTTTTATGTAGGGTATGTCTATGAGGAGTACTAAATGGGATGATCTTTTTTGAAAAAATTTAATATCAATCAACATATTAGAATATTTTCTACCAAGTTTCCAAAGGAACTAAACTATTATTGTCCCCCGCTGTGTGTTGGTGTCATATAATGAATATTCATAAAGAATGATGTAAACTTAATGTATGTTAAACCCTAGGTATATATAGTTGGTATAAAAGTAAATGTTTAGTCATCCTTTGGAAACTAGGATGAGAATACTTTAGTGAGATCCCTATGAATATTTCAAAGTATATGTCTAGGGATGTCTCTAAGGATAATTCTAAGGTTGATCCAAAGTTAAGGAAAATGTACTTGAATTCTAGTAAAGGATTGAGAGAGTGGTTTCCAAGAAATTATATCACTTTTTGGATACTACAATTATATATGGATCTGGGAAATATGTTCCTAGGGGTAACATCCCAAAAAACACTGCATTGATCTTGACTCAATCTTGAACTGGTGCATGAAAATGGGCCTTATTGCACACCTAGTTTGACACTCACATGGGATATTATTTAGAAATTTACAAAATCATTACAAACCATCATGAATTAATTAAATAGTATATGAATATGAACATCCTAGGATAAACCTATGGTTCATAGATTAAAGAAAATTTTCCATTATTTGGACATCATATAATTGATTTTTTAGGATTATTTGGTTTCCTAATATGGTTTGTGTTTCTTAGACTATGATTTTTGGATTTAGTCAATGGAAGAAACCTAAATAATTGAGTTAAAAGTGAATGTGATCGGCAATTTTATGATTAAAAGCCAAATTGGATGATGACTAGAGTAAAGAATATTGTGATTATTCCAAATCAGTTCTCATGAAATGCGATTAACAACATGTACCTTATCCAACTCTCATACTCACCAAATAATATAAGAAAATAGTTCATTGAGTGTTCAGGTAGTGAAGACCATGAAAGAAAAAAGATTCAGTTTCCCTTATAGTAAGAATGTTGGAAGAAACACCCAAGAGGATGTATTGGAGGAACAAGGTGACATTTTTAAAATGGAAAGAAAAAACATAAATCAAGTAACTACAAAAGGAAAATGAAAATTTTAGTTAATGCAATGGATGTGAATGATGTTCTAATTTAGATATTATAGACTATTGGATTATTTAAATGTTTTAAGTATGGGAATTTTTCAAAGTGATATCCTAAGGGGAAATATCATGAATAAAATCATCATAGTGGTTCAAGTAATTGATATATTATTGATGATGAAGAGGATACAAATGACATGTGAAAAGAAGAAAGTGTAAAATAATATGACGATGAAGGTTAGTTAATTATTCTTGAAAGAATTGGTATGACTAAAGTATTTATGTATTGGAATTCAATTATTTTCTTATATGAATCATAAAATATATAAGTATTGTGCAATATAATTCTTTCATTAAATATTTGAAAGGATATGATGTACTGGAAAAGCAATTTAATTGAAAGGTGATATTCATGGAAAACACATGCTTAAGGGAATGATAGCCCTTAATGTATTCTAGAGGTTTAGATAATAATGATACGATAAATATGTTATTTATTTTGATAAATTAAATTGGAAAGTACTAATTTCTATTAAACTGTATAATGATTTGTTGAAAAAGTGGTTTTTGTTATCATTGATGAAGTTTATAACATTGTTTTGATTTATAGAATGTATCCAATAATATTTATAAATAATTAGAAATCATTATTCCTTCAATAAGGTTTTATGGAAATTTAGGTCATTACTATGTTTCGAGAGAATACATGACGAAGGTATTGAAATTTTTTCTATATGAAAGTCATGAGAAACTTTATGGTGTATCGAGGATCAATGATAAGTTGATTTTAGAAATTTAGTGACTTTCATTATAATGTTTTGGATTTTAATCTTTTGGAATGGTCATTTAATTAACCATTTATTGAGTGGTTTATGTTGAATAGTGGATGAGGTTTTAAATACTAATGTATTACTTCACCATATGAAGATTTATGAATATCAGATAAACTATACTAATAATTGTTTTTGTGATAATAACTAAATATAAACATATTGAATTATAATTATATGTATGGATCATATGATCAATTAGTTATTCATGAATGAAAAATTCACATTTATTTTTTAGTGTAAGTGATGAAGTGTAATTAAATCAAGTAAATACTAAATGGTGAGATTGTGCTTATGATATAATCAAGTAAGTATATCACCATCTAAAAATTATTCAATTCTATGAAGATAATCATCAAATAAAATGTTGTCTTATTATCATATTTTTTTATTATATCAATGAGATCTTTCATGAATCTTTTGTTTATGGTTTTTTTATTGTTAAATTTATATGGATTATCAACTATCTTGTGATTAGTGATCTTGATCACTCACTAATATTATTTTTTTTCATCCATTCTAAACTATGTTCTCCTATTTGGAAGCCTTGTATGTGTTATTTTATATGACCTTACATATACCTTTTTCTCTTTTTCAAGATGATGTTTTATTAACACTTTTTGTGATGTGGGTTAATATGAAAGTAAATTTAGAATATTAAAGCTTTTATGAACCAAGTGAATTTCAATGGAAAAATTCATTTGGGTGGGGGGGGGGGGGGAATTTAAGACCTTGAGTTTTTATGAATTTTTTTTCTTCAAAAAAAACATAAATTTCATTGATAATTTATGTTGTATGATACACCAAGTTAATATTTATTTATACAAAACACCAAGTTAATATTGTGCTACAAAAAATAGTGGATTTAGATTTTGGTACATGAAACACTAATTTTTTCTGGTGTTACAGACAATATTTAGTTTCTTCTATTTCATTCATTACTCATAAGATGAGTTTTTATCAAACATTAAACTACTGTTATTATTTTTATTTAATATTTTATATATTTCCTAGACATTAGAATGGAAGGAAGAAATAGAATTAAATAAATTATAAAAATATATATTTTTTAGATATTAATTAATTAATTAATGATTAGAAATAAAATAAAAATCATTTAAATGAGACGTAAATGTTTTCAGAAAAACATTATCTTTTCTAAAAGGCGGTTTAATCGTGATGGACACACATAATTTAAAATCACATTTTACCACTTTTATAAAATTTATTTGAAAAAAACATCATTTTTTAAAGGGGAATATCAGAATTATATTAGGGTTAATTTTTATTATTTTTCTAAGAAGTATCATTTTTTGATGAATACTTGAAAATTCATATTTCAAAATGAAAACTACATCTTCATTTAATTTATTTAAAATGACAAATTATATTTTAAATTTGTTTTAAATTATAATTAGTTAAGTTATATATATATTAATATAACTTAGCTAATTAGAATCAACTTCATATTAAAATTGAATAAATAAATATTTGTAATCTTTTGATCATTTATTTCACCATAAAATCCTGTTTTATTATCATGACCATCATATTAACATTAAATTAATTTTTTCAAGTATTTAAATTGAATTTAGAAAAATTGATTCCATATTTTTAATTAGAATAATATATAATATATTCTATGTTGAACATAATTTTTGACTAATTTTATAAGTGAAAACAATTAAAATTAATCATAGTGACTAAGGTAAAAATGACTTTACATAGTAGTTAAACATAGAATATAAGTTGTAGGAATGACCCAACACATGTAAAAAACCCATTTCATATACATATTTCAACCCAAATTACCTTTTTATCTAATTTTCAATGTTTTTTGAACACATTTCCATAAAATTTGCCCATATAATAAGTTAAGTAAAAAAAGGACAAAAAATGTACCTTTTATTTTTTTTTAAAAACTTTTTACAAAGCATTTGAATAGAAAAAAAACTAATAAAGTTTGGTTATCAATATTATTTTGGAATAGAAATTATTTTTTTTTCATCACAATTTATTTTAATAGTATAATTACATTAAATACGTAAGAAATGCCAATACAGTAATTATTTAGTTAATAATTAAATAAATAAAATGATACAAAAAACATTAAAATTGAAGTAAATTGAATGAATTATTTTTTTATAATATTTTTGTAGATGAATATATATTTTTAAATAAGGTTTTATATAATTAAATTTATTTTATATTAATTTCTTTACATTTTTATTTAAATTAAAATAATAGTGTCAAAATTAACATTAATGTCATTTTATAAGAAACATTATTTTAATAATTGCTGTAAAATAACAACAAAATCATATAATATGTAAAGTGAATTATAAATAGTAAGTGATATAAACCGTGGTCCCTTCATGGGTGAATTTTTCTATTATAATTACTATATTGAATGTTAAAAATAAAAAACTTGGTTAGCACGATTACGGTTAAAGTAGTGTTTTTGCGTGTTACATGAGATTATGTTAATGTTAACTTCTATGAAACATAGGATTTATACATTATGAATTTGGTATAATATAAATAACAAGGTATTAAAAATTATCTAATAAGTATCACTCTAACTTATTCTTAAATAATAAATTATTTAGGTTGGAAAACTAGTTAATATAAAGAATTTTTTTGGTAATATCTGAAAACATAAGATTCAAAGAACCAAATGATTAAATCATGTGTATAAATATCTGGTGGAGGTTTTCCCCAAAAATATCATCCCTCCACACATTTAATTATCAATTTTATAGTATCTTTAGGTACGCTTGACCACTCTTTAGTGAATACATTTGAGTATATACAAGAGTGCCCCTCCTCCTCAACTATAAAAGGACACTCAATCTCCCTACATCTTGAAACCCCTCAATACATTTGGAAAACCAAGATACTCCAAAATATCTTAAAAAATTCCATTCCATAATCATAAAGGGCTTATTTTTGGTTTAAATAAAACATCATAAGGCTCTAGTTCAAACCTAACGTGGATACCCAAATAAGAGGTTTTGATCTTCTAAAATCATTTTTTATTTTATTTCCCTATCAACCTCCTTCAATAAATTTCATATCACGCATATATGATAAAATAACTTTATTAAATATAATTATATTTTTTAATGTTTAGTTTATGACTTTAAATCACACACACTTCTATTTAATGTGTTAAAAAATCACTGTTTGTGTGTACAACAGACTATCTCCTTGCGAATAGATGTCATTTGTTTTTCCATCACCACCTATCAAGTTTGGGTATAATGATGGAAATAATTTTTATATTTTATATATATGATATTTATGATATTATAATTCTTCTATAATTATTATATCATTATAAACTTCATTCTTTCCATTTTTTAGGAATACAATAACATCATTTGTGTGTATGGTGGACTACCGCCTTGTGAATTGATGTGATTCATTCATGATTTATATGGAATGTATTAAGGATGTTTTTAATATAATTTTTTATATATATGACATAATAGTGTAAATTTAATGACATATATATATCATTTAATTTTCATCTTTCAATACAACAAGAAAACAAAAATAATGTTCATTAGTATGTACAACCTACCATTTCCACGAATGGTGAATTTCATTTCCTTCCACTAAGTATTATGGGTTAAACAAAATAAATATATAATGAACATATATGATACTTATATCATGTTTTTAATTCTATAATGAGTAAATCAGGTTCAAATTACAGAGGCCAGAAATGAAAAATCAAATCTTATACAAAAAACAAAGTGGATATCACCCAAAATGTATCTTTAACATGATATTGTTAATAATTGGGTAGTATAAATTCATAAGAAAATAATATATGGTAAGATATATATGAATATGTTTATATTAAAGATGTCTAATAAATATATATTTATTTTACATGATATTTGAATGTGTAATAAGAAATTCCAGACTAAAGGTAAAGGATTTTCATCTCATATTTTACTTTTGTGAGTCACATGATATATTCACCTCCTCTTTCTTATATGTTGTGCATATAATTCTGATTAATGTACATTTTTATTATTATAATTAATTTTATTTGTATTTACATTTACAATTGAGGATATCTCTATCATGGGGTAACATTTTGAAAGTTACAGAATCAATAAGTGGATTTTATCTCAATTGTCCTTCTTTGAGACACATATTATGTTATGCACCATACTCTTTTAACATGTGTAAATACATCCCCTTTGAAATGTTATATCATAAATCATCTTATTTTCATGAAATTTTATGCTTAATTTAATGTTATTATTTCATGGGGATTATAATTTATATTTACTAATATGGTAACATTTTATTGTTACAATATCATCATTTATCATGATAATTTTTAATTATGCTTCCAATGATGAAATCTAGTGTTCTATATCTCGATATTACCATGATATTTACTATCCTTTTCTAATTCCTGACATTTTTATGTAAATTTTTCACTCTTATATATTTAATAAATATAATAAAATTATTTAAAGGAAATGAAAAATTATTTATCTCTTCTTTCAGAAATATGTTTTCTCAAAAAAACATGTATTCTAAATATGTTTTCATAAATGACTCACTGTGATTTTTAAAATAAATTTTTACCAATTTTTATTACCTTTTTACAAAATGGTTTTAAAAGTAATATTCCCTTTTTTATGATCAAGTCTCTTTTGACTTCTAACAACAATATTAAAGGATTTTTTATGTATATATTATGTAATTAATTATCTTCCATCATGAACACTCCATTCATTGAATATTACATTATACATTTTTGAGAATATTTCTAAAAGGAAAATATTTTCTAAAATACTTTCGGGATGATTTTTATTTTAAATTTATTTTAAAAGAAAAGTATTTAACAAATTTTTTAGGTTTGAAATAAGGGTTAAATTATTTTTAAAGATTCATTTATAATTTTTCAAATTAGTTTTCCATGAAATGGATTTTAATAATGTTTTATATTTTAAAATTTATTTTTAAGGAAATGTTATATTCCTTAGGAAATATTCCAAGTGACCTATCAAAATTAGTCTCAATATAAGATGACACCCTTTGATATAATTTATGATTTACTGGGGATATGATCCAAAGAAATCATTATTATTCCTTATAGAATGTTTTATGTTTATGATGATTTTTTTGAAACCCATTTATAGTTCATGCATTTTTACCATTATAAAATACTTATGAAACTTGCTTCCTTTAATGGTTTATTCTATGGTGAAATGATTATGAAACCAATCTCTTTTCCACATATAATGATTTGTTGACATGTTTATGGAACAAATTTCATTTCATGGGATATTATAGGATGATTTTTTATGATCTCATTGAACACATATAAATGATTTTATTATGTGATAGGTGAGACCTATATCTCCCTCCAATGACTTGGTAAATATGTATATATATCATGATATATACATGGATGTAATGGGTAGTGAACCCAGTATGGTGAGATAGGGTTGGAATGAGGATTGATATCAGAAAAGTAAATTATTTTTTCCATCAGGATAGTTTTGGTATTGAACCCATTCCATAATAAGGAAATGGACGCAACTAGGGATGGTGGTATGTCCCACCTAGTAGTTGTATACCCTCTAAAGTGCCTTGATAAGTTTTGGAAATAAGCCTTTACTTCTAGGAAATGATTTTAAATGATTATGTGTCTACCAAAATTCCATATCTTAATCCTATGTTATGATACCATGGAATGTATTCTTGATTCCCTTATGATTATTGTCTTATGAACTATCCATTATTATGAAATGACTCATGATTATGATCTTTTATAAATAGGGTATATTATTCAATTGTAATTCTCATGTTCTTATACCGCAATGTTTATGTTAATCTTATTTATCTCTTTTATTTACCCTTATTGACTATCTGAGCTCACCCTTTCTCATGTTTCTATTAACCGGGTCATGAATAAAATATTTATGAAGGGTATGTCTATGAAAATTACTAAATTGGATGATCTTTGTGGGAAACATTGAAGATCATTTACTAAATTAAAATACTGTGTTTCATGTTTCCAAAGGCACTAAACTATTATGGTACTTAGGAGTTTTTTTGTGAAATGTAATTAATATTCATAAAATATTATGTAATATCCTTGTATGTTAAGACCTTGTTTGAAATAAACATACTTTTCTATTATGATTCATACATTTGAGAGAGTGTTTTCCTTTTCCTTTATAGTTTTCATTTTTTTAATTTTTTTGTAAAAAATATAAATTATTTTATTGAAATATTATAATTATTTATTTTCCTATGAATTACTTAATTATTTTATGTATTATTTTTCGATGAGATTCCCTTTTTCCAAAGATTCAAAAGATACCTTTCTCTCTGTCTTTTTCTTATGGATTGAAGAATTTTTCATTTCATATGCCACAATAATTTTATAATGTCCATCCATGGATAAATCATCTCAATGTTCTAAAGATGATAATTTGGAATGAAATCTATCAGGAATGTTTCTCATAAGTTTTAGGATGATAGTATAATATTTTATCTTCACACCAAAACCTCTGATGTTACATAATATTTTATTTACTATTTTAATGTAATCATTAATACTTTCATCACATTCCATCTCAATATCTTTAAATATACTTCATAATTTTTTAACTTATCCTCCTCAGATTTCTCATTTCACTTGTAGAAACTTCATCACTTATCCCATATTTTATTAGACATTGGAAAACCCATAATCATTGAATATTAATTTTCTATAGGATCTAGAAACAAGGGAAAATCCTTTTTTTGATATTTTTTAATAACCACTTTAAGGAAAAGTGGGAACCAAACAACACAAGTTTCAAAAACACACATCCCGCCATCACCACAGCAAAGCATTTCAAATTAAAAACCCGAACTTAGACCACTTTCAGATCCGCGTATCACCCGTCATCATTTCCGAAGAGCCACCTCGAGACACGAGCTTAGAAATCACTCGCCCACTTCAAATCATGCCGACGTTGAAAACATCATCCAGTCAACATCTGGTCCCCATCATCATCATGCTCCTCGAAAATACCACCACCGTCGTCCTCACCAGAGCACCTCACCGTCGCCGGAGCACCATCACCGGCGGATCCAAAATAAACATCATCGATTTCACCAGAAAACTCCACCTTCACCATTCCAACATCTTCAAGACGGAAGAGCCAACCATACTCCCCCTCGGAATCAACTTCAGCATCACAACCCCACAGACATTCATCCATTTGCAAAACCACAACCGACGTCGAAACCCCACTTCAGCCGCCTCAACCACCGAAGAAAGAGCCCCACAGATCCTCAGAGTACTCTGCCGCCACGAATCAGGGGAAAAATCCACAAGCTGGTCGACCGCCGTAGGACAACAACGCATTACCGATCAAACCCTGAACGCTCCGTAGAGTATACCGTTCAACAAATCGGTCTTACGCTCGCGGATCAGATCAATAGCATCGTAGAAGCCCGCAATGTTCTACCACAGCAAGGAGGATGAGTCCCAAGATCGCCGCATAGAATACCGAAGTCATCTAAAGATTTCCACCACATGGAGGCGACGGAAAGCTCATCACGCCATCATCAAGAGGGAACCGTAAAGAGAGAACGATCATCACTGAAAAACAAAGAAAGGAAAACTGGAAACAAGACCCCCCTCCCCCGAAGAGTTTCACCATTCTATGAATTAGACGTTTCAGAATATACATATCCTCTGATATTAATTTAAGTCATCTTAGTATCATATTATGATATCACAGAGAGTGGAAGGGGTCAATAATTTATAAATTTTACTTTTATAAGTATATTTCATAACATTTTATAAAGACATTATTAACCTCTAAAAAATGTTAAATTTAAGATAAACTGAAGTATAAATCACAACCATAATTTTTTCTATGAACCAAATATAAAGAGAAAACACCACATGATATTTACAAGGTTTTTTAGAATTACATACTCTTTAACATGTTGGTTATTCTAAAAAATATGGATTCTTTTACGAACTTCCTTGAGGATTAGAAGGAACAAGTGAAAATAGGTTATAACCACCCTAGTATTCACCCTTAAACCACCCCTAGTTCAACCCCCAGTTATTATCTCATCTACTATAGCTAATAATACCCACAAACATTCATTTCCATACCCAATGAAGTCATAACTGGTTAAACCACCTTGAAAAAAAAAATCATTTTTTGCATTTGGATTTACCCCCAACTACAAGCTATGTTTCCTTTATCATTTATGATCCACTTAAAGATATTCTTCACTTCCTCTACAAGCAGGATGTATCAACTTTACTTATGATCAAACTTTTGGATCTTAAAAACCATATTAAGAAACTTTGGTCTTAAAATTTATCTTGAACTTTGGTAATCTTGGATATTCTCAATAACATGTTTCAAGAATATCCCTAAAATAATTTCTTATGAAAGGTTTGTACAATGACCTTATATGAAAAAGTATGCCTGATAAACTCCATCTGATGTGTCTTCCCCCAATTCTCTTCACTATTCATTGATTCACCTTCCAACATTCAGAGTTACTCCATCTTATAGTTTAATCTGATAACCTCTATCCAGTGAAGCATGTATGTCCCTATTCACTTCTACTTTGACTATGTAAAAAACTCAATCAACTAATCTCACTTTTTCCTCATCTTTCAGAATTATGATTGATGATACTGAGTCTGAGGGATATCCATTAGAATCTAAAATTCTATCTAAATACAAACTCGATTAGAAAATCATCCATCAAAAAAACATTAATGTGTTAGTTTTTAAATGTTTTAAAAGTGTAATTTATGACTATACATTCAATAAGTTATATAGATTTTCCCAAATTAGATTTAGTGGGAACTGGATTTCACTTTCTCACATATTGAAATTCCAATTTTGAGTTTCTCTATAATTTTAATTTCATTAAGCACTTCTAAAAATATGTCTGAAAATTATTTAGTGTCACAGCCATGTACTTCATTTAAGGTAATTTTTCCTCTTTTATTCTAGGCCTAACGTTTCCCCCTAAGTTTCTCCTAGGCCCCCTTGAATTTTAAGAAGTTTGGGCACTTTTTGAGTGGACAAAATGGGGCGTATGGTTTGGGCATATGATTTTCTAAACCATGCAAGTAAACCATGCGGCCTTGTCTAGATCATTAAAAATATTGTTAATTTCCATTTTTTCCCTCCCAGGATTTATCCAAACTGTCCCCTTTCTTCCCCCATTCGACCCTTGCAGCCATTTCAGCCTCCCAAGAACCTCAAACCCTCCTTGGAACTCCATTTTGAAGCAGCATTTGGGAGAGAAATATCAAACATCCTAAATTAAGTGAATATATAACATAGTTATCTCTTTTTCCATGAGGTTTCTTCCCCTATTCTTGAAATTCCTTGTGTCTAACAAGAAGGGTTACAAATCCATGATTTGATCCTCGGTTTCTTGGTCTATTCTTTTGGTTTTATGCTTGATATAAGCCACTGTGGTGCGGCGGTGGTGCGGTTGAATTTTCGCATAAAGATTCAGAGGTTTTAACAATTACGGCAGGTGATTCCACGAGTAATCAATGCTAGATGAGTTAAATTTTCTAAATTTATATTTTTAGCACACTTATCATCAATTATCCTCGCTGTGAAA
Organism: Viscum album; assembly: GCA_963277665.1. NCBI lineage: Eukaryota > Viridiplantae > Streptophyta > Magnoliopsida > Santalales > Viscaceae > Viscum > Viscum album. The sequence continues at coordinate 551,705,522 of OY728158.1, forward strand.
TCTGGTTTTGGTGACGTTTGTTGAGAAAATTATTTTTAGGTACCAATTTGGTGTAAAATTGGGAGTTTTACATGTCTATTTTATATTATGCCAAACGGGGTTTGTTTTATAACTAATGTAATGGGTTTATAGAAATGTTTTGGGTGCTGAAAATTCCGTTATGGTGAATATGGGTATGAACATGGTGTTCAAAGTGGGGTTTTAAAGGGATTTTGAGTGTAAATCATTGTTAGATTTTGTGAAGTTATTGTATTTTAATTATAAAGGCTATATTGGGTGGTGTAAGTGGTGAAAAACACCTGTAGATACTGATTTAGTTGGTTATGACTAGAACTGATGTTTTTATGTGATAATATCTTTTGTTATCATGTGAACGTGGTTTTAGCATAAAGAGGGATGCCCGAGTACCTAGGAGGGATGATATGTACTAGTACGCTAGTGATCCAGATGAATTTTATCACTATTTCACTGAGAAAAATGGATAATGACAACACTAAAAAACCAGATTGACAGTGATTGGGGACCACTAGGTTTTGGGTATGTTCCCTACGAGTGGCTCGTTCATGAGAATGAATTTTTCAATGGTTAATTTACACTGAGATACAAGGTACTTGGGGCCCGAGACTAACTACTTCCTAGGGGTGTTCCCAAGATTGGTTCTCATTGAATCATGTGTAATTATCTTTTTAATATGGTGGTTTTTTATGGGAAATAAAGTAAATTACATGTTTTACTTAAATGTTTTTATTCCTGGAAAATTCCCTTGAAACACTATTTACATATGAAAGTTTCATTCTTTAGAAATTATATCCACCGATTCTTGTGTATCAAAAATGAAATCATTTTTATATTATATAGATTACTCTGTGAAATATCATGGTGGTATCCGATTTTTCTTAGGCTCAAAACCTAATTACACCCCTTGGGTGTAAGTAGACTCTGTCATGTTTGACACAGGTAAAAGAAAGGCTTTGGGTGATGGCGGTTTGGGGTGTTAGTTCTCATCTATGGTGCCGAATTTTGAAGACAGATCGTGGGTGATGACCACATGTTGTGTGGATTCCTTGGGGATATTTTTATACTGTTTTTATGTGTCTTTGGACCTCTTATTATTTGCTCGAACATATGTATTCAGTTCTGTATTTTGTTTAAGTCTTGTTTGGCATGAATTTTTAGATTCGGTTTATCGATTGTTTTTTATGTTTTAGGTATCCATATTCTCATAAATCATTCCCAAACCAAAATATATGATACCCAGAAACTTGTTCCATCCCTTAGGGATAGGGAAAATCCTTCGGCCCTTGTTATGGGTTGGGTATGGTGTCGGTTTTGATGGTGAGCCGATTCAGTTCGTGACAAAATGGTATTAGCGGAGACCACTGTTTTTGGGTTATATTATTATTTTGGGAAGAGTCGGGCTAGTTAAGAGCTAGTATTTTAGGGACTCAGAGTTTTAGGCATGAGTAGTGTGATTTTCCTATACCTCTCTTGGTAGACCTTGAGTCACCATGGGACATTGGAATTGTTTATTTGACTTCACTTCTAGGTGAGACGTGTGGGTTGCAGACTACACATGGACATCAGGCGGGGGTGAAGTAGTGGTTTATTTTTTTGTTTTAATGATTTTGGCTTCATTATATTTGATGATATTGATGGAATTTTTCATAACTATTATACTGATTTTTCTCTTGTGACTATTACCTTTTTATAGAAACATGCCTCTCTGAAAATATCCCTTGCACCAATGGGAAGAAGCTGGAGAGAGTTCTCCCTCATGTCTTGATCAGAGGCTTGTAGAGGTTGTGGTTCAGGCTGTCTAGGCTATAGGACATGTACTTGATCCAATTATAGCTCTTGTTAGATAATATGATATTGGTCTTAGGAATTACAAGGACCAGAAGTTTCTAAAAAATAATCCTCCTACTTTCTGAGGTAGCATAGAACCCCAGGAAGCAGAGGAATGGATCGAAATGATCAAGCACATGTTTGAGTTCCTAGACACACCTGAAGAGGTGAGGGTGAAGTGCACCTCATTTTTGTTGGTGGGTTCTAGCCTTAGGTGGTGGGAATCTGTTCTTCAAAATTGGAAGAATGAGAAGATGTGCTGGGGAGATTTCAAGGCTGTCTTCAATGAACATTACTTCACTAAGGTCTTATCATGTGCTAGGTCCTGAGAGTTAATAGATCTTGTTCAGGGGGTTATTTCTGCGATGGAGTATGCCAAATCTTTCACTGGGCTGGTTTGGAATGCTCCTGAAATCGTCTCTAATGAGTAAGAGAAGTCCCAAAGGTTTGAGAAAGAATTACAAATAGAGATATAATCCCATGATTTCATGTTTAAGATGAGGACCTATGATGAGGTGGTTGGTCGGACCTGTATGGTGGAGATTTACTGTAAATGGAGGGTTTCTTTCTCTAGGATAGTATCAGTAGTGGGATGTGGAATCTCTTCAAAGAATAAAAGGGAGCGGGAGGATCAGGTGAAGAAGGGAGGTGGTAGTTTAGGACACTCTTCCAGAAATTTTTCATCTGTGGCTTCTGATGTGAGATCAGTCTTGTGCCACCAGTGTGGGAGACCGTATAACATATGAAAATAATTCCCACTTCCTCTGAATCCTTGTTATCTATGTAGAGATATGGGTCACTTGTAGTGCTTTTGTAGGGTGGCACGTCCACTCCAGAGTGGGGTAGGATTAGTGGATTTAAGAGGAGTGCCAGCTCAGTCAAAGCCATTGAGGATGGGGGATCTTGATTTGGTGGTCATGGTGGTTGGGATGGGTCATCTTCTAGGTAGATCCATTTTAGGGAACAACCACAGACTAGTGGTCATCCTCAGGTAGAGACCAGACATCTCCCTATGGTGGATGAGGCACCAGCAGGACCAGAGGCAGGACTGTCGATAGTTCAAGGTGCCATTTTGATTGCATCTATTATAGATGCTTCTCTTTTTGATACTGGTGTGGAAAAACTGGATTTTACAACTGAGTTGTTCTTTTTTACGATGGATTTGGTGATGCTGCTGGGAATGAAGAAAGAGCAGGGTCTCAGGTGCCCGTCGTGTGTGCTTTCTATGTCAGGGGTTGAGATGGAGTGGGACCTTTTGTTATTAAATATGGATTTATTTGACATAATACTTGGAATGTATTATCTAGTACACCTCTAGGAACACATAGATTGTTGTAGGCAGTAGGTCAGTTTCACGACACCTGATGGGAGTCATCAAGTTTTTCGTGGGGAATGAGATCCTTGGTCGAGTCGGGCGGGACCACCACTCCCAGAGTTTGGAGATCTTCTTTTTCAGTTATCATCATTCGCGATGGATGATGATGGTCATTCTTCTGATGTTATACTACCTCATTTAGTGGATGATTTTTCATAGGTTTTTATGGACGATTTTTCAGGTTTTCCCCTGGAGTGGGATGTGGAGTTCTCGATTGATCTAGTGTGAGGAAAACATCCAATATCTCTTACCTCATATCACATGGCCCCCACCGAGCTGATGTAAATAATGATATAGCTATAATACTTAGAATCTAAAGGATTCATTCGCTCGAGAATCACTCGTTAGGCCTCTCCTGTGTTGTTCGAGAAAAAGGATGATAGATCCCTCTGGTTGTACATTAACTACCAGAAGCTGAATAAGGTAACAATTAAGAAAAAATATCATTTTACCCGAATAGATGACTTGTTTGATCAGTTGAATGGGGAATTTTTTTTTATAAAATTGACTTTCATTTAGGATTTCGGCAACTTAGGGTGAAAGAGGTAGACATCCCAAAAATAGCCTTCCAAAGTAGGTACAACCACTTCGAGTACTTGGTCATGTCCTTTGGATTGACCAATTCTCTAGTTGTCTTAATGAAACTCATGAACTGGGTGTTCCATAAATATATCGATTATTTGGTTTGTGGTATTTATGGATGTAATCCTAGTTTATTCAGGATTTGAGGAGGAACATGAGAATCACCTAAAGATCATTTTGGGCACCTTATGAGAGCATCGACTTTATGGAAATTTTTCCAAATGAACTTTATGGATCATGGAAGTGAAATTTATGGGGCTTGTGATCTCAAAGAAGGGGGTTTCGGTGGACCTTGAGAATCTCAGTGTGGTTAGGTCATGAGAGAAACCAAAGAACATGTTCGAGATCAGGATTTTCCTTAGCCTGGATAGTTATTACAGGTAGTTTGTTTGGGATTTCTCTCAGCTTTCTTCATCGATGACCGCACTCACCCAAAAAGGGTGAAGTTTTTATGGGGCCTATAATGTTAGAAATCATTCAAAGAGCTGAATAGGTGGTTGAATACCACCCCCGTTTTGATTTTTCCAGAGGCTGGAAAGGGGTATGTGGTGTATTGTGATGCTTCAGGTATGAGTCTTGGGTGCGTACTTATACAGGATGATCACGTGGTGGCATATGGCTCTTTCCAACTCTGACCACACAAAAAGAATTACCCAAACCATTACTTGGTGTTATCAGTTATGATACATGCTTTGAAGACATGATATCACTATCTCTTGGGGGAGAAGTTTTTGTCCTACTCTGATCACAAAATCTTGGACTATATCATCTCACATAAGTACCTCAACATGAGGCAATGTCATTGGATCAAGTACTTGCATGGGTTCGACTTTTACATTGTCCATACCCCATGAAAGGGTAACATGGTGGCCGACACTTTAAGTAAAAGATTCTCAGTGCAAGCTTTGAGGAAGTCCAGTGATGAGTGGACTCTGATGGAACTCTTTGATTAGATGCATGTAGATACCAAAGTGAAAAATGGGGGTGCATTCTTGGTGATATTTCAGTTGACTCATTCTCTGGTGGAGCTAATTCAGTGGGAACAGAATAGTAATGTTCTTTGTCTGTGGTTGAAGTAGTTTCTTCATGGTGTGGAGACATCCTCTAATTGGTTATCATCTCTTGAGGGAATCCTATGGTTCAAGGTCTATTCAGTAGTGTCATTATCTCTGTGGAAGGTGGTGATGTAGGATATCCACCGGTCTTAGTGGTATGTCCATCCGGGTGCCACAAAGATTTATTATGATGTCCATCGGAAGTTCTAGTGTCCTGGTATGAGACAAGAAATCGTGGACTTCGTGTAGAGATGCTACGCATGCTAGTTGGTGAAAGCCGAGCATCAAAGGCCCTCCGGTTTTCTCCACCCATCACCCATTCCTTCCTAGAAGTTGGAAGAGGTCTCCATGGACTTCATTGATGGATTTACTCATACACCTCGAGGTAAGAATTCCATTTGGGTGTTGATTGATCATCTGACCAAATCAGCCCACTTAATTTCGATCAAAGATACAACTAAAGTGGATGATTTGGTCTTTTTGTATCTTCAGAAAGTGGTAAGGCTCCATGGTGTGCCATCACCAGTTGTATCAGATAGAAAACCCTCTTTCACTTCTCAGTTTTGGGAAGGCCTTCAGAAGGACTTGGGGTCTCAGATTAAGATGAGGACGACATACCATCCTCAAACAGATGGTCAAACAGAGCGGGTGAATCAGATTTTGGAGTACACTTTTTATGCATGTGTTATAGGCTTTGAAGGTTCTTGGTATATCCATTTGTGATTGGTTGAGTTTTCTTATAAAAATAGTTACTATTACTAGATTTTAATAGATCCTTTTGAGGCACTCTATGGTCGGCCTTGTCTCCCCCCCCATGTGTTGGGATGAGGCAGGTGAGACCTTACTACTGGGGCCGAGTCTAGTGAAGGAGACGTTTGAGAAGGTCAAGTTGACCAGGAATCTCTTATTGATATCTCAAAGTCTCCATAAATCATATTTGACCAGAGGAATCAAGATTTAGTTTTTTCTATGGGTGATAGGGTATTCTTGAAAGTGACCCCTCGTATAGGACATCGTCGATTGGGAAAGCAATTGAAGCTGACGCTGTGGTATATGAAACCTTTTGAGATCACCGATCATATTGGAAAGGTGGCATACAGGTTGGCCTTAACTTCTTAGTTCTCATCCATCCATGATGTCTTCCATGTCTCCTACTTGATGAAATACTACCTAGATCCATCCCATGTACTGAATTAAGAGCAGTTGTATTTAGAGCCTGATTTATCTGTTATTGAGAAGTTGGTGAGAATAGTGGACTTCCAAGAAAAGGTGCTTCAGGGAAATTATATTCCACTGGTCTGAGTTCTTTGGAAGAATTGGAATGATACACATGAGACATGAGAGAATAATTTGTGGGTCGAGGAAGAGTACTTGTTCCTATTTTCCTATCATGCTTCAGGATGACTTTTTAGGACATAAAGTTTTCATGGTGGGGAGAATTGTCACACCCATGTCCTTCATTTAAGGTAATTTATCCTCTTTCATTGTTGGCCTAACTTTTCCCCCTATGTTTCCCCTACCCCCCCCCCCCCCCCCTTAAATTTGAAGGAGTTTGGACAATTTTTGAGTGGATACAAGGGGGAACACAGTTTGGGCACACAGTTTTCAAAACCGTGCAAGCAAACTGCGCGACCTTGTCTAGATCATTAAAAATATTGTTAATTAACTTTTCTTCTCTTCCAAGATTTATCCAAACACGCTCCTTTCTTCCACCATTCGACCCTTTCATAAATTGTAACATCCAAAGCAATTCAAACCCTCATTAGAACTCCATTTTTAAGGGGGATTTTCTTGAGAAACCTCAAACATACTCAAGTAAGTGAATCTATTCATCAGTTCTACCCTTTTGCATGGGGTTTATTCCCCTATTCTTAAATTTCCTTGTGTCCAGTAGGCAGTGTTTCAAAACTAGGATTTGATCCTAGTTTTCTTGGTTTATTCTTTTGATTTTAGGCTTGATCTAAGTCCCTTGTGGTGCGACGGTGGTGCAGTTTAATTTCCACCCAAATATTTAAGTGTTTTAACAATTGAGGTAGGTTATTCCATGTGTAATCATTTCTATATGAGTTAGATTTTCTGAATTTATATTTTTATCACACTTATCATCCATTATCCTTGCTGTGAAATCTGTTTTTGGTGATGTTTGTTGAGAAAATGATTTTTAGGTACCAATTTGGTGTTAAAATGGGTGTTTTACATGTCTATTTTATATTATGCCAAATGGGGTTTGTTTTATAACTCTTGTAATGGGTTTATAGAATTTTTTTGGGTTCTTAAATTTCTTTTTTGGTGAATATGGGTATGCACATGGTGTTCAAAGTGGGGTTTTAAAGGGATTTTATGTGTAAAGCATTGTTAGATTTTGTGAAGTTATTTTATTGAAATTCAAAAGGCTTTATTGGGTGGTATAAGTGGTGAAAACATGTGTAGCTACTGTTAGAGTTTTTTATGACCATAACTGATGTGTGTATGTGATAATGGCTTTTGGTATCTTGTGAAAGTGGTTTTAACACAAAGGGGGAAGCCTGAGTACCTAGGAGGAAGGATATGTACTAGTACGCTAGTGACATGGATGGATTTTGTCCCCGTTTCATTGAGAAAAATGGATAATGACAACACTAAAAAAACTATATTGATTATGATTGGGGACATCTAAGTTATCGTTATGTTCCCTACTAGTGGCTCATGTAGGAGAATGGATTTTTCTATGGTTACTTTACACTGAGGTATGAGTTACATGGGGCCCGAGACTGACCAGTGCCTAGGGGTGTTCCCGAGAGTGGTGCTCATTGACTCTTGTGTATTTATCTTGGTAATATGGTGGGTTTTGATAAAAAAATACAGTATCTTACATGTTTTACTTAAATTTGTTCATTCATGTAAAATTCCCTTGAAAAACTGTTTACATTTGAAAATTTCATTCTTTAGAAATTATTTCCACCGCTTCTTGGGTATAAAAAATCGCATGCTTTTTATCCTGTATTGATTATACTGTAGAATATCTTGGTGGTAACCTATTGGTCTTAGTCTCAAACCCTAATTACAACCCTTGGGTGTATGTATACTTGGTCATGTTTGACCCAGGTGAAGAAAAGGCTTTGGGTGATGGCAGTTCGAGGTGTTAGTTCCCATCCATGGTGTGACGTTGTGGAGACGACTTGTTGGTGATGAACCCCTGTCATGAGGAGTCCATGGGGATGTTTTTATAATATTTTTATTCATCTTTGGACCTATTGTTATATTCTTGAACCTATGTATTCAGTTATGGATTTTTTTAAGTCTTGTTTGGCATGAATTTTTAGATTCGTTTTATCGCTTTTTTAATGTTTTATATAACCATATTCAGGTAAATCATTACCAAATCGAAATATATGATACCCAAGAACTTGTGCTAGCCCATGTGGATAGTTAACGCTCTTCAGACCTTGTCACGGGCCCGATGTGGTGCCGATTTTTATGGAAACCAGATTTGGTTCGTGACATTGAGTACCAGTGAACTTCAAGAAACTCTATAATGTACCATAACATTTTGTTTTGAAAAAATATGATGATAAAAAACTTTGGATAAAATTCTAAAGAAAGGTAAGATATCAAACACTAAATGACCTTCTAACATATTAGCATGTTCAAGGATATTTCAATTTTTATGTAAAGATTCTAATATTTTCAATGTCTGATGTTTTTATGTTTGTATATCCTTTCATGATGGTTGATTCTCAACTTCATCCACTTAATAAGATAAAAACTACTCATCATTAGATCCACAATAATATAGTTTCTCTTTATTATAAACCCTTTAACTATTGTTCTAAACATAACTATATCTAGTGGATCTTCATACAAAACCTCTTTCTGATGATATTTCTTCATATCCCACTAAACAATATAACAAACTTTATACACCTTTTTCTAGTTCGAGTTCCATCATAATTTTATATTCAAAGTCTATGGAAAATCACTATTCATTTGATATTTAAATTTTCTTCTTCATGGTATTTAAACCATATTAACTTTATACACTCTCATTATTTGTACACCCACTTTTTAAAATCTCCTTGGAAAGTCTTGTAGGGTGAAATCATGAATTTTAATCCAATGTCTATCCATATTATGGATTGGAATATGAAATAATTGATCATCTAAATCTACTGAAAAAGCACATTTTAACAACTTTTAACCTTATTACAGTGAGTATGGAATTATTAATTTTATTTCCCCAACATGTTCTGTCCAGAATTCTCTTTCTGATCATCCTATGGGTCTTCAATTATAACATTGTATCCCCACTTAGATTACAACCTTTTCCCCTTTGTACATTTATTATATAATTATCCCAACTTTTACATTCATAGATATTAAGTTTGAATTCATACTCCTTCAACATCTCATAGTTCCATATTACAAAAACTTTGTTTCGTCTAATAGGGTTCATCCATTGTTTCTTGTTTGGAAAATTTATGTAAATATACAAAATTCATTACAGAGTGTTTTTTCAAACTATTGGTTTTATTTCATTAGTTATTCTCACAAATCTTAAACTGATGATCTAACTCATAAAAACATAAGCACTATCTTCAAATATTCATACCAATACTCCATCTAGAAATATTTTCCAGTTAATTTCCTCTCGAGTTTCAATTTCACATATTCTTTTTTATAAATTTCTTATACTATACACATGTTTATAAAATCAGAAACTCAAAATTCATAAAAAATCACTATTTGGAAGACTAAATCTAGAAAACGTCACACTCTTAATTTATATTGGATCATAATAAACTTCATGTTGCTAGGTTGTTTTAGAATAGAATATCAACATTAGATAAAAGTAAGTAACTTTCATACATTCATTCATAAGAAATTGAATTCAACATCTTTGTCCAGATAGTTTCTCCTGAAATCTTTCTTCCTTAAGAAACATTCATATTCCACTTCCGTAAGGAAATTTCTCTACTCACAATCATTTCCAAAATTCTCCAAAAACATTCAAAGCCAAAAAATATTGATATATTCACAAAAAATGAAAAAATATCACTTGGCCCTAATATTACAATATACGTAATAATTTATTTTAAAATATCATTATTTGGGATTTTCATAATTTTCATTAAAGGAATATTATAATCTATCCATCATAAAATCCATAGAGTTTTACATCTCATATGTATTTAATAATTTTATATATTTTATTGTAACTTTTAATCTCTTTGGAACTTGAATCAAGAAAAAAAAATTTTAAAAGAAAAAAATAATTTTATTTATATTTTAATCAGATATATTTTTATACAATGTCTATTTTTCTCAATTTTTTTATAGAAGTCCTTTTCCACTAAACTGATTTATTAAGGACATTTTATGTTATCCTTAATATGTAAAATTTATTATTTATAATTTTAATTATAAATCCATTATCACAACTAAATTAATTATCGTTGACAATATGAATCTTTATGAGCACCTTTTTTATGATGATAAAGATAAATCTTTATCAGGACAAGACACGCATGGATAAAAGTTGTCTTTATTAGCACGAAAAGTTTTTCACGGATAAAGAGTTCTTTTATCATATCTTTTTCAGGGTGATAAATCCCAATATTTATCAGTACTTTTTTGGAAGATCTAATAAAATTATCCTAATCTTTTTAAATAAACCTAACCAGTTGCAAACTCATCACGATAATGAATCTTTCTATGGATGCTTCCCTCTATTAGATCTCCACCTCAGTGAATAACATCTCGAATCAACACTCAAATATGAGGCTCTAACAATTTCAATGCTCAAATCCAAGGCTCGAATGATTCAAGGGTCAAATGAATCCAAGGCTTAAAATTTTTTAGGTTTTTGATATATATAGTTTCTATTAGATGATTCAAAGTTTCATTCCATGGTATCTTATTTCCTTGTCATCCATCTCAATCCCTGATTTCTTGTTTTGTGACATTTTGTTTCATAATTCATTCTTTACAGTTACCAAATCCCTACCATCAAAAATGAGTCCAAGCTTGTAAAACTCAATATCAGAGATGTTTAAAACTCTTTTTCATTGAATTTCCAATCCATATGATCAGATGGCCTGACCTATAATTCATGATTCCTATTCAAAACTAATTTTGGAGTATCACTATGGGTCTTAAGAATATAATTTTTAGTTTCATTTTGATGATGATGGAGTGGTTTCTGCTTCTTTTTATTTATATACATTTAATAATCTCAAAAAATTCTTACCTGATCATTTTTTATATCAATCAGGGGATTTCCAGTTTCATTTTGATGTTCATGGATGGATCCCTCCTCTGGGGTTATTTGAATGATCCTCTTGTACTATGACTGCTTCTGTTATCATCTACAACTCTTTGAGGGGGATCATCATAAAATGTAAAAATTACACCTTGTCTATTTAATCGGCTTGTAACCATCTGAATCCTTTCCCCCACTAGAGGCAGTTTCTCCTCATGCAAGGATGATTCATAAATTTAGAAGTCATTTTATTTATATTTCACACTCCAGTGATTACATTACATGTATAAATATGTTAAATTTTTATATATTTATACGTATAAATTTGAAAAAATACAAATATATAAAAAATAAAGATTTATATTCATATTATTTATATGTTATACATATATATATATATAGACACAAAAACATGTATATTTTAAAAATAAATAAATAAATATATATATGATATAGATATAAATTATACAAATACATTATTCAAATTTATATATTATACAAATACAAATATATATTATACTATAAAAATATATATTATAAAAAATATGTTATACCAATATATTATTAAGATATAAAATAGAAATATATTATACAATTATATTATAAAAATATATATTATACTAATATATTACACAAATTTATATGTATATAATTAAAAAAAATACATTTTTTATGAAGATTCGTCTCACTTTGAAACTATTTTTGTAATAGTGGGTTATATCCCATTTAACATAAAACCTATATATCTTCCATAATTACTATTATTTATTTAATTATGACTAAAATTGTATTCTATATGCCCAAAATCACCATAGAACCCATAATGGCCATGAAAATAAAATTTTCTTATAAAGCCGACTCATTATCTACTTGAAAGTAATTTTTTTCAACATCTATAAACATAATTCTTGAATCAATTTATCAATAAATAATTTTGAGATGTTTAAAACCTTCATCGTTGTTAGGTATATTCTTCTCCTAAAATTATTTTTTCCATTCCTGGTCAATTTTTAATTTAAATTATAATTTTGAAAAGTCTTCAAATATTTGATATACCATTTATATTAAATGTAATAATTCCTTTGGTTGTTACATAACTTGTTCCAAATAAATAAAATGGTAGTTATGAAATTCTATATATGTTAGAATAATTATAAGAAATTATTTTTAGGTACTAATCATTTTAGGTCTACATGTATTAGTTCCACCCTTAGGAATCTCTGATTACCATCCATGTATATGAAATAAATCTTTATTTATTAATTTTTTATCACATTCAAGAATGTTTAAGAACAAAAAATCTCATTTCAATGGGCCACAAGTTAATAACTAGTTCCAATGGTGTAATTCTCACAAATGGGAGACATTACCCCTTTTAGAGAACACAATGCAATATAATTGTCATGCTCATTGACTTCATCTATTGAATAGTTATTATTAAATTTTATTGACTTGTGATTCACCCGCCATCTATTTTATGCTTCTTTTACTACTCTGAGCACTAATCATCCCATATATGACTACTTCATAGAGTATTTCAAGAAACATAGGTGCATGTCTACATGAGTGGTGGATGTGTCTCAAACAACAAAATGAAATGATAAATGTTCATGAAATGAGACGATGAGGATGGATATCAAATACACATATTCAATAATTTATTTGTTGACCCTTTAATTGGGAAATAACAATCCCTCCATGCTGGTCCCAATATCGACAATGTATTTTATGTTACAGGGGAACAAAAAGAGGGGATTGAAATTCTAAATAGAGGAACCAAATCCCTAAAACCATTAAAAAATTATGACTAATGATAATGAAAATGTTTATTAATATACTATGTTTTTCCTCATAATATTATAAGTTTTTAATGCACTAAAAAAATCTAAATTAAATTTTTGACTACACATATAGGAAATTTGTCCTGCACATGATGATGTTATCAATTAATTGGAAGAACAAACTATAATAATGGAAACCCTTTGGGACGATTTAAATGTAATGCCATGATATAATTTACATATTTTATCGAAAAATTATATAATGAAATTTTAATTTAATTTTCATTATTTCTTTTAGAGTTTATTTATTTTAGATGATTTTCTACATATTTCATGCATTTATTTACCAAAAATTCCAAAACATATTCTCCCTCAAAAACTTTTCACCCCTGTAGTATTGGCATTTATCACATTCCTTCATGTTCCATCCACTTCTCAATCATGGAGGTAATATTTATGTTTTCATAGTAAAATCTTTTTCCATCAAATTAATATATTATTTCATATTTATGGTTAATTTATTTCTTTTTAGTATTACACATATAACATTTTTTTATATATTGGTGGATTATTTTGTTTGAGTTAGGTTGGTTTGTTCGAAGCTTCTCATGGTTGTGAGAGATTTAAATTTAAGCCTATAACTGAGATAATGAAAACAAAGAAATGTGTCAAGAATGCAAACAACCATCATGAAAATCTAAATTCTTACTACTTATTTAATTAATTTTTCATCATATTTTCTATTATTGTATGTTAATTTCCTTATCAATTTTATCTAATAATTATTTAGTTTATTTCATAGATCTTTAGGGGAGTCATATTTCTCTTACAACGATCTGCAACAAGCCACAAAAGAGATAAATATTTATATCTTCCAATGTTACCATGATTTCCAATTCCACTACCTTTATTTTTCAAACATCCATAATTGTATATTTATTCGATGTTCATGGCTCAGACACCTTTCTTGTTTTTCAATTCATAATGATTAGAGGGAACATGAGATTTCTATGATATTCTATAAATCTACAAACAAGAATGGTTTTTTGGCTAAGAACATTGAGTCAATATTTAGTGTTGGTAGTTCAAAAAATAAATACAATGAAAATCATGGTAACATTGGTTTTTAGGATTGTTTTTAGACTTTGGTATGTTTATGAATCATAAAAACCTCAATCTGATACATGGTGTGACTGGAATGAATCAAATTGATTAATTTTTATTTAAAATTGACATTAATTTTAGTAAAAAAGAAAATTGACATACTCAAAACTGAAAAAACATATTTTTATTTTTTTGATACTTTAAGAAAACAATAAATAAATCAATTTTGATGTTTATAAATTATATGCACCTCAATATTGATACACAATGTTCCCAGAATAACTTAATTTGTCCGTTATCAGTTTAAAATTGACACTTTAGTTCAAAAATGTTCACTCACTAAAAACTGAGAAAAAATTATTGTATTATCTTGATAATTTAGGAAAATTTTATATAAGTAATTTTTGACATGTAATAATTAGTATCACATAAAACTGATGCATGATGTAATTATTATGAGTAAACGTGTATGTTTCTAGTTTAAAATCACATTTTAGTAAAAAATACAAGTGATGTACTCAAAACTGAGAAAAAACTTTCATATAATTTTTATACTTTAAAATAAAATGATCCATAAGTCATTTGAGATGTTTATAAATCAGACTCACCTTAATATAATGCACGTTGTGACCATTATTACTCCAAGTGCATCTTTTTAATTAAAATTAGCATCATTTTTAGTAAAAAATGATTATTAACCTACTTAAAACCGAAAAAATTCATTATGATTGTTTTGATACATTCATACAATGATCTATAAGTCATTTGTGACATGTTTCAACTATCCCCACATCAACCTGATACATGATGTGCCCGATATGTCTTAATATGTCTATTTTTAGTTTAAATTTGACATTTTTGTTCAAAAAGTTTCACTCAATAAAAACCAAAAAAATTCACTATAATTTTATTGATAATTTAGGAAAATTATTTATAATTCATTTTGACATATAGGAATCATCATCACATCAAACCGACACACTATGTAACCAGTATGAGTCAAATTGTGTGTTTTCAGCTTAAAATGACATTTTAGTATAAAATAATAGTGACGTATTAAAAAAAAATATCTTATTTTTATAATTTAGTAAAATTTTCATTATGTTATTTTATACATGTAGAAATCATCCACACCTCAATAAAATGCACTATGTGACCAGTATGACTCCATGTGCATCCTTTTATTTAAAATTGACATTAAATTTTGTAAAAAGGACAACTGACCTACTCAAAACTAAGAAAAAAATATTCGTAAAATTTTGATACATTGGGAAAAGATCCACAAGTCAGTTTTGATTTGTAGAAATTGTCCACACCTCAATCTGATATATAAGGTGCCCTATATAACTCAAGGTGTCAGTTATCAGTTTAAAATTGACATTTTAGTTCAAAAATTTCCAGTCATTGAAAACTAAGAAAATGTTCCTATATTGTCTTGATAATTTAAAACAATTAGTAATAAGTCATTTATGATGAGTTGTAATCAGTATCATGTCAAACCGATAAATGATGTGACCAGTATGAGTCAATGTGTGTGCTTCTAGTTTTAAATGTCAGTTTAGTGAATAATACAAGTGACATACAATGAAAACAAATCCAGATAGTTTTTATACTTTATAAAAATGATCTATAAGTCATTTGATATGTTTAGTAATCATACACATCTCAATCCGACATGTGGTGTGTCCGGTATTACACCAAGTGAGTCTTTTTTTTAAAATTGATATAAGGAAAACTGACCTACTCAAAACTAAGCAAAAACATTCTGATTGTGTTGATAGTTTTTAAAAATGATATAAAAGTCATTTTTGACATGTGGGATTCATCCTAACCTTAATCTGATACATGATGTTCTCGGTATGACTCAATGTGTCAGTTATCAGTTTAAAATCTACATTTTAGTTCAAAAAGTGTCCCTCATTGAAAACTAAGAAAACACATACGAATTGTATTGATAATTTTGGAAAATGATTAATAATTCATCTGTGATGTGTAGTAATTAGTATCATGTAAAACAGACATTGGATGTTACCAATATGAGTTAAAGTGCGTGTTTCTAGTTTAAAAATGAAATTTTAGTAAAAAAAGATAAGGGACATACTCCAAACTGAGAAAACATAATTATATTGTTCTAATACTTTCTGAAAATTATCCATAAGTCATTTGAGACATGTAAGTATCATATTAATCTCAATAAAATGCACGGAGTGACTGGTATTACACCATATGTGTCTTTTTTATTTGAAATTAACATCAATTTTAGTAAAAATGAAAACTGACTTATTCAAAACTGAGCAAAAACATTCTTATTATGTTGATACTTTTGGAAAATGATCCATAAGTCATTTGTGATGTGTAGGAATCATCCAAACATCAATATTATACCCAATTTTATTGGTATGACTCCATGTGTCCATTATCAGTTTAAAATTGACATTTTTACTCAAATAGTGTCACTCACTGAAAATGAGAAAACAAGTTCAAATTGACTTGATTATTTAGGACAATGATTCAAAAGTTATTTTTGATGTGTTGGAATCAATATCACATAAAAAAATACAATGTGAATATTATGAGTCAAATTACATGTTTCCAATTTAAATTGACATTTTTGAAGAAAATACAAGTGACACACTCAAAATTGGGAAAACACATTGGGATTGTTTTGATACTTTAGGAAAACTATCCATATGTCCTTTGAGATGTGTATAAATTTTCCTCACCTTAATCCAATGAATGGTGTGACTGGTATGAGATCAACTCTAACTTTTCAATAAATAATTTTCATTTTAGTTTAAAATGTGCGTCACATTGCCAAAACAGGGAAAACGAGCTTAGATTGTTTTCTCATCATTCCATCTTATACTAATTAATTATTTTCATTATCATTTTTATCTAATAATAATTTTTTTTTAATTTTCATATAGATAATATTTAAAGATGAACTAGAAATAGTGTGATGTACCAGAATCAACTACAACTCAATATGATACACAGTGTTCCTGGTATGACTTAAAGTTTAGTTTAAAATTAAAACTTTCTGTTAATTTATTTCATTATATTATTACTAATATAAGATTTTTTTTCTTATATAGGTTCCTTTTTTCTTGAGTATGGGTTATGATCAAAATAAAAAGTAACAATGATGTTTTTTATGTATGTAATAATTTATAATTATGTAATTGTATAAACCAATATTTAAAATTTCTATAATATATTGTTTTTTCTTGTATTTGTGTTGTAAATTTTATTACATTTAAATTATATATTGGTACTTTATTTTTATAATTTAATGGTGTTTTCTGTGATGTAGTGAATTTTTACATTACACTACACTGGTGTTATAGAGTTCTATTATAGCACACTACAATATTCCCCTGTATTAACACTTTTACAAGCACTGATAAAGGTAAAATTTATTGGTTCTTTAAGAAGAATTGATAAAGGTACTTTTTTAGTGCTTCTAAAAGCATTGATTAAAAACCAAGGCTTTTAATCTTGCTATGATATTCATCACTTCTCTAGATTTTATAAATGCCATTTTTAGTGCTGTTAAATGCTTATTTTTTGTAGTGATATGATATTTTACATATGATGTTTTACTATGTAGGTTATTTTATTTTAGTGGAAAATCATGATAAAAATGTGTTATTTACTCAATATAGATATTTATTGATAATACATATTTTTTATAAAAAAATTTATCATTCAAAATATGATAAAATCATTGAACATGCAATGATGGGTTGGTTCCGGTTATAAATAGGCTCTTGATGCATCGACCCGTCTCATGGGACAAATTATTTTTCCAATTAATTCTGTTTTTAGTGCATGCCTACCCATCGATTAAACTATCATGAAACAAGGATTTGATGGTATAGATATCATAATATCTGAGATCATTAAGTCCAATATAATGCATTTCCTTCATAGAGAATTTATTTATTATTATAAACTAATTTATTTCATTGATATTATCCATGGATTTATTTCCCCATCCTGTTATTGATTAAATGGGTAAGTTTTTAGGTTTTTTTATTATTTTATATAGATTTTTACATATTTAATCAATAAATATTCATCTATACATAACCCTAGTAGATCATTTGATATCACCATATTTTTTTCCCTTTCCCCAGTATACGATGAATAATTTTTGCAATCATTTCAAGGATGCTAATTATTTTCTATTATTATATTTTTATATTTTATTCCCATTGTAAAATGGGTATCATGTATTTATTATGATATCAAATATTACTAAACTAATTGGTTATTTAGGATTATAAAACCTATATCTAAGACAATTAATTAATATAGAAATCAAATCTGAGTTACCGGAGTTAGGGTTGTTACAATTGGTATGAGATAATGTTTTGTAGACACCATAAGAACCAGATTAAGGAAAACATTGATTAGTTAACATAACCTTATGAATAAATTTTATGATATCTCTAATTGTGGAATAATGTTATAATTTTTTGGGTAGCATAGTGATTATATGGATTTCTTAGAAATATATACCTCTTTGGATACTATAAGGGGACATTGTTTTGATATAGATTCATCTATAATTAATAACCCCAAAAAGATTTTGTTGAGTATATCTAAGCCCACATTCTGGTGCATAGTGAATGAGACCTTACTGCGCACTTGTTTTTGCACTCACAAGGAATATCCTTTGGATAATTCAAACATTATTTACAATCTTTTATAAATTATTCAAAAAAATATTAATGATTTAAATATATTCTCCAGGAAACCATGTTTAAAATTATGAGATTAATAAAGCATAAATTTTTAGTTTATGGAGAGTTTTAAATCATATATATAATTATATATTATGATTTAAAATTCATATTTTTTTGAACTAATTTATTATGCGCCCTTATTTTTTTAATTTATCCAAGAAGAAACAATGGAATCAATACTCAGGGCCAATGTAGAAATTTTCCTATTGAGTAATCAAATAAACTAGTGATAGAGTTGAGCTGATCAGGGCCATATTAAAGAATCCAACCTATTTTATGACTAATAAACATTTGAATTTTGAGTAACAACATATTACATGACATGAGAAACCTATATTAAATCATTTCATGTTCTATAATCCGCCAACATTTAGTAGAACTACTAGTCCAAAGATAGCTTAGTAATGAATTGAGTCCCATGAAAATATATATCTTGACCCGAGAGGTATTAAAATAGAAAGAGTTATAATAATAGTATATTGTCGCAATGGTGATTCTAATCAATATAGGTCTTTGATATAGAGTACTAAAGAGAAATTTTAATTAGAATATTTGGAATTGAGATATTTTAAATTAACATTCATCAAAAAATATTTCCCTTATGTGAAATGAACTGAAATAATGTTAAACATCTTTAGCATGGGGAATAACCAAGAATAGTGTGATTTAGAGTATGAATATAACTTTAAAATACTATTTATGTATTCTATTACTTTCAAAAATAATGTAAAAAGAGATATTTACCATTTTATTGAGGGCCTTATGTCGAGTTTTTGAAGGGAACTGGTTACCCAAATTTTTTCATTATATGATGATATAGTTTTATGCACCATAAAAAAAGGGATGTAATTTTCTATATCCTATATAGTCATAGGGATTCAATAGAATAAAAGGATGACTAAACAAAAATAAAAAGGCAATGTGTTGATAAATTACAAGAAAATTAAATGATTTCCATCATGGGAATTTTTTGGAAAGAAACATCCTAGAAAATGCTTGAAGAGCATGGGATTTTTTTAAAGGAATGAACATAAGTTTCATCTGGTTAACGAATGAAAGGGAAATAAATAAACCACTACTCACAAATTTGTTATGTTGAATTAAGTGATTCATTATTCAAACCAATTCCCCAAAAATCAATGGAAATTTACAGAGAAGAGGATATATAAGTTCATGCATATACAATCACTATAACTATGATTGGAGTTCATAAAGATGTTTTTGAAGGTATAATAATCATATCTTCAAATTTATCAAATGAATTATTTGATTCAGTATCCTCAAAATCTTTTTTTCTCCAATTTTTTCCATGCAAAATAGATATTTACCTAGAACCATTAAATGGAATTTTTTAATTCATACTCATAGTGGAAATATCATTTCCATAAGGATGTTTCAGGAAGTTCCCATTAGGACACATAAATATGATCTATTATCAAGATTTATTGTTATCATAATAGTTGAATTTAATAAAACAATTTTAATGGAATGCCTTTTAAAATATAATTCAACAATTTATTTTAGAGATAAGGAAATTTTGATAGGTGACAGATATGAGGAATTTATATCCTTTAGAAGGGATATTTCTTCATCTGATTCATGCCTAGATCCACCCATGTAGCTCTTCTAAATGTGATTCTTTGGGGAAGAAGATAATACATAACCTACGATTATAAAATGATCTCATCAAATTGAATATATTTATGTTTTCATAGGGGAATTACCAGGACATCCACCTAAGAATAAATTTTTGTTTTCCATTGATTTAATCAATGATGCAAGACTTATGTTAGTGACTACATATATATTTTCCACTATGTAATTAGTGGAGTTGATTAAATAACTAGTGGAGTTTTGTGATAAGTGATTTAAACTACATAGTGCTTCACTATGGTGATACCTTGTTCATATTGTTAAGAATAATAATGGATATATACGGATGTGTATTGATTCTAGGTAAATATATACTTTTATGATAAATAACATGTATCGTCATACTCACATTTGTGACTTATTTGGTAAACTTTACTAAGATCAATATTTTCCAAATATTGACCTTCTTTTTCAGAATCATAAATTGTGATTAAATAATGATGATTTTCCAAAGACATGTTTTTGAAAAAGGTATAGAAATTATTAGTTAACAGTAATTGGATTTGTGTTGAGTAATTATACCTTTATTTGTGTGGGACCAATGAATAGAGTATCCAAGGAACATATTGATATTTGTTTAGAATTTATTGATTATATATTGGTGAATTTAAAATGCATTAGGACTATGATAATCAGTTGGGTATCATTCTTTAAAATCTTAAGATAAAATAGTTATATGATAAATTTAGTAATTATGAGTTCTATAATTATAATGTTTATTTTATTAGTCATTTTTTCTCATAGGATGGAATTTCAGTTGAACCTGTTAATATAGAGGAAATAAAAATATGGGCCACACCAATGAACATAACAGAGGTATGTCGTTTTATTGTTTTGGAAGGATAATCTTTATGATATTTTTGAATTTTTTTACCAAACTGGATAACACATTAACCAAGATTATATGTAAATAGGTTAAGTTTATATAGAAAATTTAATGTGAATAATGTTTCATATAATTTAATAATAGATTTTAAAATGATTTAATTATGAATCTATTGTGTGTATTTGATGTATTTGTGGAATATATTTATTCACAAAAGAATGGTCTTGGTTGAGTCCTTATATATAATGATAAAGAAATTGAAAATGAATCAAGGTGGTTAAAGACTCATGAACTGAATAATCTAACCCATGATCTTGATATGGTAGTTAAGTCAATTAATTTAAGATTTAGAGAAATTATTATTATGGTGAATGATGCAAGATATAAACCATCCATAAGAGCATAAAATATATCTTTTCATATAAATTGGTTAATATGTGGCAAATAATATAACTCAAGCTACTCATGGATTATGATTTCTTAATACGCTGCCTCATATTGATGGAAAATAAGGTATCAAATGCATTGAGTGGGAAATATCATGAGGATCTGAGCAAAGTGAGGATTTTTGGGGATCATATGTTCATGGATCTAGTAAAGTTGGATATAGTAATTATTAATAAAGGGGAGACATCACACCATTTTCAAATATTATGAACACATATTTATTAGAAAAGGTAAAATTTTCTCAATCTAATGATGAGAATTTTCAAAATAATTTTAATGATATGGATAATGGGAAATTTTCATACTTTGTAAATGAAGATGGAGTTTTTAAATTTTGAAAGAGCCTATGTGTTATATATATATATATATATAATCTAAAAAGGATATTATTATATGATTCTTATAGATTTAATTTCTCAATATACTCTTAAAGAACCCTGGTGTATAGGGGTTTTAAGGAACCTTTTTAGTAGGATTATATAATGTGGGAAATTCTTATTACATATCAAGATACATGATTTTACAATAGGTGAAGGTATAATGATAAAATCATAGAGTATTCATTAATGATATACCTATTACTATGTGAAAATGAGATGAAATTACTATAGAATTTACCCCTTCATCACAAAGGGATCCTAGAAAGAATGATATGTGTTATTGTTGTTCACTTAACCAAATATTAACATTTCCATGCTATAATAGATGATTTTCATCTTTATAACCTTGAAAGTATATGTATTATTGATGTTTTTGTTGTGAATGTATTGTCTCAAAATAATCTATAAAACATAATGATTTTGATGCTCACAAATTCCGTTGTTTTTTACTAATAAAGTCACTCTATATACATTTCAAGAATATATTTATTGAGAATATTATCTTATTTATGGGTTATAATATTTTTTATAGTTTTATGAACATGTTTTAAATGAATTATAAAAACACTGTTCATACCATATGTTTTCAAGTATAACCATAGTGTATTGTTTAGAAACCCTAAGTTTTAAATAGAACATATGGATTATATAACATATAATAAAGGTAGTGTATTGTTTATCAACCATATTTTTTAGGGAATCTTGAATTTGAGAAGAGCGAGACTATGGATAAATAACCCTACATTTGTATGGAACCCTACATTTGAGGAAACAAATGAATGGTAAATTAACCCTAATTTTATAATAAACTACACACTGTAAACCCTACATTTGAGGTTTTCCATCACATGAAGGAACACTGTGTTTTACTATTCAATGATAGAGTTTAATTTAAAGATATTATACGTGATTTATGTATATGTCTTGTTGGATGTAAATATATTTTTTAAATATGTTTCATGACCAATTCAAAGTCTCTCTTACTATAGAGAAAATCATTCCTATTTCAAAAAGAAGTTACGACTCTTTAAATATTTTGAATTTAAATGATTGTGATCTATCATGTGATTTTAATTCATATTTTCAGCGAAAGAAAATAAAATATTTCTATATAATATAAAGAGTATTTTCACTTTCTATATGAATGCATATATGAAATATTTTTCTTGAAGATAAAACTTCTAGGATGAAATAAATGACTAAGAAACTCTATTATTTATGGAGAATATACACTTCAGAGATATACATGTTTTAATATCGTGATATTATTAAATTGGTGATGTTTTTTAATTAATACTATAATTGAAGATCATTATTAACCAATATCTCTTCAAAGATTTTATTTCATGAAAACATTCATATTTGAAGAAAAAGATCTATTTTTGATCATTTTCTACTACAACTGTGATCTAGATCCTATCAATTAAATCAAATGAAACTATTTTGATTTATTAGAGTCTCAATTTCTCAAACCCATTCATGAAAGAGTATTATCTTCTTGGAATACATTTTGGTGAAATTCGTTCCTTGTAAAAAACCAAAATGGATCTATTTATCCATTTTACAAACATATCAACTGCCTGCACTTAATTGTGAAGGTATTGTGATAAGATGACCTTTCTAATGAAAATCACCAAGCTTATAGTGAGAGATTCTAAGGAGTGTACAAGTGGATATTTATGCTCCAAAACACTATAAAAATCATTGAGTTCTTCTTTATTGTTTATCTGCTTCTCAAATAATTTATAGAAGATAATGTTCCATATTTTCATAAATTATAACGAATGCTAAAAGGAAGAATATGTTAAGATTATTAAAAAGGGAAAATTAAACTCCTCTTGTGTTTATTTGTATTATTCCAACCTAATAATTGGTATTAAAGGAACTATTTTTTACAAAATAGATAAATCTATAGTAACCTCAAAAGTATAAGGTCCATACAGAGAAAGATGTCAATGGATGATCCTAGAGAAGGTATTTCTAGGATACATGCTTCATACATTAATGATGAAAAATATGGATTCTGGAAATCACATATGATCATATATCTAAAAAATCTTGGATTTAATATTTATATGAACATCATTACTCCTTACACAATTCCCAAGAAACCAGAAACATGGGATGCAATAAAAGAAGTTGAGTATGACATTAAATGAAAAGAAATGGATTATATCATATGTGGACTTAGTTGTGATGATTTTAATCAAGTATCTCAATTTCCCACTGCTTATGAAATATAAAAGACACATGTTGTTGCATATTAAGGGACTAATAATGGCAGACAACTAGGGTGAACTATTATAATATTAAATTTTGACTCCTTTATAATGTATGATGGTGAAAGAATAAAAACAATGAATGGATGGTTGAAAAAATTGTCAATTTTGTTTCATCTTTAGGTGATCCAATTACTCAATCATATTATGCATTATAATTACTCAGAGTACCTCCCTCAAAATGGAATGAGACATCTGCAACAATTCAATAATATCAACAGTCAAAAATTTAACTATGAATGAATTGATTAGAACTATGGTGATGTATAAAGCAGAAATAAATGACGTAGCTGATGATCATAAGATAGTAAAAAGTGAAAAAATACTACCCTAAATTTAAAATCACCCAATCAAGAGAGGAAATCTTAAGAAGATGTTAAAATATCAAAAGATTCATACTAATTATATTTTGAAGGGGAACTAGCCCAATTTCCCATAAGATTAAAAAAAATCTATAAGAAAAATAAAGGCTTTAAAATATCCTTCATGAAAGATAAGAAAGGTCCAAAAAAGTAAGATACTACGAATGAAAGTAGATGGGTCATATCAGACCTAATTTCCCACATTTAAAATAAGGAAAAAAAATTTGGAAAATAAAAATCCAAGGAAAACTGATTATGATCATAAAGAAAAAAAGATATGAACACTACTTGGAGTGTGTCTGATTCCTCAAGCATCCCTTCTAAATTTTATTTTGAAACAAAAACAAAATATCTGAAAGAAAACACGTACTTCGTTGCTAAGAAAGAAGTTGAGGTAGAAACCTATTATTATTATACTTCTGATTCTGATATTTTCTAAATTAGAAGATTGGATTCCTATTTCTCTATGTTGGGATAAAAATATGATTCAATTGTATAAATGAATAAGTCACTAATTTTTTTTCATAATGACTTTTTTATTGAAGGATATGAAATGTTAAACATTATCAAGGAATGATCGAAAAATTTAATACATCTAAATCAAATTGTAATATTCATAAAAAAATAAAAGAACTACATGATAATGAATAATCATTCAAAACCGTGACTAGTATATTAACTAAAGGAGAAAAAACTCTAAATGAGATTCATAGATTTTTTTTTATTAAAATAGAAAATATCGAATAGGAATCAAGGGCGAAGAATCAAAGTTATATAAAAATTATTTTACACCATGTTCTAAAAATGATACCTTTTTCATTTGTGTAATGAAATGAAATTATTCTAAACACTATTATCTAAGAAATACCAAGATAAGTGGAATTAAAAAGTATTTAATTTATAAAAAATATGTATTCAGTAATTAATGATTTTTTTTGTAAAATAAGGAAAATCAGTATTCCCAGATGTTTTCTTACCAATAACAATAAACCCAAGAAAATATGGGTATCAAAACAAACAATTTTTTAAATACATTTTCAGGAAAAATAAAATAGGAAAAAAAATTATATATGGTATGTGAACCATGTATCCTCAAGAAATATTAGTGGAGACTCTACCAACTTACATACACTTACAAAAATGAATGGAGGACTAGTCATCTTTGGAAAAAATATAGATGGAAGGATAGTCATATTTGGATCTGTTGGATATTCAAATTCAATATCAATAAAACATTTACGGTATATACAAGCTATAAATAACAACCTGATAAGTATTTATCAAATCTATGATGATAGTTTTTATGTTGATTTCTCAAAGAATTATTCCTCAATTTTCAATGATAAAAATTTAGAGCACCTAGAACTGAAAATTTTTAAACCATAGATCTTAATTCCTTGAGTAAAAAAAATTCAATTTTTTAATTGCTGATACAAATGAGTATTGGGTTTATCATAGAATACATGAACACTATGATATATTTAATTTATATAAATTTTATAATAAACACATAGTTTCCAATTTTCCTAGTCTTAAATTTAACAATGATAGATTTGATGATGCATTCCAAATTGACAAAAAAATAAATAATCCTTCAAATAAATTAACATAGTTGATATATCGAAACCACTAGAACTTATCCATATGGTTTTTTAGACCATAAAGGGTAGAAATTTTGGTATTAAAATTGTAGGTGTATATATTAGTTTATGATTTTTCAAGATATACTTTGGTTTATTTCATAAAACATAAAAGTGTAGTATTCATTGTTTTTGAATGATTTTGTAAAATTGTTCAAAATAAAAAATATTTTAAAATAATTTCATTAAGAAGTGATCATGGTAGAGAATTTGAGAACCATGAATTTAATTATTTTTTCTCAAAAAAGGTTATTAAACATACCATCTCTTCCCCAAGAAAATCTCAATAGAATGGAATTTTTGAAAGATTAAAAATAACTATTCAAGAGATGGAAAGGAATACATTGAATGAATATAGCCTTCCTACCTATTTTTAGGTAGAAATAGTAAAAAAAACATTATATATAATTAATATAGTTTTAATAAGACCCTCTGTAAAAAGGACACTCTATGAACTTTGGAATAACCAAAAACATAAATTAAAGTACATTAATGTATTTGGAGGAAAGGTGTATATCATGAATACTAAAGAAAAACATGGAAAAATTGATCCAAAGGATGATGAAGGAAGATTTCTAGGATATTATATTACTTCTAAATCCTATAATGTGTATAAAAAAGTTAAGGATTTTTGAATAATTAATTCATGTGATATTTAATGAAATTTACACTTTAAAAAAATGAAAGATAAAAAAGATGAAATTGTTTAATATTTTTGACAACATAAATCTTGAAACACCTAAGAATGATTTTGAAGATAAAATAAATGAAATAAATTCTAGCATATAATAAAATGATATGGAAGATCCAAAAATTTTCTAACCATGATAGTGTAGAATCTTAAAGGGTTATCCTTTATAAACTATAATAAGATATCTAGACATAGGTGTAAGAACTAAAAGAAATATAAGATGATTAGAAAAAATATATATAATTACATAACAATAAAAACATAAGATAGATGAAGAAGATTTAAATGGTTAATTTTGGTTAATGTCCATGGAAGAATAACATAATAAATTCAATAGAAATAATGTTTGGGAATTAGATAACTGACTAACCCGTTATATAGTAATAGTAACTGAATGTTTTTTAGAAATAAACATGGCCATGAAGAGATAATTTCCAGAAAAAAAATCTTGATTAGTATGAAAATAATATAACTAGGAAGAAGGGATAAATTATGATGAAATAATTTCACTTATTTTTATATTAGAGGAAATTAAAATCTTTTTAGATTATTCATCACATATGAATTTTAAATTATATCACATGGATGTAAAATATTCATTTTTTTTAAAGTATGTTTAATAGAGGAAGTTTATATTAAACAACCACCATGTTTTGAAAACCATAAAATATATATTAAGTTTGTAAACATACCAAACCACTTTATGGGCTTAAAGAGTAACCTAGGGATTTGTATAAAATATTAATCTCATTTTTATTAGAAAATATATTTTCTTTAAGATTAGTAGATCCAACTATTTTAAGAAAACTATTTTCTCTAACATATTATTTATAGAAATTTTTTTTGATGATGATATTTTCAGATCAAAAAATTAAAATATATGTAATTATTTTTTAAATATTATGAAAAAATAATTTGAAATGAGTATTATGGGAGAATTAATTATATTTTTAGGATTTCAAATTTCTAAAAAATATTATTAAATTTTTTTAAATCAATGAAAATGAAATATTTATTTTTTGAAAAATTTTAGATTAGAAAATGGTAAGACTTATACAACTCTAAGGTGTACTAATGTAAAACATGATTTGGATGAAGCTGGAAAACAAGATGATAACAACTCATACAATGGTGTGATTTGTAGTTTATTATATCTTAATTCTAGAAGACCACACATAATGTTTTTTATATGTTTATGACATAGATTTCAGTCAAACCCAAATGAATCCCATCTTAATTTTGTTAAAATAATTTTAGATATTTAAAAGAAACTGTTTTTAAATCTCTACATTAGCCAAAAAAGATATGATTTTCCTTTAATTTAATATTCAGATGCTGATTTTGGAGGATGTAGGTTATATAATAAAATTACATTAGTAACATATGAAATTTTAAGAAAATATTTAGTGTCAGGGTTGATTAGGAAACAACATTCAGTTTCTATATCAATAATCAAGTAAAAATATAAATCTTTTGGTAGTTACTGTTCACAAGTGTTGTGGATGAAACATGCATGAAAGATCTTTGGACATAATTTTAATAATATAACTAATTTATTTGATAATATGAGTGTAATTAATATTTCAAAAAATAATATAATTCTTTCAAGAACCAAGAATATTAATATAATGCATAGTTTTATAAGAGATCATTTTTTCAAAAAGGATATATCTTTATAATTTGTAAACATCTAATATCAACTTGCTGATATTTTTACTAAACCACTTCACACTGCATGTTTTGATTTTATTAAGGGGGGTCGAAGAATATTTATTTTGAAATAAATATTTATTAATTTTTAATAAATTTCAATTAATTTTATTTTTAATATTATAAAATAACAATTTTTATTTTATTTAGTTATATATTTAACAATTTTAAATAATTTGTTTTTAAAGTGTGACCTTTCACAATAAAAACTAATAATGATTATAGTGAGTAAATTTTCTTGAGAAACTATAATCACATCACCCCAAACCATCAGATTACCCTTCATTTTTCTCTTTCTCTTCCCTACCCACAGATTTCAAAACTCTTCACCTTCGAGATCTCTCATATTCCTTCAAAACCTTAGATTCCAAAACATCTACCATTATTTTCATAGAAATGTAAAATAACATGAAATAAGATAAAGGTGAACCCAGTGACTCGAAATTTCAGTGCATACACTTCACAATGATTCTTCAAGGAAAAGTGGTCGACTATGATTGGATGTATTAGAAAAATCTATAAATAATGAAATACCTCACCTTTTAGGTTTTGTAATTATTATTTAATGAAGAAAATATATAATATATTTTTGAGATATTACTAATGAATTTTTGTAAGAATGTTCAGTTTAGTTTTGGGGAAACAAAAGATAACATCACTTCATGAGTAGATAATAAGGAATTTTCTACATCCTTGATAGAATTAGCACCGATCTTAAAATTGTCTCATGAAGGAGTGTTCTATTTTGATCCCTGGTTAATTAGAAATAAAGATAAAAAATTTTAAGATATAATGTCATTTCTTTTTTGGTCAACCCAAATTTTTAAAATGATGGTTAAGGATCTTGAGGCTTTCCGTATGG
This sequence comes from Viscum album, assembly GCA_963277665.1. Classification (NCBI taxonomy): domain Eukaryota; kingdom Viridiplantae; phylum Streptophyta; class Magnoliopsida; order Santalales; family Viscaceae; genus Viscum; species Viscum album. The sequence goes on from OY728158.1 coordinate 551,735,103, forward strand.
TGCAGGTCAAGTTCATCCAGTCAAAAATACTCCCTATAATTTCATAATTATAAAATATTATTTATCCTAACATTTATGTCATTTTTTTATCAGTGATATCAAGCTAGACTACCAAAGGTATTTTATTTGATATAAGAATCAATACTGTTAATCAAAGGCATAAATGTTCTTCTATCTATATAGTGGAATTATTTATCTTATTCTGTAGATAAAGAATAAGATTCAACATATTTATGTTTTAACTAAGTGTAAAATTATAAATTCAATAATCTTAAGGAAGTTAGGTTTCATTTTGAGCATAGTAAAATGAAATTTGTTTCCTGTTAGTGAAAATGACCAACATGAATCTGGTCCTATTTCTCAGGGGGAGAAAGAAAATATTAATTATGGTAGATGAATTCTTCTGTGTAATGAAGATATTGGAGAATCACTAATAGGAGATGATTCTCAACCAACAAAAGGAGACTAAGATATGATACTACTGATCATGATGAGATAAAGACTGAATAAATATCCATTGAGGTCCATATCACATGGCCCAGGAATAGATATGAACCCGTGAATGAGAACCACTAAGGTGAAACTGCTAGACCTCTATATGAAACATCATTATTGTTTTTAGGATTAATAATTACCCATGAAGAAAAAAAAACTAATAGTTAACAAAAATAAAATAAATTTTCTCTTAAAATAAAACAATTCAATGAAACTACTCAAGGAAATTAAAAAGATAAAATTTTAGTAGTCAAAAACACTAAAATTATTGAAAATAATATTGTCTCTATTGTTGAAAAATCCATGGATGGAATAACTTCAATATTTGGAGAGAGAACTGAATTTCATGATAATATTTCTTTTTATTATAGTGAGAATAACAATAATTATTCTTTAGCTGTAGTGAAAGAAGCTCCTTAGTTATGTCATAAAGAAGAAGCCACATCTGATTCCATAAATCATCAGATAAAAGATATGGTAATGATGTTTAACAAACCGAAGGAGGTAAAATCAAGTTTACAACCTGATCTAAAATATAAAAGAATAACATTATAATATTTGAGAAATTCAACTAGTTACATAGAATAATTTGAAGCTGTACAATCTCAGCCACCTGATTTAAGAGAAAATTTAGTTTCTAGGAAATTTTTTGATTCTTTTAAATGATTAATTATTGATTGGTTTGTAAAAATAAAAACATAATCAGTCTCAATGACCAACTTTAGATATTTAAAATAGTATTTAAGTAGTCGATTTGAATCTATAAAAATTAAAGTTAGTCAATCGAGAGCTTCCACTTCTACACAACGAACTTCTCCAAACATAATTCAATGATTTGAAAAAATTAATTTGGTTATGTATGGTATAAATGATAGGATCAATTCACTTCAGTGAAATATTGAACCTCTGAATGTGCTATTAGACCATCAAAGATATCTTTTTTGAAAAGTTATCCTCAAGTGAACCAGGAATGAGATTACTTCTTAATCAGCTAAGTGACAATCTAACAAATTTTATCAAATAGTGGAAAATATTATTGGGAAAAAATCCCTCAAGGTGTCCCCTAGGAATGTTTTTGGTGTGATTGAGTTTGTTGAAAAATCCATATTATCTCAAATGAGAATGGTTGGTGTTTTCTAAAGACAGGTTTTTAAGGCGGCGTAGTTCCCACTATTTTCCAAATTTTGGGGATTCAAAATCAGGAATTTGTGTGAAGAATGAAAGAAAAAATCAAAAAATAAAAATAAATGAGGATCCTGAGACATGGATTGCATACCATGTCTGGGAAGGGTACTCGACTGCATACCAGGCAGTGGAAACGATATGCAGAAGTGGTTTACTAAACTGAAAATGGTTCGCGGTGGAAGTCTGTGCGGTAAGTGGATGGCCTGAAATTAGTGGAAAATATATACTAAATAAGAGAAAAGGTGGTATGAAGACCGCTTATTAAACATAGTTCGCGGGTGGCTTGTGGTTCGTGATGTTAATGGATCGGTCTATGGTGGAGGCTGAATCAAAGATTTTGTAAATCTTGAATTAACGGATTTTGCAGATATCCTTGCCTATATAAAAATTTCTAATCCCACCGATTACTGTGGAGATCGAATATCATTAGAACATATTTTTGATCCATTATTTTGGAAAATTATGAAGGTGGTTTGCGAGGAATAATCTCGCAAAGGCTAAAGTGGTTCATATAGAAGAAATTCCGCTTAAGGGTTTAAGCGGAGAGTTGTAACCCGCATAGGACTTGGTAGGCATATGAGGAATTTCTGGTACATGAAAGAAAGAATTATGAAAGTGGTACATAGAGGGGGAGCTTTGGTATGCGGAAGCGAAGGTAGCCCGGGAACAAAGAACAGTTCGCGAAATGAGGGTAGTTCACTGAGGAGGATCGCATAGTCGGTATGAAGAGGTGGTACGTGACAGCGAAGGTAGAGGCAGTCCACAAACAATGGTGGTTCACGGAAGAGGCAGTGGTACATGGAGTAGGTGGTCCGCATACCTTTCCAAGTACATAGTATGCAGAAGAGGCATGTGGTTCAAGAAACACACAAGGAAGCTAGTGAAAGATTCAAATTTGTTTTCGAAAGGATTTCCCGGTACTTAGTTGTACTTGAGAAGGGGAAATTCATCATTGAGTGAAAATAGAACTTCAATAGGGAATCTATGAATAATTGAGGATATATGAATTCATACAAATGAAGGGACCTACATGTCTATAAACTATGATTGACCGACAAGTCTATAAACTATGAGCGAGTTCCTTTCCAAGAGCAGTGAGTGAAGGAAGAGGAAGACGGTGACCCTTTCCACCAGCAGTGAGCCAGAGAACGAGGCATAAGGAGTGACACTTGAGAATGTAGTGAGCGGACCCTAAACATTGTAAAGGTAGTGAGCCTGGGAATAGAGAGATCTAGCTTGAATATTGTACTCATTATTGTCATTGAGCCTTAGTGAATATGGTACATCGAAATATTGTTGTTGTATGCTTCTTGGATGTAGACTAGTGAAAGTGAACCAAGTAAAAATCACTGTGTCCAGTACATGATTTCATATCTGTTAATATTTTTCTACGAGAGGAAGAGAGAATTGAGTTTTTTCTAACAATGAAACAAGATCCAAATGGGATAAATTTTTCATCTATCATACCCTGATTCAACCCCCCCCCCTCTCAGGGTATTTGACCTAGTGGACCTAATAATTGGTATCAGAGTGAAAGGTTGAAAGTCAGTGGTTTTCTCTCAATAATAAGAAACAAAGGTGTTCAATTATAAAGTAATTCTGATCTTTGATGGAAATAATTTTCAACTATGGAAGAATTTAATGCATCACAACTTATAATCAGTAGGGATGGATGTATTCACAACATCTATGCATGGAATATCAGCTGATATTAATATTGGTGCTTTATCAGAAGTTGAAAGGATAGAATTGGATGTTGATGCTAAAGGTATCAATTCTTTAGGGGGAGCCCTATCAAATGCAATTTATACAAAGGTAATGTCCTGTAAAACATCGCATTCAATGTGGGAAAAATTATTGAACATCTACAAGGGAGACACAAAAGTCCAAGAATAAATGTTATAGGTTTAATGGAATAAATATGAGGATATAAGAACGAATCCCTATGAGACTGTCGATACATTATTTGACTGGATAAATATTATTGTGGAAGACATGCAGGGTCTTGGAGAAGTCATTAAAGATATAGAGATTGTGAATCATATCTTGAGGAAACTTCCACCATGGTTCAATCCTAAAGTTTCAGTGTTGAAGGACAATGACTTGAAAGAGCTGATACTAGATAACCTACATAGTACCATTTTAGCATATAAAATGAGAAATGATGATAATGATGTAGTGGAAAAAGGTAAGTCTAAGTAAGTGGCATTAAATTCCATGAAGAATCTCTCTGCTGAAGATAGTCCTAAGGAGGACAATATGGATGATGACAAGTCATTTCTCTCCTACAATCTGCAAATGGGAAATGGGAAGTTCAAAGGTAAACTTTCATTTGCATGTTTCTGATGCGGAAAGATAGGCCATTTCAATGTATAGTGTTCTAAGAGGTTTGATGATGAAAATGAAGAAAGTTATAAAATTCCTCATAATAAGTATTAATCAAATGAGAAAAGGAGGAGAATTACCAGAAGAAGGTTCTTCAAAAATAATAATCTGTTTTAAAAAAAGGATAAAATTTCATATAAATATGAGGTGGAAGATATGGACGAAAACATGGATCATAAAATAGATGCTTTGGTGGAAGTTTTAATAAATTCATTAACAAGAGATTAAAGTGAGAATGAAGAAGGAAAAATTGTAGGAATAATTGATCTTCAGGCTTAATTAGAAGCTTCCTTTGAAGAGGTAGATTTTATGAGAGCCAAAACAAAGAAAGCTAAAAAAGTTGTTCGTGATACAAAACACTTTATGTAGCAGCCGGTAGAAGAGAATTATGAGATGAATGCAGAAATTGAAAAATTGAGGTCTTCAATGAGATAATGTTAAGAAAAGGTGGTTGAGTACAAACTAAAAATTAAAGAACATAAAATAGAAATTGATAGTTTGACTGAAATAGGAAAATATCAAATCAAATTTATTTAACAACTAGAAGAGGGCGTCATCAATCTATGATGAAAAATTGAAGATTAGGAGAAAATGATAACTCTCAGTTCAACATCAGGAAAGAAGATCATACAAGAAACATATAAGATGATATTTGAGCAGATTGGTCCCTCAGAATAGAAGCAACAATCAATTCTAAATAATAAGGATAGTATGGGGATTGATCTAAAACAAAACGCTATTATGGTTCAAGTTAGACCACAAGCACCCAATCCAAGATTAAATATTGATTTGGGTATGAAGAAAAATCAGAAGATTCATAGAACCCAAGGCACAGCTAGTGGTGCACCATTTCCACATAAGAATGTACCTCACATAAGATGTTGTTGTTGTTGTAAGATGTGATATTCTCAAAATGTATGTTCCATAGCAATGTGGTACCAAAGGGAACCAGACCAACAGAGGTGGTCTTATAGAGCTCAAAATTCTAGGTCATCATTTGATGGTCATTATTTCTGGTGTGAAGGACTCAAATATATTGAAAGATATTGCACATCAACGATGTAGAGGAATGTGCCAAGGTAGACTAAATTTGTTCAAAAGAAGAAACCAAATTTATCTTCAATAGAGATAAAAATTCAAAATCGATTAGTAGTTATACAGGTTGAATCTGAATCATAATATATTGATAAAGATCAATATTATCATTTCATGTCATATATTAAGTCAAATACTTGGGCCAAAAAGAAATGGGCAGAGTTTGTAGTGGTTATAGAAATTGCATTCAAAGAATCCAATCGCACTGGGATATGGATAATTGATAGTGGATGCACTTCCCATACAATGGGAAATAAAGATATAGTGACAGGAATTTGGTACTATAAAGAAGTTATTGTGATATTTGGTAATGATGAGGGATTGAAAATTATTGGTTCAGGAAAAGACAAGTTTGGAGGAAAAGACATGAGACGAGCAGATGTTTTGGTTGTTGAGGGGTTTATTCACAGCTTGTTTAGTGTTAGTCAATTGTGTAACTTAGGACATGTCATATGTTTTTTAAAGAAATTATTTACCATCAAAGAAAAGGATAGTGATGTAATGTTTCAGAGAAAGTGTATGAAATAGAATCTATACCTCATGAGTGGAGAAGAAGATATGTGCTTTCTGTCTAAGGATAGAGAAAAAAATTTATGACATAAGCGTCTTGGCCACATAATCCAAGGTTCCATGGGAGATCTGAGGAAATATGATATAGCTAGAAATCTCCCTAGATTATCATATGATCGTACTCATACGTGTGATGCCTTTCAAAAGGGGAAGATCATTCAAAAGACATATAATCCAAAAGAGAAAATGTCAACAAGATTGCTTGAGTTGGTGCATATTGATGTATGTGGGCCAATTTCACTAAGGGATATTGATGGGAGGAGATATTATGTTATATTCATTGATGACTATAGTATAATGGCATGAGTTGCAATAATCACCCACAAATATGATGTGATCAGTTTCATTACAGGATATCGACAGGAATGAGAAAAGATGCTTCGTCAGAAAATCAGGATGATTCAAACAGATAATGGAACAAAATTCACAAACACCCAAGTGGAGGATTACCTCAAGAAACATGGTAAAAGGAATCAAGTTTGGGTAGTAATGAATCCAAAGTATAATGTAGTATTTTAGAGAAGAAATCGAATTGTGAACAACATGTCTAGAACAATTCTCATTGAGAAAGATCTTCCAGTGAAGTTTTGGAAGGAGGCAGTGATTATTGTAGTCTACATATCAAATAGATCCTTATTATGCACAAAAGAATAGAAGACACCATATGAGATATGGAATGGAAAGAGGAAATCATTGAAATAATTTCAAATTTTTTGAATTAATTGTTTCATTCTCAATAAGGAGAAACATAGGAAGTTTTAATCTCGTGGAGATTAAAGAATATTTCTTGGCAGCTCAAAGAAGAGAAAATCATATAAATGTTTCAATAAGAGGCTAGTGAATATAGTTGAAAGTCATGATGTGATTATAATAGAGAATGAATAGAATCATTAGTAGATACATGATCAGACTCAAGAGGATAGTGATGAAGAGATGAGTAGGTTAGGAGATGCTCCAGCTCCAGAGGTTGATTCTGAAGATGACACAATTTATGAGAACAAATCAGTGTCTTCTTAGAGACCAGCGAGAAGAGCTGAAATTGATAGCCAAAACTGAGTTGGTGATCAGACAACACCAATTCATACAAGGATGATGAAGTATCTACAACAAGAATCATACTTATAACAAGTTGAGCCTAAATTCTTTGATGATCTAGTTGCATATGAGAATTGGGTTAAGGAAATGAATTAAGATCTTGAACAAATTGAGAAGAATATGATGTGGGCAATTATTTCGAGGCTAGAAGACAATAATTTCATCAGAAAAAATGGGTCTTTCACAAAAAAATGAATAAATATGGTGTTTTGATTCAAAAAAAAAGCATTCCTGGTGTGCAAAGGGTTCTCTCAGATAGAGTTTATTGATGTTTTTGAGACGTTTTAACCTGTTTCAAGGCTGGAGACAATTAGATTATTCTTGGGCCATAGAAGTGCAAAGAAAGTTTATGGTTTTTCAGATGGAGATCAAGTCAGCATTTATGAATGTAGTTCAAGAAAAAGAAGTTTATATTGAGCAAGTAGATGGTTTTATCATCCATGAAAATGAGAATAGGGGTTGTCTGCTGAAGAAGGCATTATATGGCTTGAATCAGTCACTAAGAGCATAGTATTCAAGGCTTGATCAATTTCTAAAGAATCTTTATTTTCAACATGGTGGAGTTGATTACAATCTATATTTCAACAATCACAACAGTAAAAGGATGATGGTGATGGGTTATGTCAATGAAATAATCTTTAGTGAATCAGATCACGAACAATGCAGAAAGTTTTCTAAATTCATGAAAAGCAAGTTCAAAATGATGATGATTTGTGAGCTACCATTTTTCCTTCACTTACAAGTGATGCGAGTAAGGAATGAAACTTTTATCTCTCAATCTAAATATGATAAGAAAGTTTTGAAGAGGTTTGGAATGAATAATTCCAAAGAGGTGAAACTGTCATGAGATGATGAATGCAAGCTAGTTAATATCATAGAATATAGGCAAATCATTGAATGTTTGTTGTATCTGATAGTGAAAAGGCTTGATATTGTATTTTATACATTCCAAGAAGTGATGTATCAATGAAATACCAAGGGTATCCACATGATTTCAGTAAAATTAATTCTTCAATATATAAAGGGCACAACAGATTTTGGCCTAATGTATAATGAAAAATCTCAACCAGTGTTATTGGGATATACAGATGCAGATTGGTCTGGTTTAGCAGAGGATAATAAATCAACATCAAGAGGCGCCTTTTATCTTAGAGTGTTGTGTATTTCTTGGTTAAGCAAGAAATAAGTCTTCATTTCATTAAAAACTGCAGATGTTGAATACATTGCGGCTACTCAAGCTTACACACAGCTATTGTGGTTGAAGTAGAAACTTGAAGATATGAGGATTTAAGTGAAATAACTGATCGAAATCCACTGTGATAATTCAAGTGCTATAAATCTGAGAAAAAATCCAGTCCACCACTCAAGGACAAATCACATTGAAATAAAATATTATTTTATCATGGAGAAAGTGGAATAAGGGCTTTTGAAGTTGGAGTATGTGCCTACAAAACAACAAGTAGCATATATTCTTATAAAGGCATTACCCAAAGAAGCGTTTGAAAGGAATCGAATTGCTTTAGGAGTCCAGTTGAATTCCCGCACTTGAAAAGGTGTATATGTGGTTCCCACTCTCCCCAAGGTTTGATTGTCTTTCCTTAATGTTCTGATATGTGTTCTTTACCATGTTGCAGACAAACTTGAAGTGCCCTTCAGGTTTTTTGACAATGGGGGAGAGCGTGTGACTATTTCAGGGGGAGAAAAGACATGGGGAGAAGCTGTTAAGTGGAGCAGTGAGATAGGGGGAGTTGAAGCTGAGCTAAAGCTTGTTAGGGGTGCTGTAACATATGGGAGAATGAAATTTGATGATGCTATAAGTGATCAATCATTGATTAGATATCACGACGGATGAGGTACATGATGAAAGAAGTTCATTGGTATTAGTGTATCAGTATTGTATCAGCAGTTTGTGACTATCAATGAAGTGTTTCATTGATGAACTTTTCATTATTCTCTTTTTTATCATGCTGATAATGGCTCATGTGGGCTTAAAGTATGTGTTAAGTAAATCCTTGATCACTATCTTAATCGCATGAAGCAAATGATGGTTGAAGATGGAAGGAGATTTAAAGATATATCAAATTAAAAGAATTATTTTTAGAATATTTATCAACAAACCCAAAGGGGGAGATTGTTGGGAAAAAATCCCTCAAGGTGTCCCCTCAAAATGTTTCAGTTGTGATTGTATTTGTTGACAAAGCCATATGATCGAAAATTAGAATGGTTGGTGTTTGCTGAAGATAGGTTTTTAAGGTGGTGTAGTTTCCTAGTGTTTTCCAAATTTTGGGGCCTCAAAATCGGCAATTTGTGTGAAGAATGATGAACAAAATCAGTAAAGGAAGAGAAATAAGAAGACCAAGACATGAATCACATACCATATTCGGGAAGGGTACGCTGCCGCGTCCCTGGTAGTAGAAACGATATACAAAAGAAGTTTGCAAAACAAAAAATTGTTCATGATGGAAGATGTTTTGGTATGAGGATTGCTTCAAATCGGGGGAGAAGGTAGACTGCATAGAATAAAAGGTGATACATAGACCACGTATGAAAAATACATCGTGGGTGGATTGTGGTTCGTGGTGGCTAAAGGATCGGTATGTGGTGGAGGATGAATCAAAGATTTCATAAATCTTGGATAAACATATTTTTTTTGATATACTTGACTATATTAGAATTTCTAATCCTGTAGATTATAGTGGAGATCAAATATCATTAGAACATCTTTTTGATCCAGGATTTCAGCAAAGCTTAAAGGTTGTTCACGAGGAATAATCCGACAAAGGCTGAAGGGGTTCACATAGATGAAATTCCACCAAAGGGTTTAAGAGGAGAGATGTAACCCATATAGGACTTGGAACGGGGAGGAGGAATCTTCGGTGTGAAAAAGAATGAATTTTTCAAGAGGTACGTGGAGGGGGAGCACCAATATGCAGATGCAAAGGAAGTATGTGAACAAAGAATAGTTTGCGGATAGAGGGTAGTTTTTTGAGTAGGTTCATAGAGTTGGTATGTGGAGGTGGTACGTGACTGCAAAAGAAGAGGCAGCCCACAGACATAGGTAGTTCACGAAAGAGGTAGTAGTACACAGAGCAGGTGGTTTGCATACCTTTCCTGGTACATAGTATGCAGAAGAGGTAGGTGGTTCGTGAAACTCACAAGGAAGCTTGTGAAAGCTTCAAATCAGTTTACGAAAGGAATTCCCAATAATTAGAAGTACTTGGGAAGGTTTAATTTATCTTCAGGTGAAAAATAAGCTTCAATAGAGAATCTACCTATAGTTTAGGATAATGTAATTCATGAAAATGAAGGGACCAACATGTCCATAAACTATAATTGACCTAAAAGTCTATAAAATGTTGGTGGGTTTCTTTCTAAGCGAAATGAGTGAACGAAGAAGAATATGGTGACCCTTTCCACTGGTAGTGATGAGAGAAATAGGCATAGGGAGTGACCCTTGGGAATGTAGTGAGAGGACCAAAAACCTTGTAAAGGCAATGAGCCTATGCATAAAAGATCTAGCCCGAACATTGTACTCATTATTGGCATTGAGGCTTAGTGAATTTGGTACATCGGCACATTGCCATTGTATACTCCTTGGTCATAGCCCAGTGAGGGTGAACCAAGTAAAAATCATTGTGTCCTATGCATGATTTCAAATCTGTTCATATATTGCTATGGGAGGAAGAGAGAATTGAGTTTTATCTAACATTGAAACAAGATCCAAATGGGAGAAAGTTTTAATCTATCATACCCTAATTCACCCCCTCTTAGGGTTTTCAACCTAGTGTACATAACAAGCGGTATCAAAGAAAAAGGTTCAAAGTCAGTGGTTTTATATCAAGAATAAAAAATAGAGGTGGTCAATCATAAAATAATTCCGATATTTGACGGAAATAATTTTCAACTATGGAAGAATATAATGCAGTATAACTTAAAATCAGTAGGGATAGATTTCTTCATAGCAGTTATGCATGGGATATCAGCTAATATTAATAGTGGTGCATTATCAGAAGCTGAAAGAAGATAATTGGATGATGATGCTAAAGGGATCAAAGATTTAGGGGGATCCCTATCAAATGCAATTTATATGAAGGTGATGTCCTTTAAAACATCACATTCAATGTGGGAAAAATTATTGAACATCTATGAGGGTGACACAAAAGTTTAGGATGAAAAGTTGAAGGTTCTATGGAACTAGTATGAGGATCTTGAAATGAATCCTAATGAGACTGTCGATGCATTATTCGACATGATAAATATTATTGTGGAAGACATGTGGAGCCTTGGAGAAGTCATTGAAGATATAAATATTGTGAAACGTATCTTGATGAAACTTCCACCGTGGTTTAATCTGAAAATTTCAGTGTTAGAAGACAAAGACCTGAAAGATATGACACTAGATAACCTATAATCTGCCCTAATAGCATATGAAATGAGAATCTATGATAACTATGTAGTTGAAAATGGGAAGTCTAAGGTAGTAGAATTCAAGGCTATAGAGAATCTCTCTGTTGAAGATAGTCTTGAGGAGGAAAATATGGATGATGACGTGTCATTTCTCTCCTCTAATCTGTAAAGGGGAAAAGGGAATTTCAAAGGTAAACTTACATTTTCATGCCTCCAATGCGAGAAGATAGAGAATTTTTCAGTGTAGTGTCTTAATAGGTTTGATGATGAAAATGAAGAAAATGATGAAATTCCCTAAAATAAGTACTCATAAAATGAGAAAGGGAGGAGAAGTACTAGGAGAAATTTCTTCAAAGAGAATAATCTTCTTTCAAAATAGGATGAAAGTTTAAATGAATCTAAGGCATAAGATATAGACTACTCCAAGGAACATAAAATAGATGCTTTGGTGGAAGTTGTTTGAAATTCATTAACAAGAGAGTAAAGTGACAATGAAGAAGGAAAAATTGAAGGAATAGTTGATCTTTAGGCTAAATTAGAAGCTTCCCTTGAAGAGGTAGATATTCTAAGAGCCAAAATAAAGAAAACTAACAAATTTTTTCTTGATTCCAAACTCTTTATGCAGTAATAGGTAGAAAATAATTCTGAGCTGAATGAAGAAATAGAAAAGTTGTGGTCTTTAATGCTAGAATGTTCAAAAAGGGTGGTTGAGTACAAAATACAAATTAAAGAACAAAAAATATAAATTGATAGTTTGATTGAGACTAGAAAATATTAAATCAAATGTATCGAAAAACTAGAAGAAGAAGTCATAAATCAACAATGAACAATTGAAGATCTAGAGAAACTGATAAATATCAGTTAACCATTAGGAAAAAAGATCATACATGCAAATGATAAGATGATATTTGAGTAGAGTGGTCCCTCATAACATAAGAAACAATCAATTTTGAATAATATGGCTAGTACGAGGCTTGATCTAAAACAAAAAATCTATTACGGTTCATGTCAGACCACAAGAACCCACTCCAAGATTAATGATTGATTTGGTTATAAAGCAAAATCTAAAGATTCAGATAACCCAAGGCACAACTAGTGGTGCATAATTTCCACATAATAATGTACCTAACATAAGATGCTATTGTTGTGGTAATATGGGTCATTCTCAAATTTTATTTTCCATAGCAAGGAGGTACCAAAGGGAACAAGACCAATAGAGGTGGTCGTATAGAGATCAAAATTAAAGGTCATAATTTGATGGTTATTGTTTCAGATGTAAAGGAATCAGGCATATAGAAAGATATATAACATCAACAACATAGTGGAATGTGCTGAGGGAGACAAAATTTGTTCATAAGAAGTAGAAAAATGTATCTTCAAGAGAATTTAAAATTCAAAATTGATTTATAGCTCTGCAGGTTCAAGCTAAATCATCATATATTAATAGAGATCAAGATTATCATTCCATGTCGGATATGAAGTCAAATACTTGGTTCATAAGGAAAAGGGTAGAGCAGGAAATAGTTTTAGAAATTGCATTCAAGGCATCAGATCACATTGGAATATGGATCATTGATTGTGGATGCACTTACCATATGATGAGAAATAAAGATCTAGTGACCAGAATTTGGTACGATAAATAAGGTATTGTGATATTTGGTAATGATTAGGGATTGAAAATTATTGGTTCATGAAAATCCATGATTGGAGGAAAAGAAATAAGACGAACATATGTCTTATTTGTTGAGGGGATTAGTCACAACTTGCTTAGTGTTAGTCAATTGCGTGACTCAGGACATGCCATAAGTTTTTCCAAAAAATTATGTACCATAAAAGAAAAGGATAGTGTTATTGTTTTTTAAGGAAAGCATATGAAAGTGAACCTCTACCTTATGATTGGAGAAGAAGATATGTGATTTCTGTCCAAGGATGAAGAAAAAATGTTATGGCATATGTGTCATGGCCACATAATCCAAGGATACTTGGAAGATCTGGTGAAATATAATGCAGTTCAAAATCTACCTAGATTATCACGTGATCGTACTCATACGTATGATGCCTTTCAAGAGGGGAATATCATTCAAAATACATATAATCCAAAAAAGAAAAATCCAACAAGATTGCTTGATTTGGTGCATACTGATTTATGTGGGCCAATTTCACTGAGGGATATTGATGGGAGGAGATATTATGTTATCTTCATTGATGACTATAGCAGAACGACATGAGTATCAATAATCATCCACAAATATGAAGTGTTCAGTTGCATTACAAGATATCGATGGGAATGTGAAAAGATGTTTGGTCAGAAAATCCAGACGATTCGAACAGATAACAAAACAAAATTCACAAATAGCCAAGTGGTGGATTATCTTGAGAAACATGGGATAAGGCATCAAGTTTCCACAGTAATAAATCCACAATAGAATGTATTATTTGAGAGAAGAAATCAAATTGTGAACAACATGTCTAGAACAATTCACATTGAGAAAGATATTCCAGAGAAGTTTTGGAAAGAGGTAGTGATGACAACAGTCTACACATCAAATAGAGCCTTATTATTCCCAAAATAATAGAAGACTCCATATGATCTATGGTATGGAAAGAATCCATCATTGAAATACTTTTTAATTTTTAGAAGTAAGTGTTTCATTCTCAATAAGGAAAAACATAAGAAGTTTGAATATTGTGGAGATGAAGGAATATTTCATGGATACTCAAAGAATAGAAAATAATATAAATTATTCAATAAGAGGCTAGGAAAGATAGTTTAAAGTCATGATGTTACTATAGTGGAGAATGAACAAAATATTTAGCAGATACATGATCAGACTCAAGAGGGAAGTGACGAAGAGATGAGCAGGTCAGGAGATGCTCCAGATCTAGAGGTTGATTCTAAAGAAGACTCAGATTATGAGACTAAATAAGTGTCTTCTTAGAAACTAGAGAGAAGAGTTGAAATTGATAGGCAAAACATAATTGGTGATCAGACAACACAAATGCAGAAAAAGAGGATAAAGTCTCTACAACAAGCATCATATTTATCACAAGTTGAGCCTAAATTCTATGATAAAGAAGTTGGAGATAAGAATTGGGTTAAGGAAATGAATTAAGAACATGACCAAATTGAGAAGAACTAGACGTGATAAATTGTTTCGAGGCCTAAATACATGAATTTCATAGGGAAAAAAAGGGTCTTTCACAACAAAATGAATGAATATGGTGTTGTGATTCGAAAAAAAGAACCCATGGTGTGAAAAGAGTACTCTAAGATAGAATGTATTGATGTTGACGAGAAGTTTTCATCTGTTGAAAGGCTGGAGACAATCAGATTATTCTTGTCCATAATAGTGCAAAGAAAGTTTAAGGTTTTTTATATGGATGTCTAGTCATCATTTCTAAATAGAGTTCTGGAAGAAGAAGTTTACATTGAGCAACTAGATTGTTCTCTCATCCATGGATATGAGAATAGGGTTTGTCAGTGGTAGAAGGCATTATATGGCTTGAAGCAAGAACCAAGAGCATGGTATTCAAGGCTTGATAAATTTATAAAGAAGCTCAGTTTTCAGCGTAGTGGAATTTATTACAATCAGTATTTCAACAATGGAAAATGTCAAAGGATGATGGTGTTGGTTTATGTCGATGACATAATATTTGGTTGATCAGATGTAGCAAAATGTAGACATTTTTCTTAATTCATGAAAATTTAGTTTGAAATGTTGATGATTGGTGATTTACCAATTTTCCTTAGCTTACAAGTGATGCAAGGAAGGAATGAAATTTTTATATCTCAATATAAATATTCCAAGGAATTTTTGAGAAGGTTTGGAATGGATAATTCCAAAGAGGTGAGGACTCTGGTTTCTACCTGGTTGAAACTATCACGAGATGATGAATGCAAGCTAGTTAATATCACTGAATATAGGAAAATCATTTGAATTTTGTTGTATCTGACAGTGACAAGGATTGATATTGTATTTTACACATTCCAAGCAGCGAGGTATCAAAGAAATCCCAGGGGGATCCACATGATTTCAGTAAAGATAATTATTTATTATATCAAGGGCATAACAGATTTTTTCCTAATGTATAATGAAAAATATAAGCCAGAGTTATTGGGATATACATATGTGGATTGGTCCGGTTCCGCAGATGATAGTAAATAAACATCACGAGGTGCCTTTTATCTTGGAGGGTTGTGCATTTCTTGGTTAATAAAGAAACAAGATTGCATTTCATTGACCACTGTAGAAGCTGAATACATTGTGGCTACTCAAGCTTACATAAAACTATTGTGGATGAAGTAGAAACTTGGAGATATTAGGTTTTATGTGAAATATCTGATTGGAATCCATTGTGATAATTCAAGTGCTATAAATATGAGCAAAAATCCAGTCCATCAATCAAGGACAAAGTACATTGAAATAAAATATCATTTTTTCAAGGAGAATGTGTAAAAATGGTTTTTGAAGATGAAATATGTGCCTACAAAACAAAAATTTGCAGATATTCTTACAAAGGCCTTCTCCAAAAAAGCGTTTGAAAGGAATCGGCTGGCTCTGGGAGTCTAGTCGAATTCCTTCACTTGAGAAAGTGTGGATGTGGTTCCCCCTCTCCCCAAGGTCTGATGTGACTTTACCTAATGTGCCGATATGTGTTCTTTACCCTGTTACAGACAACCTTGAAGTGGCCTTCAGTTTCGTTGATAATGGGGGAGAGCGTGTGACTATTTTAGGGAGATAAAAGACACGAGGATAAGTTATTATGTGGAGTAGTAGTTGGTGACTATCAATAAAGTAGTTCATTGATGAACTTTTCATTATACTCTTGTTTCTCATGCAAAGCATTGATCATATGGGCTTAGAGTATGTGTTGAGTAAATCCTTGATCACTATCTTAATTGCATGAAGTGAATGTTGGTTGAAGATGGAATGAGCTTTAATGAGATATCAAAATGAAAAGAATTTTTTTGAGAAAAGTTTTCAAAAAACCCGAAGGGGGAGATTGTTGTGACAAAACCCTTTATGTTGTTCCCTCATAATGTTTTGGGTGTGATTTTGTTTATTGACAAATATAGATGATCATAAATGAGAATGGTTGATGTTTTCTGATGTTTAGTTTTTGAGGTGGCGCAGTTTCCTAGAGTTTACAAAATTTTGGGGCCTCAAAATCAGGAATTTGTGTGAATAATGGTGAATGAAATTGGAAAAGGAAGATAAATGGGGAGCCTGAGACATGTATCACATACCATGTTTGGGAAGGGTATGCGGCCGCGTACGAGGAAGAAGAAGCAGTATGGGGAAGCAGTTCACAAAACTGAAAATGGTTCACAACGGAAGTCCATGCGGTATGCGGAAAGCTTAAAATCAGTTGAGAAGATCCACCACATAGGATAAAAGGCGGTACGCAGACCGTGTATGAAAAACAGTTCATGGGTGTCTTTTGCTTCACAGTAGTTAAATGATCGGTATGCGGTGGAGGTTGAATCAATGATTTCATAAATCATGGATTAACGGATTTTGAAGATATCTTTGCCTATATGAGAATTTCTAATCCCACTGATTACTGTGGAGATCGAATATCATTTTAAAATATTTTTTATCTAGGATTTTGAAAAAGTTTGAATTTGGTTCGTGATGAATAATCCAGTGAAGGCTAAAGTGGTTCGCGTAGAAGAAATTCCACTAAGAGTTAAAGTGGAGAGTTGTAACCCGCATAGGAATTGATACACGAAGGAGGAATCTATGGTACATGGAAGGAAATTCAGTCCATGAATAGAGAACAGTTTGCAGATAGAGTGTAGTTCACTGAAGAGGTTCATGGAGTTGGTACGCGGAGGTGGTACATGATAACGAAGGCAGAGGCAGTCCGCAGGCAGAGGTGGTTCGCAGAAGAGGCAATAGTACATGGAGTAGGCAGTCCGCATACAATTCCTAGTAAATAGTACACAAAAGAGGCAGGTGGTTCAATAAACACACAAGGAAACTTGCATAAGCTTTAAATTAGTTTGTGAAAGGATTTCTCAGCACTTAACTATACTTGGGAAGGTGGAATTCATCTGCCGGTGAAAAAGGAACTTCAATAGAGTATCTACCTATGGTTGAGGATGTAGGAATTCATGAAAATGAGAGGACCTACATGTCCATAAACTCTAATTGACCTATAATTATATAAATTGTGAGTGGGTTTCTTTCCAAGAGTAGTGAGTTAAGGATGAGGAAGACGATGACCATTTCCACCGATAATGATCCAGAGAAAGAGGAATAGGGAGTGACCCATGGGAATGTAGTGAGAAGTCCCTAAACTTTTTAAAGGCAGTGAGCCTGAGCATAGAATATCTAGCCTGAACATTGTAATCATTATTGGCGTTGATCCTTAATGAATTTGGTACATAGGCACATTTCCATCATATTCTCCTTGGAAGTATCCCAGTGAGGCTAAACCAAGTAAAAATCATTGTGTCATGTGCATGATTTAATATCTGTTCATATATTGCTATGGGAGGAAGAGAGAATTGAGTTTTTTCTAACAATGAAACATGATCCAAATGGGAGAAGGTTTTAATCTATCACACCCAGATTCACCCCCCTCTCAGGGTATTCAACCTAGTGGACCTAACAAATATACCAAGAATTTTCAAAGTCAATATTATTGAATTTTTAAATATGGGTTAAGACTCAATAGTTTTGATAAAATAGTTAGCTAATTTTTTTAATAAGGTTTAAAAATACATATGGAAGCATTAAAGAAAGTTATTCAAGTTTTTAGAGATTACTCAGAACCTAAAACTTCTAATGAAATAGTCCTTTTAACCTCAAGCAATACTTTTTAAATTATTTCTCATTCAAATAACTCTTGTATTCATGAATATATTTTTAATAAAAACTAAATTATTAATACTACTATCTATTATTATATATGTTCATTTCTACTACAATAAAACATGTCTTATTTTTCTCTTAATCATAATATTACATTCATTAAATGTTATAGTGTACATTGAATTTTTTTTAATAAAATTTCATATACTTTTTTATATAAAAAAGGGTGATAAAATTGGGTAAAAAAAACATTCTTATTCTTAACTCAACTTCAAATTTCATTTATCAATCAAAAAAAATAATACTATGAAAAATTAATCTTCAACCGCTATAATATCTATATATTTTAATATATATATATATATATATATATTATTTCATTATTGTTCACAATCCCTATATTTTGTATAAATACGGTTATGGGTTTTTTGATCACCAAAAAAGTATAGATTGTTAGGCATGTATTGTCTTAACAATATTATATAAAATATGTTGATTTTTATTCTTACAAATAAACTTTTTTTCAATAAAAATGCTACTTTATATATTTATCAAGAATATATTTATTGAGAAGATTTTTTTATTTACAACTTATAATATATGTTAAATAATTTTAGACCTGTTTTAAAAGTATTCTAATAAAACTGTTCATATCCTATGTTTGGAAGTATAAGCGTAGTGTATTATTCATAAACCCTACATTTGAAACAACACATATGGATTATAAACCCTAGGCTAATATAAAATTATTATTTATCAACCATACATTTAAATTGAATCCTATATTTGAGAAAAAGGTATGTATGGATAAAAACCATGTGTTTGAATAGAACCCTATATTTGAGGTAACAAACTTATGGTACATCAACCATAATTTGATAATCAACCATATGTTTTCAACCCTATATTTTAAGTTTTTTCATTACTTGAAGGAACCCTACCTTTTACTATTCATCGATGAAGTTTTATTTGAATATATTTTCCATGATTTATAAAACAATATCAATTGAAGTAAAAATAATTTTTAAATCTATTTTATGAAAAATTCAAGGGCCCCCATTCAATGGAGTAAATTGTTCCTATTTATAAGGGAAGTTACAACTCTATTAAATATTTTCAATTTGAATTATTTTTATCTATTAGGAGATTTTCTTGAGTCTGTTGAAGAAAAGGAATGCTAATATTTCTATATAATATCAAGATTATTTTCACTTTCTATATAAATTTATATATGAAATTTATATTTTAATATAGAACTACTGTGAAAAAATAAATGGTTGAGTAACTCTATTATTTTTTAAGAAGATACTCTTTGAAGATATACATATTTCATTTTTTTGAAACTATATAATAACTATTGTTTGTTCATTGGAACTGTTATTGAAGATAATTTTCAACCATGATCTCTTTAAATCTATTTTTCTTGAATAATTTCATCTTTGAATATGAAGAACCATTTTATGAAAGTTTCTACTACAATCATTATATATAACATCTCTATTCAATCAAATCAAATTCTTCTGAATTATAAGAGTCCTAGCTACGTTGAATCATTCATGGAAAACTATCAACTTCTCATATTGACATTTGGTGAAACCAATTCCCTATAAAATAACTAGAAGGATTTATTTATCTTTTTTGTAATGGTTTCAACTATGTGCTCTCAGTTGTGAAGGTATTTTGATAAGAGAAAATTTCCAGTGAAAATAACCAAGATCAAAAAGAGAGAATTAGTGGAGTATACTAAGGGATATTTAACCTCAAAAACACTATAAAAATGATCGTGTTCTTATTTACTATATATCCGATGCTCAAATAATTTATAGAAGAGAATGGTTTATATTTGCATAAATAGAAAAGAAAGTAAAAAGATAGACTTTTTCAACAATATTGAAAAGTCACAATTCACCCACCCTCTTATGTATCTTTTTATTATTATAACCAAATAGTTTTTATACTTCCTAGTGAATATCTTTAAATTGTATCTAATCATTATATCTACTTTGCATCAAAATTATGAAAAGTCTTCAGAAGGATCTTGATACTGAGGTTCATTTGACTAGTTCCTACCAACCATAAAATTATGGAAAATTCAAAAGGACTATTTAAACATTATAATACATGTTGAGATCATTATGACATGACTTTAAAGGTATTTAGGATCAATATTTACCATTTTTAGAGTTTTCCTATAATAATATATTTAATAAATGTATTAAAATGTGTCCTTATGATGCACTATGTGGAAAGAGATGTTGTACAATAACATTTTGGAATGAAGTTGGTGGAAGAAAACTTATAGCCTAAGAATATGATGATGATAAAAAGACAATGGTGAACACTATTTATTCTCATATTAAATAATACCAAAGTAGGAAAAAGGGTTATACCAATAATTGGAGAAAAGATTTGTAACTTCATGTAGGATATCATTTTTCTTGGAAGTATCTCTATGGAAGGGTGTTATTAATATTTGTAAGAAACGGAATATAAGCCCTCGGTACATCATAAATTTTGAAAATTTATATCAAATATTATCTTTTTTTAATGATTTCAAAATCCACTAAGACTCACTAATATACATGATGTGTTACATATATAATTTTTTGGGATGTATATTATAGACCCAACACATGTGTTTGTCTGTAATGAAATATAATTCGAACCAGAAATATTTTTATGTGAAGATTTAACCATTTTCACAGCACAATAGAGAAAATGTTGAGGAATGAAACAACTTGACTGGTAAAAGTAATTTAATGAAATCATAAAATAGAGAAATTAACAAGGGATCTATATGATTTTAAAAAGAGAAACCACTATAGTGTTCTTAGAATGTAATACCACTGAAAATATCGAAGAATAATTTTTTTAGGACTAAATAATGTACCACCCGATCTTCAATTATATTTTATGGGAATTATATTTTAACAAAATTATAAGGATAATCACATTTTATAATTTCATGTAACCAATAATTATAATATGATAATATGAAAATCAATTTTGAACACAATATGTCAAAATAATTATAAAGGGAATTTTCTAAACTTTCCCTTAGAAATAAGCTTTTATGCATAATTGAAATTGTATAATTTAAATATTTATCCTTTTATTTATAATAATTTACTATAATATTTTTAGTTAATAATTATTTTTTTTCAATTTGATTGAAATTAAAATATGATCATTTATGGTTAAAAAAGATATTGTTTAGAAAACTATTCTTATATACAAAATAGAATTCGATATTAAATAAATAATATAATCCTTAATTATAAACTATTTTAATGAAATATATATTATTTAAATAACTATATTTATTTAAATATATAAAATAATTATTACTAGAAATATAGTTAATGCGATGTCATATTATGCGCGAAAACTTCATTTCGTGAAAAACTGTTTGTTCGACACATTTTACAATATTATTTTTCAAATAAATTTTGGAATATTTTTAATTGAATTTGATAATATGGATTCGATACTTGTAATCACAACAATTAATATTAATTTATAAGTTAATCTTGAAATTAATTCATAATTATAAGAAAAAATAGCAAAACATAATTACTAAAGTTAAGGTTAAATTGAGTTTATTGAGGGTTAATCTATAAATATAAGGGTTGAAATGACCAAAATTATTCAAAAACACCATTAGATGGTTGGATTTTAACTCTACCATTATAATGATCAAATATGAGCTATTTACCATCCATTTTCCATGAAAGTGTCCTGACATTATCTTAAAAAATTGAAAAATTACAAGTGTTCCACTCACATAAATTATTAAATGGAACCTCCTATAAGGATGAGGTATTAAAAATTACATAATAATGAGTTTTAATTAAGAAATTAAATTCTTTAAAATTAATAATATTTTCAGGTTTATACTTTTAGATAATTTGGATACAACTCATACGTAAAAAAACCTTAAAATACAAAGTGTACACTTCATATTAGTATCCATTTTTTCCACCATATAAATATTTTAAAAAATAAAGCATGCTCTATTTTATGAAAACTCATCATGAAATTAAACTTGACATCTTACAATCCCTTAATCATCATAAAATCCTTTGAAAAACCTTTAAAAATATGGGATGATCATAAAAATCTCATCAATGGATATAAAAACAAGGAAATCGTTAGTCCATTGATAAACATGAAAGCTTATAAAAAACCCTTTCATGAAAATATAACATTTTACCCAAAATGGAAATTTCATTATTTAATAAATATAATTTATTTTATAGTTGGAGAGCAAATAATTTCCATGGAAACTAATTATAAAAAAATGGAAATTCATATAGGCACATTGGGACATCATTACATTGAACCCTCACAGATCCCTTACAAATTAGACTAGCCATACATAAAACGTCCAATATAATCTCCAAATAAAATAATCATTACTTAATGCATTAGAGATCTATCTGTACTCACCCATAATTTAACCTATTACAGGCTCTCCTGACGCTATCTGGGCATACCCATCATTTATAATGTCCACGAACCACAACATGAAATAAAATATATCATCATTTTAAAAACTATTTAAAACTCATACAGAAATCAATTTCATATGTTAAAATATCATTTTAAATAAAAAATCCAACATACTTTTGAAAAACCATTTTCAATACCAAAATACCCAAAAAAAGAAGTATAGTTTTATATTTAAGAAAACATTAAATCCTACCAATGAAGTGAGAAATAAAATATAGATCATGATGTCAAAAAATTCATTTTCACTATGTACGTTAAGAATTGAACATTCCCTTTGTTGTTTGAAAAAAAATTCCATATAAAACACGTAAAAAGATTAATTTTTGAAAGCATTTGAATAAAATTAAAAATAGAAATAAAAGGTTCATTATAATCCCTTTATATAAATAAAAAATCTAAAATAATATCAAGAATATTTATAGGGAGGAAATTATTTTAAAATTAAATCTTAAAACATTTATTAGATATTTTTTTTTTCAAAAATCAATGTGTCCCATACCACTTAGAAATATTTGAATAATAAAACTGATTAAATAATAACATAAACAAATTAAATAAAATTATAATAGATAAAATCCATTATATAACATGTCAAAAGGGATTTATATACATTTTATTAAATAATAAAGGTTTATAACATCAATATATGCTTCAATGAAAGGTGAATCAGATAAAATACCTTACATTGAGTCTGAATCGTTACATATGTCTTTATATTATTGAATAATAAACTTATATTAATTATTTAATTTCATAAGAACCTTTTTCAAGTTTATCATTTATTTTATTTCACATATTAGAATTTTTTCTACAACTACATAAACAATTAAGTTAATGTTAGGTGTTTCGACCATATTCAGTTTATATGTCGAGAATGAATTTTGTCGGTCAACTATGCTAAAAAGAATCATTATATAAACATATAAATAATAATAATAATTAAACAATAATAATATTTACCCATCAATTATAATTTTAAAACCAATCATTAATGGTGATTATGAAAAATGAATCAACCTTACAATTATAGATATGGTAGGTCATACATTCACATGTGTAATGTTCCCATTTTTCAATGAATGTTATGGAAAGAATGTAAGTAACATTTATCTTTACATAATTATAATTATATAATAAATATAATATTATTTAATAATATATATTTATATATATAATTCATTTTATTTAAATGTAATCACATCGCATCGAGGAGGTGGTAGTCCACACGTCCATGAATGACGTTATCAATTTTTCAGTCTGTGAAAGGTTATTTAAGAAAATGGTATATTATATTTACTAAAATATAATTATGAAATTAATATCATATATATGTTATGTATTTCATATATTATTAATTAAAAATATCATTAAAACATTACATGTAATGTATGAATGTATCATATAGCTTTGAGGAGGCGGTAGTCCACGCATCTAAAAGTAATGTTATCGTATTTACACAAAATTAAAAACATGAAGGTGTATGTTATATAATATTTTAAAAAGTCTCAAGAAAACATATATATCGAATATATAATATAAGATCAGTGTGTCCTTCATAATTCCAAACAATGAAGGTGTTAAAGGAAGAATGAATGACATCGTTTCGTGAGGTGATAATTCGCCATACACAAGAATAGTAAGTTCATTAGCAATTTGATGGAAGTGTGTGTAGGTGTAGGTCAAAACCTTAACATAAAAAAAATATATTTATATCATTTATATGTTTTTTATTATATAATCATGTAATAATAATAATTGAATGGGTGGAGAAATAAATAAAACATAAATACATGTTGAAGAATATTAACTCTTTTTTTTGGGTAACTCTTTTTTTTGCAGCATCAGGATTCCTTGGTTGGATTTATAGCCATAGTGAGAAATATAAGTTGAGTAAAGGGATCATTGGAGTTTATTTGTTCAGGATTTGGGTGTGGTAAATGGTTTGGATAGGTGGGATGCAATATGGGATGGTGAGTTCCTTTTTATAGTGGAGGGGGAGAGGACACACTTGGGATTTATCAAAAGAATTGTGTTTTCCCCATGTTTTACCTCACCAGAGGCTTCCATAACACAATGAATTTGTGAAATGAAGTGTATAGGAATAAATATAGATATAAAATGGGTTTTGGGAAAGTTTAGGGACATTTTTGTACCTTATGTTTAAAGTTTAATCACTAAGTAATCTTTTTTTACATTAATCATTGTAATTAACTTTAATTACTTTTAGTAATATTTTTGGTAAAAAACTAAGATGAAAATTTTAGACATTATAAATAATGATGATTCAAAATATTTTATCTATTTTTCCAAATTTTAAACACAAATTTATTATAAATTAATCTATTAATAATCACGTAGAGGGGATGACTAACTGAATTTTTAAAGTGAAAATGGTCAAGAGTTTTGCTAACTTTTTATATATAAATTCATTGTTAAATTGTTTATAATATAATAAATTGATTTAAATGATTTAAATTTGATCTAAATATAATTTTAGACAAATAAAAAGCATAATTTAATTTTATATATAAATTGTAAAAATGTAGTTTTGACTTAAAATTCAGTTTTATTCACTATTTATCGAAATATGAACGTTCTCAAAAAATAAAAAAAATTTAACTGAATTAAATTTTGATATTTACCTTCAAGAATAAAGTTTATATTATCATAAAAAAATTAAAAAAGTGTCAAATTTTAGTTTTAAAAATAGGTGTGCCATTAAAATGTGGTAAAACCACCTTTTAAAAATATATAGTTTTTTAATGCTTAAAATCAGATTTATTCTTATTGTAATCCTAACAAATTTATTAGATGAATTTAAAAACATTTTAAAAAATGTATAAAAATAATATTTTTAGGTCTGTTCCCAACTTCTAATAAAACTTATAGGAGATAGCTATCGATCAATATTATTATATTAACAATATATTATTTATTTTTATAACTCAGTCTTGCGTGAAACACAAGATTTTAAAAAAACTCATTATTGCATGCCTGTTATGTAATGTCTCAGAGATTCCTTGTAATTTTTTAATTATATAGAATTATTCTAAGACCACACACTCTGACGAAACTTGTTTTTGAGACCTGGAGAGCCCGAAACAAAATTTTGAACTTTTTTAAGGTACATTCATTAAACGTGGGAGCATGTTTTTATAACTTTTGAACCTGTTCTCAGATCGAAAATACGAGGGCACCGTTAAAATCAAAACATCAGTATTTTCCTAGAATAGACTTAAATTTGGATGGTATGGGCATAAAAAAGAAGTTTATTTTTATACTTTTTCGAAAATAGTAAAATAACAGTAATAAAAGTTATTTTCAATATTTGGTCAACTGACGAGCAGTGACACGGTGACACTGTGGTGCTGTAACGATGAAAATTAATGAGGATCATTAATGGACCATATCATGCCGCGTAACGATGAAATAAAGGAAGCATAATGACATGACTTTGCAACGTAATTGAAATACTAAGACGTGTTTCCTTTTTAATTGTTTGATTCAGTTGTGGAATGAGGATTAATCCTTGGAAATTCTCTAATGAACCTCCAATGTTCTTCCTATCAAATGAATAAAGATGCACTGATGGATCATCAATGACTTCGAAACACCTCTAAGAATGGATATTGAAGCGACGAGCAATGTCGACATCTTGAAACCTCGAGGATGAAACGCCGCGAATTTGAATGTCAAAGAGGTGGGGTTAGTTTTATTTTTATGTTCTTCCCCATTATTCTCTAGAAACGACAAACACGGATCAACCCATGAACGGGTTGATCCGTGATTCCTGAGTTTATGTAGGAGGTCAACTTTATTTGGGTATTTATCTATCCAAGATTCAAACATTACTTGAAATGATTGACCAAAAATGACTGAACCCCCTATTTTAAACTGCTAAAACAGAGGTCATGGGCCAACACGAACAAGGCCCGAGCACCTCCGCCATGTGAGTTCTTTGTGTACGTACCCTCAAAATGAAGGAATGATGGTTTTGAGACCTTAGTAGTGAAGAGAATGCTCCCTAGAGACTGTAGGCACATGGGGCATGATGAACAGTCCATCAGAGCGCGTCCGGTGGTCCGCCGAAGGTTCTGCCAGTGGCGGTGGTGGAGACAGTGTCGTCTACATGCCAGAAGGTGAGATAGAAGGCCACTAGCCATGCCGAAGGCTAGGAGGAGCAGTACACCCATTGGCGTGCCACAAATTTAGAAGGCGTGATGCCAGGAGGGAGCCACATAGAGGGACGACCCGCGTCTAGACTGTCAGGGTGGCTGGCGAGCCGTGGTCCATCAACCACAGTAGGAGATGAGACCCTGCATCTACAGGGCCAGCTAGGGCCGAACGCGGTAGCCTGCTATGTCCGAGATGGATGACGTACCACTGGCTACACCGAGCGGTTGGGATTCAGGTTGGTGGGCTACACCCCTAGCCAGTGGGCTTGAAACGCGGCCCAATGCGCCAGTCCTGCCCCCAGTGGGCCGAACTCGTGCTAGAAGGCCGAGCCAGACTAGAACGGGTCACCGGGAGACCCAGCGGGCCGCACCCTCAGCTAAACCGGGCTAGGTCTAGCATGGTCCATTGGGCTAGGTTAGACCAAAGCAACCCAGACCTAATCCGGGTTAGGTTGAGTGAGCCAAAACCAAACCGGGGTATGTGGAACCCTCGGGCCATGTCGGTCGGGTCAGTCCAACCGGGTCAGACTGGACCGAGATGTAACCATCCCCTATTTACTAAAACACTAATAACTTGAAACCGAGAAATAGATTGAAGATATATTTGTGGATATGGGACCCTCTCGAAGAGGGGTATCATTTAGAATTCCACGAGGATTCTTTTATAGAAGTTTAGATGTGACGAATGGCTTGAGGTTCGGTTCTACCAGACGTGCTATGTATGAAACCCTGTGGTTGACTGAGACCTGTGGATTGCTAACTTTTGACTATGTGAGACTTGACTATGGCCTAGTGGGAAACACTTCTGTGTGACTTTGAAGGCCCATGGAGGGAAGCACTTCTATGTGACTTTAGAGGTCCATGGTACGCGATAAGGAGGAGTACTACAGTTGGCCAAGATTAGTGGGAAGCACTTATGTGTGACTTTGCATGCCCACATTACTTGATAAATAGGTGTACCTAAGCAGTCCAAGGTTAGTGGGAATAAAATATTTGTGACTTGGAAGGCCCACTGTACTTGATAGAGGAGGAGTTATCCAGCATCTATGGTGTTCGATGATGTGACTGATGATTCCTCCATCACTACCCAAAATGCATACCTGGTGTGAGATTTCTTGTGCTTCGTTCTTTACTATGAGTATTATTTGGATTTATTTCCTTTTTTGTTTTGGGTCCCCTATTGAGTACTTTGTTACTCACCATTTCACGGGCTTTGTCCACACATGTTGTGTCTGGTGCAGAAGATTGACTTTTTGGTAGATACTTTGGTGGACTAGGACCTAGAGGTTCTTAGGGATACAGGAAGAAGGATGCTACAAAGATGGACTTTATGGCCTTAGACCAGGCGGGGCCTAGTAGAATTGGTTGGAAATTATATTCTACTTCATCTTCCAATAGCTGCACTACTCTCACAATCATGTGGGGTTTTCTGTGAATGGATATCAGAGTTTCCTTTTTATACTTATCAATTTTCATTTCTTTTGTTGGGTTTGTATTCTGGCCCACTTATATTAGTTGTACTTGTAGCTAGATTTGCATTAGTGATACCTTTTCTCTTTCAGTGTGTGGGGCTTGGTTGGGAATGTGTGTGTGTACAGGTATATAAGAAAATGCCTCCCACTTGAAGGTTAATGCATTCAACGCTAATCACCAGCCTCTGGACTTTGAGAGGGTGGCTTGGTGTAGTCAGGGCACGAGCCCTAGGGGACGGGTCATGAAAAATTGGCATCAGAGGGAGGTCAGTCCTACCACAAAGAACAAGAGTCTACTGTTTTGTTTTGAGGAAATAATGTTAAGTGTTGAGAGTTCGAATTTTAGATTTGGGGTGTCCATTGTTGGTGTGGCGACCGACGTATCCATACACCAGACCTTGAATTCTACTTTTTTGGCTCAATACATGAAAACATTGTTTTCATAAGTGTCTCTTTATGTTATTTTGAATAAAAGTTATCTCACTAGGTATAACCTTATGACTGTGGTACATCTTGATTTATCTCATGATACCTCCACATGGACAACCAATCAGGATCTTGATACAAGGTCGTGAGGACAACCCGCCTATTGATGCGGCGTCCATTCAGGGACCGATTCTAGAGATGGCCTAACCAGGTGGTGCACAAGTGCTACCAACACCAATTGGTTATCATATACTTTCGGTGGTTCCAACATTGGATGTATGAAGACTCAGTGCCCTTCATGATTTGTAGAGATAGAAAATCATAGGTTTAGGGGAGAGACAGATCCTCAGGTCACTGAGGACTGTATG
The DNA here is from genome assembly GCA_963277665.1 of Viscum album. Lineage (NCBI taxonomy): Eukaryota > Viridiplantae > Streptophyta > Magnoliopsida > Santalales > Viscaceae > Viscum > Viscum album. Next base: position 551,764,109 of record OY728158.1, read on the forward strand.
GAGGCAGTGATGAGGGTCTTATACTATGTGAAGAAAATATCTGAATAGATAGAGATATTATCAGTGAGCCTCTTGCAGGGATCGACAGGGAGATGGTGGAGCTTGACCACCCAGACGCACGATGTGGGGATCCTTACCTGGG